>OX457077.1:4847500-6047500 GCA_949752815.1 Conops quadrifasciatus
TTCGCTATTTCGTAAAATACTCACAGCGCAGAAAGAATTTTATTGTTATTTCAAATTTTTCTTTCGTTTTTGAAAGAAAGAATTTTCGTTTTTATTTAATTACATTTTAGTCAGCTTTCAAAGACCATGACTTTTGTATAAGAATGTTCAGGATTTTAGTTCATTTCGTTTCGTTTGAATTCTGTAAATTTTTCTCTTTAATAAATTTAATTTTGTTTTGTTTTATTCCTTTTTTTTCTTTTTGGCATGATGGAATTTTATTTTATCAATTTACAAAAAAATTCTTTACGTTTATTCTTTCAATTCCCCACAAAAATTAATATTAAATAAATTGAAAATTATTTAAACGACAGTGAATCATAATTAAGGTCATAAAAATCGTTTAAAAAGTTCCCTCAAAAATTAAAACCACAAAACTTATGCAATTTTCTCTGAAAATACTAATGTTTTTATGTTGGCAAATGTGTTTCTAAGTGTATATTCATTTGTTTATTATTATTAAAAAAAATAAATTATGAAAAAAGGCAGTATAAAAGAAAAACAAAATTTTTAAAATATATGCTTTTTAATCTGTTTTTTTATTTTCCATTTATTATTAAATTACGTTACATAATTTCACTGAAAACTCATTGGTAAAATTTTCTCCTCAAGTTTATTTATTGACTATACGTTTTTTCCCTAAATTTTAAATCTTAGTCTAAGAGATATCTTTTCATTTGAAAGATTTCCCTAAATTTAAAAATCAAATAATAATTTTAAGTTTATAATAGTAATAATTTTAATTGTAACAATTTTTTCTTCTTCTTCATCCTAATCGAAGAATTTAATATTTAACACTCAAAAGTCAAGGAATTGTGGTTGTAGTTTTACGTTTTGTTTTTTTTTTTTTTGTTTTTGTAGTTAGATTATATACAAATTATTGTTTCCATACAAAGCCCAATAAAAATTTAATTGTATAAGAATTTTGTTTCTTTAAAAAAATCTGGTATATTTTATTCGTTTATGTAGAGCTTATTTTTAAGTATTAGCAGATTTAATATATATAGTATTTTTTATTTTTTTTTTTATAATTTTCGACATTTTTTTTTCTTTTTTAGCTTGCGTTTTTCCAGTAAAAAGAAGCTTATTAGTATAATTTTTTATATACATACGTATATTTTAGTATTAATTTTAATAATTTTATGTTCTAATAACTATTATTTTCTCTTTTAAAATTGAGTTGTTTAAAAAAAAAATAAGCTTTAATTTTTAAAATTAAATTTTTGGAAATTAATTTTTTTTTAATTTTTTACTCTTATTTCACTCTTATTGTTATTATAATTGTTTTGTTTTTATTATTGTACGAGTATTTTAAATTCTTAATAATGTTACATCATTTGTTATTATATTCAACTATATTTAATGTTTATAGTTTTTATAATTATTGATCAAATTATTGAGCAAAAATTATTATTGATCGGAAATTATTCTTTATAAGAAGAAAATAATTTTATTTATTTTTTTATTAATTTTGAGATTTTTTTTAACATCAGAAAAAAATCAGAAAAGGAAAATGAGGAAATCTTACATTATTTCTATATTCTTCATTTTGGTTTTTTTTTATATACTGTATACATTTTATGTTTATGGCTTTTCTTTTATATTTATTTCCTTAAATTTTTATGTTATTTTAATTTTTTCTTTTTTTATCTTTTATTTAAGAATTAATTAGTGGATACGATTGACTTATCCTTTTTCTCTCATGAATTAACTAATTAGTTTCATTTTAATAGTATTATACTTTACTAGTATGCATTTTATACTATTTTTATACTATTCTATAAAACATATACACTATACGATTCTATACGATACGATAGGATACAATACTCGTACGACATTAATTCTTGTGTCGATTTTTTTTTTTTTACTTTTTGTAGGTATTCGTATTTTTGGTACTGATTTCTTTATTACTCATTACTCGTTCCTTAGTTTTTTTTCCTTTTCGTTTGCGAAATTGAAAATTACAACATTATCGGACATCGTCCGATCAATACAATAATTCTATATGTATAGTTACCGCCTACAAAATCAAAGAGAAGTCGTAGTATTATTATGTTTTTGTTAAAGAAATTATTTTATTTAGACATCTTTGGCATAGCGGCTTCTCTTCCTGTACGCCGCGCAAAAGCAAACTAATGACATTAATCGTATACTATGGTATTACAATATTATACTACGCCCTTTCAGAATGAAAGAGGCCTCAAGACTGGTAAAACTGGGTACTCTTCACTCGTCTCAACCGAACAAGTCCTGACTTAGAGCTTTACAAAGTTCTTTTTATGAATGTAGGCGCATGAAGTTATGTTAGTTATATGCGAGTATATATACTCGTATATGTATGTTTAATGTATAAATATGTACTATAAGAGCATTATGTAATTATATAGAAAATACTACTTTATTGAAATTCCTGTATGTACGTAAGCTTAGTGTCTAAGTTTGTGTGTCAACAGAAGTGTCAACGTTTGCGAGTATTCTTTGCGAGCACTCGCGCATACATCAACGGTTTTTTGTTATAAAATCTACGATCCGTCAAAACC
Source organism: Conops quadrifasciatus (assembly GCA_949752815.1). Classification (NCBI taxonomy): domain Eukaryota; kingdom Metazoa; phylum Arthropoda; class Insecta; order Diptera; family Conopidae; genus Conops; species Conops quadrifasciatus. Next base: position 4,850,083 of record OX457077.1, read on the forward strand.
ATTTGATCACAATTTCTTATATACAAAAATAATAATTATTATGCCCATTTTTTGTTTCAGAATACTGTTGAAGGAAAGATAATTAAGTATGTAATTTTATAATACAAAACTTAAAAACCATATAACTTTCTTACCAACCCTTCTTAGTGATTTCTGGTATAAACATTTTTTTCCTAAAAACGATGTCTTTTGTATTTCAATAACTTCATTAATTCTTCAAAAAATTATGAAATTTTATTAGCAATGGATTATTTTATGTACGTAAATAAATAAACGCATAAACCACTGAGCACATAATTTGCCCTCACGTCAAATGTCAAATTAAGAGCATTAATTTTGATTCTATTTTAACGTTATTGAAATTATACGAAATGTTGTATAAAACAAGGGTTTATTTTATCAAAATTTTTATTTCATCAGACAATGTTTTAAATAAATTTTCGCATGCTATAACGAGTTTTGTGAAGAATAAATAACTATCGCGTGATATAACAAAATCTCAAACATACCCAAAAAGAGTTACATAAGTGCACAATATCTCGAAAACCTAACACGCTGAAGAAAACTTGACATTCTGATGCCGAATTCGGAGTCGTAGATTCGTCAAAAGCCGAATTCGAAAAAAGTGCAGGGCTTTCAATTTTTTTTAGGTTTGAGTAATGATGATATTTTGTTGTTAATTTCATAGAAAGAGAAGCGTTTATTAGCTCTTTTGCAGCTTTTGCCTTTAACGCAGAAGTTACATAGAGCTTACATAGTGGCTGAGGCTATTTCAAAATCCTAATCATCATCATTGTCATTACCATTATCATCTCAATCAGCCACAAATGAAATTTTTACAAAAAGTTTGCAAAGTTATTAAATCCCAGAGAGAGACAGCCGGACAGACAGAGACAAAGGGTCAAGAGAGAATAGCAAAAATATATCGGGGTTGGCAATTGGAGTGGCAAGTACGTGGCCTCCTGCTCTTCCAAGCTTGCAAGCATTCACTTCACGCAACTTGAGTATTAACTGAGGCTCTGCTGTTGCAGTTGTTGTTGTTGTTGGTGGTTTTTGTGCGCTTTACTTACGTAATGCAGCAAGTTTCCTTTGGTTCCTGGTATCTGGTTTCTGATTCCAGTTACTTTTTTTGTGCTATTTTGTTTGTTGGTGCTGCTGCTGCTGCTGTTGCGTGCCAAGATAAATTGCTTTTGCAACAAATTACGTTGCACCACCGGCGGCAATGGCTGGCCATGGAAGTGTGAGAAGAAGTGGGTCAACAATACCACGACCACGCAAACAACATACGACGGACGCATCGACGAGACAAGAAGCAAGAGACAACAAGTACGAGTATGTGGACCAAACATTGCATCCAAAGAAACCGAAACAGCATTGCATTATTACAATGTTTTATAATGATGATATCATTATCATTATCACTATCATTATCATTACATTAATAAGTAAAGTCTGCATGTACGAGTTAAAGAAACGCATGTTGTGGCCAATGCGTCAGAATGCGGCATTTCGTGTTGCCGCATACTACAAAATTTAGTAGTACCAGGTTTGAGGAACGCCGTGAATAACTCCGACGCGTTGCGACGCAGAGATTGCGACGCTGTGAGAATGCTTTCGTCCAGCTTCTGGGCACGGTTTTAATATGTTGCAATGTGTAGCGCCCAACTTCTGTAATCTCTTCCATAATTAGCACAGAATTATATTCGTAGAGACTATTTCTATGTAAACGCAAGCTTGATGTGTTGACAGAAAGCGCCTCCTTTCTTTTTTTCTTTCTTTCTTTCTTTTGAAATAATCATCAGTTTTCTTGCAAATAATAATGATTACTTTATAATAAATATGCCTTTAATAATGAATTAAAGTAATGAAGCCTTTTGAAGTATTTTTTGAAGCGAAGTAGATTTTTTTCTTGATGAAAGTTTTTGCTTCTGTTAAACTTTTCTGTAGTTGGCGTGTTTTTAAGGAACCATAAACGAATCTTGCCTGACATTTCACCAACGTACACGAATCGCACTGACCTTTTTAAGAGTCACGTCTACTGTGAGAGAACTATTTGTACGATAATTAATCAACTTCTATTTGAAAAAAAACTTTTTATTGAAATAAACTGAGGAGTGTTCACGAAACAAGCTCGAGTTATTAAAGCAAGTATCTTTTAAAAACGACTTTTCTAACTTTTGCCAGTTTATTTGCAATCTCAATTTCGAAGATCTATTTTGAATTAATCTACAAATACAATATATTATGCCAGCTTGGATGTACTCGCATAGAAGAATACAAGAAGAAGGATCCTTTAAATACGGTATAAGTATAGTACGTACTTCTGAAGGATCTAATCTCTCATTAAGATATGATTAAATGGATATTAATGAATTTTGGGCGAATGGAAGAGAATACGAATATTTGCAGTGTTAATACAGTGTTAGTGCTTGAGCTTACAAAATTGTCATGATTAAACTTTCGTTAATAAATGCTAAAGTTTTTTGAGAGGAAGTTTTTTTTAGAGCAAAAACGTTCAACTAAAAAGGCTAAAATATAAATTTATATAAGAGAAAAAAAAAATGGCTTAATTTGAGTGTTTTTCTTATTCTCTAACGGTTTCACTAGACTGAATTATTCACTAAATTTCTTTGAGTCTAAAAAGAAGCAGAACTTTTTGTAGTCTTTTAAACAATTTTAAGGTTAAAGTTTAAAACCCAAAAATTGTACTGAATAGCACAAAACAGACACACAAACACGCACTCTCACACTGACTCGGACACACACATTCATACACACCCATTTTGTATACAATTAAACTGTAAACTCTAAGGAAATATTTACAAGCGGTTTATAATAGTTTAAGCAATTATTGTGAGACTTATGAACATTGTTTGTTTGTTTGTTTGCTTACGCACGCCTCTGTGTGTGTGTGTGTGTGTCTGTGTGTGTACGCGTGTTTAGCGATTGACTTAAACTTAATTATTAACTTAAAGCAACGAAAGAACTCCAAAAAAGTACACTTCACTTAATTTTCGTCGCGAATAAGGATAATTTTTGCTATTGAAATTTACACTAACAACAACCCTAACGTGTGCTCTTGTCATAGTTGTTATTGTTGTAGTTGTTACCAACAACATCTACTCGGGGCAGGACGCAGCACACTTCAAACTACAGCAGCGATGGTTGTGCTGGTTCCGCGTCTAGCATTGCCGCTCACCTCGTCGACAGCAACAAAGGCATCACCAGGCGGCGTTTTCGTTGCCGTCGCCAGAGGCGTTGCCTTTGCTGCTGTCGCTGGCACTGCGACCGACAGTGGCGTCGACACTGACATCGTCGACTCAAACGACTTTGCCTTCGTCGTGTCGCCAACGTCCACCTCCACAGCAGCACTAGGCGCTGCCGCCACTGCCGCTCGCGTCAATGCACACACTGCCGCCGGCAGCCGCTTCACCAGCATTTGACTGGACTTCACGGCGATCCACTCATTGCGCGCCGCGTCGAACCACGTCAAGCCGAGATTGTAGCGCCCGTTCAGGTTGGCGTGCTGGCAGTGCGAGAACCACCACCCCCCCTCATAGTTTGCAGCGCAGTGCGTCTGCGAGATGTCGCGGTCGACGTCGATGGCCGAGAACTGCATGCCCTGCTGGTAGTCCAGCGCGTCGGAGGCGTTGCCCGCGTAGCCGGCAATGTGCAGCCGGTAGCCGTCGCTGCGCGGCGACACGTAGAAGCGCGCGTACTCGGCGCTCCAGACGTTGTCGTAGATGTCCTGCATGCGGATGCGCAGCGCGCTGCAGTTGTGCTGCGTGAGCGCGTGCAGCTGCTCGTTGCCAATCCAGTACTCGCCGGACGGCGACCCGAAGCCGCCGGCATAGTCTTCCCACGAGCGATTGAAGTCGGCGCTGCCGTCGTAGCGCCGTTGCACCGTCGTCCAGCCGTCACGGTCGCAATGCGCCATGATGGGGCGGTGCTGGCCGGCGGGCGCGATCAAGTAGAGTCCGGTGCCGTTGGCGCCAGATGTCGATTCAATGGCGCTGCAGTCGTGCGGCAAATTGCTTATTAACGATTCATACTGCAGCTCTACGTTTTCCAATTTCGTCATCAGATTCTCGGCGCTCTGCAGACGGTCGAGGCGGCGGCTGGTGTCGTTGTGGTGGTCACGATGGTAATTCGGATGAAGAGGCTGCTGCTGCTGCTGTTGCTCTAGCTCTTGTTGCTGTTGATGCGATGCTTGAGTGCGTTTGTCGACCGTAAGAGCAGCTGCCTCAAGCTGTAAGGACAAAAATACGAGAGTAATTGAAAATTAATTAGTACAAAATTTTCGGGCGGCAAAACATTTTAAGGAAAAAATTCAACATTAAAGAAGGAAATTTCGTTGTTCTGGAAAAGTTTTCATTTTAAAGTTTCAATTAAATTTAATGGGAAAAATCTGTTTTTGTTTGTTTTAAAAAATCATCAATCATCAATCATCATCATCAACATGAAATCTTCAACCAGCTGTCAATGCTTTAACCCTAACAAAAAACAGCTGATCCATTGCAAATCATGTCAAATTGTGTCAATATTTGTGCCTCAGTTTGATGATTGCCATCAATTAAATTACTTACAATGTCACCCTGAGTAAAGTCAGTCTCTGTCAAGAGTCCGTTTTTTTTTTGTGGAAATGTTTTTTCTTTTGAATAAATCCGTTACAATCAGCCAACGAGAAAGCTATAGAAAATGTGAAGTCAGTTTTTTTCCCCCCACAAATCAAAAACATTCCACACAACAATTGATAACTGCAAGAAAATTTGACAAATATTCTCAGCAGAGTAAAATTTATGCTAAAATGCATCACAAAAGAAAGGAAAAGCTTGAGTTTGTCGCTCGAGTAAGAGACGTTTTGAAGTCATTTCTTCGTTCGTAGCGTTCGTTTCGTTCGTTTCGTTCGTTTCTTTCGTTTCGTTCGTTTCGCTCGCTTCGCTCGTTTCCTTTACGCTTGATTAAAGAGTTTGTAAAAGAGATTTTGGCGCCGGAAAAAAGAGAACGTGAGAGAAAAACAAGCCGTGGGTGAGCAAGAGGCAAGAGGAGGCGGTGAAAAGTAATATTTTTCGTTTGTATGAATTTCAAGTGGAATTTTTATGAGCTTCGAAACCAGCTCTATTCGATTTTCTATTCTCGTTTTCATGACATTTTTAATGGTCTCTTTTAGATCAATACAATACAATACAATACAATACCATCATGTTATTCAATTTGTAACAGTATATATATATTAATATCCATAGTAATATCGTAAAAATCTTTTATAACGCATCATAATAGAATTTGAGTAGCGTAAGCGAAATTCGTTAATATCAGAATCAGTAGAGAATAATGTTATTGCTTTGAGAAGCAAATATGTACTATACGTATATATATATATACCAAAATACTATACACCGAAATATACATATTTTTGTGGATAATATTTCTATAATATGTATAATATTTCTTGCTCTTTGAAGCAGTGCTGAGCAGATAAATAATCCTTTTTAAATTTTAAATAGTATAATAATGACATTCTTATAAATTTCTTCTTCTTTTGTCTTCTTTTAAATTTTCCTACTCCATTTTCTCAATTTCTTTTAGGATCTTAGCCATCTTTTGCTACCTTTTGTCGAAATTTTTATTGCCTTAAAAAATCCCCCGATAGAAACTTTGATGACAACACGCTTCGAGAAATCCAATCAAGTATGATATGACTTTTTTGTATTTTTATTTTTAAAGGCCAAACAAATCAATAAATCTTATTAAAGTGGTATCTACCAGCCGCGATTGTCAGTTTGTATGTCAGTCTGTTTATCACTTTTTGTTGTCAGGCGATAACAATAATGATTGAGTGAGTGAGTGATTGACAATTCGTAAAGAGTCCTAACGAATTTTTATCAAACAAGTACGATTATGTTTAAAGGAATAACTAATGGAGAAGTACAAACTCACTGACACAACTTTTTACTAAAATGACAAATGGTTGACACTAAGTAAAACTTTAGTACATACGATATACTACGAGTATATAGCAAAAAAGAAGCAAACTTTTATCAAATTTTTCATTCAAGGACGACAATACAAGCAAGAGAGAAACTACATAAGACAAGATTCAATAAAAAAGTTGAACAAAAAACTTTAGAACTCTTAAATTAAAGTGAGGTTAAATTGAATGCTTTTCTTTTAATAGAACGTGTTTCCCTTCTTATCTTCCTCTTGCACTCTTTTCCTTAAAAAATTCAATGAAACTGATAATAATCTGTCAATAATAAGAGGTACATAAGAAGATTACGATTAACAATAAAAAAGTTTCGAATGGCAACATCATCACGCGAATTACAAAAAATCCTGAAAAACTTTTGACGACCGCCAAAACTAAAGAGTACCCGCGCCCCAAAACCTATGCTACGGAGATCGTGCGTAAGCTCTTGTCAATATTTTTTCCATTTCTTGTAAGTAAGGAAAAATATTCTCCCTTTATTTTTAAAAGATTAGAAAAAAAAAGATTAGAAACATTTTACACTGAACCAAAACAGTACAATACTCTTGATCTTTATAAACTTTAAAATTACATAAAAATTAAATAAAATAAAAATTCTATTAAATAATTATTTTTGATTTTAATTTATTATATATTTCAATAAAAATCGTAGAAAATAAAATATATAATCGTATTATAATAAATAATATGTAATAAATAATAAAATAATAAATAATAAATGATAAACAATAAATAATAAATAGTATCGGTAATAATATATTATAAATATAATAATAAATCAGAAATAATAATAAATTCCAAAAAAGATACGTTTTCTGAAATAAAAAAAAAGTAATCTGAATTATAAACATAAAGTACTTAGGAAAAAACCCGAAGAATATCTGGCGGAGGAGAAAGGTTGTGAAAATGTAAATATATACATATGTATATTTTATATAAAAGAATTTTTGAGTATTTTATTACATGCTACACATAAGTATTTTGCAAAAAACCAACCTCTTTCTTGCAGAGCTAAAGCAGAAAAAAATAATCTGAATTTTAAGTATGAAGCAATTTTGAAGAAAAAAAGAGGTCAATGTTATACAAGAGAGGAAGATAACGAAAATGTGAATATACAAGATTTTGTAATGAAATTTTAAACATTTTTTTAAAACTTCTAATTGAGCAAAGTAATAAAATCATCTGCGAGAGTGATGTTATAGCATTTACATAAAATTTCATTAACAGATAATAGTCTTTAACTAAAAACTACACGGATTATATGAAATACTTTTTTCCCACTGACGAGATTTTTCTAAATCTCAACATTTCGCAAATATTTTGTGTATTCTTTTTTGGTGCAGTGTAGAAAAGGAATAAATAGGAAAAGAAAAAAAAAACGATTAGAATTTGTTACGTACTAAAGAAAACAAATAACAATTAAAAGCAATCTCAACTTGTTTGAAATCAAGCAGCAAAAGACAATTTCCTCTTATACTTCCTGACGAATTTCCTCTCTCGGAAACTTTTTGGCTTTGCCCATGATTTTACTGATGATGTGGATTTTGCGAATTTGTTTTTTCCGCTGTTATTTTATTTCAGCTTTTCTTCGTCCTCGTAGACAATCTTCTTTGCACAAAGAATTTTCCGAAGCATTTTCAACTTATGCTTCATTTATGCGTAGTACATGTTTTTTGTATCCGCTTCCGTTCGGCTTTTTTATGATTTGCCGCATACTCTTTGTTCTACCTAATTTCTGTTGACTTTCTTTTAATTTTTCACGATTGTACAAGTGTTTTTTGTCGAGAAAAAAGGATGTTGTGAAAAAGAATGATGTAAAAAATGAAAGCTTAAGAATCTCTTACGTTTGATGGAAAAATAAACGACCAGGAAGCGCTTTGGGTTTCCGATTATTGTAAAACAAAAAAAAAAGAAACAAAAAAGAAACAGATTGAAGGAATAGAAGAGAAAAAATCCGCATAAACGGAAAAAGATGTCATTTAATAGAATTTTTTTCCATTTCATGCATCGCTTTTCCTTCTGTTACTTTTTAAGCTTTATTCCGAAAAAACTTCAAGGCTGAAGTCCTAAGCAAAACTTTCCAAGGGAAAATACTACCACGCTATCACCCAAACTCACCCCACTCCCCCTCCTCCTCCTTTACATTCTCTGAGTTGAGTTGAAAACTACCAAAAAATTACACAATTTTTAGTTGACATGCGAAATGTTGGTCCGTAGAGTAAAGTGTTTTGCCTTTTTGGTGTGTGCGTTTTTATGCGTTGCGGCAGTGTTGCCATCTCGGGTTTTCTCTTTTTTTTTGCGCAATTTTACTGTCAAGTCAAAGAAGTCAAGTGATGAAGAAAAAATTATACGGAAATTAAATCTCATTCGATTGTGCCAAAAGTTGTTCAGAAGTTTTGCAAAAAGTTCTTAACGAGAAGATTGAATAAGTGACTGACTGACTGACTGAGTGCCGCCTGTCGCAGGGGATGCCTTTATCCCTGCATGCAAACTTCAAAGCACTAAAGATTGAAAATCATTCCAAAGGTTAAATCTCTCATAAATGTTAAAAGTATGATAAAAATACAGCTCTTTTTATCACTAACGATCACTAACCTTTTGAACTCTGTGCTGATGCTGACGCTGACGCTGATGCTGATGCACCACCATCGTTTGACGCAGCGCTTCAATGCCGCTCTGGGCTCGTTCGACATCTGCGCGCAACTGCTGCACCGTCTGCTGCATGACTCGTACTCCGTCACGTTCCTCCTGCAGCGCACTTACACTGACCGCCATCGCCTGCACAGAGCGTGCCACATTCTTCCCCTCCTCCCGCAACAGGCTCTGCTCGGAATTGAGTTGCGCTTGTGAGAACTCCAATTTGGAGATCTCATGCCGCAGCTCCGGCACACTTTTGTCTACTTTGTTCTGCAGTCCTTCGACGTCCTCGAGCAGTTCGAGCATCGAGGTATGGAGCTTGTCCAGAGAGGCGATCTGCCGGCTCAGATTGAAGTTGGCGTCAGCGATGCGATGCTGTTCGATTTCAATGCTGCGTACGCGCTCAGCGATGCGATGATACTTCAGTTCGTTCAGTTGGCGTTTGAGATCGCGCTGAGCCAGCTGCAGTTCGTGGATCTGTTGACGTTGGAAACGGCTGTGACGGCGTCTATGATCGGCCAGCGGGGTGGTGTTCAGCTGAAAGGAGAGTAAAGAAAAAGGGTATTTCAAGTTTAGGACGAGCGGTATCTTTGTTGTATTACAAAAAAGTTTTAATATACAATATTGTCTTAATACATAAATTTCTTAATTTTAAATAATGACAATCTTTGAAGGATTTTCGATATTAATTTTGTATTAAAAAATTGATTTATACTTTGGATGGTTATTATTATTATTTTTAATGATCATTCATAGTTTTGTTCGATATTTTTAGTATTTTTAGTCAGTTAATTAAAGTCAGTTATGTAATTATTTTCATAGTCATTTTTACTATTTTACTACAGTCAACAGTTACAGTTTGTGTGTTTTTTTACTATTATTCAGTTAGTTCACAGTTTTAGTAGTAATTGTTAAAGTGTTTAATATTTTTATATTTTTAATTTACAGTTTTGATAGTTTTTTCTACTACTTATAGTCAGTTAACTAACAGTTTTCATAGTAGTTTCTCTGTTATTAACTATTATTGACTATTTCTACAGTCAACAGTTACCAAATACACAATACAGTTTGTGTGCTTTTTTGCTATTATTTAGTTAATTTACTAAATTAGTAGTTATAAAAAAGTAGTAGTTAAAAAAAAGTAGTTATAAAAATATAGTTTTATAATGTTGAATATTTTTATATTTTTAATTTAGAGCTTTGATAGTTATTTTCACTATTTTTTGTCAGTTATTTAACAGTTTTTATAGTCATTTTTACTATTTTACTACAGTCAACAGTTACAGTTTGTCTGCTTTTTTACTATTATTTAGATAATTTACAATTTTATTAGTTATTTTTAAAATGTTTCATATGTTTTTTTTTCATTTACAGTTTTGATTGCTATTTTTACTCCTTATAGTCCGTTAATTAACAGCTTTCATAGTAATTTTTACTGTTTCTACGGTCAACAGTAACAGTTTGTGTGGTTTTTTACAATTTTTTAGTTAATTTACAGTTTTAGTAGTTATTATTAAAATGTTTAATATTTTTATATTATTAATTTACAGTTTTCATAGTTTTTTCTACATTTTATAGTCAGTTAATTAACAGTTTTCATAGTAATTTTTACTATTTCTGCAGTCAACATTTACAATTTGTGTGCTTTTTTACTATTTTTCAGTTAATTTACAGTTTGGGTAGTTATTTTTAAATTTTTTTTAAATTTTAATATTTTTAATTTACAGTATTAATAGTTATTTCAGTAATTATTTTAGTTAATTTACAGTTTTTTGGGGTTTTATTTGCAAATTTTTGGGTAAGTGCAATTTTATAAATATAATTTCTTTCTTTGTAAATATTCTTATTCGTATTACCATCATAACCATCATTATGGGCATTATCAGCGACGTGACCATTCATCATCATTATAATGACCATCATTCCAGAAAAGCAATTTGGTAAATAGCTCTTAGTCGGTTGCTTTGAGGGTCATAAAATATTTGAAGTATTTATTCATACTTTTTGGCAATAAATGCATCAAAATTTCACAATGGTCTCATAACAACAACAACAACACATAACATTCGAGCATTCACAAATTATTCCAATGAGCCTCAAAATATTCTATTGAATATTCTCTCTTCTCTTTCCCCTGCCGCTCAACCAACCATCTTCCCCCTCATAGAGTGCTTGAGATAACATCCGAAATTTCAAAGCAATCTCCTCGCATTATTCGGCATAATGATTAAAAAATATTTATTATTTGTGGCTCACGATCCAATTCCGTCGTTCCTTCTCGACCTCCCACCCCTGAAACCTCTTAAAGTTTGTGTGTGAGCAGGAGGAGAGGGAAGAAAGAGGCAGGAAAAGAAACTTGTGCAATCGTCATTCATTCACCAACCGTCAAGTATTCCATGAGAAAATGTTTTCTCAAACTTAAAATTTCGAGCAGAGCAGTGCGAGCTCTGTAGATTCAACCACTCTCTTTCTCTCTTTCTTCTTCCTTCCCTTTCAGCTCACAAGCTATCAACGGGTGGGAGGGAGAGTAAGAGAAGAGAGAGCCACTATACTCTAGTGAGTTAGTAGTACCAGAGGCATCACCAAATATTCTACATTTTCTTATTCTAGTGCTCACATTCGAAATACTCAACAGTCTGCAAGAGTTTTCGACTTTACAATTAAGCTTCCGTTAAAGTCTAGAAGCATCTTCTTCTTCTTCTTCTCCTTCCCTCATACTTTCATTTCCTTCCAGTGCCAATCATTTTACTCTTTTCTTTTTTGCTGAGGGCCTTTGCTCTCTCTTCTTGAAAGGTTCCTACATTGGATGCTTTTCAATTGATGTGGATTTGAGTGCGTGTATGCATGTGTGTGTGTATTTGTGTGTGTTTCTGTATGGATGTGTGCTTCTGTTGTTACCATTTTTTCTCCATATTTATTTTCAATTTAGAAAATACAATATTTTTGCAACTCTTCTGCCGGTTTAACTGTTTGACTGAGTTCTTTCTCTTCCGCGCGCGCTCCCTCTCTCTCTCGCCCCTTTCTCGCCATAAAACATTCAGTATAACGAATAGATACATATACACACTTTAGAAATACGAATTTATGTGAACAAATCAGCAAGAGATAACAGGAAACAACAAAAGAAAAAGTACAGACAAAACAACCGATACATCGAAAGCAATGCAAGACTAAGCATAAGCATAACAGCAATAATATATTTCTAAACTTCGAATATCATAGTACAACAGATGATAGAACACTACAACTTCTTAAATAAAATCCGTTTCAAAAATCCGTCACAGAATTTAGATCTAAAATTCCGGATTTTTATTCGAAATCTAAAGTTTAAAAAGACTTTTTTGATCCTGGTCAAAAATGGTCAATCAAGCTTTAAAGTCTTCCGCTTCTCTTCGTTTAAAATATTCGATCTCAAATCTATTATTCGATCTCATAAAGGTGGCTCTCTTGCCTTTATGAGATCGAATAATAGAAAACTTAAATAAATAAATATAGTAAATATTGATAGGTACAAAGACCATACAAAGAAAAATTCTTTTAAGAAAATTTCTTGGCTAATTATTTAACAATCAACCAAGACAAGAGGTTGTTGTCTCTTGTCTTTCAACAATAGGTGTCAATTTAAATCAAGAGAAAACTATAATAATGTAAAAAAAAGTGGCAATATTTTTATTCTAATCCAATACACTGAAATTAGATTAAAGGATTTTAGTTTTAAAATCTGAAAGGTTTGTGTTAGAGATGTTTAAAAGTTAAAGCCTATGAAATGGGATTGTCTAAACAGTCTGTCTAATTTTAAACCAGGTCAAAATTCTGTAAGCCACACTTTTAAAAACTTTATTGCAAATGTTCGTTGAAGCTCCTTGAATCCGTCGCTTTTTAAAAAATCCAGCACCGCAACTTTTCACTGAAATTTAATATGTACGAGTATACCGCATCTATTTTTCCTTTTACGATGATGTCTAAATGTTGTCTAAACCTTTCTCTATAAACACAATTTCTTTCGATTTGTGAATAGTACTACTTTTATGAGTTACTGCCTCTGTGTGTGTGTCCCCCTCTCTCTCTTCTCAATATTGTCTAATGTTGATACATTAATACATACTGAAGCTCGAGTAGAAGTAATACAGTTCAGTCGAGAAGCGTATTAGAACGGATTTAAATCGAAATCAGCAAAGAATCTGAGGATATAAACTTAATAACCTTGCCACAAGCAATAACCAGTCAGCGGCAACAGACTCCACTCAGTCAAGTTAGCGAGAAGCACTTAACAAAGAGAGAGAGAGAGAAAAAACAACAGTAAAAGAAACCACTTCCATTGAGAAACATTTAAGCCACTTTATGGCAGCCATCCAGAGAAGCTGCTTGGATTCCATTCAGTGAGTGAATGAGAGAGTGAGGGAGTGAGAGAGTGACTGAGGTAGTGAAGGAGTGGGGGAGTGAGTGAGTGAGGCAGTAAGTGAAAGAGTGAGTGAGCGACTGAGGTTAGCTGCTAAATGGTGCGCATATTGCGGGCAACGGAACCACAATTCAGTGACGGTTTTCCGCCCCAATCAACTTAAGAAGAAGAAGAGAAAAGGAAACACGAAAACGGAAAAAGGCATAACGATAGGAAAAGTGTGTGGGGGTGTGTGTGTGTGTGTGTGCATGTATAAGGAAAGCAAGAAATTATATAAAATGCTAAATGGTCTAAAAGAAGATGAAATTGGCGCCAACAAAAAAGAAGAAGAAGAAGAAGACACAGAAAACCACAAAAAATAATGAAAAGAGAAAGAAAGACTTTTTAATAAAATATTTTGTCTGGATTTGGCTTTTTTTGACGCTTTTGTTTTTGTAATAATGACGAGTTAAAAGCTAAAAAAAAACCAAATTTTAGTGAAATGAAAATTTTTCACGCTGAAGAATAAATAAAAAGTTTCATCTCACGCAGTTTTAACTTTTTTCCTTGTTCCAAAAAAAATATTAGCTATTTGAGGCAGATTTTAATGATCATCATTACGAATTCGATGCAAAGAGATGCTTTGATGAAGAACAATTTAATATAAATTAAATAACTTTTGTGGCCTGTGTAATCTCTATGAGTTCGCAAATAGCGTGAGAGGTCAGCAGTATTTTAGGGGGGGAAAGGGGTTGACTTACCCCTTTTCCTTCCCCCGTTCAAGAATAAATACAGAGCGGAAATTAATATATTTTTTTAGAAAATGGTTTTTATGGTTTTGTCATCATACAAACAACCTCAAATTGTAAAACTAAAGAAGACTGCTCCTTGCCACCCTCTTTTGCCAACGTCGCTGTGAGAGGGGTGTGGTGTGGGCGGTATATAGGGGCAAATTTACATAGACAAACAAGAAGTCTTATGGAAGTACATACTTTTTCAATTACACTTTATCTAACTTCCATGCAGAAAGATTTTCATAAATACGCTCTTTTTTACGTTCTTTTCTTCTGCCACGACACGGGGGGGAAGTGGCTGCATAGGAGAAAGAGAATAATGCTTCGCCGGACAATTTAATCCACAAAGGCCTCAGCGTTTTTTTCTCTTTCCTTGGCTGCGTTCACCAACAAGCACTTAATAATCATCTTTACTGCAGCGTTTTTCTTCTCAACTCTCGCTCGCCTTCCGAGCGAAAGCACTTAATTTTAGTTTCTTTTGTGACTAGCTTCAGTCCATGTTAATCTTCCTGCTGCCTTTGTTCGCCATTTGTGTCATTTGGCCTCAGCATAAAAACTTGAACGAATGCAGCAAAAACTTGGCGGCAGCGTTGAGCGAAGCCACTGCTGTTTTGGGTTCTGCTGGCTCTTCTGCGGCGGCTGCTGTGGCCTCATGAGGCTGCTACTCCAGAGACTGAGCGAGTATCTACTCTCGCTCGCTCGCTTTGGTTCGCTTAAACTTGACCCCTTTCAGAACGTTTGCCCTCAGAAGTTTAGTCTTTTATTCGTTGAGTCTTTTCAGTTTTGTGGCTACTGCTTTTTCTTCTTTTACTGTACTGAGAGTCATCGTTGTTGTTGTTGTTGTTGTTGTTGTATCAGTCAATATCATTGACGTGCAATTTTTAAATGTTGATCCCTTGAAGCGCTTGAATATATTTTCTTTACTGTCTGCCTCTGGACTTTCTCTTTTCTATTCAATTTAAATGGTTTCTTATTCATTCGTTAATTTTCTATTAATTCGTTTATAGCATTTCCTTGGCTTTGTCTGAACTTTCTCGCTCCCTTTGGGCTTACTCTTTGGCTCTGTCTCTTCCTTTTTAGCGGCTACTTCTTTTAATGCAATCATTAGCCGCATTAAAAAGTTTCCAGCTTCCGCCAGAAGTTACTCCGGAAGACCGCCGGTTTGCTTTTCCGAAACATGAGTTGTCTCTTGTCTCTTTAGTAGTTGCCGACGCCATCGTTTCAGTAACGCTACCGCCACTACCGTCGTCACTACCGTCGCCACTACCGTCGCCACTACCGTCGCCACCGTCACTATCGTCGCTTGCGCCCTTGCCTTGACTACCGCCTCTTCTTCTTCATGCCTGAAGCTTGAGGCTTAAACGATGCTCAGCACTGCGGAAAAGGCTTCATAGGACAAGATTGACGAGAAGAGCTGGCAACAAAAGTTTTCTAATTAATTATACGCGATCAAGATGAGCTTTTGAAAAATAACCAAGTTTGATTCAGGTCTTTGAGAACTTAGAAGGATTTGGTGACGTTGTTAAGGATATTTGACTTTGTCGCTTTTAATGAAAGCGGCTACAGCGACAACAGAAAAAGCATCAACCGAAAGAAAGAAGACAAGTAAAGCTTTTTAATAAAGCTGCACGCACAGCTGCAACTGTCAAGGCTTTTGATTGAAAAGATTAATAAATTAATTAAAAGTTATGAAAGAGTAAGAGTTTTTAAGTTTTAAGTTAACCCAAAAAAAGTATGCTCGCTGCCTTTGTTAGAAAATAATTAATAAAAGTCAATTAAATTAGAATTTAATTGAAAAGCTTATTTCAATTAAGAAAAAAAAAGCCTTGATAGATCTATTAAAAATGTATAAAAAGAAAATAATATAATAAGAGTATTATAAGAGAGAATTATACGAGTTTTCGTGTGAAAAGGTGTGTTTAAATTTGAAAGGAATAGGTTTAAAGAATATTTATTTTGTTTAAAGTTTCTACTTAAACCAATTCTGGGACACCTCAGCCCCAAAAACTTCTATAAATTGTAACAATAAAAAGGGTTTGTCAAACTCAAATATCGAACCACTTTGGGGCACTCAACCCTTTCTCTCTTCGACTCACGCTATACAAATAAATTTTATAGTATTATAGATTTATTTAATTATACGAGGAAGACTTCTTCCTACGACATTAAATTCAATTACTTTATATATATTCTCTTTTAAATCGTGTAAAATTAATTGCTCGCAATTAAATGAAATCGAAAAGCAATCCTTCAAAGCACCCACGAAAGGGCTTCGTTATTCGTATAAAACTTTTGTTTTATTTTTTTCGGAAGTACTAAGGACTAAGATCGATCGCCTCACATTTCTATATATTAATAGTAAACGAGTATATAATTTTAACTATCTCTTTCTGCGGGCATCGTATAATTTTTCCATTACCCAGTTCAGTGGTCGGTCAGAGAACGGACGAGGGTCGGTAGGGGGTGGTGGGGGGGTTGGTTAAGGGGGAAGTAAGTAAATAGGGGTGGTCACTGTGGTGTGCACATCCATCCGCATGCTATTTACTTCGCTTTCTTGTCATTAACATTAATTACTGTCATTAAATATTCGTTCTTTTTAAATGACAAATGACAAAAATAAGCCAAAGTAAAAGAGGAAGAAGGAAAAGAGGAAGAAAAAGAGAAACCAGAAAAAAAACAACCAAAACAAAACGACTTTGAAAGCTGTATAAAGGAACTTCTTTACTGAGTACTCACGAAAAGACTCGTTTTAAAGACTCTGTCTATCAAAAGAAAAACCAAAACTGCGGGCTACGAACAACAACAACCACAAAAACACACAACAACAACAACAAACACCAACAACTATAAGCAAAGTGTGGTAACGATGTGATAACGTTGCGATTCGTATCATAGTCAAGTTAATAATAGTGTTTATAATAGCTACGTGATGATATAATTAAATGCATTGAAATCGGAGACGAAAGCGAAGAGACGACGAAGAGGACGAAGACGAAGAAGAAGAACTGGTAAAGTACAAACCACAAACAACAACAAAAATGCCATCAATATTATCTTTACTATTAATGCTAGTAGCAATAGCAGCAACATCACTATAGTGCCACAACAACAGTGTAATCATTATCAATATTTCAACGCGATACTTTAAGTTGATGACGACGATGATGATGATGATGATGATGATGATGCTACGAGCAGCAAACATAATGTTGATACTATTATACTATTATACTTTACTATAGTAAGTAAAATAAAGTACAGTGAAGTAAAGTAAACTGAAGCGTGTAATGGTTAAATAAAACATTGATTTTAATCGTGATGATGATACTGAAGACTTTTCAGATCGTCTGACGTTAAGACGGAGAGGTCTTTATATTGCTGGATAATGAGAATGAGTTTATGTTCATAATTACGATGATATTAGAAAATGATTAAGCATCATATTTGAGAGGAATTATGTAATTTAAGCATTTTAAATGATATAAGAATACAATCATATGAAATATTGTAATTAATTGTTGATATAGCATTTGTTGTTAGTAATCATCATTACAGAGATTTGTCAGCATTTTATCCACAAATCATCAACATTTCAGCAAACAATCATCATTATCCCAACCACAGTCATTATAATCATTGTATATATCATTGTTTTTTACTATTAAAACTATTCCTTTTGTGTTCTTTTGATGCTGTTTTATCAATATTAACTTGCCGAATGTTGCCCAATAGCAATAACCAACACTAATCGTCATCACCACCATCATCATCATCATTAATATTAGCATCTCTAAATTTTCCCATTTAATTTGATAGCTTTTTATTAATTACTTTTTAAAACGTTTTAATCATGACATCGTCTAAAATCATGAAAATAATAGAAAAGCAAACAAATAACGTTTTTACAGCAACGACCATCGTTAACCGATTTCTATTATTAAATGTCAATATGTATTTATTTTTTAATAGATTTCTTTTTGTGTTAGTTATTAATTACTGTGAGTTTGTTCAATTATTTGTTGAGTTCTAAACGCACTGAATTTATTGGCGTTTTTAAGGCTTGAAATTTTTTGCTAAGTTTTTTGCAAAAAAAACTCCAAAACTCCAAAATAAAAGCCACATTTTATTAATTTACCTTTTCATTATACGAAATTAAATAAATCGCAGCGAGTTTAAATATTTTATGAACATTTACAAAGAAAATTTGCGCATCTTGAAACATAATATTTTCATAAAGTGAAAGGTTTACATTGTTTCATCCAAAGTTCAAAATATTCAAATATGTACGTCTATAAAATAAGGTTTTTATGGGAAAAAAAATTTTTCTAAATCCATGCGAAAAAAGACTGTATATTTGTGAGAGACATGACCGGCCTTCTCCGACGAGAGAAGGCATGACCGGCAATATTTGCACAACGCAAAACGACATGCTGCATATGAAGCCAAATAGAGGCGAAAAACTCATTTTAAAAATGGGCAAAAAAATTCTGTACAAAAACCGAACATAAAAATCCTATTTATTTCCCATTTTCCTCATCGGTTTTTTTTTTTTTTTTTGATTCACGACAAGCAGGAAAAAAGCTGTATAGTATTTTTTCACTTCGACTCCTTTGATCGATTTCTGAATGCCGTTTATCACTTTGATTTTTTTTTTTGCCACACTTGCGCAAAAATAATATTGCTTTCTATATACTCGTAGTTTTTTTACAGTTTGGTATTATTTTCATGTTGCTTTCATAGGTTGTTGCCTTTTGATTGTTGTTCTTTCATTGATCTAGCAAAGCAATTGCAAAACATAACATTTATTTTTGTTTAATGCAATCGCACTCAATTCAATTTTCGAAGGTTGTCGTCAGCACTCTTTATTGTTTTTTATTTTACTGTTTGCGTTTTTTTTTTTTAGCAACAGATATTTTTCCATAATTAACAGCATTTTTTTTTAAATGGCAGTGAATATTTGAGCTGAAATAATTTTCATTTATTTTGTTTGCACATTTTTTATACGAATAATACTCAATCGTTTAACAAGAAAATCGATTCTTAATTTGCCTAATTTCCGGAAGCTTAGGAAAAATACATTTACCTCAGAATATCTCGAAAACTGGACGTAGTAGAGAAATTCTGAAGCAAGCGCCAATATCTTTGTAAAAATATAACTTGATTTTGGGTTGAAAAAAACTACAAAATACTACGATCGAATTTTAAAATAATTGCTGTAATAGTTTAAAAAATATTTTCCCTTTAATTTTTGCATAAAACCGCTCAAAGCGCCCTTTCTCTCTCTCTTTCCCTCTGGCCAACCACGTAGACCATGAGGTCCTTAAACGAACTTTCATTATTTTTTTCTTTCTTTTTGTTATGGCGCCAAGACAGCTTGTAAACAAAAGTTTTTTTAATTCATTTGCGTCAGGAAACAAATACAATAGAAAAAATATAAAACGTAACAACAACAACAACAACAAAAACAAATCTGGTTACTGCGACAGATGAAATGGTAACTGCTTAAATTGATTACATGCCAGCTGAAGAAGAATTTCGCTGTAACAGTTAGAGATAGAGGCAAAGATCACACATTATTTCTGCCATTTGAAAAGTTGACAAGACAGGTTGGCAACTCTAATTTGCAACGTTAAATGAGATAACATTGGCAACAGCATCAGCATCATCGTTATCATTCTTATTTTAAGAAACACAAATCCATTCAGCGTTGCCGGTTTATCGTTGATTATTGTTACAGTGTTGCCAGCTTGTTTGGTTTACTTATGATTATTATTATTATTTAGTATTTATTATTTAGTTATTATTTTGTATTCATTTTTTTTTCTCTTTGTCCTCATGCTTTTCATTTATTATAGTAATAGAATTATTTTATCCTTCAATACTTTCTTCTCGTTTCGTTTCACTTTTTCAAAACTTATTGTTGGTTTTTTAGTTGTTGTTGTTGTTGTTGTTTTTTGCTGTGTATTTCTTCTTACTTTCTTGGTTTTATAAAAAAAAATGTTTTGTTAATCAAAAACCATTTTAATTGAAATTCAATTTATGAATTAAAAAATGCAGCATTTTTTCGTAATCGTTCATTGTTTTTTTAACAAAAAAATATGTTGGAAATGGTAAAATTGAGAGTCAACAAAATGCACTGTGGCACATATATTCGGTTCGTTAAACACTTCCGGTCTAAAGAGCTTGAAGAAATTGTGCAAATGGGCACTCTTTACCTTGTAAAAAAAAAACAAATTTAAAAAAAAATTTTTTTAAAATCCCAAAAAAAATTGTATTATTTCATGCGCGAAGAACTAACGCTATAGCAAGTTTTTAACTTCAGCTTTTTCTTAACCTTCTTCTTCTTTTTCTTCTTCTTCTTCTGCGTTATTTCAGCATTGAATTTTGTTTTTAAATTTCTAATTAACAAAAATATGCAATAAATTGTTAATTGTTCCATTCAGGCACGGTAGAAAGAGATAGTTGCAGCATATTTTTCGATTCTATCGAGTAAATGTCATGCAACCGTCATATATATATCTACCAAGAGACGGATCTATACAGCTCAAACTTTAGCCAGAGCTATAGGTTAACGTTGTTGGCTTTTACAACGCTCTGTATTTCATTGTGAGGCCTTTCGGAATACTTTGTATTAGCTTTTCAAGTAGGTACATGCTTCCGTTTCCGTTCCGTTTGCAAAATTGGTCTGATAGAAGCAATTATGAATGCTTCTCTTTTCAATTACTTTTCTTCTAAAAGCCACTGCCGCACTGTTAGCGCGCTTGTTGTTGTGCACACGTACACACACAAGCGCCAACGCCAATGCGACTGCCACATTTTCCATTGCATTAACGACCAAATTTTGTAGATCTATTAAAACTTTTATGAGTCTGGTTCGTTTGTAGAAAGCTTCGCGTGTGTAAATGATTTACGACGCATTTGCTGTAACTAATATGGTTCTTTAAGGCACAAAGACGCACACACACACACACACACACACGCACATTCTCACTCATTTAGCCTTCATATCTTCATACCTTTTTTAAGTGTGTAACGTCTATATGTACGTCTAAAGTGCCAGCTTGAAGTCATTAAATAAATTCAAGATGTCCTTCGCGCTTTGGCGACGCTTGGTTTTTTTTTGCCTGTGTTATGAGTCACACGTATGTATGTATGGGTGTGCGCGTGTGTGTGTTTGTCCTTCAACTACTTTATTTCTGTTCTTTTTGAAAGTTTGAGCTATGTTTATTCCTGCTTTTCCTCCATTTGTCCTCCCCATCACTTCCCCTTCTCCCCCCTCTTTCCCTTTCTCTGCTTATCACCCTCTCCCTGTTTTTTTTTCACTCTCTCTCTCTCTCTCTCTCTTGCTCATTTCCATTTTCTTTTGTTTTTCAAAGCCTTGCCGTGAAGCGGTTAAAAGTAAAGGGAGAAGTTTTTGTCCTCCATATTTTTTTTTTTTACTTACTTTGTGATTTTACACACACACACACACACACACACACATGCTTATGCTTGTGCACAATATAAAGACCTAGATTTTCCTTCGTAGTTTTGAAATAATCTTCATAATGAGTTTTCAGCGCAAAATCAAATTAAAAAGAATCCAAATTTATTTTATTCAAGTTTATACGATTTTTTTGCGGTCTCATTGAACAGTGGATAAGTGTGTGTGTGTGTGTGTGTGTGTGTTTTTTTTTTTGTATTTACTTGGACTTTATTAAGGCACAAGCTCGTAATAATATGATATTGCAAAATATGTTTGCAACTATAGTAAGTTTTTTAAAAGAAAAAACTTATCCAAATGTTTTTTATTGTTGCAATATTATTTAAATATCGATTTTTTCATTTATTTGCTTAAATTATAAAAATTTCCATTTTTTATTTCCGAAATTGAAAAAATACAGTTTTTCGAACGCAACGAAAAGACCCTTTTTACTAAAATTTTCAGAAAAAAAAAGTAATTAAGAATCACTGAAGAAGGATTTTTACTGAAAATTTAACCCAAAATTGTTTAGAAGAAAAGTTGCTGAAATCTTGTCTTTTTTTACATCAAGTGTCGCTTGAGAAAGTTTTTTGAATGCACAAAATCTGTTGTGAACCTTCCTTATTTTGCACAAAGGTCAAAATTTATTTTGTTATCTGCTTCTTCTAAGACTTTATTACTGTGTACTGTTTTTTTCTCATAGTAATAATAATTTATCTCTTGTTTCATGTTTTTCTTTAACCAAAATAACCACATTTTCACTTATTTTTTTCGCTTTATTTTTTTAGTTAATATTATATGACTCTCTCTGCTTCTTCTTGATTTACTTGGCGTAGTATCTACAGCGTTAGATTCTTAAGTAAAGTGATATTAAAATATCCGTAACTTTCTTGCTCTTTTTTGTTTTATTTTGCTTTGTTTTGTTTTGTTTTCCTTCCAGCAATTCGGCCAAATTGTTTCATGTTGCCATAATTGCTTTTCTCCTCGTTCGTTCGTTCGTCCGTCCGTCCGTTCATCTGACACTTGACTTTTGCACTTTGTTCAGTCGCCAGCTGGCCCGGCCCATCACGATCTACAACCTTCCGAACGAACTTTCTCAAGTCTTTGTTGGCATCTTTGGCGTTTTGGGTATCGATTTTTTGTTTATGTCATGCTGCAGCTAAATGATGTTGCTAAACTTTTACTTTTTGCACGCAATTGCTGAAGTTTCTCTTTTAGACCGTCAGCCCATCCGAACCGCCCGTCCGAACGCCTTCAGTCTTTAGGAAAGACTGCATAAATGACACTTGATTACCAATTCTTGAGTTGAGATTGTGTGGTATATGTTCTAATGGGTGTGTGTGTGTGTGTGTGTGTGTGTGTGTGTGTTTAAAAATACATTCTGCTGAATATCTTTTATTTATCTTAATATCTCTTTTCTTTTGTTGGGGCAACCTTTTTAGTCTTTTTAGTCTCTTTAGTCTTCGATGTCGAAAGAATTTAGTATCATGATTTGAGTAAAATTTTTTATTTTACAACAACAACAACAACAACAACAAGTAGAGAAACAACTTTAATAAGTTACAACTTTTTTTCACAAAATTCGACAAATTTTAGCTGATCGAAGCGCGATTGTTTTTTTAGTTTATCTGTTTTTAGAAATATTTAAAATATTCCTGAAGAATATATAAATTTTTAGAAATCTTTCTATAATTTTTTAGAATTTCTTTAAACATTTGTGAAAAAATCGTAAATATTTTAAAATTTAAAATTTAAAAAAAAATTAAAATTTAAAAATCTCTCATAGTCGCATTCTTTACAAAAATAATTCAAATTAGAAACCTTATTTGAGAACATACAAACAATTCAAACTTAATCCTTAAATTCTGCTGATTTCTTCTCTTTACTTTAACAATTTAATTGGCTTATTTTCTGCCTCACTCTTTCTTCTTCCTTTCTAGTTTCTCTCTCTTTGCTGATTGCTGTCATTTTCTCATGGGTTTGTGTGTCACCAGAAAAATTCCCATCACCCAGAAATCAATGGCTATACATAAAACAATGACAATAATACACACTCAAAATGTGTTCTCGCACATTTTATTTTATTGCTTTTATTTTGGAAAACCGGAATAATGAACATCAATCGACCGTATAGTTGTTAACAATAACAAAAACGACAGTAACAACGCCATCGATCAACAACAACATCGACAGCTTTAAAAACATTTTATACAATATCAGAGAGGAAAAAACAACAACAACAACATGAACAACAACAACGAAGTTGCAATCATTGCAAAAAATGATGACGAAAGAATGAATGACAGTTAGTGAATGAATCAGTTGAGAATCTGTGAGAAACATTCAATGATTTACGCTGGCAATTGCAACAATGATGTATAAAAAAAAACAACTCAAATAAAACTAATAAAAACACACACACACGCATCCAGTCACTTCAGTCATTCATTCATGACAAATCGTTCATGAATCAGTAACGAAAAAAATTCTCATGTTTGTTTCAACTTCTTCGTTCCACCCTTGTTTCTCTTACTTCAACTCTCTCCCTCTATCTCTTTCTGTTTCGTGCCGGTAATATTTTATTTTACTGGAAAAAATACTGGCATTGTTTTTTGAACAGTGTTTTAAAAAAAAAATTTTATTTCATGGTTAGTTCAAATACCAACCAAAAACAAAAAAGAATAACCCAAAATAATAATCCTTATTTATTCTCTGTCATGGCGCTAAATATTCCCCGACTAGGAATGCATTTTATTTATGACTCTGATTGTATTGAAATAAAATCTGGGAACTTTATGAAATTTTTATTGCTGCATGTTTTTAAAAATTTTGTAGAAAAAAATTTTTAAACCTCGGCTGAGCGTAATAAATTCAAAATATATTTATCTAAATTGAAAAAATTCAAATATTATTAATAACATAAAGATAAAAACATATAGAAAAGAAAGAGAGAGAGAGAGAAAGGGAGCCAAAGAAGAACACTCTTCAAAAAATATTAAATGATTTCGCTTTGCATAAAAAGTTTTGTGATTATAAATTATGCATTTAAAATGGAACAAATTTTGTTGAACTTTGCATTGAAGTCTGTAAACGTGGTTGTGTGAGACATATGGCAGATATCGTTTTTCTCGCATAATTGTCATTAATAATTCCTGATAACTGTAAAAGAAAACCAAAGTAAAATTATAAAGACTATGCATTTCATTCAAAAAAACTTCCTGCAGTCTATTTTGGATAACTCGTTACATCATTCATAGCAAATAAGTTCTCAACCCAAGCAGCTTAAGGTTTGTGTCCTTACTAAGTATTAATGATCAAACGATAAAAGAAAAATGCACGATAAAAGAGGAATTATGTGTGTGTTTCTTTCCTTTTTTAAAGATATTAATGATTAATGATTAATGATTTGAAATTATTGATATCTTAAAAAATGTTTGACAAAAAACTGTTGATACATTTCAGTTTGTTGACATTTGACATTTGTACTTTTTATGATATTATAAATACGTATTTTTAAACAAACGTCTTACATCTTTTTTATTCTCTACTGGACAATTATTCGCAATGATTTCTTAGTGTCTAAATTTATTGAATTTTTTCTTTTAAATTAAGCGAAAAAATACAGTAATAAAATCCTCATCCTCAACAACTTCTTTCTTTCTTTCTTTCTTTCTTTCTTTCTTCGTTATGTTAACGATCAACGACATTACCATCTCCATCATTGTCATCTTCTTCTTTAAAATAATCATATTTCGTTACAATAATGACCATCATAATCAGCAACATCGCAAGTCTTTCTCTCACAGCCATAACGAGAGCTTTCCTTTTTCGCCCTTATCGTCAGGTCTCTCTTTCCTGTTATGAGTCTTGTTTTTTCTCTTTTTCTTCCACTCCTCATCAACACTATCATCGTCATCATCATCATCATCATCAGCCCTGAAACTGCTGTCAGTTTTATCTATGAAACATAGAAACAATTTCAGGATCTTTTGCAGCCAGCTCTTCGAAAGCAGTAGCAGAAACAGCAACAGCAACAGCAACAGCAACAACAAAGCCAATCACTTTAAATTTTACAGTCTTCTTCTTCGTCTTGTCTTTTCTTAGCTCCTTTTTTTGGCATTTAACCAGACCTGAACGCAATCCACAAAAAAAGCGATTACACTTGCTTTAGTGCTTACTTATTTTTTATTGTATATTTTTAAAAAATTCAATTTTTACCCTGAACAGAAGCATTGTTATACGAAAAATATACCAGAGCTCTTGGTCTACATAAACATATCATTCGAATTGTTACTGCTTATCACGATTTTTAATTATTTTTTTTAGGAGTCCTGAATTTTAGGAGTCCTGAAAAAGTGCTTTACATTACTCTAGCGATTAGAACTGGGCTGCTTCTAAACGGATTTTTATAGTTTTTTTTGCTCTCCAAAGAGCTTGGACCTAAATTACTCTTTCTGAATAATGAAAATCAAAAGAAAACTACCGAGGAGACTTCTTTTGATTCAGATGTTCAGATAGGTATTAATTTAATAAGGTATTAATTGTTTTCAGCACGTACATACATATGAATACAATTTAACTGACGCTCTGGTTTATATTAATTGATTAAATTATCTTTTATACAGGGTGCGCCATCTTTTATGTCGGTATATCACTGTTCGGCCGTATTCCAAGCCTGGCCGTGAATGATCTGTCGGCATTATTCTTTGCGTCAATTGCACTTTATATGGAAACAAATGCAAATCATCCTTCAAATTGTGCCGCAAGGTGGTTCCACTGAAGCCAAAATGCTGAGCGCGGTGACGATACGACACATGTGAGTTCTCGGCAACACTCTCTCTTACCGCTTCAACCAGTTCATTGGAACGTCTTGGGCGTCTTCAATTGACAAACGGCATATTGACGACGTCTTTCTGTCCCGTGCTTAACAAAATTCGACACCAAACGACGAATAGTGCTGACAGACGGTGCTTCTTGGCCAGGATCGATTTTCGACGATATGCGCGACTATTTTCAATGTACAGCATCACTATTTTGGCACTCTATTTTGATGTAAACGGATTTACTGATTAAAATTGTACTGAATTGACGCTTCAAAAACATGTTTACACAAGTCCATCTTATTTGTTAAATGTTTAAGTTATTCAATGCTAACATACCGACATAGAAGATGGCGCTCTCGTTAGATTATACATGCATTTATTTATTTACTTTAATTTATTTATTTTATAGAGATCATACATTTATTTATTTTTGTTTATTTAGGTTTTATGTATATAATTACAATTATAATTTTAATTATAATTTTATGAATATTTTTATTATTTAAATGGTATTTATTTTGTTATTTTTTATTATTATCATTATTTATAGTATCGTATATTTTTTTACTATTTTTCTTTTTTGATGTAACAATATGTTTTTGCATGCCAAGGATATTTCTTGTATTGAAATTTTTTTTTAATTTCAAAAATTTGTTTGGTAACGAAAAAATGTTTGATTAACAAGAGCTGCCACCAGGCCAGGCCAGGCCGCTGCTCTTCAAGTCTCCAATTTCATTAGGTCCTGCTGCTATTGTTGATGATTCTTTAGTTGTTGTTGTTGTTGTTTCAGTGGTAGCAGATGTTGTTCCATTCTTCTTTTTTTCGGATAATTTTTTCTCTTTATACATTATCATCTGCAGTTATTTTTTGCTTTTCTTTTCTTTGCATTTTGCTCCAGATGCTCTGTTGTCTACTCGTTGGAGCTGGTTTTTCTTCTTCTTCTCTGCTATCGTTACTGTCAATTCATTGACGGTTGGTACCTGGTACCTGCTACCTGACGAGGTTACTTATTCTTTCGTTTACTAATATTTTGTCCTAAATTTTTTCCCTTTTTATATGGTTATTGTTGTTGCTTCAATTGTTACTCCTGCTGCTGTTGTTGCTGCTGCTGTTATTTCACCGACACATTTTTTCTTAAAATCTTGGAAATGCTGGCAGCTGTCGTTTTGTGGTACGCATTTTATTTGTTTTCTTCTTCATTATGTATAAGTGTGGCCACTCTTCTTTTTGGGTTGTTTTTTTTTTTCGTTTTTAAACAAGGTTGGGTAATAATAACAACAACAATATTAACAGCAGCAGCGGTGTCTGCTTAAATGCTTTCTGATGAACATCAATCAGCACATTTTGTAGCCGTTTTTTTGTTTCCTTCTGTTTTGCTTTTGTAAAGAGTTAAAAGAAACAAAATAAATTAACCCATTGTGCAAGCGAAACCGGAAAAGGGGTCAAGTGATGAGACAGCAGCAGGTACTCTGTGCAGCACTAACAAATTTCGACCGAGCCATCATCGGGAGCAGGTTGGTGATTGTGGCAAGCCTTTGGGCGGCAGCATCAAAACAAGAAAATCCTCAAAATAAGTAAATTCATACTAATTTTTATTATTTCAATAAAAATTTGTACAAATATCAAATTCCATTTTACATTTTTTACGAATATTTGAAAATAAATATTCCGCGGCTTATCCATATAGCAATATAGGAAGTTTTTTTTAAATGAAAAACATACGGTTTTCAATTTTATTGGTTTTTCTATGTAACTATCAGGCATTGGCTATGACAATTATGGCTGAAAGACGAAACGTGCCAAATGTCCACCCTGATCACCGCGACCACATTAACAGATATCAATTCAAAGGCGTTTGATGTTTGACGTTCAGCGTTCTAAAAGTACTTTTGTATATAGTGAAATGTACACTATATAACATCCTTCTCTGCAACCATAAATTTCGTTTTTATGCCGATTGTTTTAGCCGTTGCTAACAATGGCCATAAATTCATTTTGCAGAATAAACCATTCGTAATTTTTTCATGATGCCACAGCATGAATCTATGTCGTGTGTACACAAATCAACACTCACTTCAGCTGCTTCGTATTCAGTGAAATATTTGTACAATTTCCGGTATGAACGGCGGAACTATTGTTGCAACTACAGTAAAAACAAAACCACGCTTTTACGTAAGCTTCTTATTGTCATTGAAAATAATAAAAGTAAGGAAAAAAATACACTCGCAGCCGCACTCACGCGAACGCTAAACCTCCATATCCTTAACATGTTTGCAGCCTGCTCGCCTGCAATCTACCAAATTTTTTTGATAATCTCACAAAAAAAAAAAACAGCTGCTGCAAACTCGTTTGATGGCACAGAAGTGAAAAATATCCGCTGAATAAAACATGAAAATGTCATGTCATTTTAGTCGCTTTGCCACGTCTCAATAAGGCGACGTGTCGAGACGTCAAAATGTTGTTATTAAAAAGTGACAGAGAATAAAAGAGAAAATCGTTAGAGTTTAGAAAATGTCTGCTGGTGTTTGTGTATACGCACATGCAAGTGTGTGTGTGATTTTAAGATGCAGTATGCGGAAATACAGGCCACCCTCGTAATACAGATTTAGCAGATAGCCAGAAATTTGTTTTCGAAATAAAATTTTCGAGATTTTGAAAAGATTTGTTTTAGTCTTCATTAAGCTAAATAAAAATTATCACGATTTAAAAAAAAAAAAATAAGAAAAACAAAAATTATTAAAAAAAATAATATTTCCAATTGAAATATGGATCTGCGTTGATGAGATTAAAGACCTCTGAGTTGAGAATTTCTCAAAAATATTATCGTCCAAAACTATTTTGAACCACTTTAAAAACTCCATTTTGTGGAATTTTTCGCAAATGAAAAATAAATAAGATTAATTAAGATTAATAAACAACTAAAATTATGAATTTTGGCACGATTTTTCGTCATCCTTCGTCAATTTTGATTTGAAAGTCTAAAATCGGTGTTATCTTCAGTGTCTTTTCTCGTAAGATAATGTACACAGTATGTTATTTATTGATCGGATCGATGTGCGGCTTTAAGAAGTCTCAATTTTTCAACAAGATTTCTCAGCATACATCAACGTCCAATCATACGAGTTCTTACTGTAAGCATATTCCTTCATGCATCATGTGTTCGTGCATAAAATTTGTAGTTTGGCAAAAAATCAGCACAAATTTGCAAGTGTCTATGAATGTATGTACGAGTATGTGTTATGTGTATATCAATAATTATATGTGTGTGTGTGTGTGTGTGTGTCTCTGTTCCATTTGAGTAATATTCCATTCGAAACTGCACTTAGAACGTTTTTATGTCTAAAAATTTGTTGCTTGATCACAAAATGCACCACGTGAGTGACATGAAATGTCATTGTATACATATACATACATATATGTATATATAAACACAGAAATTTGCCGACATATGTATTGTAGATATATATATATATCTTCCTGGATATGTTTGCCTGTATGTGTGAGCCTTAACACATCTGCTTTATGTTCCATTATCTTTTTGAAAAATTCTTGTCATGTTCGCCAGAGCATCAGAGCGTGAGCGAAAAGCTTCGGGGAAAACAGAAAATGCAACCAAGCCCGCCTCCTCCCCTTCCACCCTCTAAAAAAGTTGTGGGTTGGCGTAAAAAATGGGGGGGGGGAGAGAGGATTAAAATAAGAGACTTAAAACGAAAAACGAGTTTGCATTTTTCAAACCAGTTTTTATGAAGGTTTTTTCCTTCTTTCCCGCCTTCTTTTTTCGTATGGAAAACTAAAAGCAGGAAGAAGAAGAAGAACAAGAAGTAGAACAAGAAGTAGAAGAAGAAGCAAAAGAAGATAATAAAAACATTGGTGAAGAATAACAATGTTATAATAAAAGAAAAACATACAAATTTGCTTTTATAAAAAAGCATGTTTTCCTTTCTTATTGTTTTGTGATTGTTGTTGCGGTTTTTGTTGTTGTTGTTGGACTCTTAGTGATAGAGATGATAGCGATGATGATGATGATGACAAATGCCATTATAGTAATGAGGATGATAATGTTAGTGATAATACATTTATGGTTTCAGTAAAAGACGAATAAAATAAAATAATCTTTAAACGTAATTCGGTTCGTGGTTATCAACGAAGAAGAAGAAGAAGAAGAAGAAGAAGAGGAAGAAGAAGAAGAAATAACATAATAATGAATAACAAAAAAAACAGACAATAAAAGGGACAAATAAATATTTGGAAATCTTTGGATGAATTTTATTATTATTATTTCCTAGAGCAAAAGATTTTAAAGAATTATCACGATATTATTAAAATAAATAACACAAGCCGGAAAAATTTCAAAGAAGAATTTTTTAATCTCGCCAAGCTTGCTCTCTCTCTCTCTCTCTTATCGATGAAAATAAGTTGCGATTCTTGCTCTGTTCGAGATTAATATAATTTTTCACCACAAAACTCGTGGAAAGTATTTTCCTTCATTCTCAAAATCCCAGACACCAACATTCATTTCAGAAATTCGATGCCAAATATAACTTTATTAGGTATCCACATATCTCTCTTTGATTTGATGTTAATTAATGGTTTTATGAACCATGATGTTATGAACCATACAACTATAACAAATGATTATAACCTTAAGGCTTAATTAGTACAAAACTCATTATTCCGCTATTGATTAAATATTTTTGACAACGGAAGGACAGCAACGACAACAACAGCAACAACAACGACATCTCCATTGTTTGCTTTCTGTCAAAATTGACGAAATCGATCCGGTTTCGGTGTACTCGTGTATAATACAATGTTAATTCAGTTACAAAGTGAAACTGGCACAACCAAAACAGCAGCCACGAAAACAACAACAACAACAACAACAACAACAACAACAACAATAACTACAACAATACTAATACCAAGCGAATACTTGCTAGAAGTTAGAGTTGAGGAAAGTGTGACAAGATTCTCTCGGTAAAATTAAATAAAAAATGGTTAAAGAGTTACCAACCAAAAAAGCATCAGTTCGCAGCAGTCTTTGTTGTTTTTTATTATTTGTTGTTGTTAGTTTGTGTGAGGAGGTGCACAAAAAAGAAGAAGAAAAAGAAAAAGGAAACGACATGACAGGAAAAATGCGAGTAACTCGCTGAAAAACTATGACTCGGAAAAACTATAACGACTCTAACGGCTAATAAACGAGTACTCTCGTAAACGACGTTTAAAATTTGCCGGCAGAGGAAGAGAGGATGCATACGGGGAAGAGGAAGAAGGAAAAGTGAAGAGTGAAGAGAAGAGCGGAGAGGAAAAATGTTGTTAAGGATGTTTAAAGGGTTGTTGTTGGGGTTGGTGTTGCTGTTGTTGTTGCTGTTGCTGATGATGATGGTGGTGGTGATGGTGGTTGTGTTAATGTCAGCGCGGTTTTTGGATAACGATGCTGTTGATATTGTTTTTGTTGTTGTTGTTGCTGCTGGTGGCAGTGGTGGCGAAGAAGACGCTTCCACATTGTGTTGCTTCATAAAGAGAGGACTTTTATGCGAACGTACATACATACCTATGCCGAAAGTAGATCAGGTACAACATAAAATCCTTAAATTAATACATACATAAATTCATAGTGTATTGTCATGAGCACGTATGTATGTATGTCAGTATTTCAAAGTAGGCGGTTTTTTGGTCCGTCCATCTTGCGTTGTTAGTGTTAATTTATTTCAATTTTTTAAGACTTTAATTGACCTAAAAGCGATGACTACGGTGCTTGAGCTTATTCTTCCTCTAAAGTAAGCGTTGGATATTTCGCGCTAGGCAGGAAGTCTTGCGTTAAAAGTGCTCGACTTTTCTCACCAGCTTAACAGAGAAACTCATTACATAAAGCAACTTCTTTTTAATTACAAGACTTAAAAAAGCTGCATGCATTTTCATCGTGAAGAACGATTTGAGTGGAAGCTCTCATCACGCACTTGAAATTGCGCAAATTGAGTTGAATTGAATGAATAATGGTGATGAATAAATACATTGGTGGTGAATACATTCTTAAGTACCACTTAATTACCAATTAGTTAGCTGTTAATTACCACTTAAGTACAAGTGGTAAATTTTTTTTAATTTCCACTTAATTAGCAGTTAATTACCACTCAAGTACGTGTGGTAATTAATTTTAATTACCACTTAATTACTACTTAATTACCTCATAATTACGACTTAATTATCACTTAATTGCCACGTAATTACCACTTAGTTATCACTGAATTAACACTTAACTACTACTTAATTACTACTTAATTACCTCATAATTACCACATAATTACCACTTAATTAACACTTAATTACCACTTAAGTACCACTTAATTACCACCAACATCGCGAGTACTCTTTTCAACTTATTTTAATCTCTTAAGAATATAATTATGTACGCCACAAGGTACAAGTAGAGTTAATTAAAAATCTCCATCTCAGGAACTCACCTGGTAAATATCTTGACTAGCATCCGTTGACAGCCCTCCATCGATAACCTCCGCCTCTCTGTCGGCCCCCGGTTCGTTTATCCTCTGCTCACTTTCTGCTTCGGACACTTCAGCTTCTTGAGCTGAGCGCTGTTGCCATTTCGGCGAAGTGTCACCGCCATTTCGACGATTGTGACTATTGTGTAGTAAACGTTTGTAATCCTCTTCCTGCTGCTGCATCTCTTCGCGCAGCTCCTGCACAAACACTTCGACCCGTTGCTGACGCTCACGCATTGCCGCCAGCTCCAGTTTTAACTGACGAAAATCACTGCGCATCGTCGCCAGGTCTTCGAAGCTCTGCGTCCGCCGACCGATATCCTTGTTGGCGTCGCTGGCAATCTGTTGCAGTTCGACGAGCTGTTTGCGTATTTCGGCGATGGATTGCGTCAGCCAGTCGATGGTGAGTTTCTCCTTGTTACCGTTAAGAGGATGACTATCGCGCAGAACTTGCACCTCATGCCTGTAGAGGACGAGCCATGGAAGCGGTTGTGTGGGTGTGGGTGTGTGGGTGTGGGTGTGGGTGTGGGTGTGGGTGTGGGTGTGTGGGCGTATGGTATATGTGTGGGTTTACACAACAGTGTTTTCGTGCAGAATTCGTTGAGATTCAGGCATTGATTGATTTTCCAAATCAGCAGCCAGAAAATTGTTGACGTTGAGAATGATATGAAAAGAAAGAAAGAGAGAAGAAAACAATTGTTAGCAACTTTAAATCAAGTAAATATTATTAAATAATTTCAGAGAACACACTTTGATTCGAAGTTTTATAAGTTTTCTCCCAACCCAATTTCTTTAAAGAATTGCAAATTCGCCTAAAATAATGCCTACAGTGTAAAAGAGAAAAAATTTAACTTAATTTTTTTTTTGGGTTTTAAAATGAGAAACAAGTTACAGAAACTTGATTTTCGGGCATCATTCCCGAAGTAATTATCATTGACAAAAAAAAAACAGAAAAACAGCAGCAGCAGGTACATTATCATTAATTTCTCATTCATTCTGCTCCGACTCATTCTTCTTTACGCACGCATTATCTCTACTGACTCATTCTTCTCTGCGCACTTATGTATTCGTCTCTTTACTGTCATGGGTTGCCATGCGGTTAGACTCTAACCCTTCGAGTGTTTTAGTATGTGCTTATTTTGATGGAAATGTTTACTTTTCTAATTACATTGCAAAAGCATAGACAAACAGAAAGCAACAGAGAGAGAGAGGGAGAGAGAGGGCGAGTGAAGGTGAGTAATTTCTATCACCCTTTCCCCCCTCTCTTCTACTCCCTCCAACCCTTTACAGTGTTGCAGCCACCGCACAAAGAACAGAAGCGTTAGTAGTTACTGTTTTTGTGGTTAGTTTTCATTCTTGATTAAGAACTTTTAATTGCATTTGCTGCAGGCGATTCTCATTGTTCACACCACAACACCTTACAATACTTTGCCTTTACTAACCTTTACTAACCCCTACCATTCATCCCTTTTCATCCCTGTTTCGTGATTCTCTTTGATGCTTGCCGCTCCTTTATTTTTAAATGCTTACTTTCTGCATTTGTAGCTTTTTCAAAGCTTACACACTAAACAACACGCGCTTACTCATTACTACTACTACTATTTCTACTACTATTTCTACTACTATTTCTACTACTATTTCTACTACTATTTTAATTTTCATTTGCGTGGTTGATTAAAAACAACAACAACTATAAAAATTTTATAATGAGTAAGAAAACAAAGTCTTTAACTTGACGCCAGATCCGGTAGAAGTGCCGGAAGTTCAATTATTTCGCGAAATTTAACCTGTTTTCCTTTCTATCCTTCGTTTTCGAAGTATGTATTTTTTTTTAATTAAAATTGCTATGAAATTTAATAAGTTAATTACAAGCAGGGTAAGTCTTGCCAGATACAGTCAAATAATATAATCGTACGTCTAGAAGAGAAAATTGTGAAGCCGTTTCGCAAAAAAGCCTAAAATTTTAAAGCCTAAGAGATATATTCTAATTCCAAAATATGAACTGAAGAGAGAAAAACTGAGGTGGTGGGAAGGACACAACAGTGGTGTTCTCTTTTTGGGCGTCTTTTTGTTCTAAATTTTGTTCCTCAATTTTTTTCGCAAAACAATATTAAAAAACTTTTCGCTTATCTTGAAAAATTGTTTCCGTTGCCGGAAGTTGTTAGAACATAAAAGAATGCTGCGCGGTATTTATTTTTAATTTTAAAAAATAATAAATGCTTTCGGCAATGGAAAAGGCAACAACAACAACAACATTAATAAACCCAATAACTATATTCATAAGAATATAAATAAAATAAAATATTAAAAAAAGCTATTTCTCGTAAAAATCGCAATAATTAACTTTTAACATTTGAAAAGTATTGCATAAATACAACACGATAAATTCGTATTTCAAATTAAAATTCCGCTGCGAATGTCAAGAACAGAACAAAAGGAAGATAAACCAAAGCGATCGCAGTCGTCCTTCTTCCCGCCCGGTCGTCAAAATCTTTCAAGCCCTCTTCATCCATTCAAAGTAAGTAAGAAGTTTGCCGCCGGCAACAAAAAAAACGCTCAAATAGTACAAAAACGGTAAGAAAAAGAACAACAACAACAACAACAATGCTTGATGAAATTTCAATTTAAACATATTTAAAAAAATTTTTTTATGTTTAAAATATTTCTAATGATAAAAGAATACAAACATTTACAAAACCAAACTAAATTCAATTAACAAAAGAAAAGCAGGAAAACATTCAATTTTAAAGCGTAACGACAAAAACACTCGTTACAAGTTACACGTTATGAATTTCTTGTTACGATTTAAAATTGTATTTTTTTTTCTTTCTTTTTTTCCGTTAATTGAATTAAGTGTTCCATAATAGACCATAGGAAAGTTTTTCTAAATAAAAACATACTGTTTTTAATTTTTAAAATTTTTTTTATGCAATTATTAGGTATTATCTATGACAATTATGATAGACATGAAAGACAATGGTCCACGATCATGTCTACAGACATCATAGTTTATCGCGAAAAGATCCAATTTTAACAAATTTCGGATTGTTTGCTCCGATGGACGATTATGTCGAAAAAATCGCGGGTTATTTTAACAAAAGAAAAACAATAACTGAGAAATAAAAATAATAACCAGATTAATAAATTGTAAACTGAGTACAACAAATGATTGCGGGCGAGAAAAAAAACTCTAGGCCGGAAAAGAGAAGATTATTCTGGATCAGCTCAAATTTTTTTTTATGCTGAAAACAAAATATTGAACGTTTTTCAATATTTCTGTACAATTTTTAGAAGCGATTTAACAAATTAAACATTATTTTGTATTAAATGAGACAAAGCGAATTCATTTCACTGCAATCATAGCATTAAAAAACTTTGCAGTAATTTTCTTTGGTTTGCTTAAAACACACGCACACACACAGACGGAGGACGGAGCGGTATGAAAACAATTTCATGTCCCAATCTTCCTCCATGGAATGATTGTTTGTGTGTCTGCATGTGTTTATGAGTATGACATGCCAACAGGAACAAATTGTCATGCTTTTCCAATCAACTTTCTTTTTTTCTGTGTTTGTTAATCGAACCGGAAGCTATTTTCCTATTTCCGTTCCATTCCTCGGAACCAAGTATTCTTACTCGTTACTCGTTACTCGTGGGCAACGCAACCGTGCCACACAACAAGCTTCTACGTGCCACAATTTTGACTCTCGTCGGAAGTGAGAGTGCTAATGGGCGTGGGCGTGGGCGTGACTCGACAACAGAGTCGGACTTTACAGTATAGGTTTATATGAGAGTATGTGTGTCGTGTATGTGTGTGTGTGTGTATTTTCGTTGCTTTTTGCTATTATTGTTCGTCTGTCTGCGTGAGTTGTTGTTGTTGTTGTTGTTGTTGTTGTTGTTGTAACCAATTTCTGTACTTCGTTGTCTACATTTTTTTGCTGCCATTCCGGCATTTTGTTTGACTTTTGTTTTTTTGTTGTTTTTTTTTTTTTTTTTTTTTTTTTTGAACGAATGTACGAAAGCATGCATTTGAAAATTTAATTTTGTCCCTCAGAGATACGAAAAAGCAAAAAAACAGAAAGAAAGAAAAAAAAAGAAAAAAAGACAGACAGAGAAACCGGAAAAAACGAAAAAAGTAGGAATAGAAAATGAGAATACGTTAGAGGAGAGAGAAGAAACATGTTTGGGTCAAAATTGTTCGGTAGAAAATTTCAATTTTCTTCAACAAATTCATTTCAATTTTCAATGAACCTTAAGAAAAACTAAACAACGCAACTAAATGCTCAACCGAAAATTAGGTGAAAATGCGAAATTCAAAATACAAAAACCAACTACTATGAGTACGTATAAATATCCAAGTAATCGTATCGTTATATGTACTCGTATATACAATTACCTGTTTAGTTTAAAATGTCTTTTATTAGAGTTTTCTTATAACAATGTTCAATATTCGTTATTTCAATATTCGTTAAAAAATTCGTTTAACATGTCTTAATATTCGTTAATCCTTTAAAACATCTTTAACATTTCTAAAGCCCTTTGAATGCTTTCTGGTGTATACTTCTTTAAGTAATTTAAGTACTTCCTATATTTGTTAAAAACATTTCATTACAAATTTCCAAAAATCGTTAGGTTTTTAAATCCCATTATTCATCTATATTATCAGTATTCGTTAAATACTTGAAAAGTATTTCAAAACTTTCTAAAAAGGTTTCTAAAAACGTTTCTTAAAACATTTAATATTTAATAATATTTAATTAATATAATTTATTATATTATATTATATTAATTATATTAATTAATTATTATTAATTATATTAATATAATTAATATAATTAATTTAATATTTAATAATATTTTTCATTACTCTTAAAGCCGTTTTAACTACTTTCTGAATACATGGCTAAATATTTCGACGAATCGTTATGTTTTTTCGCTATTTTCAATATTCGTTAAATAATTTAAAGTTCTTAAAATCTAGTAGATAGCTTCAAATATTTTTAATATTGAAAAATCCTTAAAAAAACCTTAAAAAAAAGTATTGAATAATCCTTAAAAAAACTGGTATATTTCAGTGTTGTTTAAGTTAAGTTCTTGAAGTTTTTAGTATACGTTAAGTATCGTATTTAAAGTACTCTCAACATCCGTGAAACACTTCGATTCTTAATTGAAATTGTTACTTACTACGCAAAAGTTTCAACAAGCGTTAGTTACAAAAAAAACAAAAAAAAAACAAAACTGTGCACTACTTCGCACTTTAGAAGTTTTCTTTATTTTTTTTTTTTTTATTGAAGTAGAGCAAAAAGTTTAAGCGCGTGATTTTTATAAAATAAAATGTAGTTTAAAAGCGATGAAAAAGCGGGGCCAGTATTTGTAAGGTCTTTTTAGAACACAGAACAATATTTTTTGTGGAAAGGAAAAAATATCATATTGAGGCGGTCAGTCGGTCTCTCGAAGTTGCTTAACAATTTTAAAGTTAAGCAGCTCCCTTCCCCCGCCTTCCCACACCCTTGGCTCTGGCAAGGTACCTGTCAAAGCTTACTCAATCCTAACATTAAATACATTACATCCATTATTTATGTAATGTAATATTAGTTGGTTCGGTTGATATCTCGCTTGTTTTATAAACCGTTTGGTTGATATCTCGTTTCGTTAATATCTCGTTTGGTTAATATCACGTTTCATGGATTAGTAGTCGGTCAATTGATGGTCAGATTAATTGTTTAAAACATCAATACTTATGTGGTCGATTTATTATCGACTCTTTTCTTTGCTGCGCTGTTTGGCTTCTCTATCTCTATCTCTGTCTGCGATTACGATTATTGCTCGATTAATCAAAGTCTCGGTCGGTCTAATCTGTATGGTTAGTTAGGTTTTTGCGGTTTGCCAATTGTTGGGCTTTTGCGGCTGGTTGACCGACCACATGCGCAAACCATAATTAATTTGCAATTGTTTTTTGCAACAACTCGCACTTCATTTTGCCATTTATTTTCAATTCAATTACTCGATTTTTTCTTCGACCGCTTTTCCAGCTGCCAAAGAGAAACTCTTCTGCGGAACAATGCCGCAATTATTTTCATTTTTTCAGTATTTTTTACCATTGGCCACAATGGATGGATGCTTCCTGCCAAGCGGCATGCGGAGCATACTGAAGGATGCTACTAGTGCGATGGAAGCTTGGTGAAAAAAATTATGCGATTAATTTGTGGCTTCAGGGCAAAATCTTATACCGTCTACGAGCATTGAAAGTCACTCTCTCTGTCTCTCTCTCTCTCTCTCTCTTCTTATTTCTCTGTCAGTTTTTCATTTAGAACTTTTGTATTATTTTTCATTCTCTTTCCTTTTTATTTTATTTATTGTATTTGTTTCCTTCTAAGACTTTCTTCTATTTCATTTTAGCATTTATTTTATTACCTTTTTTCCATTACATTTTCTCATTTTCTTTGTAAATCTCATTGAAATCTAATGGGATGAAATTTTTTTTTTTTTTTTTCAATGAGTTTAAGCCAGAATAGGTCTGCGCTGTTCGGTTAAAAGCCACAGCACGAAACCGCGAATACCGCACAAACCGAACAAAGCTACACCGTTCATTTTGCTGGCATTTTAAAAGCACGTGTCGAGAAGCTTTTCTGTACTCCTTCCATAAAAATGTATGTACAAACATGTCGGTTATTTGTTTGTTGTGCCTCCGTCCTTCTTTATCTGATAGCATGAAGCAAACCAATATGCTTCAATGTGGTAAAGGATAGTGCCGATAATATCCAAAGAGATACAGACACAGACACATGAAATGCAAGATCGTATCATCGCATCGCATGAAGACCATTTTACAAAGAGGACTGACCGACTGGCTGACTGGCTGTTCTCTTTGCATTAGCCTTTGTGTTGCCGAATTCGGTTAGCGTGCGCGGTTAATTAGTTCGTTGGTGAAAATGCCGGAAGCGAAAATTAAAGGATTTAAGGTTCTCACCTTCGTTTGTCCTTCTCCTCATATGTACGTACAGGGTGCAGAAGGCGCCATCTTTTATGTCGGTATTTTAACATTGAATAACTTTAACACTTATCAACCGATTGACTTTAGTAAACATGTTTTTGAAACGCCAATTCAGTACAATTAATGTACACTACAATTAAGAAACGCTTCACACCGAAATAATGCATCGAAATAGTGATGCTTGAAAATGTAATGGAAAACGCAACAAAAAGAGCCGATTTTGCTTTGGCCAATAGGGGCGGTCATTTGATTGTGCTGGTGCGAATAAATTGTAAAGGACGTAGTTAGATAAAAACACTTCATGTTTTAAAATCGGTCTTTGTTTCTTTAAAGATATTCTATATTTACATACCGACATAAGTGATGGCGCACCCGTTATATAATGAACATGTTGTGTGGGTGTATGTGTGTGATGGGTAAACATACCTAAAAAAATACAACAACTATAATCCTACCTAAAATGCCTTACAATAACAAATGTTTGCTACAGTTCACATCAACAATAAAGTAAATACCATTTAAGACCAACAACGGCCCACGAACGACCTGTCATTATCTCACCTGAACTGAACTGAACTGAACTAACCGAATTATCCAACCGAAGCCTTCGTAATCCTTTTGACCCCCCTCCCCCCGAGAATGGGGCGCCAGCAGGCAGGCAGGACTACAGAAATTCTACGCAAATGTCATTTGTCCTTAATAAAATGGAAATCACCGGAAGAGCAAATAAGTACACACAAACAAACAAGCCCACCGACAACAAGAACTGGCAACATGAAATTGAGAAGAATATGCATAGGAAGAGAAAGAGAAAGAGAAATGCTGCTGACAGAGACCGACAATGACCGAGTGTGTAACAAAACGCACACCACAAATTCTCTAAGTTTTAAACAGTTTTCAAAAAATAATGAAAATGTATGACAAAGAGACAAACAAGATGACGTCACAAGGTCAAGTAGATAAAGATAATTTGGTTTCAGTTGAAGTGATGGCGGTAGAAGTAATTCCATTCTTGCCGGCCGATTAAAAGAAAGGAATAAAAAAAGCAAAATCCGAAAAATACGCCCCAATCAATAACAAACGGTAAAGCCCATTAATAATGATGATGATTAGCGTGTCCTTAATGACTAATTGCTATTTGCATTCTCCATCATCCACGCCTTTGCTGGGTGCTCTATTCGGTCACTTCGACGGGCCCTCAATGCAATCCAATTAAAAATCGATCAACTTGTTGACAACAAGAACAACAACAAGAACACCAGCAGCGC
Source organism: Conops quadrifasciatus (assembly GCA_949752815.1). Classification (NCBI taxonomy): domain Eukaryota; kingdom Metazoa; phylum Arthropoda; class Insecta; order Diptera; family Conopidae; genus Conops; species Conops quadrifasciatus. Next base: position 4,890,928 of record OX457077.1, read on the forward strand.
AACCAGAGTTGCAACCATGAACGAATGCAACATTGCAAATCATTGTCCTTCGACCTACCTACCAACCAACTCGGCCGACCTACATACCAAATTCAATAGAAGTGAGAGAGGTTCTCTTTAGCCATTCAGGCATCAGGCAACCGCACTACTACCAACAACACCAGCCAGCCGCTTTATCCGTCATCCCCACCCCCATATCAGCCCCTCTTCCGCCAGCTATCTGCGCCTACATTGAGCCACCAACAATAATGAAAGACATCATACTACACACCTCAATTGTTCCAATTCGCTGCGTATATCCACATCGCTTGATGAGCTAACAACAGGCGCCGCTGCTGCCGTTGCCGTTGCCGCCGCCGCATTTGTTGCTGTCGCTTTGGATGTGTCTGCTGCCAGTCGCAACGATTTACGCAAATGCCGCTCCAGCAGCTCGTAGTCCTCACGTCGCCGCATCATCAACGCGTTCAGCTGCTTCGTCAACAGACGCACCTGATCGCGCAGCGGCAACATACCATCGCTGTCATCGCTGTCATCGCTGTCAACGCTGTTGTTCGCTGCGGCTTCGTCATCAGCAGCAGCTTCGGCACTTGGCACATCGTCAACGAAGCGCAACATTTCGCCCGACTCAATGTTGTTGGAGCCGTCATTGATTGAGCTCTCAACATCTACACTAAAGTCGATATTTGCTTGATTGTTGTTGTCGTTGTTGTTGTTGTTGTTGTTGTTATTATTGTTAGGATTTTGGTGATGGCTATTATTGTCCTTGTTTTCAGCATTACTTAGAGCAGCCGCTGCTGCACGCGTTTCCGTTCCATAATGATGAGCGCCGCCAAAATGGCTGACATCAGCCTCGGACGTTGTGGACGCTAACAAGTCAGCCATCACGCCATTGTTAATTTTAGCATTGTCGTTGCGGCTGCCGCTGCTGCTGTCGCGCAGCATATTGTTGACGTCGTTAATCGCATTTGCCGCCGTCCCTTGACGCGAACACGCAATCATTAACAAAGCGAATAGAACCGACCGGAACGAAATGAGAGACGACGTCGCCGAAATCGCGCTACATTGGCAACAACTTCTGCCTGTGGCAACAACTGCCATCTTGTTGTTGTTGTTGTAGTCACTTGAATTAATTATAACGAATAAATTTCAAATACAAAATATTTTTTGCACAATATTTTTTCCCCCTTTTTAGACAAAAAAACAAAGAAGTAAGAGAATCAAGTTCACAGGATTTTCATTAAGACCGCGCTAACAATTCCTAGACCATTTCATCGCCCACAAAGTGTCGCAACGCCGAAACTTTTTTCAACAAATCGAAAAATCACAATTTTCACTTTTTGTTTTGTTTGCATTTATTCTTTTTAGTTTAAGTTGTCTTGTTCTCTTTTTATTATTATTAAACGTTCTATCACTAAAAAAACACTTTCTTTTTTTTTTTTTAAACAATTTATACAACTCACATTACTCAACTCAGCTCACAATTCAACTGTTGACGAAGGACTAAAGTCGTCGCGCCATCTCCATTTCCTTTTATAGTTACAGCAAACTCTGCTAACGTTACGACTGCGCTGCCATGACTCAACAGAATGTTAAGTCGTAGCAGAAAAGAGCATAAAATACTGAAAACCGATTGTGTGAACAGGTTGTCGTTGGTGTTATACTCGTCATCGTCATTAGTACAAAATATGTACACAAAATACAAAATAATGATGAAATTAAGAAATCATCGAAATAAAAATAAAATAAAAACACCATTTTATAAGACAATACATTATTTTAAGTGTTAAGTGTTAAAATATAAAATAAAATTTTGTGTGAAGGAAAAAAAAAATAAAATAAAAACACCATTTTCATAATTTTGCTAATTATATAGTAGTTATCATACATACATACTATATCTAAAAAACCATTGTTCTTTAACGAAAACGTTTTTTTTTTTTTTTTAATTTTTATCCAATTTAGAGACCAATATCGTTAGCGTCCTTATAATTTTCTTAAAACTCGAAAGGTACATTTTCCACTTCTTACCTAAGAATATTTTCCACTTAATTTTTCCCGAAAATATGTGTGTTTTTTAATGAAAAAATCGATTTTTAAGTATTGAAATACTAAACAAAAAACAATAATCACTTTAATGGAACATTTTCCCATAAATTTTGTTAACATAATTCACGTTAACAAAAGACGCTACATTATTTCAACTGTACCGGAATGTAGAGCATTTTTATATACCATTGGTCACTTTATATTCAGCTGTTGCGCTGCTGTCTCTTCTCTTGATTCTTTTGTTCTGTCTGCAACTTCGTCCTCTTCTGTGTCGGCTTCTGTTGCTGCTTCTGTAAACGTGTCTGTTTCAAGTTCTGCTTCAGACTCTGTCGCTGCCTCTGTCGCTGCCTCTGCTGTTTATGCAGCAGAACGACAGATGTTTCGCGTGCTACGAGTATTACTAAAAATTTTTCTGCTCTTTTGTGTTGTTTTGTTTTTGTTGTTGTTTTGTGCTGACAGTTCTGTTACGTTTGTTCGTTTTCGGTTCGAAATTCTGAATATGTTGGTAGAGACGAAAACATTTTTATGGTTTTTCGAATTTTTTTCAAATGTTTCTTTAAAGGATTCCTCCTTCTTCCTTTCGTTAGTGACAGTGACAGCAGCAACAACAACAACAACAACAAAAACACCAGCAGTGTTAGCAGTGTTAGCGTTAGCGACTGCGCCGACTGCGGGGCAACTGCGAAGAAGAAACAGACAGCAGATTGTCTGTTGCATGCACCCTCGCTTTTTGAGTGGCCAATTTTGTTGTTGTTGTTGTTGTTGTTGTTGTTGTTGTTGCTGTTCGGTGACGCTTGCTGGCGGTGGTCGACCGTTTTAAATGTGGTTTGTTCTCTTTTTTTCTCGCCTTTTTAGTAAATTTTCAATACGCTTCGTTGCGTATCATGAAATAATTCCACAAGATAAAATTTTTTTCGCTTTTAGCGTTTATTGTCGCCGTTGTTGTTGTTGTTGTTGTTTGTTTTTTCTTTCTATCAACACAAACTACAATTTTTCTCTATTTTCATTATTTTTATTGTGGTTTTTTGAAAATTTTAACAGGTCATAAAGTGTCATTTTATGTTATGAATTCAGCACTTCAGTAAAGAAGACAGCAGGAAGGGGTAGTGGCGAGGGGGGAAGGGGGGAGGGGGGGGGTGGTCCGGCAATGGTAATTGTGGTCTTCAATTGGATTCGATGAGTTTTAGTCTTAAATAAGTTGATAATTATCAATTATAATTGAAGGTTGATAGAAAATGTCGTGATAGATTTCTTCTAATAATGTTTTGTGATAGTTGGCACCGAATAAATATGATATAAGGATATGAATGGCATGAAATGTCGAACATTTCAAAGACTTTTTCTTGTTAAATTTTTCCAGCAAACGATACAGAACCACTAAATTCTGGACATTAAATCCTTCTTCGCCCCATAACCCCCCCCTTTCCCCTTACCGCTAAAAAATTCCAACAACAGATTGTTAGTAACAAGAAGAAGAGCACGAACTACTGAGTTCTTAATCTTACTAATCGTAACGCATTGATTCAATACGACGAAAAGAAAGACATTTTTGCAGCAGAAACAACAACAATAACAACAACGATGAAATCAAAAGCAATGGCAGAAAAGGTAAAAATATAATGAAAAAAAAATATTCGATTTAAGAATTTGACACGAAAATATCACAGAAACGCAGCTGCTGCTGCTGCTGCTGCTGCTGCTGTCACAAATCAAAAGACAATAACAACAGCAGCCTGAACAGGAAGAAGAAGAGCAAAAAGCCGACAAATAAAAAGAAGAAGAAGAGAGATAACTAACAAAACAACAATAACGAAGGTCCATTTCCATTAATACTATTCATCCCAAACGGCAAAGACTTCTTCCATTGCACACGTAGTGCACGCGCGTCTCTTGTAGATACACAGTTACGATGCAGCGGTGACAGCAGCAGCAGCAGCAGCAGCAGCCAGCCAAGAATTCCTTTGATACGCTCGCTATGAAGACTCTCGCTCTCACTCTCGCGCTCTCTGTCGCGCGCGGCATGCTCACAGCAAGTGGTCCACAATGAAAGACCGTGTCCAACCAACAGCTGTTGCCATCCGGCATCCTGAGCATTTACACACACAGCATTCTGTCCTGGCCGCTGTGTGCGGTGATGCTGCTGTTGTTGTTGTTGTTGCGGCTGTCGTCTTTATTGTGGCCTTTGTACCAGTTAAGCTCACTTTACGAGCCCTTCGATGCACGTGAACGGCTGCCAACCTGCTCAAAAAAAAAAAAAAAAGGAAAGAGAGAGAAAAAAATACTTCCATACAACAACAATTTATTAGAAAATACATACCAACAGTTGAGCCTGTTGATGGTAGGATTTAGATTTTTTTTGCTTTGTCGCTATAAAGGTCTCCGTCGTCGTCTTCTTCTTCTTCGTCTTCTCTACTCAATCAGAAGAGAAAGATATCAAAATGAGGGCAACCTCTTACACTGTTAGCTGCTGTCATTGTTGTTGTTGTTGTTGTTATTGTTGTTGTTATCGTTGTTACTGAAGTTAGCTGCTTTTCTAGCTTCTTATTTGTTCATGGTCATGTCCAGTCTGTCGTACCGACGACCGAATCCTCGACCACACGCCTGGATGAACATATGTACATACAAACACACACACACACACACTTACAATTAATTTTTTTTTTTTTTCTTTAAATTGATGCATTTTATGGATGGACAGAAGCAGACGTTGCTACGTGCTTAATCCGTTTCAAGGAGCATACATATTTTGCTGCAACAACAACAACAACAACAAAAACAACAATAACATATAGCACACGTAAAGGCAGCTGCAATCGCAATATCAAGACGGCGTCAACAATAACAAGGACACCAATCGCAACAACAACAACAACAACGAGAAAATACAAATAATGACATTGTCGGCAACCTTCAAGCCGACATCGTTAGCATATTGAAGGCATCATGCTTATTGCCTACACACACACACACACACACACACACATACACACACACACACACATACACACATACACACATACGCACGAACGCACACACGGACGCGCACAGTGGCGCATTATCATCATCATCATCAAAAAGAAGACTTTGCTGCTTGAGAAAAAGAAGAAGGGAAAAAGTTGGCAATGACGACGACACCAACAACAACAACAACAACAACAACAACAACAATATGCTAAAAATTAATAAAACTTCTTGAAAAAGACCCCAAAAAAAGGACGGAAAAATAGGGTGTAAAAAACAAACCAAAAAACATCCAAAAGAAGGTGAACAAAAGAAAATAAAATTTAAATCAGGTAAGACTGAATTTTTCCCTCCTCCTTGTGTCTGTCCCCTTTTCCCTCTCATCGCTTCTGGCTGGCATCAGTCGCGCCAGTCGATACCGCCGGCAGCTACAAAATTTTGCACCTGCCGCCGCCGTGGCCGTCGTCGTGACTCCGCTGCTGCTGTTAATTGTTGATTGCTGGTTTGGCTTTTATTGTTTCTGTCAGGCGTTGTTATTGTTCGTTGTTGTTGTTTTTGTTGCTATTGTTGTTGTTGTTTATATTTTTGTAATAATTTTTGGTTGAAATGAAGAAAATCTTAAGGCTCAATTCGTAGGACAACAACGTTGTAATCATTCGCTATAGAAAAATTATGTAATACGAAATTTGTTGAAATTAACACATACATATGTACAAACATATCGTATTGTATATACATATACAATACTTCTTTTATTGAATTATTTATTGTTCAAATTTTTATGCTTCCTAAAGAATTTTCAAAGAAATTATTAAAAATTGTTTCCTCTTAAAATTAAAGTAAGTGCTCTTTTAAGTTACACGGTTTGGGTCTCTACTAAAAAGTGACCTATTGTCTGTTTTATAATTTTTTTACTTTTTACTTTTTTCCGTAAATTTTCAAAGAAATTATTAAAAATTGTTTCCTCTTAAAATTGAAGTAAGTGCTTTTTTAAGTTACACGGTTTGGGTCTCTACTAAAAAGTGACCTATTGTCCGTTTTATAATATTTTTACGTACAATTTCCAACTTCAAAGAGAATTCGTTGGTCCTGATTGTCTTTAAATCATTCGAAAGTTTAAAATTTTTATATATTTTTTTTTTATTTGTTTTTTTTTTTTTGGGTTTTTAAGAAAATTTTATGATATTTCCGTAAAAATTTCATTCAAAATGTTTTATATAATAAAATTCAATGAAATGAAAAAAATCTTACCAACAAAATAGAGCTAATAATACATGATAGTATGGCAGTATTGTATGTACTATATGTTGTTGCTGCTTTGGACTCTTAAGTATGGATTGTGTCTTGGCTAAAAGCAAAGGTTTGTGCACTCATATTTTAATTACAGCTTTAAGATTCTTATAAAAGATTAAAGACTTTATTAATAACAAGCTCATGAAGTTATTTTTGTTTTTTATAATCTTCCGTACATATTTAATTTTGCTTTCAATTACTTTTAATTAATTTTTATTAGTATTTGATTTTTATTATCGTCATAAAAACATTAGCTTTTTCTTAAATAATATCTTTTTGATGTGATATTGTTACTAATGGAATGTTGTTTTTCAGCATCATTTTTATATCACTTTCGAGTAAAGTTAAGTAAATAAAATTAATGATCTCTTGAATTCCTTAAATTTGTGAGACATTACAAAAGTTACCCACATTAAGTAGTATCCATCCATACGGTAAATATTCATTGTCCATAAGAATTTCTCTACCAACGGCCAACAACAAGTTTTCTAGAAGTTCGTCAGCAATCGATTGACGTCTATAAAATGTACATGATAATAATAATTTCTTACCGCGTGCTGTCAACCCGAAGAACGTACAGCAACCTTCTTCATGCCATAACTTCACATTCCGTATTTACACTTCTTCTTCTTCTTCGGCTTGTTCTTGTAGTTGTTTTTTTGTTTTTTTGCTTTAAATTCTCTGCATACTCGTACATTCATTCCAACCAGATCACCCTGATCACGACCCTACAGATCGCCCCCGAGGAAGAAGAAGGGTGATTTACTTTTATGGCCTGGCCATCATCGGTCTATTTACGGGCGGAGAGACCAACCTACCGACCTTTAATGTTACATTTAAAAACGATAAAAAATTAAGTGGTTCAGTTCTTAATGAATGCTGTAAATTTGCCAACGTGACCGGGATCATTTTTTCTTTGTAATACGTAAAGTATTAAAAAAACATAAAAAACAAAAAGGATAAGATAGAAGGAAGACAAAATAGACAAAAGAGAAGACGTAGACGAAAACGATGATATATTAAAAATTCCCTACAACTACATTTTATTAATGAAAAGAACAAGAAAACGGCAAGGAATGTTCTTCCATCACGCTTATGAATCCATCAGAAAAATTGTATTAAGTAATGCTGCTTCTTCTTCTTTTTTCTTCTTCTTCGTCTTCTTCTTCCTCTTCGTCTTCTTCGTTTTCTTCTGCTGCTAAATAATAGCTGCATACTTCTGCATACGTTCGCCTTCTGCTATTTGTTGTTGTAAGAAAGAATGCATTAAGAAGATGCATTATATTTTACATCAGCCTTTCACAATGTTTGTCTTACGGGTCGCCAAATTATTCAAGTGATCATTTTTAATGAACCATTTAAAAGTTGCACTAATAAAGTATAAAAAATAAATACTATTTAGACAACATAAACACTTTGACAAACTATAAAACATGGATATATACGTATTTAACAGAAAACTCATTAAAATTTCATTACCATTTATTTTAATTTAGTAATGACACAGGTTAATGAACAATTAAGTTATCCAGAAGGATCAAATTTATGAAGAAAAATTAATTAAACACCAGAAAAATTGTAAAAGTAACCCGAAATATACCTGAAAACTAGTTTCATGCTATATAGAACCGCATAATGAACCATTAAAGAAATTTAAATTTAACGCATAAAATTTGGTTACTATACAAAATAATTTACCGCTGGATCATCCAATTCTCTTCGTGCAAATTTGCTGGATTATTCAACTTTCGGGCTTGATTAAATTTTCTGTAAATCGTCTGTAATTATCGTACATAATTAAAATTGTAACCTTTTGCATTGAATATATTGTGCATTAAACGTTTTAATCTAGAGATATGTCTAAATAAAATAATAATATTTATTTAATCGAAAAATTACCCTTTAATTTACCGCATTTACGTTAACAGCAAACGCTAACGATGTTAACATCAAAGATCAAAGTTTGCACAGAGTGATGTTATGGTCTGAAGATTTGAAGAGAAACTGTTTCTGTAAACTGTTTTCTATGTTAAGTATGCAGATTCGTCTCCCAAATTTGGGTTCTGTAAAGGGTCGATAAATAATATGAATTTTTGAAAATTTTTTTAATGGGTTTTTGAAGCCACTTTTTAACATTATTTTAACATTATAATATGTACGAAACTTTAAACTAACAAACAAAAAAAGACGAACAAAGTTTGTCGAGTCCTGTATTACTTGATGATGTTGTTGTTGTTACTACGAGCAGTTATCTGTAATGTCACCATTACTGTTGTTGCTTTTTGATGTTCATGATGTTTTTTTATTACTGTTGCTGCTGGTTGTTGTTGTTTGTTGTTTGTTGCTATTGTTGTTTTTTGTTGTTGTTGTTGTTGTTGGTTGTTGTTGTTGTTGTTTGTCGTTATTGTTGTTGTTATTGTTGTTGTTGTTTGTTGTTATTGTTGTTGTTGTTGTTGTTGTTGTTGTTGTTTGTTGTTTGTTGTTTGTTGTTTGTTGTTGTTTGTTCTTATTGTTGTTGTTTGTTCTTATTGTTGTTGTTTGTTCTTATTGTTGTTGTTTGTTGTTATTGTTGTTGTTGTTGTTGCTGTTGTTTGTTGTTGTTGTTTTTTTATTGTGATTGTTGTTGTGTTGTTGTGATTATTACGCAAGCCATAAGAGTGTCTGATTCATAATTAAAGTGTGGCCTGATTGATGTTATTGTTGTTGCTGCTTTTATTGCAATTGTTGTTGTTGTTGTTGTTGTTGTTGTTATTATTATTCATTATCTTTGCAGTAGTTATGTCCGTCGCAACAGTATTGCGGCTACAATTTTAGTACTTAACACACTCCGCTGTCCTCGACCTTATTATTGCTCTTTTACCCGCTGATTGATTCCACATCAGACCTATTGAAAAGCAGTGACCACAAGAATCCCGAAACAGACAAAAACGGAACTCACAAAACAACTACATGAACAACAAATAACCGGCCAACAACAAAAACCAATCACCATCCACTGCACCGACACCATCATCATCATCATCATCATCATCCTTAAGTATGGATACACGTTGCCACCTTCATCGAATCAAAAAATCAATAAAACCGATGCCGATGACGATGCTGATGCTGATGCTGATGCCATTGGCCGCCGGCCGACGTCCGCCGGCCGAGACAAAATTAACGAGTACAAAACAAAACAACAGAAAAACAAAAGAATTTTTTATTAAACCGCCGCACGAACGGACGAGCGCCATCTGTTCTCGGTGCTGCTCTGTTGAGCGCCGCTTTTGATTACGCGTATTCGAGGCAAGTTTCTTGGGTTCGTTGATGTTCTTCAATCAGTGGCGGCGTCGGACGGCTGCTGCTCCTTGCGTTACTAAAGAAAAAGACGAAGACGGAGCAAAAAAAAAAACAAAATATGAAGCAAAAAAGAAAAAAATATGAAGCAAAAAAAAAGGAAAGAAAATATAAATAAAAAAGCGAATATGAAACAAAGAGCAAAAATATGAAACAACAAACGTACGATTATTTGAAATTTAAAAAAAAAAATTAAAAAGAAATTAAAATGAAATAAAAAAAAATGAAACTGAACAAAAACAAAAAGCAAACTCAAAGGATAATGTTAAAAAAAATTTGCAGAAAAAAAGGAAAAATTAATGAAAAACAAAATCATCAACTATACGACTATAATGAGAAAAGTCAGCCGTCCGTGACCGCGTGACGGCGAATGGCGTCGCTCAATGTGACGGACGGTCTGTCGACACTTTGAACTTTATTCTGGCCAGCTGTAAAAAATAATAAGCTCATTTCAATAAACAACTAATAACAATATTAATAATAATAAGCGTAATTATTACCCTAAAGGCAATAATTATGTTAGCAATAATAATAAAACTAAAAATATTCATAAGAATTAAGTATAAAAATGGGCAATATAAGAACTTTTAAGGCATAACGTAATGTTGCTTTCGGACCAACTGGAGGACCGACGAAGAGCAGGCCTTTAAAAGCGTTAACGACTTTATACTTTATTAAGCAGATCGTTTATAAACATTTTTGGTATTTTAATAAAATTTTAAATTAGTCAAATAAAAATATAAAATAAAATAAAAATTATATTAACTCTGAAGAATCGTATTAAACGAAGTCTAGCGAATTATTAACACAAAACACTAACGATTTTAACGATCAAGAACAGAAGTTTGCAAAGACTGCTTATCGTTATGCTTTGAGATATCTGAGAGAGTTTTCTAAAGTCGATCTGAGGTTTTTCTACGCAGCGAATATCTTTAAAGAGGCAGAGAGGCATCTTTAAAGAGAACATACTCTGTTAATAAAAAATGTAAATCATTGACTTTCATAGAAATCTCTAAGGAGTCATGTTAAGTCCATCGTAGATGGACTCTCTCTTAAACGAAATCTCTAAATCTCTAATCTCTGAAAAGACTTGAACGAGTACCTAATTTTTCTTTTTTTTTTTGGTTTGAATTTCTGTCTTCTTCTGTTAGATTTATATTGCAATTCGACAATCTCATGCACTTAACAGTAGAATACTAACATCATTCGGGGCCATGTTAATGGCTCCTCTCTTTAATCAACATCTGTTAAGTATGATGTTATGGAGAGGCTCGATGGACTACGATTATATATTACTTTTAATTTATATAATTTATGATTATACATAATTTAAATATCTATAATGAAAGGTATAATGTCTATAGGAATAATTAAAGATAACAAATTTATGACAATTCAAGCAAGTTGATAATGAAATTCTCGCTTAACATTACCTGTCAGCTGAGCTGTAACCAATAATAAACCAAGAGAATAAATAATATTTGTATGTATGTATGTACATTGAGATGTTAAGCCACGCTTTGGCGTTGACAATAACAATGCATTAACATAGCTGATAATGATGATGGCGATGATGGCGATGACGCGGACGATGGTAATGAATATAACTCAAAGAAATAATTACAGAAATTATGCGAATTGTAATCGAGTACATAAAATCGATAGGAGTTGGTATGTATGTATGTACTCGTTTATATATAAACATCACAACCAAAGCTTATTTTGGCCTTTACGAATTTCTTGCAATTATTGTGATTGTTGTTGTCTTTGGATATTAGTGTGATGTTATTGATGCGAAACAAAGAAACTGCAGTGAGTGCTAATATCCAAAAGACCGCAACAGCTGTTTTTGTAATGGATAATTATGTAGCTAAGCGTGCATTCAGCGTTGATGAGTAGTCATCGTTGTCATCGTTGTTGTTGTTTTACTTGTTCATCAGCACTTCTCTTGTTGTTGTTGTTGTTGTTGCGTACGTACGCCAACTGAAAATGAGAATCAACGTCATCTGGCGGATGCTCTCGAGCAGATGATAAATTTTGCGAAACCGACGAAAGTTTAACGAAATCGACCCTAACGTAAACACAGTAAAACAAACGCACCAACACCAACACACACACACTGCCACACAATCCACTCCTTCAACAACGAAAACAACGATAAATAACAACAACTAAACCATATGGAGCCACATTCATAGTGCAACGAAAAAAAGCAAGGCTCTCGCTTACTCACTCACGGACGAGTGTGTGTGCGTCCCTCGCTGGTGGCGAGCAAGTCCTTGATGTACGAGTACGTACTCATGAGTCTATTCGTCATTTGGCGAAATGCGTTGAGAGCACGCGAGAATTTGCCTCCAGCCCAATTTCAGATTTATTGATGTAAAGAAAAGCATTGAATGGTTATTCGATCCGATTACTTTTAATTTAGCACATATTTTCTAAACTCATTAAACTTTTCCCCGTTTTCAGATCCGGTCTCGGCTGCAAAAAAAAAAATTATTATTTAAGAAAAAAGAAAAGGTAGAATAAATTCTCAATATCTCTAAATTTGTTTTGTGTCTCTAAGTGTTGTGCAAATTATGCGCAACATAATCTTAGATAAAATTAAACAGAAACTTTCCAATAAAAAGTCTATTTCGTTTGAAAATCTTGCCTCGGAATACCGGAATACCCGACAATTAAGATAATTTTCTAGTCTCTAAAATAAAAGAAAAAATTGGAAATACGAAAAGTTTACGAAAAGCTGTTGAGTTTTTTTAATAAAATAATGATAAACTGTGAAAAACATTTAAAACTAATTTTCTTAAGCAAAATAATATTCTTCAATTTTGTGCTCAAAATTGTATTAGTTGAAAAACCAATTACCAACTCGTATAATAAAACCGATTTCTATTTATTTTTCCATAACAACAACACTAACAAGTTTAACATCAACAACACTAACATAACAATAACTCTTAAACTTCTACTAGTACGTCTATAAAAAATTAGTAACAGCTACAGCAGCAGCGACAACAACAATAGCAACAACAACAACAACAACAACAACAACAACAACAACAATTTAGATTAGTGTCGTTAAACTTTGCCACAGACAGCGCCAGACAGCAAAACAAAGGATGCGGAAGTAAGTGAAACATTTGGAGGAGGCGAAAAAGGAGGAGGAGGAGGAGGAGAAGAAGAAGCAAATTGAAGAGGAGTGTGAAAAACTTTTGCTGCAATGAGACGACTACTAATTAAAAATTTAAATGTATAAAATATTAATTCCAAGAAAAAACAAATAACTGTTGGTGTAATATTGTTTTTCTATTATATCCTATTATTAGGATTTTATTTATTACTTTTAGAATACAAACTAATATAATTTTGTTTCTAAGTAAACGAAAAATTTGAGCTGAAAACGCTAACTTAAAGAAAACCGTTATAAGAAGATAAAAAGGAGAATACTGTAAAATTTTAATTTTACTTTAAAATATCTTTATAATTTCGATTCCATTAGACTGAATGATTTTTTTCTTCTCGAAGTGATTTATAATGTAATTATCACTTTGTTCGTACATTATTATCTTAAGGAAAAAGTCTTCTAGTCTTCTAGACTACCCTTTAGCTAATTTAAACCAAATCTTTCAACCAAACTCAAATCTTCAGTTTTAGAATGATAATGAAAAAATTGTTACCTGAATACAATTTCGTCACAAATTACGCGATGAAATCTGAGAACAAAGCTAGTTTTTTTCAGTCAAGACGAAATACGCAGCGTTGTCTAGTCAAGACAAGAACCCAGTAAGAAATAGAACTTTTTAGTTGAGAAGAGAACCCTTGAGGGGTTGACTTTTTGTAGTGGGCACCAAAATTTTCCAAAAAACTTGAATTTTTGTGGAAAATTTCTCGAAAATTTTCGGAAAATATTTTGAAACCGATTTTATTAAGTATTATTTTAAATACTTTGGGATAAAAAGCGATCATCAATATATTGAAAATGTCAATATTCGGTTAAAACTATATATATTATATGTTCTATATGTTTTATACGTCTTATTTATATATATTTATGTCGATCTTTTTGTATTATTGTTAGCTGGTTACTTCATTTTTGGTTATAGTCGTGACAAAATCCGAAATTGAGACCAATATTTTCAGTCAAAACGCGTTGCCACGATCCAAGCCAAGAGCTATGTAATAAAACGATCGTCCCAAATTTTGGAAAATGTCTCTCGAGCACAGAATTATCTGAAAATCCGGTTTTCACACGGTTTGTTTTTACAGGATTTTGAAATAACTCGGTCGACAAAAAATAACTTGTCTTGGTTTTAACAAATTTTTTTTTTACACGGACAAAAGAAATTCTAATTTGAATTATTTTGAATTTAGCTGCTTCTTTTTTTTTTCTTTGATATGAACCGTTTATTTTGAAAGTGACCTAAGTTTTTTAATGTTAAAATCGATATATCTATTATTGTCCCATTACATACTGTGTGTCTTTTTTTACACGGTATTTTCTAAAACATATGTATGTACCGTGGAACAGTATTAGGTGTATTCAATCATGATTAAAGGATCCTTGAATTAAAAGTATTTACCCAATTTACACGGTATCTACACACATACATACATATAAAAGAAACATTGTGACAATTGAGGAATATTTTTATGCATTATGTTGGCAACACTTCTGCTGTCGTACTGTGTAGGTTTTAATTTTCTTCTTTATTGTTTTATTGTTTTCAGTTTTAAAAGCCTTCTTCAGAATCTTTAATAATTCAAAATATTTTTCTTATTATTCATAAATTGTTGTAAAGTTTTTTTTTGTTGTTGCTGTTGCTGTTGCTTTTGTTGTTGCTTTTTATAATTGAATAAAAATGTTTAAAATGAATAAAAATGTACGAACCGAACATCGTTCGCTTTTGGATTTTGTTTTTGTTTTTTTTGTGCCATTTTGTGCTATTTACAGGCACCTAATTTTAAAAGCTCCAGCGAGAGTAACGTTTTGAAATTGCTGTTGTTTCTGTATCGGTATATTGTTTCCTTGTTGCGGCAACATTTTGCACTTACTTTGTCATAAATCAAACAATCATCCTTCGAGTTTCCCAGAGGAACACTTCTTTGCTGCTTTATTTCTTCTTCTTTACTTTTTTCATTACTGCCTTTCTTCCTTCCTTTCTTCCTTCCTTCCTTCCTTCCTTCCTTCCTTCCTTCCTTCCTTCCTTCCTTCAGTTTATGAGCTTTTGCTAAGCATCAGCCAACCTGAAGATCAGAAGCGAAAACCTTCGTATCCTTTTCAATTTAAACTTTACTTCTCTGTATTCGTTTTATAATTTTTACAGCCGTCGGTGCATCAGCCACCAGCTTTGCAAGCCACCTGCAACAACAACAACAAAGAGTCCTCTTTTTAACATTTCTTTCCTTTTTCTTCCTTTTTTCTTTCGAGTCCGCAATGCGTGCTCAAGCAATTTTTTGGGGAAAAGTTATTCGCCGCAACCGCGTATTATTGGCAACGACGTTTAACGGCTGCTGTCGATATTATTTATTGTTGTTGTCGCAGGTGTAAGGTCCAGGCTCGGCAAGTCCACCTAAAGTTAGTCCTGGATGCAAGCTTATGGCAGTCAACAAATTCTGGTGCTTATCGAGCTAAAAGGGATTGCTACAGCTTGCGAGGATGTAGACGCACACATCCACACACACAAACACACAAACACACAAACACACAAGCACACATACACACATATACACTCAAAGACTTATATATGTATATAAAACAGAAATTCTTACCGACAAACTTAAGAAAAGGTAACGTTAGAGCCACTTCCAGAGAATGGCTTTGCTGCATGGGCGCTGTTTGCGGGCGGGCCCCAAGCAATATTCTGCATCTTTTTCCAAATATTCCAAAGAAGGATAAAAGTAAATAACACAGAACAAGAGGTTTATTATAACAATGACGAATAATAATTTGTGAAAGTCTCGCTAACGCAGTTTTTACACTTAAATATGAAAATTCATTTTTAAAGCCATCTCATCATATTCCATCGCCTTCGTAAATGTCAAAATTGTTATTGTTTGGTACTACAGTTTTTTTATAAATTTGGAAAAAATTTTAATTTGCTGAAGAAACCACCAGCGACCGCCCTTTCGTGCTGCTTTAAAACCTGGCGCGAAGTCAGCGAAACGACAAAGTAACTAAAATTTGATGCATTTTCGCTGTTACTGCTGCTCTCATTGTTATTGTTGTCGTTTTTTGTTGTTGTTGTTGTTGTTGTTGTTGTTTTATACTACTCTCACTACTTGCTAGTTTTTTTAGTGCCATCAGAAAAGTGCCATCATAGCATCAAATGTTAACATTCAAGTCCTTCAAATACGCTGCAGGAAAATCGAAATTGTCCTCGTAAATTGAACACTTATAAAATTGTTTGTGACAAACAATTATTGTCGACGTTTTAAGGATGACGTTTGATGGGAGGAGGCGGAGGTGGGGGGGGGGGGTAAACAACTTATTTCCGCTTTAAGTAATTGAGTAAGTTATCGTTTTTAAGGCTTTTAATTTATGTACTTCAATAATTTTTATCTCTTTGAAATGAACTTCGGTTCCTTCCGCTTCGATTTGTGGGCACACCGTGCACAGTGATGGGCCATATTTAGCGTCATTTTTTGATCTGAAAATTTTATTTTCGGTACATATTTCATTTTTAAAAAAGAAAAAAAAAATTTTTTTACAATATTATGGTCTACTAAAAATTCTTTATGGAAAAACTTATTTTTAATTTTACTAATATTTTTTTTACTCTGGATTTGTTGAACTTTTACGTTTATTCCGTCATTTTGTAACTAATATTTTGTATTTACTTTAATAACATGAAATCCTTGAAAAGAAATAAAATCCATGACAGTGCTTTTCAAGTGCTTTGAAGTAAATTTTCATGGAAAATCTAGTGCTGAAATTTCAGAGAAATTGCATTTAAAGAGTGCTATGTCTTTCCATGGCCAGTATGTCTCTTTAAAGGTAAATGTTTCAGCTTTTCAGGCTTATAAAATCTATCATGTAAAATCGTTAGAAGATGACTCAATAAAGCCGAACAATTTTGATAAATTTTCTAAAGCCTTTCAAATTCGAATGCCTGGAAAATTCAAAAGCCTCGAAAAGTGAGGAAGAAGAGAATATATGCTCTTAGTTCCGGAGGACAACGGTGGTCCGGCAACCGGTCTAAATCCAACCCAATGTTTTCATCTGTTTCATGCCGTTTAAAGACGAACGAGGAGGTATCCCAGAAAGTCAATGTACAGGCCAATTGATGACGAAAAGCAGATGACAAGGAAACAAAAGTTGAAATGCGGCAAAAAAAAAAACACTGCCATCAAAAACACTTTAGTTTACAAACATACACACAAACAAACAACACTCACACTTCCGGACGATGAGCAGAAAAACATAAAAACAAAAGCCACCTGAACTGACAACTTCACCTGCTTGATGTGAACATGAGACACAAGAGTTCAGGGCAGGATTTCATTCGTATCATTCAATCGCAGCAGGCGCATTCGTTGACAGTATCGACGTTCATCCCAAGGAAGCTAAAGGAAGGATCCGTAATCGGAAGCATCGAATACAGAAGACTCCTTTTTGCACGACTCCTGTCGCTGAGGCCGCAGGCAGAGGCACCATCAGCCTGTTTGTTTGTTTGTTTGTTTGTATTCGATACAGTATTGTTTGTTGGTTTGTTTCTTTACGTTTGTGTGTTGACGTTTGCTGACGTTTGTTTACGTTTCCATTTCCAATGTTAAGCCTTCGACGTCTTCGAAGTCTTACTGCAAATAAGAAATATGAATATATTTATTTGCATCCTGTTTGCGTTTCTTGCATCTTGCAAAGCATACGAAATCGTTGCTGAGATAAATTCAAACTCGTCACATTCTCGTTCAGCTGTCTTTGCTACTTGTTTTTCTCTGTCGTTCTCCTTTCTGACTTTTCTGAGACTTGCTTCCTTCTTTAGAGTTCTCTCTTTTTTTTCTCTTCTCTCTGATAATGCCAGATTTATTGAAGATTAATATATGTATGTAAATATTTGTCCGTTTTTGTTGTCTTTTGTTTTTTATGCTCTTGATCTTCGTGATAAAAGTGCAAAAGTGCAAAAAGAAAAACACACCGACCGTTCAATAAATACTCTCGCCCTCTGCTCTGTCCGCCAACCAACGCACGCTCATGCCCGTGCTTCAATGCTCACAGCAGCATCAGGACATCGCCTGATGACAGGCAGTAAAATCCTTTCAATCATTCTTTCAATCATCCTTTCATCAATATATCAATTCAACTCAAGCGTAGTATTTTTCTTCTCTTTTGTTGTCATTTATTCCGTTCCGTTAATAATGTATTGTGTTCTAGCCCTCACCCCCCGTCCCCAC
Source organism: Conops quadrifasciatus (assembly GCA_949752815.1). Lineage (NCBI taxonomy): Eukaryota > Metazoa > Arthropoda > Insecta > Diptera > Conopidae > Conops > Conops quadrifasciatus. The sequence continues at coordinate 4,908,958 of OX457077.1, forward strand.
TCTCCCTCCCTTTCTCTATTTCTGAGACTTTAAAAATATTTATTTCTTTTTATTATAAAGAAATTTAAAAATTTTTCACTGAAATGACTTTGACGAAGCAACGAAAAGAAATTTCGGCCTTCCAGCAAAATCAAAAAAAAAAAAAAAAATTAAAACTAAATTAGCCTCGCTGTTTTAGCATTAAGAGTTTAAAGGATTATCGTATTCGAATTTTAAAATTCAAAACAGAATCTGAAGAGAAACACCAACAATAACTTAAAAATCTCTCAGTATTTTATCCGAGATTCGGTAAAAACTGTAAGTAAGTTTATACCGAAGAAATAAACGATAGATAAATTTTTGGCATTAACAATTTGACCCTATTTGTTATACATATCTACATACATACATATATTCTGCAATAACCTCAAACTTTTAGGTTTTCCAAACCATAAATAACTTGAAACTTTCGTATTCAACACGATGGGATTATGATTTCGTGATGAAGAAAGACCATAGAAATAGCAGCCGGTAGAGAAACATGTTCCCAAAAGAAATTGTAGCATCAAAGTTGTTACGGTTGTTGTTGTTGTTGTTGTTGTTTTTATGTACGTGAACATTCGACAACTTTCATTTCACTTCGATAAATCGATTTTCAAAACTTTACAACTACGTTGAAGAAAACGAACTTTTTGGTTACTTTTCAAAATGCATAAAGGACTTTTCTATCAAAAAAGTTCAGAAGCGAAAGACGATATTGACACAAATTATACTAACGCCACAAAATATTAGATGGTTGCCGTAATAAATTGACAACAATAAATAAAATCTGAAAAACTTCAATAAATAGAAAAATCGAAGCGTTGCTTTAAATCAAAGTTTCATATTCTTAAAGACTTAAAAAAGGCTTTAATATTTTTAAATATTTATGATGAGATTAAGATCAATGATAATTAATGATGCTAACGATAACTAATATGGTATTTAAAACGAAAATTATTGAAATATTTAAATCAGAAAAAAAAATGCTATGAAAAATTTTGGTTCCTTCTTTTCCTTGATTGTGCATCTAGTGCTCTTACACTAAAACTTGCTTGTGACAAAGGAAACACCATATCTGAAATGTCCTTAATTGTTATTCTGTACGAATTTCTTGTTGGCGAGAAACAAAATAATAGCGTTGCCACAGCTAGTTTTGTTGGTTTGTAAAACAAAAAGAAAATCTTTAGAGATAAAATTTTCAAAAATTTAGAACTTCTTTTCTTCTTTTCTTTACATAGTTAGTTTTTTCCGTATGTAACATATGTATAATTGTGCATGTATGTATGTATATATGTACATATTTATGTATTTTATTTCAACTCAAAATTTTTTTCCATTCTTTTGTTGATAATTATTTTTTCTTCTGTCACGTTTCTTGGGACAACTTTTTATTTCGTTTATTTCCAAGCACTTGGCAGCACTTTTGTTTTCTTCTTTTTCGTTTTATTCTTCTTCTTCTTCTTCTTCTTATTTTCTAAGTGACATCTTAAACGTAGCGGTTAATAATAAAATTCATTTTCATTTAATTTTCTTCTTTCTTTTCGCTCTTAGTTGTTCTCATTCTCTTCTTGGCAAAGAATGACAAGAAAACGAAAAAAAAAAAATGTTGTGGTATTTTTGTACAAAAATCCGAAATAGAATTATTTTTTACTAGATAAGAAGAAGAGCAAAAGGCAGAAAGAGAAAAGAAGAAAATGCTAAATTCAGACAAATCCTAAAACTCTTGCTCTCAGCTGTTAAATAAATAATCTGCGAGAAGTACACAGAAAGGCAGTTAGAGAATGAAATAGAGAGAGAGAAATATAAAACAGAGAGAGTGAGACGGAGATGGTGAGTCGTCGAGAGGGTAAAGGGGGCAGGAGGCAAAGCGAAAATAAAAAGTGAAGATAAAAAAAAATGCTTCATCAGGAATCGAAATTCTCTTTGGACATAATAAAGTGAAAGAGAAGGGGGTGAAATGCACCTCAAAAAAAGGGGGACAAGAAAATGTAGGTACGACAAGGACGGACAATTCTATGAAAGTTAATGATATTAAAAAGAAAAAAGTCGAGAATTAGAAGAAATACCTACGAAAAGAAGTAACGAAAATCAAGAAAGAGAGTTAAATCAAAAAGAAAAATAATTATTATTTTTTTTTCTTTTTTTTCATTTTCTTCAACAAATAGCATTAACATTAATAAAACACAGTAAAAATTTTTTTCAAAATTTAAAAAACTAAAAGCAAGAAAATATCAAAGAGAACAAGAAAAAAACAAAAGAAAAAAATAAAAGAGAAAAATTAAAGAGAAAAAATAATAAAAAAACAAAAAAAATAAAAGAAAGAAAAAGAAGATCAAAAGGTAGGAATAATACAAGATTAAGAATAATACAAGAATAATACAAGAATAATACAAGAATAATACAAGATTCGCATATTACTAAGAACCATATTAAAAAAGCCATATTCCTAAAAAGTTTCTCACTTTCTAGCTTTTATATTATATTTTTTTATTACATATATTTTTTTTTTTAATATTATTTGTTTCCTTTAATTATACAAACATCCAAAATTGTCTCACTTGAAATGATTTTGGTGGTGGCGGCCCCAAAAAGAATTTGAAATTTATGTGTTTAATGTACTTTTGCATTTTCCTTGATTGACTTTATTTCCTTCTTATCGTCCTCTCACTTTCATTTCCTGGTCTGTCTGTCTGTCTGTCTGTCTTGCTCTTCCCTTAAACTCTGCAATTGTCGTCATTGTGCTCGCGTGTGCTTTACGACGTCTTGCTGCTTTTTTATTGTTGCCTGTGTCCTCTTAGTTTTTTTTTTTTCTGTTGTTTCCTCTTTCCGAATTTGCCTAAAAGTTTTCATTTAATTTCTTCTTCTTCTTCTTCTTCTTCTTCTTCTTCTTCTTCTTCTGGTCGAGCATGATAAGTAGGTTATGTTTTGATGTGCCTTTTTCGGATTTTGTTATTTCTCTTTTGTTATGGTTTTTACAACATCCCGTTGTTGTTTTTACAACTCTCTTGTTGTCGTTTTTTTTGCTCTTTTTGCTTCCTTTATATTATTTTTCATTTTAAGTGCTCATATTTTATTAATAAAAAGTGATTCAAAGTGACCTAAAATATTGAAAAATTTATTAAATCTTTGAAAAGCGATTAACTTCATCTTCTTGAAAAGATTATGTTTTAATGCTTCTCAAAACGATTTTCTGTTATTTTTACACAAATTTGCTTACGGCGACAAATCGGTTGCTTTGTCGTTCGTTGTACAAAAATTCTGAATATTTTCATTTCTAAATAAAATTTTTTTTTTAAATTCTAAATATTAAAATTCTGATTCTAACGCAACGAAGAATCAAAATTATTTAAGATAATTACAATTTTTTTATTATTTTTTTGTATTTTTGTTATTAAAGTTAGCTATTAAATTATTATTAGTTATGAAATTCAAGAGATTATAGAATTTAATTGACTTTAAAAATTCAAGAAGATAAGTCATAAAATTAAAGTTTATGAAGAGACAACTTTTATTGTAATATGATCTTTTCATTTGGTAGCTATTTTCATGCCAATTACTGCGAAATCTTTATAATTTTGTAATAACAAGATTTAATTATTAATATAATTGCATTAAGTTGGAAATTCGTAAATAAATAAAATTAATATTAATCTAAATATCTCACAATAAGAGGAGAAAAAAAAACAAAAACTCAATCGATAAACAATACTAACAAAACAATCGATCTACAATATAACTGCCAATATTGAGCGTAATTTTTGCACCAGTTCGGTGTTGACTGCATTTTTTTCTAGTTTTACAAGGTGCTCGCCATCTTTTATGTCGGTATCTGACTGTTTGGCCGTATTTCAAGCGATGTGGACGGTCTGTTGGCAATATTCTTTGAGTCAATTGCACTTTATACGAAAAAAAATGCAAATCATTCTTCAAAATGCGCCACAAGGTGGTTCGACTGTGTCAAAATGCTGAGCACACTGACCACATACGACACATGTGCGTTCTCGGCAATACTCTCTCTTATCGCTTCAACCAGTTCATTGGCACGTCTTGAGCATTAATGAACGCCATGTCGACGTTCTCCCACTATCCTGTACTCAACAAAATTTACCAAGACCATTGATTTTTGACTATATGCAGGCCTATTTTTAATGTACAGCGTAACTATTTCGGCGCGTTGTTTCGGTGTGAAGCGATTGTTTAAAATGTTTAAAATGTCCTGAATTGACGTTTCAAAAATATGTTTACTCAAGTCAATCGGTTGATGAATTTTAAAGTTATTCAATATTCACATACCGATATAGAAGATGGCGCACCCTGTATAACTACTTCTTTGTTCAATAGTTGCCTTTTTCACTGCAGCATTATTGGGCTGAGAGAGTCTTTTAAAGAAAAGAGTAAGTGTGTGTGTGTGTGTGTGTGTGTGTGTGTGTGTCTTATATTTGAGCCTGCTTAAGCTTGTGTGATGTGAAGTGAAGTTTGTGTGAAAGTTTGTTCTAAATAATTGCTTTGGTTGACAGTATGTTCGTATCGTAACATGCATATCTCGCCTTCTCGTATATCTCCGTTTCTCTCTCACTCTTTCTCTCTCCCTTACTCTCTTTCAGTCCACAGTCATCACGTCTTTATTATTGTTTTTCTTTGTCATTTGCTCCAAGAATTTCATTAATATTATTGCTGCTGCTGCTGCTGCTGCTGGCACGAAAGCTACTTTTTCTTGTATATATTCGTATATGTTGGTTTCTGTTGTTGGCGTTGTAAATACTTGTTGCTTTTGTTGTGGGTGTGTGTGTGTATGTGTATATAGAACATGCAAATGCATCACATATTTTCAATATTGTTGCAAATCTTTTGCATCCGGTTGTTGTGATTTAAGGCGTGACATTTCTGAAAAACAGTCACAAAATCTGCACTACGAATAAATCATCGGTTCTGCCTGTCAACGTATGTATGTATTGTGTGTATGTGTTATATTTTCACATAAGTCGCAAAATTTATTGTGCCGTAAGTAATACAGACACATTCTTTCACATTGTGTGTCGCGCGTGTGTGTGTGTGTCAGTGAGCAAATGTGTTGGTTTTTGCTTTTATTTTTATTCTTATCCTCTTTCATTGTTGACATGTTCAACTTGTTGTTGTTGTTGTTGTTGTTGTTGTTGCTGTTGTTGTTATGGGCCGATTAAGGCGGCAGAGTTGCCAGAAAATCACAGAATCACAGAAAATTTGACATATTTTTTTCGTTATTAAATTGAAAATTCTATAAATAAAAATAAGCTGGTCGCATGAAAAAAAAAATTGACAAAATAAGCTGTATCATAAACTAAAAAGAAGGAGAAGAAGACGCAAGAAAATGAAAAACTAAAAACGTTGGGTTTTTGGGGTTATGATATAAAACCACAGGCACACACGCACGCAGCCGAACATGTCACTCACCACTACACACGGCAGTTATCCTGAACGTCAGCCAGCCGCAAAGTATGCTGCAGCATCTGTTGCAACGACGATAAATATAAGTATCGTACCGCACGGTACGATACAGTCATTGCTGCCACCACAAATTATCAACAGAGCAACATAATCAGCTTCACCGACGACGATGACGATGACGATGACGATGACGATGACGACAGCAACAGCAACACTAACAACAACAACAATGAGGACCAATAAGGATACCAATCCAAACACAGCGTCATCACCAGAACAACAGCAGACATAAAGAGCAGCAGCTTGAGCAACAACAACAACAACAACAACAACAACAACGAAAACAACAACAGCAACAATAACAACAACAACAACAACAACAACAACAACAAGCATCTCATAACAACCATGACCGCGGCCACCGCGTTATTATGTTTAACTGACTCAAATACACGTACGCCTTCACATGTACATTCCACACTGGCACACATACGGGCAGTCATAAAATTGTACAAATATACCACAATGCAAGTACACACACACACACACACACACACACACTTTCATATACAAATTCATTTTAAAATCCAACGAATATCGCTTCAAGTCGTCTGAACTCTGACAGCATTAAAAATGTTTGCGTTGCCGCAAAAGCGGAAAAATAAATAAAGTGCGTTCGGTCACGTCGACGCACGTGCGACACGTCACAATGGATACGCGCACGAGTACAGCAGCACCGCGGCTACCCGGTACCAGGGATCAGGGACCAATATCAGCAAGAAATTAAGAAAACACAGAAAAATCTCTGACAAAAATACAAAGCCAAAGAAAGAATGACACATGACGCAAATAGAGTGAGAGAAACAGAGAGAGAGAGAGAGAGAGAGAGAGAGAGAAGTGCAGAGGAGAATAAGAAAAAGTCGAAAATACCTACCAATAATGACAGCGAAATCAATAGGTGCCATATTGGACAATTTTACGATATTTGTTGGCAATTTCGAAAAGAGCGACATACTGCGACAAAACTCAACCAACCTCCCCCGCTTTCTCGCTCTTTCGTTCTGACTTACCACACACCTTTCTTCTCCTTCTTTTCCTCTGTTCAGTCGTGGTCGACGCAGTCAATCTCAGGCTCTTCCGGGATTCATTCAAATTCTCATATTTCATGCTCTCGATTATTTAGACGGTTACACAGGCCGACAAAATATTACCGATTCGGCCTCGGAAAATATTCCGATTTTCTAAAACGGGAAAGTCAATTCTAAATTCCGGAAAAGTTTTGACGAGCTCAAGCCAAATCTGACCCCGGGAGTTTTCTATTCCGTCAGGTTTTCGAGATATTCTGTTGTTAATATGAAACAGATGCCAAAATCGAATAAAACTCGAAATTCGGCGGATTCAATAAGCCAGCTGAAAGGTTATAAAGTTATAAAGCCTGCTGTATTACGGTATTACGGTTGATCTTTCGGCACGTAAAGTCTATAGAATCATCACAATTGTAAATTTGGAGACACCATTTTGAATCTTAATGAGTAATCAATTAATCGAGTATTATCTAATTCTATAATTAATATCAATAACAGATTTCTTAAAGAGAAAAAAGTTAATATTTAATCGCTTCAAATTCATGGGTTTTGAAACGGAAATATATAATATTTCTCATAACGGTTTTCATACCTTAACCACAGAATATCTCGTAAACGTAACATGATGGAGAATAGATGCGATAGAAGCCAATTTCGTTTAGTATTCTCAATATTCTCAAAATATAATAGTCTAGTTGTCCGTTTTAGAATTTTGTCGGCCTGTGTTTTTAATGGCATGCTTGTTGAGGAATATTTTTAATGATCCTTTTAATAATTTGATTGATTGATGAGATTTATGTGTTCGTTATCGTGTTTAACGTGTTTTGTTGTACTTAATTTTTGGTTACCCAAAATTGCCATCAATTTCTGTCTCGTGTCGCTGTCATTAGCTTAAATATTTTGAAAGCAATTTGATGAGCATGCGATGAGTAGAGACCACTCGCCTCATTTGTCTACTATCTATTTATTGTACAGACGAAGATGAATACAAAGAACTCGAAACGATTTAATAGATTAGAATTCTACAAAATTCCTAAACAAAAAGTAAATATTTAGAATTAGAATTGGTTTCTTAGAAATATTTTAGAGAACTTTTAGAAAATATAGAAATATTGTAAATCGATATTCGTAGTTTTCAAAAATAAAGAAAAATGGTTGCTCTTACGCATAGCACTGAACTTGCAACATTTAGACCACTGAATAATGAATTCATTCAACAGGGTGAAGTCGTGCATGCAAGTGAACTTCCGGCCAATATCCGAAGCCGTCAATTAGAGTCAGTGGCGACGTCAGCGCCAGCGCTCCGACGTTTTTGCCACCAGGTAAAAAAAACAAACAACAAACAGCCATTATTTACCAAAGCAATTAAAAATGCAACAGCACCAAGCTCTAATGAATGAACGAATGAATGAATAATTGAATAAATGAATGGGTTGATGGCAGCACGAACGCACGCCGCAAAGAGATGGTCGGAGACGGTCGAAATCAACAATGGTCAAATTAGCTCCAACAAATTAATGCTTCTCATTTAGAGTTGCCAAGTGCGTGCGAGGAACTCGACACAAAATACCCACATTTTTTGTAACATTTCCTCAAACCAATAAAATATTATTAAAAAATAGAAAAATGTTTTATTTTTATTTTATTATTTTTTTTTATATGTTTTATTGAAAAAGTTATATCGCTTTTGTGCTACATGAATGGCAGAAGTAAATATAAATAATAATCCTTCAATATCGCTATTGTAGCGATACTTCTTCTTACTTCTTACTATATATAAAATACTACATATAATCTATAGAAAGTAGTTTTTAAGTTATAAGAAAATACAATATATTGTCAGAAAAACTAAAATTATATTCATTCTAAAGAAAAGCTTCATGAAGATTTCATAAACTTTCATAAAATACATTGATATTAAATAAAAATTAGAAAATCATGAAAATACAAATATTCTATTGGACCTAAAAAAAGGCACATACAGCTATAATTAGAGACTTGTCATTATTTTTGGTAAATTTTTACAAATATTGGAAAATATTTAATTGAATTTTATTTAATATTAAATAACCAATTATTAAATAATAGCTTTGGAAATTAATAGTTCCCGTAAAAACTGGTACAATCCTTGTTCCATGTTCAAATGCGGTAATACAGAACCTTTTTATACAATAATAAAAACATGTAAGTACGATAATATCTTTTTTAGTTATGCCATCATGGCCACACACGTATATTATTATGAACTAACAAAATAAAATCATATAAATATATCATATAAATATAAAATCATATAAAAAAACAGAATACAACTTATCATCCCTCCCGCTCCCTCCTCCGCCTTCGCGCACCTTACAAAATCTATAAATTTCCCGTTTCGCCCTCTCAACAAGCCTTATCTTGAAAATGGCATAATTCGTTCCATAACTTGGCAACCCTGCTCATTAATTTGAAATAAAGAGAGAACGAAAGTTCTGAAACGGGAGCAGTGGAACGTGAGCGTTGCGAAACGTGTTTGCAAGGAACTGATGAAGGAGGAAACATTTCATTTTATTTGCTGCTACACGCAACGGCCACGTCAGAGAGCAACAGACTTGACATTGTTAATCTCGTAGGATGTCAGGCACGAAGAATAAAATAAAACTATTTGTATTGTCGAACGAAAATGGAAAAAATATTAGACCTAAACTACGTCTAAACTACTGCTCGATCATCACACCTTCCGTATTCTACACTCAACGACTCAACGACGACTATGGACACATTCTACATGGACACAAGTCTGCCCTCGACGACTACGACGTTCCCAGTCGACGTCGCTGTGACGAAGCGGCATGCAAGTCATCGAAGCATGACAATACTGTATAGAAGAAAAGAAGGTGGAGGAGTTGGCGGAGGAGGCAGCACAAGGGTGTTATGGTCAGTTCGGTTCGGTTGAGGTCGAAGCAAGCAAGGAAGGAGTAAAAAAGAGGTAAAACACTTGGCTGTGCCCTGCTGAGCCCAGTTCAAGCAGTTTTCTGTGGTCTTTTCGGTTACTAATTGAATTTTCCAGGCCAGTGCCTGCTTGAGGTGGAACAGGTTTGTCTCTGATGACGCCATAAAACGTATTTGCAGCAGGCTCTTTTCATAGGAAAGCTGTCTATGTGCGTGTTATTGCCGTCGAGTGAAACAAAATAAATATGAGGGGATAAAAAGAAGCCTCACCCTCACACTTGCGTGCTTGTTTCTTGCTTTTAATTAAAGAAATAATTGAAAAGATGTATAAAATACATTTTGAAAAATATTTTAAAAGATAGAAATTATTTTAATAATAATAATAATAATAATAAATACAAGCAATTTCTCATTTTACATTTACATTTTATTAACATTTTTAAAATATCGTTGGCTCTAATTTTCAATTGCTCTGACGCTGTCGCCGCCTAAATCGCAATTGTTTAAAAAATAAAAACAAAAACTTTAAATTGAAAATATAAAAACGTAATGCAAACTTCCGCAGAAATAAACGTATAAACAGACGGCCGTGCACTTTAGCGTGACACACACATACACACACCCACACACACTCGTACCATCTTTATTCTCTGACCTCATCATCACCAGATAAAAACTATTTACGTTTCCGTTTTGCCATCAGCAGTCAAGCGAAACGCCATGACATTCATTCCCATCGAAAATTGTTACTGTCGTAAAATCATCATGCCTCATACTCACACACACACACACACACACACACACTCACTCATTCTTACACTCGTAGTAGCAGCCACCAACTCGTAGGAGCTGGTTAGTGGTCCAGGTTGACCGCAAATGCTTACAAACAAACAACCGCAGAATCGATTATTTTGTCGTCCTTCACTTTTGTGTTTGCTTGTTTGTTTGTTTGTTTGCGGAAGAATATAATCAGATGGTCCTATGCGTGTGACCGTGCATGTATTGTTTGATAAAAAGTAGGAAGTACCTCAGCAAAGTTCTTGTTCGTGTGTGGGTGCGTTAATCCTTAGCACAATTGCGCCTTTTTCAATTTGTTTGTTGTCTTCATCGTCTGTTCACTAATCGAATTCCTTTTTCTTTCATTATTTGTTTATTTGTTTGGCAGGAATTTGTTTGCTTGTATGCATGTTTGTTTGTATGTCTATGTTAATTTGTTTGTTTTATCTTCTATTAATTTTAAGTCTGAATCGTTAATTGGTTTGATTGGTTTGTTGCATTGATCATTGTGTTTTTTAACTTTTATTTGTTTATTTCTTAATTATTTTTTTCTATTTTGATTGTTTGTTGTAGTCTTTGTTTATAATTTATTTTATTCGCTTTATTTGTTTGACGATGAGTTTGTTTGTTTGTTTGATGATTATAAAATTAATAGTTTGTTTGTTTGATGGTGGTAAAATTAAATGTTTTTTTGAAGATGAATAAACGAAAAGTCGTTTATTTGATGGTGATGAAATTAAAAGTTTGTTTGTTTGTTTGATGGTGATAAAATAAAAAGTTTGTTTATTTGATGGTGGTAAAATCAAATGTTTTTTTGAGGGTGAATAAACTAAAAGTTGTTTATTTGATGGTGATGAAATTAAAAGTTTGTTTGTTTGTTTGATGATGATAAAATTAATAGTTTGTTTGTTTGATGGTGATAAAATTAAATGTTTTTTTGAAGATGAATAAACCAAAAGTCGTTTATTTGATGGTGATGAAATTAAAAGTTTGTTTTTTTGTTTGATGGTGATAAAATAAAAAGTTTGTTTATTTGATGGTGGTAAAATCAAATGTTTGTTTGAGGGTGAATAAACTAAAAGTTGTTTATTTGATGGTGATGAAATTAAAAGTTTGTTTGTTTGATGAAGATAAAATTAAAAGTTTCTTTGTTTGATGTTGGTAAAATTAAATGTTTGTTTGACGGCAAAAAAACTTAAAGTTGTTTATTTGATGATTTAATTAAGGATTTGTTTGTTTGTTTGATGGTGATGAAATCAATGTTTGTTTTTTCGCTTTTTACCTTTCATCGACCTATAAAACGTTGTCTGTTTATGTTACAAAAGATTTTATGTGACAAAAAACCTTACCTGTTCAAATGCATTATAAAATTGTTACCATTTTACGTTACCTGTTCGTTTATATAAATCTGAGCCATAAAAAGGAAGTCAATATTATTTATATTGCTTTAAAAAGTTATGCCTTTTTATTAACAATAAATATAAAAATAAGCATACTAAAATAAATAAAATTAACAATTTTATATTAACTCAATTTATATTAAGCAAAAATCTTGCTGTTTTCTATATAGTTTTTTCTTCTCTATAATTTGCAAAATATTGAAATTTTTTTTTTCAATTTCACTCTTTTTAATTAATCAGTTCTCACTGATTTCAATTAATTTCTGCAATAAAGGTATGTATATATATTTTAATTAATTTCTGTTAGTTGTTCACTTTGATTGGTATTTTTTTTGTTGTTGCTCATGTTGTTGTTTCTCATCCAGTTGGATTTTTTTTTTGTTCCTTGCTGCTGTTGCTACTGTGGTCATTGACGTCAGTCTCTCTTCTTTTTTATTTTGGAATTAGTTTGTGCGGTTATTAGTTTTTAATTCGCAGAAAAAAGTCATGAAAAACGAAATTAATTTTTAATGAAGTGTTTCTTTTGTTGTTGTTGTTGTGGTTTTAGTTGTTGGTCGATTGGTTTATTTTTTTGTAAAATAAACTCGTTTTTATTAATATAAATTAATTTTTTAATAGTTAATCATTTTCACTTGCGATTATTTTTGCGATTTTTTTTTTGCTAATTTGTATGTAAATTTCTCTGTAAAAGTATAAAAAAATTGAGTAATTAATTTTTGGTAGGATTGTTTGATTATTGATCTTATTCTATTGATACTTTATTGGATTTAAAGGCTAGTCAAAGGTGATGTTGACAATGTGCGAACATGATTTTGTACTCGTATGAAGTGCACAATAATTATTGTTAGCACAGACCGCATATTATTTAACTGCTCTTTTAAACGAGAAGCAGAACGTTTGGGAGACGCATAAAACCGTGTCCAATTTCAGAAGGCACGATTAAATATTTTATAAAAATTAATGAAATAATTATATGAAGAAATATGTTAATATGTTGTAAATATGTTGTATGCAAAGTGCAGAAATACTTCAAATATTTGGCGAATGATTTTTTTACGCGTGAATGCAATTAACAAAATAATGAAATTGGAAAAGGCGGCAAAGGTGTTGAGTTACGAAATGTTGCATTTTTAAATTTAAACAATTTAATGTTTTGTTAAATCATTTTTTTCACAAGAATTAATTGCAACAATTGTGCATTCATTTAATACCTAATAATAAAAGAGAAGAAAAATTACAATTTAATTGCATATTTTAATTTAAATACAATGAAATGATGATTTGCTTTGCTTCATTATTATCAAATTAATAAAGAAATGTGGCACAAAAAAATTAAGGCACTGAAAAAAAAAAATAAATGAAATTAAAATTAAATGAAAAAATCTAGAAGAAAAAAAGCAAAAAAGGGAAATAAACGAAAGTTTATAAAAATAAATTTGTAAAATATGATTACTTGCATTTAATATCGAAAAAGCTGTTAGTGCGTAAACACACAAATAAAGAAACAACAAAAATCGAATAGAAACAAATTGTTTATATACAATTAAATTTAGAATATTACACTAGAAAGCAATTTAGCAACAAATACGATACGATATGTTTTGTCTGAGCACCGACGCCTACGTTGGAACCTTCCCTGCCTTTAAAACGCTGACTGCCTTCAGCACCAACTGCCTTTCAACGTACGTTTCCTAAACGTACTATGCACTTCCGGTTGACGTAGTCGCAAGATGCCGGCTGTCTTTTTTGCGGTTCGAAAGGATTGTTCACTCATTCGTCGCGTTCCGTAACCGCTTCGTAGGACGGCAGGCATATGCGTTGCAAAAGAACCACAAAAACTTGAACAAAAAAGAAAAAGGAGCAGAATAACAGGAGGAAAAACAACAACAACAACGCAATACAATACGAAAATTGCAAATAAGATGTAACGGCAGCAGCAGCAGCAGCAGCAGCAATGCCTTCGTTACCGCGGCACGCTCTCGCGGTCGCGCTTAAAATAAAAGCGTGCTAATCTGTTTATCTTTAGTTTCGTTTTTTCATATAAATACGTTGAACGGTGCAGCGATGCGGCGATGCGGCACAGCAGGTCACAGACAGCTGCATGATAAAAGACAATAGCAACAACAACAACAACAACAACAACAACAACAACAACAACAAGTTTGTACAACCTCAATTCATACGTAACTTTTCTTCATATTCTCTTCAAGTCTGTGCTCGTAGTTCCGGTCTTTAAGAAAACATCAACGAATCATGCATGAAATGTGATTATAGCCCAGGAATTGTTGCCGCCTCGCTCCACACAAATCGTCGATGACAAATTCGTACAAATGGCGTCAAATTTACACAAATAACGCTACTGTCTTCGATGACAGCCAGAAAAAAAGATCGATCAGTGCATGTCATGCGCTGAATTGACAGTCTCATTGTTGATTCTATATAAAATGTTTGTTTTGCGACTTCGCGTTTTCCACTTTTTTGCTCTAATCTATTGCATACAACCTTCTAACCTAAACTAACCTTCTTTGACTTGAAAGGTTCTTGATTCTTGATGGCCTTTAAAGATTCTGGGCTGCAATTCTTGCTTTATGCGGTATCAAAAAGACCGGCTTTTATTCTATAAATCACTATTAGGTTATAGGTACAAGAAAGCCTAAAAATTGTGGCAACTAACAACGAAAACAGCGACCGAACAACCGAATTGAATACAATTGCAAGAATCGTCCATCGTCTTGCAAAAGTCACATGCATCAATTTTCGTCACTGATTCATGAACGTTTTGGCTGAAATAAGTTTTGTGGGAGCGGAGAAGATTGTGTTTGTGCGGAAAAAAAAGGAAAAGAAAATCCACTTACGCTATTGACCCTCCTTCTCTCCCTTTTTTTTGGAATTAGCGAATGCGTGACTCCAGATAGCTTTAATTGACAGCGGTTGTAATAGTTATTGTTGTTGTTGGTGTTGTTGTTGTTGTTGTTGTTGTTGTTGTTGTTGTTGTTGTTACTGATGGTGGCACTACCTTTGTTTTTCTCTCTATCTCACTCTCTCTTTCTGTCTCTCTGTCTCTGTTTTTCGATATGCTTAAAATCCTGTTAATAGGAATAATGATGCTGTTGTTGTTGTTGCTGTTCCGGTTGTCGCTGCTGTTATTGTTGTTGGCGGAGGTATTGTTATTACTATCATTATTATTGTCGTTGTTGTTGTTGTTGTTGTTGTTTTCTTAATTATATGATCCTTCGCCAGGCGTGACCAGAAGTTAAAATTATTTCCCGCAGCAGAAAATTACGACGTGCATAACCGTCGCATAAAAAATAATTTAATGCATTCTGCCATACATACATACCTACATACATATGTACTATATAACAATCACATACACACTCACTGCTATCTGCACACACTGACAAGTGCGGATATTCACTGACAAAGAATTGGCGAAATTCATTGCAGTGCATAAAATTTCGCGATTACGATAATTTATATGGCAAAAAAAAAAACAAATCGTTGGCAACTCAAGCAAAACATTTTAAAAAACCTGTAAAAATACCCAATATTGAAACAATACATTTTTTATAAACAAAAAATATTTATCAATTTAAAAAAAACGAAACCACTGAAAGACGGCAAAAAAGTTGCCATAATTTAATAGAATTTAAAAAAATCGCACAAATTTCATGAAATTTCATAAAATCGAAAACATTTTAATAAATCGCAGAATATCAGAATAAAGCTGAAAATCTTTGAAAAAAAAACGCAAAATAACCATAACCATTATCAATCATAACAAATTATTCGGTATCATAACGTGACAATTCTTTGTGAGCAAATCGGCGTCTGCATGCATTTTCAATACGTTTTGAAGTACAAATTTTATCTTCTTAAATTCTCGATAAACTATGTTAAAAACCGTTGAGTTCCAGATTTTCGAGAAATGTGACAGTTACGAAACACGTTTTCGTTGGCAATAAAAGTAGAAAAAAAACAGATTATCACTATGTTAATTTGTAGTCTTGAGATAATAGTCTTGAGCTATGGCTCAAGTTTTTACGCTTCTACCGCGAACGGGTACGTGCTACGTGCTACATCGTGGGCGCTCCTTGAGAAAATTGCCATCTAATGACACTCATTCGTCACTTTGCAAATATTTGCATGATTAAAACGGCCCCAATTATCAACTCTTTGCAAGTGTCTCGAATGGCAAAAATGTTGTCTACATGACCAATTATAAGGACGCTACGATGCGGCCACGGTATTATGGTGGTAAAGCAGGACAGGTGTCTTTTCGAAGGTACTCGTATTAAAAGGGCAGTCAGTATTCTCTCCTGGAGTTGTTGTTGTTGTTATTATTATGGTTTAATTCACATCACGTGGCCGGCCGCGGCCAACTGCCGCTTTTGTTATTTTTTGTGTTTTTTTTTGTTTGGCCGTTAATGTTGCTGTGCCCGCAGATGCTGCAGCTGATGGCAATCGCCATTAAAAAAGATTGTACGACGCGTCGGAAGCCTAAAATTAATTCAGCAGCTTGTGCCTGTTTTTCGTGGTAATGAATTAAAGAAGTCTGACCAGACACACACGCACACACGCGCAAACGTATTGCACACTCCTTGCAATGCATGAGACGACAGCACACATGGCACAACACAAACAAGTCTTCATAATCAAGAACAGCGAGCTGTTGTTTTGCCACAAAGTTTGCAAAACTTTACTCGCAACAAAACAGCTGTCCAGCAAAACGACAACAAAACGACGCGACGCCGCTGAAGACTCTCCCTCCCCGCAGGCAGCACAAACGAAAGAAAGGATGTTTGTAAGGATTCGGTCGTTTCTAATTTGTTGCCAGGACTCAGAGCCTGAAATTGACCTGCTAAATTGGCCAAGCAGCTGTTTTTAAGTTTAAATTGCAAAAAGAAAAAAAAACACTATGTATCTTATTCAGTTTTTTTTAAGCCGTTTTATTGCTTTCAAAAGGATATTAAAAATATCCTGGCAATGTGGCTTTTTATTCATTTTTTTATAGGTTTTTTCTTTTGATGGAACGCATAAAAAAGTGGCAAAAGCTAGTGGCAAAATGGCATCAAAAACAACCAAAAAGAAAAAAAAAATTTTTAAATAAATAAAAAATATAAAATTTAATATTTATAAATACATACATATGTATAAAAAATATTTATTATATTATTAAAAAGGGGTTGTTTTGATTTACTCTGTCGAAAATGGAATTTGTAAGTTTTAAGAAATTGTCCTTGGATCCTGTTTTAAAAAGCTTAAATTTTATCATGGCCTTCATAGTCTTTTAATTTTGGAAATTTTGGAAATTTTTTCTTTAGCGCAATAATAATTTCTTGATATTTGTATAAATGGATTAAAATTTTATTGCTTGTCATTAGATTAAATATTAAATAATTAAATCAATAAGCATTAGAGATGAACAATAATCTTATCATGAGCTTTTCGCCAGAAAAGACTCTAACCACTTTAACGTTTTGCATAATTTATAAAGTTAATTGAAAGGAAACTGCGATACAGCAGAATTTCGAGATATCCCCAAATTCATTTAAAATGATGGGTTGAAGAAGGAGAAAAGTACTTTTGGTTATCATAACTAGTTTCGTGGAGAAAGATGTGACCTCGTCATGTGACATAACCTCAAATAGAGCGAAAAATCGCATTTATTGTTGAGACATTAAGAGCAGGTTATCTCGAAACTTTGGACTGATCAAGAAATTTTAAAATCAAATATAAATTAAGCGTGTCAAAAGAGTAAAGCTTGGTTTTGTGGTTTAGAAGATCATTGAAATTGTGTAAAGCAACGCTATTGTTGAAATTCAATTTTTTAATTCAAATTTATTTATAAAAACGCAACTATTCCTCTTCAAAAAATTAAATAAAATAAAATAAAATCAGTTTTAATTTGCACACGATTTAATCTGAATTCTTTTTACTGATCTTACTTAAATTGACTTTTTTCCTGTTAAGCGATTTTCCCTAATATAACCACTTATTGCCTCACAAAGCGCTATAAACGAGATTATATACTCGTACAAAAACTTTTTTAACAAAGGTAAGTTTACAACTATTGAAGAGCCATTTTGAAGCCTTAAATGATTCAAAGTTTTATACAAATACCTCTTCCTTCAAAGAGTACACAAAATATATAAACTTTTGGGTAATTTAAAAGTTTGAGAGCTAAAAAGGTTCTTTAGTATCGTAGTTATTAACTCGTTAAAGAAAAAATCGACATCTATATTTATGTGAATAAATATTAATATTTCGTAGTAGGTACGAGTTTAAGGAGTTAGTTTTTTAAGGGGTATAAACTTTTGGTTAACAGATGTCTTACACATTACATGATTGAAATACATTCTTACTAACCTTTTGTGTAAGAGTTTTATAGATTTAGCAAATGTGTACAATTATATAATCGAGTATGATTATGAATAAATGAATAAGTGAGACTATTCCACAGTTTTTATGTGCCTACAAATACCTATAAGTAGGTATTTATTTATCTGTCTATGTGTATGTCTTTGATTCATCCTTCCTTCTATTAATCTCTATGCTTATACCTTCGTTTTTGCTTTTTTATGCTTTAATTACGCTGCTTTTTCTTTCGTAAGAGGTCCATAATTCATAAATAAATACTTTGAAGAAAAACCAATGATGTATACGTAGGTATACGTGTGTATGTTTATGTGGGTTGTGTTTGTGTATGTGTGTGTGTGCAAATGAATTAATATTTCTTACTAGTACACTTTATCTGTGCTTGTAGCAATGAAGCTGAAGAGATAAAAGAACTAAAAAAAAAATACGTCTATAGAAATTCATGCTCGTCTTTCGAATTATAAGAAAGTTCAAAAGAGTAAGTATCTCGTTAGTGAAATTTAAGTGAAATTTCTTTATTTTTGACAAAAGAAAAGAAATCGGAAAATAACCAGAAATATGAAATCAAATCGTGAATTCCGAATTTTAGTTATTATATTTTTGCAGAAGGTTTTTTTTTGTTTCTTTGAAAAAGAATGCAAAAAATCCTCATTGAAATCAATAAATATATGAATATTTTAAACTAAGTCTTCTGTTTTTTATTATTATTTTTATTATTATTTCTGAGTAAACTTTTGTCGGACCTCTTCTTCTTCGTTTCAAATTCAGTTTGAGCATGTTATAGAGGAACCGTGAATTTTAAACAAAATGCACACAAAACTTAACAAGAAACATAAAATTTTTCATTTATAATCCTAATAATAAATACTATTATTATGCTTTTACAAAATTGAGTTTCCAAAATAAATCGAATGCGTATTAATTCGGTTTTTTTAAATATTGTGCATTAATATATGTATAAATAAATTTTATATTTTAAATTATAATATAAATTATATAAATAAATAAAACAATAAATAAATAATGTTATTATAATATAAGTAATATTTATAATTTCTAAAAACTTAGATTTTCAAATGAAAAGTATAAAATTCTATTAAATTGATATTTTTGATTATTTTTAACAAAAAAATGTAAATTTTGAATGAAAAAATATTATGTATTTTTGTAAAAATATTATGTAAAATAGTATGTATTTTATAAAAATAGTTTTGTATTGTGTTTTGATATTGCTATATAAAAGACAATGAAAATTTATTAGTAAAATGCAATAAATAAATAATAAATGAAAATACATAATTTAAAAATTCAATTTTGTCAATTTCTATTTTTTTTTAATTTTTTAATTTCAAAATAAATTTTAAAATTATATAATTCTAACTTATTTTATTTAAAATAGTCATTAACTAATTATATTTTTAACCAATTTATAAATAAACAGACCATAAACGTTTGTAAAATTACGAAATAACTTCAACATCAAAGGATTAATTGGCGATAATGTACTTGTAAATGTACTTATATACATAAAATCGCACTATGTACCTGCTTACGCACACACACACACACACACACACACACACACACCGAAACCTGCCTAAATACATGTATTTACATCTCACGAGTATGTACGAGTAATACTTATACTGCTTCTTTTAATGCGCCTTTAGGCATTTGAAGGCGTTCAAAGCTCATTTATTATCCTTAAGCGCTTTTAGATTGCGTCAGAATTTCATCTTAAGTCGTAAATTACGGTTTAGACTAATCGGATTCCAACAATTCCAGCCAACGAACGAATGATAAGCTGTGCCTGCCGCCACTAGCGTTTGATGATTGATGCATGAAGACAAGTTATGTTAAAATGATCACATTCCGTTTAAGATTTATTTCGGGAAATTTAGGTAATTTTCCATATTGCTTGGCTTTGTATATATCGTATATCACAGTTTAAAAGTTCTAACTTTGACATTTGGAAAAGAACTTTTACTTGTTAGATAAAACTTTTTATTTTCCAAAATGCTCATTTCCAGATTATTGTTATTAAACATTTAAAAATCATCAAATTGTAAAATATTTATTAAATAAATAATAAATAATATTAATGTTAAATATTCAATACAAGTATTTAGTTAATTTCTTTATTTTTAACATTGCTTTACAGTGTACATTTCGCTTAACAGTTTTGTCTATTGTCTATGTTACAATTCTGTTAAATGGTTATTGTTACTGTAGCTGCAATGATGTTACATACTTTAATAATGTCCCTGTAATTTTGACGGTATACTAATCATTCTTCAATATTGTCACTGTAATTTCGTTAATCTGCTGAATAACTCTCTCTGTTGAGTGTTGTTGCTGATGCGCTCCTACGCTCTCAATTCTCTCACTCTCACTCTAACTCTCAGACAATTGTTTTTATTGTTTGTTTTATATTGTTTTTATTTTTTAATTGATATAGCTATTATTGGTGTTGTTGTTGTTGTTGTTGTTGCCATAAACTCTTCGGATCTATTAAAACCGGGATCTGAGATCTCTTGGGATCTATTAAATTTATTTAAGAAAAAAATTATGTTAACCAATCGTTAACACGTTTAAATTAGCTTTAATGAATTTAAAGCATTTTTTTCTGATTTTTTTTTATTTTCTTTAAATAAACAAAAGAATTTCGAGTTTTCTTTGATTATTACAAGTATAAATTTTCCAATAAAATTTTAGTAATATTGGTAATACTTTATTGGTAATTTTTTATCATTGTTTTTTCGTTGTTGTTCTTTTTCAAAAAAAAAAATACTTAAAATAAAATTTCCCATGATCTTGATCAGTTCTATTTTGCTGCAACCTTCTTGAAGAGAAGAAGAAGGAACAGAAGAAACTTCTTTTGATTTTATGGTACTCGTAATTGAATACTTTTGACATCGTCTGACATTTGATCAACTTGAGTGTTGGAATTATGAAGGCACACTTTCACTCGGCCAACTGACGCCAGTCAGTTGAGCACAGAAAACACAGAAGGGAGCAGGAGGTTCCTCAACCCCTTTCTCCTAATAAGCCAACACCACAAGCCTATTTAATTTTCAGGTTTGCAAGGCATGTATATATTTACATACGTACATATAAAATGTATGCATACGTGCATGCTTTCATCCATACCCTTCTTACCCTTCTTCAATTGAACTTACTGTAAATTCAATTATGACACTCAACGATCAGAAGGGACCACCGGCAACGTGAGCTAATGAAGAATATGAGCCATGTTAGTGGTATTAATTTACTTGCAAAAAAAGTCTCTATTAAATTGGCCGTTGAAATTGACACGCAGACGCAGATATCGCTCGATACGAAAATAATGTTTAAAAAAGTCCGAATTTTTGCTTTTTTTAAGACCAAAAAAATCGTCGATGACAACATTTCATGGGTTTCATTTTAAGCAGCTTCTCCTCTATATATTCTTTTTTGTTTCATTAATGATTACGATCGTATTTATTGTGTTGATAAGTAGTATTAAAGTGATCCTTTTGACATTTGAGCATCGCTGTAATCTCCATTAACAAATTGTAATTGTATTGAAATTAAAAGGAATTTTTTTTTTCGAGAGCTATAATATTTTCATTGCCAAATAAAAACTCGATTATAAATGAAACGAAATAATTTGACATAAATTTTATACTTAACACAACAAAACAAAAGTAACAACGGTCTATAGTAATTTGTTATTTTGCTCGATTTACGCGCTGGTAAGATTTATTTTCCAGCATAAAATGATTTTGTGATATTTTGCTCTAATATTGAATTGTGAATTGTACCATTTCATTATTACAAATAGCAATCAATCGTTTCGATAAACGCCTTGCAGATCTTTAACTCTCTCTGTCAGCTCAGAAAACCGAACTCATTACATTCTCCAGACTTAAATCCTCTCCCATTCAAGCAGGTCGAATCAATCTTCACCCATTAAAACTCAAGCACACCACATTACCGAACATTTTCAACATAGAAGTAAAGCAACATAATAAACACAGGAGTTTCTGCAGTTCCTTTTCTTTGGGGATCAGGTAGAAGAGCATTCTATAATATAAGAAGAAGAAGAAGAAGAACTAATTACACTCATCTCAAGCAAATTTACGGGACAACATATTGCCAAATGTTCCGTTGTCTCGTTGGTTGGTTGGTTTATATGTACGTTGGTGTAAATTGTTGTTCAAGTTTTATATACATAACTGGAAATATTGAAAAAATTAAATCATAATTGTTTAATTTATTACGTGTACAATGTTGAATTTGAGTTGTGTCATTTGTGCCGAACTTTACCAACAATCCAAAGATGATGTCTGTGCTATCATTTGTGGTCATATCTTCCACTATGTTTGCCTGAAACAATGGATGGAACGGTAACTTTTCATATATAGTACATATATGTATTGTCAAGCATTTTATTATTTTCCTAACCATTTATATTGTAGCTCGAATACGTGTCCCCAGTGCCGGTATAAATGTACAGACAGTAATATTTTTCGTGTATACTTTAACGTTGCTGACCCCGACGTGAGTTCATTGCAAAAACAATTGGACAATGCCAATCTTAAGATCAAAAAAAAAGATCAGGAACTGAAGGATCTCAAGTAAGTTAAACACTAAGTTAAACACTTTAAACACTTTAAATCGTCTAAAATAAATTTGATTATGCAGAAAAACCATTGCCGGCTTGGAATTAAATTTGAAAAAGAAAGATGAAGAAGTAAGTTTTTACAATTTTGTGACAAGAGTTTCGATTACTTAATGTGATCTTAAAATTTTTCACTTCCACAGATTAAGTTGTTCAAAGCCTTATCCACTATGCTCAAAGCGAGTGAAGCCGAAAGTGAGAGACTACTGAAAAACGAACGTGATCCCAAGAAGCTGGCTTTATTGGTTACCACTTTCAAGAGGTAGGTAATTTCTTTTTATTTAACACTTTTCTACCGGCGTATCATCTAAACCTTTCAAATTTTCTTGCAATTTGGTAGAGAGCTCCGCTTATCTGAGACCAAAGTAAGAGACCTTCTCAAAGGATTAAAGAACTTGAAAATGGAAATTGAAGTACAAAAGTTCGTGGCTACAAGTTGAACTTTGTATCGACGAACGACTACTAAACAATTTTTATTTGTAGAAAGCTAGAAGAAATGCGTGGCATATGTCTGTCGGATTTAGAAATTAAGAATTATAAACTTCAGATAAAGGTAAAACGATATAAATAAAAATATGTATGTTCGTTTTAAATTAAATTCTTTTTGGATATCTTGAATTTCAGTTAAAAGACCTGGAATCAGAATATAGCAAAAGTTTAAAAACTTCTGTGGCAGACACAAAAGAGGGTGACGTATCAAAAGCACCCACAAATAGAAGTCCCAACCAACGTACCATATCACCATATCTCAACTACAGTAAGAGAGAAGAGAAAACAGTCGACACAACAAAACCAAAGCATTATTTTAAAAATTCTCTGTAGACAGAGGATATTTTAAAAAAAAACAGAAATCTTGCTCGCCCTGTTGTTCACCCGGTTATTTGCGGGACTAGTGGTGCCGTGGGGCCTACTCTAAAGATTTCACCAACAAAAAATTCCAACAGTTTTAATGCTATTCTTCGACAGACATCAAATGATTTAAGAAAGGTAGACAAAATCTCTTAATATTAAGGATCGTTAAGGGTCGTTTAGCACTTGCGTTGACAACAACAAATGCCACAACAATTTAAGCAGTCGTCAGAAAATGCGTGGCCTGCGTAACATTTTTAAATTAATCAGTAAAATTTAATACTAGCGTTTAGGTTTTAATTAAGAACATAGACATGAATATAATTTTGCTACGATATTTAACACATAGTATTGGATTATATAAAATTTGTTAAAGTATTAAAGTAAAGTGTATACGATACAATTCTTTGTGACGCTCGAATATCATTAAATGTTAACTAATCAACCCCAAATTTAGAGAAATGGTTTTTATTCCAACATTATAGCACGAGTTCAAATTTAATGAGTCTGTGTAAAAATTTAATTCATACAACGATTTTAAGATGGACATTTTTGTTCGGGACAAAATCTTCATACCTTGATTCCAAAAAAAAAACCAAGGCGCAAATTATGGAAATCGATGCATAACTGTAATCAACAGAGGGCCAAACACGTTTGCATGAAGGAGAGACAAATTCGTGCTGTGGTCGTGCTTCATTAGCTTATAATTATTATTACAAAATAATTATTAGCTGACCTAATTGGATGTTACTACAAGCGTTATTGAAATAAAAATTAAAAACTTACCATTTTAATTTTTTTTATTTTTTTATTTTTATTCATTTATTTATTTACTTATTTATTTATTTATTTATTTATTTATTTATTTATTCATCATTTTACTTATTTATTTATTTTTATTTATTTTATTTATTTATTTTATTTATTTTTTGTTTATTTTAATGTGCCACATAAAATTTTACATTAGCATTAACATTCATTTTATATTAAAAGTATACGCAAAGACTCGTCAAAAAACAATTAAAGCAAAATAATAGGAAAACAATAAAGAAATAATAAAAAAAAAAAAAAATTATAATAGCATGTCCTAGGTCCTAGGATAAAAGTGATTTTGTAAAGAGCCATCAAGCATCGTAAACGCCGCACTTGAGCACTTGAATTTTTAAGACTGGGCGGAATAAGAGTAAAAAATTCTTAAGAGATCGTAAGTTTTTGTTGCTTTATCATCCTTTTTGATGAGACAACGTTATATTGTTGCATCGTACTGTTGCTACTACAACAAAAAATGAAAAGGAAACAGCAACAAAAGCATAATAATCTATAAATCTAACGATTTTTATACCTTTAATGCATAAGACCGCCACTCATTAGCATATTTTAACATTATTCATTATCATTAGCCCTTTTAGTTCTCTCAAAAACTTAGAAAATTAAATTGAATTCATTACAATTTTATTAAAATTCAAAAAGGAACAGCATAAATATATTCATAAATTTTGTTCACAACAACTACATTGCATAATATCGTTTAAAAATAATAAGAAGAAGATGAAGTAAGCAAAGACAAAAGCGATGAAAAACAACTGCTGTGAGTCAAAGGTCAAAAACTTTTCACCCCAAACGATGAGCACAACCGATGAGCTCATCAACAAGTAATAATCAAAATTTATTTGTTGTAAACTCTACATTGATAACTACTAAATTCCAAAGGATTGTTTTTCTCAAACAAAGGAACAAAGGAAATGCGTATGTATGTGTGTTTAGGAACAATATCTATGGGCCTATCACATTCTTCAGGAAGCATAGAAAAGTACTCATAATTCATTCGTACATATAAAAAAGTACGTATACATTTCTCCGTGCAACCACGACTAACAACAATAAAATCAACCAACAAATAATAAAACTAACGAGTTTGAAAATAACAACAAAAAGTTTTTAATCATTGCCTTTTGAAGGCGCGAAAGAAACGTGAGCCAGTTTTTACATTTTATTTTCCGTGAAGTGGCAAAAAAGTTTTATGTGAATAAGAATATTTATGAAAATTGTTTTGTTTTGTGCTTGTTTTTCGTTTTTTGTGAAGTTTTCATTTTCAACTAACTGTGTACTGTGTAACTTATTCCCTTGCTTGCAAAACATGTTTGGTGTTTGTTGCACGTTATAGTGCTCTTCAAAACAGTTTAAACACCACTGAAAAATTTAATAACACTGAACAACAAAAATGAGCTACATACTATTTCTTTGTGTCATGAATAAAACAGACCGTTGCAAAAGAGGAAAGCAAAAGAGGAAATTTTCCTTGGATTTTCTCCATCACCCATACGTTTTTTGCTACAAAGTGTTGGTTTTTATATTAAAATATATCAATATCGCTATGTTCTTCATGTTACAGTTACTTTAAAATATTGTTGCTTATGTTTTACGGTGATATTTTCTCTCTGCGGCATTCTGGATTTATGTCCAGAAGTAATCATCAAGGAACCAATGACTCCGTTTGTTTTGGTATCGTTATTCTATGACCTCAGCCAGAGATAATGAGATGGGACCAACTCTCTCTCTACTCGATGAGACACTGTTTTTTTTTCATATAATTAAGGTGCGAGAATTCTATGAGATCAATATGGCGTATGAGGAATGAGAATTATTAAATCTTTCAGTGATGCTTAAATTGTTTTGCAGAAAAGCGACTCTTACCCATATTTTTCATACTACTGTGAAATATTGCTTTCTCTTACAGATTGCACTAAATATTGCACTACAACAATAATCAATTTTGCTATCAGAAAATTATGCAGCAATAACCATTAGATTAATAACCTTTAGTTTTTCAGATTACAGTCCACAATGTGTAAACTACACTAAAATGCTTCGAGTTTCTCCAACTAATTAGACGCAGCTAAAATTTGCGGGACAATAAATTGCCGAATTTGCCGCTACTCCGTATTGTTGGTATAAATCGTTGTTTGGGATTTATATAAGTGTTAAATGGAAATATTGCAATAATAAAATCATATTTGTTTAATTTATTCCGTGTACAATGTTAAATCTGAATTGTGTCATTTGTGCAGAACTTTTTAATCAATCCGATGATGTCTACGTTACCATTTGTGGTCATATGTTCCACTATGTTTGCCTGAAACAATGGATGGAGCGGTAACTTCATAAATATTTCCTAACATTTTATGTTTTCTTAACCATTAATATTGTAGCTCGAAATCGTGTCCTCAGTGCCGTAATAAATGTACAGATCGCAATATTTTTCGTGTATACTTTAATCTTGCTAACCTCGACGTGAGTCGCATTGATGTTGGTTCATTGCAAGAACAGTTGGACAATGCGAATCTTAAGATAAAAATGAAAGATCAAGAATTGAAAAAGTTTGATGAGCAAGTAAAGGGCCTTAAAGATACACAAAAGAAATGCATGCAAGTTAAACATCTAAATTTTGAAATTTTAATTTTCTAAATTTATATAAAATTGTTCAGGAAAACCATTGCTGGCTTGGAATTAAAATTGAAAAAGAATGATTTTGTTATACTCAGCTGCACAGAACAAGTAAGTTTTTAGAACTCTATGATAGTTCCTGCTTGAGAGTTTCAATTTTTTAATGCAATTTCAAAATTCTTCACTTCAACAGATTAAGTTGTTCAAGGCGGATGCTAAAGTCACCGATGATCTTCGTAAAGAAATAAAATCACTAAAGCAACAACTTGACACTATGGAGAGCTTATCCACTATGCTATTAGCAAGTGAAGCCGAAAGTGAGAAACTACTGAAAAACGAAAACGATCCCAAGAAGCTGGCTTTATTCGTTACCACATTCAAGAGGTGATTTCCTTTTAATTAACACATTTTTCACTGCGAAACATCTAAGCCTTTAAAATTTTCTTGAAATTTGGTAGAGAGCTCCGCATATCTGAGACCAAAAGAACAGACCTTCGCAATGTATTAAAAGTAGTGCAGAGTGACTTGCGGACGGAAATGGAATTAAAAAAGTTCGTGGCTGAAAATGTTTACCATGTTTCGACTAAAAACTACTAAAAAGTTTTTTATTTTTAGAAAGCATGAGGAACGTATTTCGCAGTTAGAAAGTGATAATTATCAACTTAATGAAAAGGTAAATCGATATAAATAAAAATATTTTCCTTATAAATGTAATACCTTTTTGATATCTTAAATTTCAGTTAAAAAACTTGGAATTAGAATATAGCAAAAGTGTGAAAACTGCGGTCAATACTACTGCAGACGCAAAAGAGGGTGGCTTATCAAGAGCATCTTCGAAAAGAAGTCCCAACCGAATTACCATATCACCCGCTACAGTAAGAGAGCAGAGATAACAGTGGGCACAAAAAATTTAATCATTATTTTTTATTTCTCCATAGAGAGAGAATATTAAAAAAATAGAAGAGTCTAATTCGCCCTACTTAAATATTAAATCCAGCAGTATTGGTTTGGTGCCCTTATTTAAACGCCAGCATGAAACTCTATCAGGTCTAGACCGTACTAGTGGTGCAGTAGCTGCTCTGAAGATATCACCAACAAAAAATTCCAACAGTATTAATGGTATTCTTCGACAGACGTCAAGTGATTTAAGTGAAAAGGTAGACAAAATGTCTTAATATCTAAAAATTATTGATTAATCAGTCTCCACAGTATTCCATATTGAAAAAACCACGCATGATGGGTTTAACTGCTTCTGCCTCAGCTGGTGCTGCAAGTCGTATTAAACCTTTGGGTTCAAATTTCGCTTTTAATGGTTTCGGTGGATCGGAGAAAGTGGATCCATTTGCTAAAGATGATGCGGATGAAGCCGAAAATGAAAGTCGACTTCAAAAGTTTCCATCAAAAAGCGTTAAGGGTCGTTCAGCAACTGCGTTGTCAACAACAAGTGTCTCAAATTTAAGCAGTCGTCTGAAAATGGGTGGCCTTCGTAACTTTAGAGTTAATAAATAAAATTTGATACTAGCGATTAAGTTTAAATAAAGAACATATAACATATGTATATAATTTTGCTACCATATTTATCATATAGTATTGGGTTATAAAAAATTTATTTAAGTATTTGTTTTTTTGTAAAGCTTGAATATTAAATGTTAACTAATCAGCACGAAAACTAGTCACGATTTTTACTCCAACATTATAACTCGATGACGCAGAATAAAATGTGTAAACATTTTATTTATATAAATCTGTGGTGTGGAGACTTCATTTTTGAGGCCTAAGTAAGTCCTTTAACGGATAGCCACTACTACCTACCTTCCACTTTATTAACGAAATCGCCACGGTTTTTTTCTTTCTCTAGATTTAATAATGTTCGAATAAAATTTAACAAACCAAATGCAGACATTATTGTGTTTTTTCAGTCTTAGGCTTTTCGTTAATTATTCATTAATTGTATACTTCTAATTTAGCTTTCTAAATAACTTTATTGCAATTTTAATTTGTCAAATATAAGCGGCAATAGTGTAACTTCATTATCATCAGTATCAAAACAGAAATAATGCGACAGTTTCTCAATAGAATTTCTGGAGTAGAAAAAACATCATTGCCAAATTTTGACATTTTTCTCTATACCTTGTTTCAATTTTAGTAAGCAATAAAAAGGCATCCAGGCTTCTTTTTAGTTTTGTTAGTAGATTATGTGGTCCATGTTACTTCTTGCATTGAGAAGTTGAAATGAATTTCTTACTGTTTATTTATGATCTTCTTCTCGGCTGTGCCCGTCCATTCTTCTTTTAAATTAACTTTACAACCCAAATCACGCAGAGCTGCCTTAATATCTTGCTGTACTGAAGGATGCTCAGACATGGCAGTATTGAGAAGATCTTCAGCACCAAATGACATCCAGGCATCACACTGCTCACGCGAGCGTGATACCATATTTCGTATGGCCCAAGCACCGTTACGCTAGAGAGAGTAGTTTAAAATCACACAGCATGACCATATAATCCATATACATTATTTAACAGCCATACCTGCACTGTCTTATTTTTGGAATGAATGCGCATTGCTTCCACTATGGTTTCGGCTATACCAGTTTCAAAGAACACAGTACTGTTGTCTTTCACGCGTAAAGTCAATGTTGAAACACAAGCCAGGGCAGCAGTTACAATCGATTCATTGTTCTATAAAATGTATGCTTGATTTTAGGGAATGAAGCTTTTATGAATGTCATCCGTTACCATGTGATTATGCAACAAGTTCTTGATAATGGGCGCAGCACCTTGTTGTATAATGTGTGCCTTAACACTATCATTTCCAGCCAAAGCACGCAATAACTTCAAGGCTTCGCGATTTAAACGCACAGCAGTTGGATTGGCAGTCTTTAGGTTAATATTAAAATAATTACAGAACGGGTATCATCTCAGATATTCTCCATCAAATAACTATTTCATAATATTAAGTTATAATTACCATAATATTCAAAACTAGTTTTAAACCACCCGCTTCTTCGATTAGTGTACAAAACTCTTGACGGACAGCTAATGTTCCAATGGTAAGTAGTAAATCGGCTAAGATGGCGACGTCTTCGTAGTCTGTAAGAGAGAAGCGCTTTTATCACTTGCTCATAAAAAGATAAAGGTTCATTATAAGATGAAAATCATAAAATTTTTAAGAAAGCGAAAGTCTCACTGACCGCCAAGTAATTGACTTAAATCCACAATAAGCTCATTGGCAATTTGACGTGCATGTTCATGAGCACAACCAAATTCTACCCGTATATCATCGTCTAGGACCAAGAAACGCAGTACTGTCAGCACATCTTTTATTAGACTAACATTTCCTTTCGCCACCAACGGCTTAAGTTTTCCAACGATGCCAGCATTAATGATATCCTGTCGGTTGATCTCATGCATAATACAAGCTCTTTGCAACCATTGTAATGTCAGCCGAATGATATTTTCATTATCTGAGAAATTTAACAGCTTCATAACTAGAGCGAGGGCTTCGGCATCGAAAATATCAGGTTGCTTGTTCGTTAAACTGTTTAAAGCCTGCAAACTTTTTTCTATCACTTGTAAATTGCTTTGGATTTTATCATTGCCCAGCTCTTGTTCCAGCAGTGTAATAAGAACATCGTGTGCACCATTTTTGCCGGCCAGAACACGATGTGGAAGAGACTTTCAAAGTATAAAATCATTTATAAATGAATGAATTTTATAAATTATTGAAAGTACCTTCTGACACTCGGTATCCAACACCGCCAAATGCTCTAAAAGGCGCTCTGTACTAACAGATTTTTCACTAAGATGACCTTTCAAAGCATCCACAGTTTCATTCAGTATAGGTTGACCAGTTTCCGAGTTAATTGAAAGATCCTTGATAATATTGACTAAATTAATTCCCTGTTAAGTAAACAGAAAACCAAAGCGATGAGTCATACCAACAAAATGCTATGTACAAATCTACCTGGGCTTCGAACTGTTTAATGGTCTCCAGTTTTGCTTCTGCGGGATCCATTGAAAATTCAACGATGTTCTCCTTGACCACATCGTTGAATGTTTCTTGCGAAATTACTTTAGCCATTGCTGAAATTGTCCTGCTAGTCGTTCTTACGTCTTCCACGCTGAAATGATGTCCTTATTGGTAATTTTTGAGAACTGAGATAAACTTTATTGAATTTTTATTAAACAAATTTAGTGTTCTTTAATTGAAACTTTGAATTTTTCTTCCAGCTGTGGATGCCGCCGACTAAACTACAACCAGCTGCACTTCAAGCTTTTTTCGTTTCGGATCCCAAGGCCGTTGCACCAGCTGTTTCTAGTTGGGGATATTGCGACTGTAGATTTTTTTGTATTTCAAAGTACTGTTCGTTTTTTGTTTTTTTAGTTAGAAACAAAGCACCAAGTTTCCTTAAATTGTTATACGCACTTACTCTAGCAAGTGCATAACTGATCGCATGGATGAAATCGATTCCTTCTGAAATCCTTTCTAATTCTCCAGAAGGGAAGAAGGACGCTCGATATTACTTCACAGGAAGCTAAACACATATCCTCACACCCCACCCAATAACTTATCTTCCCTTCAGAGAACAACAAACAAAATATCCACAGGAAGGTTACTTGCAAGGAAGGGGCATCCCATGACTTTCGTTTGAACCGTTAAAAAAAAAGATTAAAAAGGATAGTTTTTAGAAACCAGCTAAATAGCCGAAACTAATAACTTATCTTATTTACTATTCCTTGTTTCCTGGTCGCCAACAAGCGACAGTTTAATGCAATCACAATTGTTCTCGTGTGTGCTTTAATACATTAATATGTTTACATTAATATGTAAAATTGCAGCCTATTGCTACTTTGTAAGCTTCTGAGAATATTCATAGCTTTTGGCATGTCAACATGACTACGAGAATAGGAAAGGATTAACAAGTTGCCTGACAATTCTTCTTGAAAACTGTTGGCTTGACTGCGAAATTAGCCCCGTAAGTGTGGAAGATAATTAATTGTGGGCACTTCAAAAGTCAAGGTCCATACTAAAAGCTGTTTTTACACTTGTTAGTTTCGTGGGTGAATTCTTGTTTGACTATTTGACGTTGTTTGCACCTGCGACGTATATCACTTTATTTGAAAGAGAAAGAAATATTTCCTAGTAGTAAAGAAAAGATGGGTAGGAGTTGCAGAAACTTAAGTTCAAATAATAACATTTTTCAACGGGTTGCATGTGTTAGAACAAAATGACGAACTGGACAAGGAAATTCCAAAAAAAAACACACGCAACATTGCGACTCGTCGTCATAATGTGAACACAGAGGTAAAATTTGAGGCATGAAATGCGTCGCAGGTGTAAACAAAGACGCTTATAACTTTATGATGTTGCAATAAGAACTATGGTCGCAACAACACGAGAACCCTGTAACAAACGTCAGATCTAGAAATGACAAGAATAGAAGCATGACAAGAATTGAAAAAAATTAACGTGAAACCACACGACGGGTGGAAATCAAACTCTTGTCATTTTTCAACCAAAAAAGGTTTTATTTCGTATTATTTCACGGAATAAACAAATTAAACGAGAAAACAAATTATCAGTTAAAAAATAAAAGCCATCATGGATGATGATTGGGGTAAGTGCAAATCCTATCGAAAATACGCAGAGTTTGCAAAGTGTTTTAAAGGTCAAGACATGTGTTCCTAAAGCCTTTGCCTACACTTGAAAAGTATTTCGGTTGAAATTGTCCTCACTGATATTCAATACATCATTATTTATTTTTGAACGAAACCACGAATTCATATTTCAATGAAAACTTATAATTAAAAGAACATTACTTTGCAGAGACCGTAGCAGACAACGAGGTTGTCATACGCCCTAAGCCCGTTGCTGCCAACATAAACAAATGGGAAGGTGAAGACGACGACGAGGACGTAAAGGTATGCAACCATTTATTAAAAATATTAATATAACTATATATTTTACATATAGATAGATTTAAACATGTATGATGTATATGAAAAGTTTGTATGATTGCATTTATGCATACTTTCTTTTTTACATACCAAATGCAATGCTTAGCTTAGGGTTCAGTTGTTAATTCATGAACTGTCCACGTGTTAAGACCGGCTCTTTTTTTTTCTTTATTATGAATTTCATTTTAGGCTGATAATTTGACGGAAATTCAACATGATCTAAAAATTGACTACGTGTAAAAATTATAAAAACATTTATCTACATAGAACACATAATAGGTCTATTTTCTTGATCTTTTTTGTTTATAGGACAGCTGGGAAGATGAAGAAGAGAAAAAAGATGAAGAAAAAGCTGAATCAAAAAAAGATGAATCAAAACCGGGTCCAGTCAATAAAGCAAAACCTAGCAAAGCTCTTAAAACAAAGATTGCTGAACAAGAGGTATGTACCACAAGGTCTTTGTAACATACCTACATTTTGAAAACTCAAAATTGTTTTATTTGTTTCATTAGCGTATAATTGAAGAAGAAGAAGCTAAGCGTTCGGAAAACCTCTCACCTGAAGAAAAATTGGCTGAAAAACTACGTATACAAAAGATTCAGGAAGAATCTGATTTGAAAAGTGCATTGGAAACTCTTGGCGTATCGAACGTTGGCAGCGGCTTGGATGCTTTTGATCCGCAAAGTAAAGAAGAATTTAAGGAATTTGCCGCGGCGCTAAGTTGGAAAGTTGCACAGTATAAGGAATCTACGCATTTCCCACAATTCATTGAGGATCTTGTCCGCAGTTTATGTGTTAATTGTAAGAGCAAGCAAATAATAAGAATAGTATTTCTTTACTATTTACCATTTTTATACTTTTAGTATCCGCAACTGATATTAAAAAGGTGAAAATAAGCGTGGAAAACTTACACACTGAAAAACTTAAACTTGAAAAGCAAAATACTAAGAAGACCTCCGCAAAGGCAAAAGCTAAAGCTACACTTCGTACCGATATTAATGTATGTATTTTTTTTAAGCATGTGCTAAACTTTTAAAATTTATCCTTTCTTATATTTTGTTAGGATATTGATGGTTACCAGAAGTATGGCAACGATTTTGTGGCCGATGACTACGACGATTTCATGTAAATAATGATGTAATAAAATTTTTGAGTTCTTGGCTTTTGCTTCTTTTACACAAAAATGTACGATAGTTGATGGGATACCGCAAGCGTTGATAAGATTATAAAAACCGAATGCTACGTCAGTGAATGTTTCTCAGCTAACTTTTTTCCGAATATATTCTTTATTTCTTACTTTTATGTATATTTCGACGAATAGAATTTACATGGAGTTAATTTTTGTCGTAAGGCATAAAACATTTTGTGAATATTCCCAACAGAGAGAAGTGATTATAGAAGTATCTATATCGTCGATAACTACACATACAGCAAATGAAAAAAAAATTGAATTCTTAAATGCAAATACAAGTCGGTATTTGTGATAACAAAAAATAGTCAAACAGAAACACAACCAAGAAAGATCATATAAAAATTGAAGTTATTTTTATGGTACATGAAAATAGATATAAAATTTATTATTACTAAATTTGTAAAACACTTCAAATAAATTAAATTAAAATTGAGATATATACTTGTTTCTGTTCTGAGAAACGGCTGGTAAAAAGTTCAATGAAATTGTGATAGAATACGCTTAAAGAATTTCTATCCTCAATTAAAACTGTTTAGTAAACTGTCTTCTTTTGTCTTAGAATATTGTGAATAAAAAAATATCTATTTCAAGTTAATTAATTTTATAACATTTCAAACCAGTTTGCCATAAAACTCCAAAATTTGCAACGAGTAGGCCACTATTTAACTCTTAGTTATTGTTTTTTTTTCTTAAAAAATTTTACTAGAGTTATTTTACAAAAATGATATTGTATGTATTTATTAAAGCTCAAGTGAATAAAAATATATAACTCAAAAGATAAATAGTTTTATTAGTATAATTTTTTGTTTTATCTAATTATTGTAACGAATCAATGTGAGTAAACCACCCCAAATATTTCTTTAAATGTGACAGTTACTTAAACGCATTGCGTTAGCTCCGTTTGAATTCCTTTGCATTCCTTTTTTGAAATGAGATGAAAGGAAAGCTTCCACTTCCTAAAAGACGAAGGGAAATTAATAAATTTTGAAAAATGCCAGACAAAACGCTTTCTGTAATAATATCTATAAATTCTAAGGATCTTACACGTGGTTTTTTAATATACTATATAGGTTTAATAGTTTCTATAAGAAGACGAAGACAAAGTTAATTGAAAACAATCGGAAATACATGTTGCGAAGCTCTCAAACGTCAAGCATTAATGAACAAAGCTGCAGATATGTATATCAATGGTTGGATTTATAATTGAAAATAAAGTAGTATATATTAAAGTATTATATGTACTATTAAGTATGGAATCAAATGTAAAATAGTTTTATACACTTTTGATACGAGTATGTATTCTCTAAGTTAGTAGGTTAATTGTTTTCAACATAATAGTATAATAATTTTTAACACCACTTTTATTTTTAGTAGGTCGGCGAGATGCTACTAAGTGGTTCAGAGAGAAGAGGGGTGCCACCTTCTCTAGAACTATTTGGTCTAAAATGGAACCGATTATTAGTATTAGACTACAGTACTTTAGAAATCAATATCTGTTATCACCTTACGATATAGAAACTTTTCAACCTGTCTTCAGAGATTCAAATTACTCCAGAAAATAGGGCTTTAGACCTTTTTCCGTTAAAGCCAGTACCTGGATATATAGATATATTTCTAATGCTCACACTACCTCTTGGCGTAAATCCTTATAAATTGTTACACAAAATACATAATATCCCAACATTGCCTTTTGCGTATCCTTCCATTCTATCCTTTATGCAAAACTCTCTCTCTCTCTCTCTTGCAGTGCAAAAATTGGTCCATCAGACACAACGTTGTTTCGCTCTCTAACGAAGATGCTGAAGGGAAAAGTCAATTTTCCATCTCGTCGCTCTATTCGAAGGGATGGTGTTTTTGTATGGTTCTTAAAGTTTTTCCTATACATTTAGTGTTCTACGAAAATCGTGATTTTTGACAATTAAACGCACAAAAATTAAACGAAACTCTTCGAAAACATCAAATTATTATAAGTAGTTTACGAATTTTATAAAGTGTTTGTTACAAAATTTGATGTTAAATGTTAAAAAGTTAACGTTTGAAAGTTGTCGAACAAAATGCTCGAATCAATGACTGTGTATTCCGGGGGTGCAGCGCCGAGGTAATCAGAAAATCTATTCGCTGAATACTTTTCACGAGCATAGAGAGAACCAAAGTTCAAGAATTGGTCGGTTAGTTTAGTTATGTATGTTTGTTGGTAATCATACGTATGTGCATATAAACTATTATTGCAGAAATTGTGAAGATATATTTATTATTTGTACGACTATAGCAGTTTTAAGTGTTAGTTTTGGGCGTGTAAGTATGGAACGTTTTCGTCGGATTGTCTAAGAAATCATTACCACTAACATTGTTGGTGTTGTGAAAATTAGGCACGACACACTCTTCACAGACGATACACAGCGCTAAAGTGCTTTGGCAGTTTCTTCTCCAATTATGGATGTAAAATTTAATTATGCTAGACATTAGTATTTACGGGTATAATTTGAAATTTAAACATTTATAAAATTAAATTGTAGACATTTCTTAGAGCTTGTGGTTGATATCATAGCTTTGAATGAAGTACATTATTCATTATCATCATATTATTGATTACGCCTTCACCACAAATAGAGCTCAAATTTTCTTCCAGCTTAAAAAAAAAAACGAAAGCATTGCCAAATTAAAAGTTTCCATAAACGTCGCTCCGTTCATTTCATAGAGTTGCCACTGTAAAATAATTTTCGAAATACGAAGAAATTCGTATGAATTTCTGACAAAATCGTTTTTGTTCTCAAAAGATTTAACACAAAAATAATTCTTAAAGTTTTACGTGAGAGAGAGATAGAGAGAGTGTCACCTACATGGTAAATATCTTTTGTATATATGTATATTACTTAACAGGTTCAAGAATTAAAATTACGCCAAAAATAAAATTTGGACAATTTCATAAAGAAATTAAAATAAAAGTGAATATACCAAATAATATCTGTATCAAATAATTTAAACAATGGCAAAAACCCATTGTAAGAAAAATACTAAAGTATGTAGAAAATCAATATGTGTTTAAAAAATAAAAATTGAAACGGTTTTCTTTAAATGTGAAACGTGAATGTAGTACATGAGAAACGTTTTAATTTTAAAACTAAAACTGCGCTGTTAGTTTTTAATGACGGCACAAACACGGCAAAGAAACATCGGATGGCAGACCCCGTTTTTGGGCCCTGTTAAGGCATGTCGTAATGGCAAGAGAGGTAAGTAGTGAAACTTAACTATTGTAGATATAGTGTAAAGCGAAGAAGTTAGCGGCAAAGTCAACGGGGTGATGACATAGATGATGATATACTCGTATGTCAATATCCCCAAACTTCGTTTTTATAATGATACATATATTCTTGCGTTCTTTTCTTGAATTGTTATACATATTCCATTGTTTATAATGTTTATATAAAGAGGTTTATCCGACATTAACAATATCAATTATTCAAAGTATTTCAGAAGGTTCATAACAAAGCTCATTTAAAGATTTTCGTATAATTTTGAAACTTTAAAATAATTTGAAAAACTACTGACACTCCCACTTTGCAAAAAACTTGCATTAACATACATATTTCCAAGAAATAATTCTATACACTGTTACGCGGCGTTACATAAACCAGAAAATTTAACAGAGCTAGAAAATCAAAAAAATCTTAACAGCTATTGGTGCAGTCACAGTGTAGAATAGTAAGATATTGTTTTTTTAAGGCATTGTGTTATGTTATTGAATTATGGTTATAAAAATATCTTGATCCTCTACAGATCTGGTACAGAGGCCATACTTTTTTGATGCAAACAAACCAGGTACTAAAGTTGCAATAACTACCGTCAATTCGAGAGCGTTAATTCAACACTTGTTACATCTTATTTAAGGTTTTCTTGTTAAAGAAAAGTGCAATGTACATATACGGAAG
Source organism: Conops quadrifasciatus (assembly GCA_949752815.1). Classification (NCBI taxonomy): domain Eukaryota; kingdom Metazoa; phylum Arthropoda; class Insecta; order Diptera; family Conopidae; genus Conops; species Conops quadrifasciatus. The sequence goes on from OX457077.1 coordinate 4,947,014, forward strand.
TAATAGTAAAACAGTGCACGGTCGAAAGTTATAGTTGAATTTTTAATTTTTTCAACTTTCTTTGGGTTGGAATATTCGTTAGTTTTGTTGTCAACTATTAAGTTTAAATCGTGAACAGAAAGGCGTTAAGCTTAAAATTTCGAATTTGTCTTCTTAAAAGTGGGGAATGAGTAGGGAAGGTTGAAGATATCGACTTTTAGGTTAGGATGTAAGCTTTCTTTTTTACTTCTGAATAATCTTATTTCCTTTTAAATCCGTTTTTCTCTGAAAACAAAGTGATCGTCGGAGGCTTTCAATTCCAACGCTGCTGAAATTTTGCGCTGAATCGTTACCGCTGAAATGTTATGAAAAATGTTAATAACATTTTCAGATTATTTGTGTTGACTCTAAATAGTTATTGTTTACATAGTTATTGTTCTACAGAACGCTTCACTATTGCTGTAGAATTGTTAAATACTCTTACAAAAAAAACAATTTTAATTTAACATTTAATGTTAAACAGTGTTTTTGTTTATAAAGAGTAAGAGTTTTCTCTGTAAACAAGTGCCGAGAAATCGTGTGCAGTGACTGTTGGATGAAGAAATGCTAGTAGAGAATTTTAAAAATTAGGTCAACCGAATTGAAATCTGTAATGGTGTGACACAGCGATAGAGATAGATATAGAGATAGAGGGAGAGAAGGAGAGTGGGAGAGAGAAAAAGGGACGAAAGAAAGAGAGTGGAGTGCGAGAGTGAAAACTATAAATTGAGCGAAACGCCAATGAAAAGAGAGTTTTGGAAGAGAAGAGGAAAACGCATCTATTCGATTTTCAACGAGAGTGTATGCAAAAGTTGGCACCCATACGGAATCCTTAACTGGACAGCTTCAGTTCCGTTTTTTCTATCGGTCACGGGGGCACTGCACTCTGCGATTTTTATTTGAACTGAAAGGAACACCTCTCATCATCGTGACGGTGCGAGGACAAAAGTCCATAGTTTCAGCGGAGATGAAAATTAAAGAAATTATATACGAGATATTAAGATAAAAGTTACTTAATTATTTTTTAGTGAAATAGAGTAAAAGATATAACGGTTTTTAAATAAAAAAATAAGATGGATAAAATGGACAGGACAATCCTTTTAACACATACACACGAAAGTAAGAGTGAATGAATGCTGCAGAGTGGTGGCATACTTTATCGAAAAAGTGTGAATAACAACAATTCTGAAGAAATATAATAACTTAAATAACACACGAGCAGATTGTACACGCCTCAAAATGCAGCATTGCTTTAAGAATGGACGGATTACGACACAAAATTCTTAATATATATTAATTATTGATATTAAAAAAGTAAGCAGTTTTGTTTGGTAGTTTGTTCCTAAATCCCAAGAAGTGAAAAAGAGGTCTTAGCTGAAATTAATTCGGAAGAGTTAAAGCTTTCACGGGACAATGAAAAATTATAAGAAAGAAAAGAAATAAGCTGAAAAAAATTATAAGAAATTGTGGAAAAATCAGTGCGCGTGTGTGCGTTGTGGTATTATTGTCAGTTCAAGTACAACAGAGAAGTTTAAATTTCTTGGGGAGTTCCTAAAAGTATGCCACGAAATGTTGTAGTATTGCCCCAGTTCGCAGAGTTCAGGGTTTCAATGATAAACGCACGCAGCAGCGCAACTGCAGTTCGGTTCAGTAGGTAGGAGCCGCCACCGCCACCACCGCCACCACCGTTACCACCAGCAGCAGCATCGCCCTTCACCAAACGGGAAAAAATTCTATACAATCCTGCGGCAGCAGCCGGAGCAAAAACAACAATCAACAGTAAAGTTAACACATTGTTAATAACACGCATACGACAAAGTGCAAGTGCAAAGGAGAGCAAAGGAGAAGGCATCTCAAAGTGTGCGCAACAGTTATTCATCCGTAACGAGGCATATTTTGTGGTCCGTCTTCGTAAACGCATTCATATTTCGGTGGCCTCTTCGCACTCACAGAGCCCGACTGCCACTCACAGAGTGTCTATTCTGATTCTCCTCGATTCCAGTGAAAGTCGAAAATGAATATGTTTATTGGCCGAAAGCAGCTGTGATTTTCTGCGCGTAGCAGTGACGGAATTCTTTGTAAAATGTGTATGTTCGTGATGTGCTTGCTGTGTACGGAGAAGCGTAAGGATCCTGCTGGCTATGAAAATAAAGCCTTTGCAACAATGCCCATAGCAAGAAAACGTGTATCTACCTTACACTCATCGGCATCAGCATCGACTTCGGCTTCGGCAACATCGTCAGCCTCATCCTCAACAGCATCGTCGTACTCATCGCCAGCAAATGTAATTGCAGCGGCAGCGGCCGCGGCACCAGTTTCGTTTCTTCCAACAGCAGCAGGAACTTCCTTCTCGTTGCTATCATCATCGGCGTCGCCACCGCCTAACCTCGGTTTCCAAACTACAGCTAACGACTTTCCACGCTATTGTGCTTGGTTGTAAAGCTAAAACTTGCTAGCTAGTGCGCGCGTGTGTGTGTGTGTGTGCGTATGCGCTCCCGCGAATGCTAAGCGTTTTTTCACGTTTAAAGTGTGTAAAACGTGCATGCGGCACGGATATACAGACCACAAAAGAGCACCAGCCAAATACAACAAATCATTTACACTGTGCACTTACAACGATGCAAAAACAACAGCAACAGCCTTGTAAAACTTAGAAAACAGAGAAGCAACAAAAACAAAGCACAAAAAGTGACAATTTGTAACCAATCTTTAGGGCGGTGCGGTGCCCTAATTATATCCATCGAAAGTGGAGCAAAAAAGAAACGAACGCTGCAATGAAAATGAATGTTCTAAAATTAAAATATATAAACTTTTAAACAATAAAAAAAAGGAAAAGTTATGGTAATTAAAGTGGCGTAGTTATTAAAGAACTTTTTCATTTAAAATTTCTGCGAGCTCGATTTCTGCCAGCTCGAAAGAAGAGAAAATGTGATGTGTTAATATGAATACTGATGAATTGTGGCAACAAAAAAGAACAGCCAAAATTCGTTATTAACAGTTGTAGTAGTTCTTTAGCAAAATAAAACAATAACAGTTTATCGATATTGAATACGATAATTTTATAGCTTTCACTCTTAATAAGCTTGCGTTCGTAACTGGTGCAGGCAAAAGCAAAAAACGACAAAAACTCAAACGTCATTGTCATCTTCGTGTAAAACGCGCCTCATCCGCTGCCATTCTACTGCTGCAGTCTGACCAACAAAAAAAACTTGGGCTCAGCTCAGCTGCACTGTGCTGCTGCTGCTGCGGATACTATACAGGCGTCCAAGAGAGCACAAGTCGCTCTCTGCAAGCCAGAGTCAGTCAGCCATCAGCCGCCACAGGGCTAGCTCTGTGACAGTGTGTGTGTGTGTGTGTGTGTGTACGTACGTTTTGTTGTTTGCATTCTAAAGTTTCTCAGCGTTGTTTTTGCAACAATAACATGCCTAAAAGTATGCAATAATGCTACTGCTGCTTACGCGTACGAGACTCTCCACGACTACTGCGGCTGCTGCGGCTGCTGCTGCTACTGTTTGATTGTTTTTGTGTTTTGTATTTTGTTTGTTCGCCTGCCAGTAAGCTGAGATATTAAATTTTAACTGGGTGTGACACAAACGCAAAGCATAAGAAACCAAGGAGTGTAAAATCACAAGGAAAAAGAAAAATTTCAAAAAGAAAAATACGGAAACTAAAGAAGAAAAGCATATAAAATCATATTACATCTGCGGTTGGCAGCTCTGCACTTCTACAGCTGGTTCTGTACGTGCGTGTAGGTGTGTTGTGTGTGTGTGTGCGCTATTGGTGCGGTGCGCTGCTCCAAATGAATCTTCTGTCGAATTTATCGTGGTTTCAAAAAAGATTGTAATCATCTTCACAAGAGATTAAAAATAAAATTAAATAAAATTAAATTAATTATAAATGCATTCAGGATATACATAAAAATAAATTTAAAAATTTACATAAAAATAAGTGTCACCAAATCTAAAATAATACAAAGTAGAAGAATAACTTAACCAAGGTTTAATTAACGCCAATTAAGGTAAGTAACGCCAAGCAAATTAAGATAAACCATTAACATTGAAACAGAATTCTGTGCATCGTTTTTAAAAGTGTCAGTGTTATCGTTTTTGTGGAAGAAAACGATAACGATGGTCGCCCGTAACCATGAAAATCGTTACAAACAGTTCTTATGTAACGCAAATTTCAAAATCGAAAGTGTATTTTCGATATTTTCGCTTTTTATATACAGCTAATACTGTTTTTACGCGGTTTTGGTTTGATTTGGTTTAACAAAAAAGCACAATAAAAAGAAATAAATTGTTATAATTTGGTATTGGCTTTAGCTGAAGCTGAAGAAAAATAGGCTTTCAGTATCAACTGATTTAAAAATTCTAATGAAAGTTTTTATAAAATAATTTTTACGAAATTGCTATAATCATAGCAAGAAACTATGTATAAAAGTGGATGCACAGAATTCAGCTGTAAAAGTTTAACAAAATGGTCGATATTCTATTGACGGCGTATAACAATTTTACCTTTCAGCTAAAAACAACTACAATAAGAAATCAATAATTACAAAAAAAAATTAAAAATCTAATCTTAAAAGTTCTTGTTAGAAAAAATATAATTTCTATAACTTTTCACTTGTTTCAAAAGAAGAAGAAAAAAATCAGTTCTTAAAAAAAAAACAACTTCAACAGCAGCAACACAATAAATAAATCAAACGGATAACAAAAAACACATAAGTTTTATATTGAAATTTTTATATGACTTTTTGATAAATAAGCAGAGTTTTTATTTTTTATAACTGCAAACTTTCACTAAACTACAACAACAACAACAACAAACTACTAAACTTATTGTGTTCAAAAATAATGCGAGTGAAAATAGTTGATTAGTTAAAGGTAAAGACGACGACGACGACGCTAACGCTAAATTGTTTTAGCAAATAAAAAAAAAATTAGGCAATCAGGTTTTGGTAACAAGTGCGAAGTTTTGTTGCTCACAATGTTTGTGCTAACAATAGAAAATGTTGGTTAAAAGATAAGGCATAAAATAGTGTTAAATAATAAATAATATAAGAAATTACAAACTAGTATGTACAATTAAAAATATCATCAAACAATATGATCTAAAACCTCAGCATCTCCTATAAAACATCCTATAAAACGTAACAGCTTAATGAATAAGTAGACAACAGCAGGTAATAAATCAATAATAATTGAGATAATAACTTTTTGCAAATAACAATGTCAATGAAAACGCTTATTTACACGCAACTGAAGAAACCACAACAACAACAACAATGACAGCTTGCACCATCTGGCTAATGCTAATCAACTAATATACGAGTATAATCCATATAATAACTAACCCTCGCAGAGGTCGTAGACAAGTGTATAAAAGTGTTTAGGATGTGGTCTAATGCTCTATGCACACTGGGCGTGACGAAACCTCTCTGTAACTGCCTCAGTATCAGGCAGGTCGCTGCAGCTGCGGCCGCTGCGGCAGCTCAAGGGGCAGCCATCACTAACGGCCCAGCATCAAACGGGGTAAAGACTTTAAAATCTTAACTTAAAACTTAATAGATATTAAGTAAATCTGAAAAAAATAAGAATTTAAAAAAAAAAAACACATACGTTCTGCAAAATGTGTTACGAATTAACAAAAGTTATTATAAAAAACCATTTGAATTTGGTTTCGTTTTTTTTGTACTATATTTTCATGGTTAATTTGAAATGTTTTTTAATTGCTGACTAACTTCTTATTTTTTACAGTTTTACAATGTATTTTTCTTTTAAGTTTACACAGGAAAAAATGTCGATTTTAAATGAAAGTTTCAAGTTTGGCAGATAAGTTCACTAAGGGTGAATGTTAAAGTTAATAAATATTTGCTAATTTTTTTTTATATTATTATTAGTTGTCCGAAATTAAAATCTTGCCACTAATCCCCATCTAAAATGTAATAATATTCTTTTAAGAAAAAACACACTGGTAAAATGTCTATTTTAAATGAGAGTTTCCTGTTTAAAAGATATCAATTTTCACCAACAAATGTGAAATTAATGGCATAATTTTCATAAAAATTTGCAGACCATATACTAAGGGTAAATTTGAAAAGTAATAAATATTTGCTTATTTTTTTTATATTATTATTAGTTGTATAAAAGAGAAATCTATCCGCTAATGGTCCGTCGAAAATGTGTACATTTCATAGCCAAGAACACTGATTCTTGATCTACTACAAATATTTCTTATTGCCGCAGGCCTATGACTTACATTACCGGCCATTATCCCGGTATTTATTCACCTTCGAACTTTCCTGTTATCGAAATAACGTGAATTTTATTGTTAGGAGAAAGCTTGTATTGTTAAACCTTCATTATAAAATGAATATAGACCATCCATAATGTGTTGTAGATACACAAGAGATACTCATTCCTTCTTTTCTATAAAATACGACAATTTTAGAATTCAGGTAAAGAGTTGAAATTTCTGAAATTATTCATTTTTCTGAAATTATTAATTTTTCTGAAATTTTTATGACAGTCTTTAGGAAATATAAAAAACGCAATCCACGACGATAAAGAATCGATAAAGTGAAATACGATTCTGTAACAATATGTTATGGATGTTTTAAATATGGTAAATGCGTGTATGCACGGACTTCCATAAAACAGATATATGTACATATATTTATGAAATTCTAATTCTCTAACTGCATTGAAAAAAATGAATAAACTTTGTAATTTTTTTAACCTTTTCTTCGGAAACGTAATTGTTTTTTGTGTTATTTGAATAATTTTATATAATTTATTATCAAAAAATTTCCACAACTAAGTATATATTGTATATATATTTTAGTGCATATATGTATATGCAAATACTATACATATAAGGCGGTAGTTCAATTACCAATAAAATGGTTGGCCAACTGATATTAAAAGCGAAAACGGCCAAATTAGCCTATAAAAAGAGCAAGCGAGAGTGACAGAGAACAATCCAATATTATCTACCGCTAAAGGGAATACGAGAAGTTGGGGCGCGCCCTACACTTTCTTGTAACACATACCCATACACACACACACACACACATCCAAACACACCCAAAAAACACCATACACTCACGCACATGCACATGCACGCAGGCACACATATTGTAGATTAAAGAATACGACGACATTACATGCAGTTTCTGCTACTTCGATTTCTCTTAATGATGCTACTACTACTGCTGCTGCTGCTACTGCTCCTAATGATGATGCTGCTGCTGCTGCTGCTGCTGCAAGCGAAACGAACTGAGAATAATCCTTCGTTTACTAGGTCACTAGGACTCTCACTCATGTCCTTGCTTTGCGTTTTCAATTTCGATGTCGTTGCAATCTATAGAATTATTATATGGATTTATATATACCTAAGTTATTATATGCATGTATGTATGTATGTTTGCAGGTGTATGTATGCGGGCTTTTACATACATATATACATATTTTTTTTTTTTTTAAATATGACTTTATTTATCATACAATATATTCTACTCGTGGCTGTTATCACATTTTGTAAGGCTGAAGTTGGATTTAATGCAGTTTTTGATGCTGCTTTTATTTGAAATTAACAATTTATTTAAAATTCATAAATATCATAAATATAATGCTTATTAAAGCATTAATATTTCCTTAATATTTACTTAATTTAATATTTACTTACTTTATTAATTTAAAGTAAGTCTTCATGTTGTAATTTTTGAAGGAACTTGTGTTCTCGAAATCTATGTATTTTACGTGAAAAATACAGGGTCACAGAAGGAGAGAGAGAGAGAGAGAGAGAGAGAGAGAGCGTAAGAAAAAAGAGAACAAAGATTTATAATACGATAGTAAAAAAGGGCGGAATTGTAGAACTGCAGCGACTGCAGACTAAAAGTACACAGAAAAAGGAGATAGATTGTTAGAAAGAGAGATAGCAGGAGAGAAAGATAGCGAGAGAGACGGAATGAAAAAGGCAAAGAGAGAGAGAGAGAGAGAGAGAGAAGAATAAGGAGAGCACGATAGAGAAATTTGCAGACAAAATTTAATAGTGTCGTCGTCGCCTCGGCAGTGCTCACCGCCCGCCCTTTTCGCTCCATCATCGGACAGGGGGCAGGGCGGCAGAAGGCACAGTGTAATAAATTACTCCTTTATGCCATTGTAAAGGCCTGTCACGAACACTCTCGTTCAACAACAGCTGCCTACAGCGTCATCCTATTATTAACTACTGATATGAGGTTGTAAACTTTATCGTAGATTCAAAAATATTGCTAATTTTCATGTTGAAAATTTCATTGGGCTTCATTGAATTATGCTCTTATTCTTTTATTGTACGTAGTTTGGTCCAAGACTTCTTCTTCGCCGGACGCAGATTAAGAGAGTCCTTAAATAGTCCTAAAATACAGTCTTACAAATAAAAATATACATATTACATACTATACATATTACATATCTACATAGAACATATATTATTAAAATTATTTAGAAATATTTGAATTAATTTCAATATTTCTTTTTATAACCCATAACCGAAGTAATAAAGGTAATTAGGTACTTCGCTGTGTTCCGTTCCGTTTGTAATGCATTAAACACGTCTCCTTAATGCGTCTCCGTTTGTAATGCATTAAAGGAGACGTGTTTAATGCATTACAAACGGAACGGAACACAGCAAAGTAATTACCTTTATCACTTCGGTTGTAGGTTATAAAAAGCAATTCCGTTCCGTCCCGTTTGTAATGCATTAAACATTTCTCCTTTAATGCATTACAAACGGAACGGAACACAGCGAAGTAATTACCTTTATTACCTTTATCACACTAGATATAGAAAAGTATACATATTTTTGATCACAGTTAAATCCTAATTCTGTCTGTCTGGAGGAGAACGAATAAAGGCTTCATCATGATAACTTCTTTGGAAGATATGTATATTCTCTGTCTCGAAAGTGATCGAAATTTATTGATTGAAAATTATATTGGCCCACTTTTTTATCATCGATTCGACCGCTACGGGGGTTTATAAGCTATATAAGCTTTGGCCAAGTCGAAGTTAACACTTTTGGTTGCTTTTAAATTGAGACTTAATCCATCCAATTCTGCAATTTCGATAAAAATCCAAAATGATACAATATAAATTTGTATAAATTTGAAATTTTATGAATTATGTCTGAACATAAATATACCTTTATACGTACCTTTGTCTCTCCAATATACTCAATCAAAAAACTTCTCTATTAATGTACTAAAATTTTGAATTTTTTTCTTTTTAGGAGTCTCGCAAGAGACCCCTTAAAATTTGGGATAGTTGGCGAAATGTGCGCAAAGGAGTTGTTGTTGGATCGTTTGAGGAATTAGTCGTACGAGGTAAGAGCTTTTGTGTTATTATCTCTCAAAGATCTGCCAGACTTATAAAGAAACCTTTACTGCTTGCAGGTAAGGAAAAATTAGGCGTTCCCTCTATTGAACCTGTACGCATTGTTCTTGAGTCCGATGGTAGTGAAATTGAAGATGGTGAATATTTTCGCACATTATCAAACAATACAGTGCTGCTGTTGTTAAGGCCCGGCGAACGTTGGTATCCGTGTGGCGTCGACGTTATTAAGGCTGGTAAGTCTGTCGCCTCGCAAGGACTGACCTGACTCTTGTTCGATACTCTCTTTTTCTCTTCTTCCAGCGATAACCGCTATTCCAAAGATCGTCTGTGAGACGATTAACTCGCTAGACTTGCGCGATGAAACGCCATCTTGGAAGATCATGGATAACAAGGGTAGAGTCACGGTGGTCCTACACTGGGACCACAGGCAAATGGGCGCATCAGGGAGCGGCAGTATTGGCGGAGTCGGCGGAGGAGGCCCTGGTGGGGTTGGAGATAGAGGCGGGGGGAGCGGCGATCGAGGGGGCGTTGGTGCCGGTGCGACCAATGATCGTCATTGTTCAAGCGGCAGCAATAGCGGCAAGTATTCGCCGTCGAAAAAAGGCCAGAGTCAAAGTCCCGGCCTTTCGGCGCAAAGTTCGCTCGACAACAAGTCAGTTTCGTCGCAATCGTCATTGCAACGTTATCCGAATCCACAAATAACCGTCATCGGTGATGGTATGTCGCCCAACGTGTACCATGTGAGCGGGGTGCTGCCGCCGCCGGGCGTGCCGGGTAGCAGGCGTCTTTCGAAGCAGGGCGGTTCCTTCGACAGCGCTGTAGGCGCCGTTCACGTGCACACGCCCGAATGTGCGCACCACGCACATACGCCCAGTCGCGCGGGCAGCCCCAGCACGATCGAGTGCGACTTCCATTGCTGCTCGCTGCACGAGGAGGGCCGCAAGATAGCGGTGCATAAAAGCGTGGCTACCTCGCCCATACAGGACGTCTCCACAAGTCCGACACCGCATCAGCAGCCCTCGTCGTCGACGGCCTCCACGCTGCCAATGCCGCTCATGCCGATGGGCGGTGAGCTGCTGTCAACGGGCAACCAACAGCGCCGTTCGTCGGCTGCCAAGGGCCACGTGCGCTTCCTGGATATCGCTCCCGAACGAGACAGCTCGGAGAGTGAGACGGAGAACACGGTCATGGAGGACGAAAAGACAACCACGGAGAAATTCCTGCTGCTCATCGATCAACTGTCCGTGGATCAGAAGCGCCACCTCAGCATCAAGGACATCGGTATCATTCTCGAGCGACTCAACTCGAAAATTTTGGACGTGGAGCGGCTGGAACGAGAGTCGGAATCGGATGATTGCTACAACTGGACGATAAAGGCGACCATACGCGGCGATACGTTGCGCGAACTGGGCGTGATCTACAATGGCAATTATTACGCCATTTCGGAGCATCCGGGCTATAAAGAGGAAATTGAGGAAAACGTTGAAGACTGCGAAGAGGAGGAAGAGGACAGAATATAAGAAATATAAACAATTAACATTAATGAAGAATAATTAAGAAACCGCGAAAAAGTAGCAAAACTTTGAGGATTAAAGGGTGAAAGATCTTAAGACAGTAATAAATCATTAAGAGCAGACAAGTCAACAGACATACTCACACACACATTTACACACGAAAAGCCACTCGCGCATTTGTGTGTGAGTGATTTTTTAACAATCTATTAATCAAGAATATAGCGTAGTGTTTACGGGGAGGTGCCGAAGGAAGGGCTGCGTGGTTTCGGGCTTGAAAGTAATTTCCTACATTTGCGCTATGGAAGGTTAAACATAAAACTCTCCAGGTCATCTCAGTTCAATTTTGATTTTCTGCTTGTAGGAGAGAAGAACGGGGGGCACTTCTTTCCACTTAAAACTCAGTTACTGGTAATCGATTGTGATTAGTTTAGTTTAGTTTAGTTTAAAATAGGTTTAGTTGTGCGTGTGATGATCAGAATGATCATGATGATGATGACAGAACTTTGAAATTACATAATTCGTGTTTGCATAATGATCAACTTCCAAACTAGTCTCAAACTGAGATGAAAGCGATCACTCACTAAAACCCAGTAAAATTTGAATTTCTTTAATTATCTGAAGTGAACTCAATTCCATTGTAATTAAATTTAATGTAAGTAGAAAAATTTAGCAATCTTCGTGCGTAAGTGTTGGAAAATGCGGGTAAAATAGAGAGGAAAAATGAGCGTCGTGGGATAATAGAAAGTTTTTATTGTTGTTTGCTTTGCATTTTCGAAATATAAAAACTCATAAATTCCGGTCTTTTCGGGACTTTTCGTAATCAAATTAATTGATCGCACAAATGTCATGTCATGTTTTATGGGCGTGGATTCGTTAGTGTACCCACTATTTTGCGTTTAAAAACGAACATAAATCAAAATATAGGTTAGTTTAATTCCCAAAATTTCAGTAAAACTTTTTTCAGTGTAACAACTGCCTTGTTTTCCCCAACAAGGAATTTCCTAATCATTTTAGTGCAATAATTTAGCTGAGTTGACATTTTATTAATCAACTAAATAATTTATATCATCGTATTAAATTTCTGTATTCGGTTCTTCCGGGCGTTTTCTGCTCTTCACTGCACCCAAGTCTGTTTTTACACGGCAGATACTACGTTCCGTGTAAAAACAATGGTGTAAAAAATAAACTAATATTGGTGCTAAACCTAAAATTAATTCAATGGCCGCATGAGGACATACTACCATAATTTCCGACAAATTTAATTTCTCTCAGAACTTGAATGATCGTGTTAAATCAAAACGTGCCGTGTAAAAAGATAGAAAAAAATTATAGTTTTCCATATTTGTGTTACAAATAATATCGTGCAAAAAAACGGATGTAAAAACAGACTTAGCTGCATAGTCTTTTAACTTTAAAGTATTTCAAAAATAAACACCTTCAAAAATTAAGCCTTTGATCAATTTCTTCTCGCTCTTCTAATTCTATAATAATCATATTAAAATTTTAACATAATTAAAGCTTGTTAAACGTTGAGTTCTGATATTAAATTGGATAAGCTTAATTGCATTTTATCTAGTTAGATCTTTAGGCGAAACCATTCATAATGAAATGCTTTTCATCACAAAAGTATAGAAAATTTAAAGATGAAGAAAATATTCAAATTGTAGTAAAATGTTAATGAAGAAGAATGCTTCCTATAATTCTTTGTGAATTGTGAATTAATTTTGTTGAATAATATTGTGAAAATTATAGCTTAATTGAAATGACAATTTAAAACTAAAAACCAAAAATAACTGAAATTAAAATTTAGTAAACTATTAACTATAATTGCACTTATGTATGTATTATCATTAAACTTAACAAAGACGCTAAGAACGCTTGCATTCCATTAAAATTTAATTACATTAATAATAATTAAAAGTTTTAACTTAAGCTAAATCAACAGAAAAATAAGTAGGTTTTTTTTTGTAAAAAATAATTTCTTTTAAAAATGTAAGTTTGTGACATTCGATGGAAAACTTTTTGTTGCTGCCAATCGAACATAGTTTCTTTGACAATGAATCAAACAACTTTCTCTATAACTTCTTCAAAATACTTGCATATTTTAATTGAAGGCACGTGCTATGGTCATTTTTTGGTGAAGCATTAATCAGCATTACCTTTTCTCACTTTGTCGTAATCATAAAATGTCACACACACATACACCACACACTGCCATTGAATATTCTTACTATATGTACGAGTAAGTACTCTTTTTTGTGAGAAATTGGTAAAATATGAAAAGTGCGACAAAGATTTTGAAAGGGCATGAAAATTGAGGCAAATAAAATAAGATAATACTAGAACAACAAAAACAAATGCATAAAAATACATATAGCATATAAAAAAATGTTTTTTGAAAGAATAATTTAGGTGCAAACGTTGCAAAAAAAAAAACCCAAACTGAATTTGGAAAATTTGTCTGAAAGTTAAACCATAATTGATGCAGTCAGTCAGTCGGTCGGTCAGTTATGGCTGCATTCACACAGTATATAGTATACATATATTGAAATAACAACAACAACAACAGCAACAACAATTTAACGAATTAGAACCAAGTTTAGAGATAAACACAAATACAACAACAACAAAATAATTATGATAATATGTACTTGTTAAGGCAAATACGAATCGCATTCGAATAATAACAAAGTCAACAAACAACACGCACATAAACATAAATAAATGCATGCATTAAAAACTGCCATTTAAATTACAAAAAAACCAAAACCGAAAACTCAACAATAGTTTAAATAAATGTTTGGAAAAATAAAATAAAATAAAAACCCAAAGTTGGGCATAAACTATATACGATATAAAAATAATAATCATATAAATAAAATAAAAATAACAATAATAATAATAGAAGAATGATTATGACTAAAACTAATTGAAAAATTTAAATTATTTATGTGAAATAAAGTCATCAGTGTCGTAATTAGAGGCAGGAGGAAACCCACGGGCCTAGAACCACACCCACAAAATGAAATGAAAAATCCAGTGTTTCCCAGACAACTATTATTTTTCTTTAAATTTAAAACTCATCAGTTTTGTTTAACAAAAAATAGTTTTTCGACATTATTTTTCTATAAATGATACTACAATAAAATCTTTATCATAATTTTTTCATTTTATTTATAACAAAGTTAAAATTTGAATGGCGAGAACTAATGGAATAGACCAAATAAGAATTGTCAACAAAAAAAAAACAGTAAAAATAAAAATATTAATAAACATATTAACTTGTGACGTAAAATATATTAAAAATCAAGAAAAAATACTAACAGTCTTAAAAACGGTTCTTTCAACCTTCTAAAAAAAGGTTAAAACTAATATTTGTGGAATAATGTTTGAAAGAGAGGAGAATTGAAAACAGTTAGTAAAATTATTACTTATTTATAAAAAAAGAATTAAAATAAATTCAATTAAAAGCCAAAAAATAATATAATACCATAATACTTTTAACAATAAAATAAATCCTGGAAAGTAAAGGAAAATAATGGTCATAAAAGAAATTTGATTAAATGTCAAAAGGAAAGTAAAAGAAAAACGCATTTACAAACAAAGCAAAATTAAACATTAAATAATGATGATCGTAAAAGAACAAAAGTAAATTTAATCTACTAAGACGATTTTATCATTATGCAAAAACTATGGCTTTTTCGAAAGAAAAAGTCTGTGAATGTATGAATTATTTCATACACACAATCACAATTCATAGAACATTACGTCTACACTTGTTCATACTTGCGAAAAAACAAACAAGCGAACACGCATACTTAAAATGTGTTCATATTCATAATCGAAGGAAAATTTCATACTCAAGAGTAATGTGTTTCTTTTAATACTTTTATTTTAAATTTGTGCAATGTGTAAGAAAGTTATCGTATACGAGATATTTCGTTTAAAGAAAGCCAATACTATTTGTAATTTTGTTATTATAAATTGCCTTTTGTTCATTAAAACAATTATTAATTGAAAAATAATTGGTTAAACTCTTTCGGTCTTAGGAAAAAGTTTAAATGAACTTTTTCTCGTTTTTTTAATAGTATAGTACTAAAGAAAACTTTGCAGATTTTCGGGTCGGATTATGATTATGATTTATTCGAGACTGTTTTTCTTTAAAGTACCATAAACTATTAAAATTTTAATTTCTATGAAAATGTTTATTAGACATAATATTTATAATAAAATATGTTTTTTACTGTCGTCTAATAATTTCTGCGATGTATTACTAAATTAAATTTATATTTACAATAGAAAAGTATAAACCTTTTTTTCCATCTACAAAATCCTTAACAAAAAATGTGCGAAATGAAAACTATAAAACCTTAACGGTTAATAAATAAATAATAGTAAAAATATAGTATAATATAACATAAAAATAGCGCAAATATTCAAAATTATGTGAATGCAAAAACCATGAAAAATAAGATATTTATTATAGATAAATAAATAAAATAAAATTACTGAATAATATAAATTCACTCACTCACTCACTAACGCTCACATTCACAGTTAATGTAGTCATTAAGAAAGAATACTAAAACCTTAATCATACGATTTATTTTAGGTGATGTAAATGCAATCCAACAGTTATTTTATTAGTAACAGCAAAAACTTAGTAAAAAAAAGAAAGTATGGTAAAGTTGTGTGAAAGGTGAACGCAGAATGCAACGGAGAAAACATGTTGAAAAAGGGCCGAAACAACAAAAAATATTTAGCATTATTCAATTTGTATTTAAAAAAAAATCAATAATTGCGTAAGATTAAGTAAACCAAAACCAGAATCATATATGTACGTTACATAAGCAAAGAGTCACCATTATTATTACGATATTATTAAATTAAATTAATAAATTATGAGCATTAAATCATTTATTTAATTTTGTTAATTCCTTAAGAATATTTGAATATTTGAGAATAGAAACTAAAATACTACTAAAAGGCAAATAAGTAACATTAATAACAATAATCATAAGCATATTTACTAATTTCAAGTCAATAAACATAAAATCTATTAATAAAAGGAATATTTAACATTGTACATTGACACAACGTTAAATATTAATATTAACAAAATAATGCAAAGCCAACATCAACATAAACAGCAAGAACAAAAAGAACAACTGAAGAAACTGACAACAGAAAGTTATTTATGAAAATAATAAATTATAAAAAAAATTAATAAAGAAGTGTTTTATTTATTGAATTTAGTGAATTTAGTTATTTATACAATACAAAAGAACATATCAGGAACGATAACAATTTATCCATAACCCATCAATGCAATACACTGAGAAAATCTTTCGCTTAAAATTAGCAGAATTTTATTTGAAATTAACTGATCAACCTTGTTAGTTAAAAAATAGCAGAATCAATTTGGTTAAATTGATCGAATATAAAAAAAAAACTCGGTTGGTATGTACTTATCTTCTTATTCGGGCTGCTCAGTTTCTTACTCGGTTGCAGGAAACTTCTACTATAGATATTGAAGCCTTCAAACTTACTTGGTTATGCACACTGAAAGGTCTGAGAGAAATTTATTGTTTTCAATTTTTAATCCAGCATTAATTTCACTCGGTTAAAGGCAGTTCTCTAACCACAATCCATCCTCGATGGACTCTTCGAGTCAAGCATTCTTTTATAATGAAAAATTTATTCTTGCTTTTCGTACATATCATATAAACTTAGTGCAATATAAAAAAGTGTCTTTTTGTTTGTAATTTAGCAGAGCTAATTGTAAATTTTGTAAAGCACTTTATAATTGTATTAAAAATTACAAAATTATAACTAAAATTGCAATCTCTGAAGACATTCATTATTCCGTATAAAAAACACCAACACAAAGAATCAAAAAAAATGCACACATTAGAGAACATTTTTATACTAAATTTAAATAATTCTAAAAAGGAATTAAGCAACGGAGCGTTTGTGCGTTTTGTTGTATCTTCTGTTTTTACATCAGTTACGACAATTTAAGCCTCTTGCAGTCGGTTGGTGCTTCGACTGAAAACCTTTTTAAACAATTTGTTGTGCCAATTTTTTTTGCTTGGTTTCTTTCCATCGCCATGTGAGCATGTGGAAGACGACATGCCAGCCATTTCACTCAGATTGGAATCGCAGAACACCGCTGTATTTAGCTGACTGGCAGAGTGTGCATTACGCATTAGGCAATGTTCTGATGTGAGCAGTTTCTGGCCGGAGGAATATTTTGTGCCAAGTTTAGTGCGTTCCTTCGTTTTAAAAAGAACTTCATCCTCTTTGCTCGCCAAGACATGACCGTTAATGCTAATGCCGGGAACATTAGTGGGCTGTATATTGTGGGGTAAACTGACCACACTTGGCTTTATCCGGCATTGTTGCTGTTCTTGGGTGTTTCTGAAGGAGTTCATTGGCTCAGTGAAAAATGTTAAAAATTTAATTATTCATAAAAGTACTTTAGATACCTGGACTGGATCTTTTCAGCGGGTTCTGTTATCATATTCACATTACGAATGGAAGCAGCTAATTTGGACCAAAAATTATAAAGACTAGTAACGTTAGGATTATATTTTAGATGTGTGTAGATTTTCAGTGTACGAGGTATTTGCAGTGCTTCCTCATAGAGCAATGGAATTATTTTGCGTGTTTTATTTTCTAAAAAAAGACTAGTTTAGATTTCAAGTGATTTCTTTGAGAAATTAGATCTTACGTATTTGTAATGCTTGCGTATAATTGACTAAAAATTTGTTTTCTGGACTTTTCAGAAACTCTTCTGTTAAAATCACTATTAAATGTTTGCAACGCTCCTCAATTAGCTGCGTTAGCGCTACATGAGTAAATGAAACGCCACCCAAGAGATCACGATCCTTAAGGCAGAGCTAAAAATTGAACAAACAAAATGAATGAATGCACGTTCCGGTATTAATAAAACGAAGGAGTTACTTTAAAATTCAAATCTGCATTATCTTCTAGCCTGCTCAGTATTTCCACAGCATAATTTATATCAGCGTCGGCAAAGAGTAAAAATGCATCGTATTTCTGTACGGATAATCCTTTTTGAGCGCGTTGCACATCGTCCTTAGTAAGTATATTTACATCAGAACCAAGTCCAAACCTTTCCACAGACTCTAAATTGCTGCCCTCTTCGAGATTTGGTTGCTGTTCCAAACTGTTGGACTTTTTTAGAAGTTGGTTTCTGTAATTCTTAGCGTCTTCAACTGTAGATTGAGATTTCAAGATGGCATTATTACATAAAACTCATTAGGTTACTTTGTAAATAAAACCACTATAATGATAAAATTATGCAAGTTAATTAGAAAAAATATTAATGCCTTGGGCGTTGATATTAAAACAATGAATACTTAAAACAACAAGGAAAAGCCGTTAGCTTTGAGTGTACAAGATTAGTGGCGAATGGTTTTTATCTTTAAGATTAGTTTGACACTGAAAAATATTATGATAATCTGAAAAAAAAGAATTTGAAGTACATATGTACTTGTTTTTCTTACCCAGATTTTCATATATATCATCGCAAACATCCCATCGATCGATAATGCCCAGAAATCGTTCCAAATGTTCAAATGTTGCCGTTGCAGCATTATTCGTACACCATAGTTGTAACACTTTTGCCATTGGGTCATCACCACTGATATTAGATTCTTCGCAAAAGGATTTTTGTTTCGATAACGCTGCAATACCACGCCAATCCCTTTCGTAGCCTTCCTCAGAGCGCAGAAGTTTCTTAAGGTTCAGCAATTTCGAGAGCTGATGACGTGTTTTCTTGGTTAGCGCCGTAAGTGGAATCTGAGTGAAGGGATAGACACTGGATTGAAGTTCATCATTGGCCGTTGGAGCAAAGCTTTCGGTAAAATCCATAATAGGTATAGGTTTTGGCGAAGGAATGTAGGAATGTTGTAGATTAGATTTTTATCATCTCAAGTAAAAACAATCAGCTCCGACTTGCTATAGTTAAGATAGTACGATAGTAAGTTAGTTAAAGTGTTAAATGTCGAATTAACGACTCAATGTAGCAGCGTGTGTTTAATGTACGACTATATCGCACCTCATTTTTGCATCCAACCCCTCTGTCAACCGCTTCTACACTGTGACAGCGGCTACGAAACGAACAGAATATCTTTTTGCCGTAAATTTTGAATAAATATCTTGATTGCTCTAATTTGCGTTTTACTCCGCTGTCTCTTGTAACACCCTACTTATTGTGCAATAAATAAGATAATAAATCAGCTCAATGCGACAGGTCGCGACCGTGAAAGGCAAATGTTCTCGTCTCCAGCTCACTGCGTTGTCAGAAATACAGAGCCAACAGTTACTGCAGTACCGAGCAATTCGGGTTCAATCGACTGCTTCGCCCTGATCATTTAAAATAGGGTTATGTGGCTTGCTTCCTATGAATGTTAGTGAAACCATTAAATTTTTATTGAGCGAAGATTCTCCTACGAACAATACAATTCAGAAAGCAACCTACCTGTTTATCGAAGGCTAGTCAATGGATGACTGACTGCCTGTCCGCAGCACTACTTCGAGCTCTTTGAAAATGTTTTTGATTTTTAGTTTGTAGAAAAATAGGTATTGTTTTCTATTGGCATTGTTCAAGTGAAAAACTTTGCTTTACCTGGTGTTAGCTTGTTGATGTATTGCTGACTTATATTTTATTGCTTTTACACTTTTCTAACGAACACAAAAATATTGTCAATAATTTAAAAACACAAAAATCAATAAAAACTGTTTTCTTCTCAACAAAAACGTCTACAGCTAAAAACACAAGTCAAACGGATAGTTATCTACAGCTGTCACTTTTCTGAAAATAGAGAAAGCAAATGCAAAGGCATTGCCAATTGCGAATATTTAGGATTTTGAAATGCAATACAATAGGTCTGATCGTTTAATATTCTAGTAAAAAAATAGTAGAAACCTCAAATTTTGTAAACAGAGAGAATTTAGTTCAACAGTTATCAAACAAGTTTCTAGTAAAAAAGAGGCTAATGTCAAAATTTACATTGGAAAGTAAACAAAACAATATTGCAAAAATTTTGTTTTATTTTGCATTTTATAAAAATTTTTTTGGGGGTTGGTAGTTTCGCCGTCCGCAGAACGAAAATCCAGGTTATTCAAATTTATTTGTTAAAATTTTTAATAAAATAAAAGTTAGTCTTATGGGTATTGAACAATAGGCTAAAGGCAATACAAAAAATACAATATCTTAGATTTTTCCAAAATGTGGGTTGGTTGCTTTCTTCAAAACCATTATTATATTATATTATATTTCCTTTCTTAAAATTACAAATAGTAAGCTAATTATTATTAATAAAAATTATTAATAAATTTTTCTTAATATACAGCAGTCTACTAATTGCTTCTTCTAACAAGCTAATTATGCTTCAAGGCAAAAACTACAACAACAGCGAACCTATTTCTCACACCGCCAGGAATATTTTAACGTTATTCATTTTTACTTTTTGATTCTATAAAAAAAGGGATATGCGAAAAAGAAGAACAATTGTTGCTTAAATGAATTAACGAACATAAAAATGTGCTACCAATGCGGTGATTAGGAATGAAATGAAAGCCAGCGAAAGAAAAACTAAAAACAACACAACCTAATCATCCTTTCAGAACAAATATACTGGCATATATGTACATATGTACGTCTGTCTGTCTGTCTATCTAGTTGAGAGGCTTGTGAAAGGAGGTTGAAACTTTAAAAAAGAGATATAGTCAATAAACACAATCATGGCAGGAAGAAAATTACTGCATGTGCTCGTGCATGCGTGTATGCGTGTATGTATGCGTGATTATATATACACATATAATGTAGAATAGTTAAATCTCTTAATTATAATAAATATCGTAAACTGATTGAGAAAATCGCTTATTTTTGTCATCAAAGATAATCGTATTATTTGTAAGAGATTGTAATGGGCGAAGAAATTGTGAAATGGTGAAATGTCATGCTTGATTCATCTACGTTTCTTTAAGGATATAAACTTCAGGGGATTGAGTTACTGTCAATAAGTGTTGTTGAAAATATACGTTTGGTCTTTAGAAAATTAAAAAGCCCTTGGGCAGAAGCAGAAGAAGCCGAGGAAGAATAATAATATGAAGAGGCATTAGGAGAAGAAGATAATATCATAATCCTTAGGCCAAGAAACACATGTCGATTCCAGCAATCATTCAACCTTGATTAAATTGAGTCTGCAACTTATGAAGTTAAGGCTAACCTAATAAATGTAACTTTAAGCCTGGACTACAAACTACGTGCCCCACAAACCCTTTCACAATAAAATAATTCATAAAATTAAAAAATTTCGTAGAAATTCTTATGATTAATTCTTACGATTAATTTCGTAGCAAATTATGATTTTTATCGTAAAAACGACTTCTGAAAAAATTAGTATCAAACGAAGAGAGCAAATTTGAAATGCGTGACAGCAAAAAAATATGTAATATAACTGTAAATTCTTTGGTGGAAGTCAACCTCTTCAATAATTGTAATTATTTATTATTTTATCTGTTTTCTCCTTTGGTCTTTTATGTTTCCTTTTAAAGGTTCGGTTTTTTATAGTAAAAAGTTGCTCAATTATTTTGAAGTGTGTGGAAAATATGGGGGAAAACACAGAAAAATATATTGTTGTAAAGATTAAAATTAAAATTGAAGGGAAATAATAAAATAAAAATTTAAATTTTTATTGAATTATAGGCAGTGGAAGAAATTAATGAAATTATTGTATAAAATAAAATAAAAATGAAATAAAAAGAAAACACCTACAATACATGCGTACACACCTACCCGTACATACAATCTGGATTACACTAACACGCGCACACACACACACGCACGCATACACCCAAATTCATACTCAACCATACACAAAATTGTTATTTATGTGTCTAACACTCAACGTATTGCCATTGCGTATGCTTTGGCCGAAAGCAGTGAAGGCCTAGCAGCGAATTTACTACGAACTCAACAAAAAGCTAAAAAGTGTTACTGTAAGGAGCTGATGGTGTAGGTGGTAACTTGTTGAGGACGCAAGCAACAGTATTCTATACTGAATCCTGAAGCAGCAGCTTGTTGCATATTGTCGACATGTTACCTTTTCATTGGTTTTTTTTCTTTGTTGTTATTGTTTTTCCTTTTTTGTTTCTAACACTCTCTTTTCTTTGCTTTTTTTTGGAGTTTTTCATGCTTGGTGGCAGTAGTAAATAGAAGTAATGTTAATGGATTAATAGATTTGGAGAGTTCCGCCAAAAGCTCTCTCTCTCTCTCTATCTCTCCCTCTCTGTCACAGCATCTGTCAGCGTTAGGGTTGCCAGAACTATTTTATACGAAGAAAAATTCAAAATTTGTCATTGAAATGATAATGATTCTAAAAACAATTTGCAGAATTTTAGCGGGCGTTTCTTATTTTGGTGGAGTCGTTGGTGGCTCCAATTTCCATTCCGAAGTTAATTTATTTGTGAGTTTTTTTAAGAGGTTTTGTTTAAACGAAAAAAGTATGTAAAGATAGAAGGAAGATAATAATAATGTCGCCGAAATTTTTCCATTTCAGTTGTTCTTATAGAGCGAGCAGGTTGGTCGAAGGAAGGGGAGGGGAGTGAAAGAAAGTGTCCGGGGCCCCCTGATCATTCAACAGGCTGAAAAAGGATTTTATTCACCCCTCAAAAAGCAACAATGTCCTGCTTAAAATGATAACCTTTCCACTCCCCTTCACCAATTATTTTTCTCTTTCCGTAGAGACGAAAAACAAAACATTGCTCTCATTTTTTTCGATACGCAACAGCTTTTTTGTAGAGTTTTCGGCTGCCCGTTGGCACAACCAAACAACAACAGATGCTGAAAGCAGCTACAAGTTGAAGCACGAAAGTTTAATCTACAACAGTTGCCGACAAGACTCTCTGGGAATCGAACGCTGCGAGCGGTTGAAAAAATATGTGATAATTTCTCAATGCAAAAATAAAAAGGCATATCAAAGAAAACCACCTTAAGAAATAAATAGTAAGAAAAGTCTAGTAAGATACGTTAACGCAGGTCAGAGGTTTAAAAGATTTCTGATAGAGGGACAATCTCGCTCTTTGAAACGGCTATATACACACACACATACACGCCCGCACGCATATGCCTGGTGAAAGAGAGAGTCAAGGGGTGGGCAGCAAAAAAAGTGATGCCCATTCCTGTTAGCAATGTGAAGCTGGCGGGAAAGAAGGAAAGCGGAAATAAGGAATAACTTACAGTAAAGTGACGAAGCTTAAATAATTTTAAACATTTACACATGTTTATAATCTTGCAAAGGTTTACAAAAATTTATGAAAAGAGAAACGAAAGGAAACTGAAAATTTACGAAATTAAATATAAACTAAATATGTATTTTAAGTGAATATGGTTGTCGTTTCTTAGTTCCTATAAATAAAAAAAAAAATCGTAAGAAACCAAAAAAAATTGTTTTGCAAATCAATGAAGTTTTGAAGCGAAATATAAGAGAAAAATGTGCAGAAGTATAAAAAAGTATAGTTAAAAAGAAATTTGGAAAATGTGAAAAAATTGAGGAACAAACTGATGATATCCTGGATTAATTCAAATAAAAGTGCTAAGTGCTTCCTCGAAAAAAAAAATTAAATACATATTTTAAATAAACTTTTTTCTTTACCAAAAAACTTTTATTAATAAACATTTATTAAAACTTAAGTTTCAGTTTTATTTTATTTTAAAATTTAAGAGCTTTCCCAAAAAAAAAAAAAATAAAATATTTTAAAAAAACTTTTTTCTTTACCAAAAAACTTTTATTAATTAAGTTTCATGGCAAAAAAATGAATAAAGTTCTGAAAAAATTGCGAGAAAACAGAAAAAAAAATAATTTGTGCTTTAAAAAAATTTGTATCGGTCGTTTTGAAATATTAAATTAATTTTGCCATTGACTAATTGCCTTAAAAATATTCAGAATTTTTTAATATACATAACGTCAATTAAAAGTTATTAAAAGTTATTAAACTTTTTATTTTTTTTAAATGAAAACAATACCTATTTATAAGTAATAAAAAAATTAAAAAAAAAAAATAAAATAATTTTTTTCCCTACAAGCTGTATTATTGCTATCTGGAAACATCATTTTCATCTGCCGCATAAATTAAAATAATCGGCAAGGCGTCAAAGCGGAAACGCGTGTCACATTCGAAGAGGCGCCGCCTCTGGACAAAACGGAATAAAAGAAAGAAGGTAAATTTAAATCTTAAATTTCTATCATAAAATCCAAAAGGTTTTTATGCATGTTTTTTTTTTGTAGGATTACTTTTTAGTGCTACGAGATTATTTTTCGAAATAAAACAAAAAGTGCATGAAGTGATATTCAATCATATTCAATCAAAATGTCATGACAATAATTTTGGCATTTCAATAAATTTTACGAGGCACGTAAAATATATACATTGCTATACCTCTTCTTATAACGATAGTTGCCTTCTCTTAATTGCGAAGCCAAACAAACCCATGGGCGCGCAACTCATGCAAGCTACATCGCTATCATTATCATCTCTCGTGTTACAAGTATCTGCAAGTGGCAGAAAAGCATCGACATAACTTAAGTAATTAAGACCACTCTCTCTCTCTCTCTGGTAAATTTCTCAAACCAACCATTCCGTCATCGCAATTGCCTGCACCACTTCATCCTTGAGTGGAGTGTTACTATGGAGACCTCTAAGGTTCCGTTTTTCCTGCGACTTTTCTGCATTGTCTTAACATTATTTTTCACAACTGCTTTAAAAAGGCTTTAAAAAATCCACAGAATAACGGAATTCTTTTCTTGTTAACAAAAACAAAATGTAAATTTGTTTTTCTTGTGTTTGTCCTTGTTCCGCCACCCCCCTCCTCCCTTCTCCCCCTTCCATGTTTAATAAAGGGTGTTTCGTATAATCTACTCGTACATTTTTCTTACTTGATTCTTGATTTTTTCTTGGTTTCCTGAAGACTTAAATAATATCTTGTTGAACTCTTGACAGAGTAAACCTAACCTCTTTTAATCTAAAAATATTGCCTTCTGCAAAACAATGATTTGTTCAAAGCGTTGTATTGCCTTTAATGCCTACAGTTTGGCACAGTAATTTCCAAAACCAACAACAACAACAACAACTAAAGCCACCGCAAGAAGAACTTGAGAACTTAAAAAGAAATTTAAGCTTTTACAAAGAAGCCACTTCAGAGGTCTTACAAGCCGCCAAAATATTCTTAGGACGCTTAGAACGTCAAGGAAGTACTTGCAGGTCCTTTCTATCCATGCGTAAGCATTGAGAAGTTTTTTGTGCGAGCGCGTGAGTACTTTAGCGGAAGTACAAATGGTAGACGGTACTTTCGTAGAGGATTTAATGCGGTCGTGTGGAAGATTATTATGACTTTAATTTTCCCAAAGTGAACTAAGAGAAAATTTTACGGGGTTAAGAACAAGCAACTAGAAAAAAACGAAACTTACAAAACTTCTAAGGACACCCCCACCCTCACCCAATGTGCATATAAAGCTAGCGGTTATAATATTTACACATTTTACATTTAAAAAAATAATTTTTAGGTCGTTGAAGAACAATTTCTGCATGCCAGTGAGAAAAAATATACAAGTAGGTATGCAGTATGTAACAATTTAATAATAACACATTGTTGTATGTTTGTTAAGTGCACAGATGAGTGCATACCTCTTACATTTGGAGACCGCCCCCACCATTTTCTGTTACCTTTTGTTTCTGTCAGCGATTTTACTTGCTGTCGCTACTGCCAACTCTTGGCGCTCTCTCCTCTACTCTTGCTGGTCATGGCCTAAAAATCAAAAGCATGTTCGAAATAAAAGTACTTTTCTGGAGTGTCAACAAATGGCTTCTAAAGGGTTGCTTTTTTGTTGTTGCTGTTCGCAACGTGAAACAATTAAGTACTGCCGGATGGACGAAAAGTGGTTTGGCATGAGGAAAGAAGGCGTCTTTGGGACAAAAGTGGCAGATGTAGAGGAAGAGAGAAGAAGGGTTAAAAGGTTAAAAAAATGTGGTTAATGAAGAAGCCTATACTTTCGCCTGAATATGTTGTAGATGTGGTTGGCGTGTTGGCGTGTGTATAGCGGTACCTTTTTGTTTAATGCTTTTTGACTGGCAGCTCATGCTGGATACAACTGAGCTGGGGCACTTCTGGCTTTCGTTTCTTTTTTTAAAATTGCTTGCTTTGCTAACTTTAGATTATCTTCTTGAAATAAACGAACTACAAGATTTTATGCATTTCAATTATTCCAAGAATAAATCAAATTTTATTGAAAATTACTATTTCAATATTTCTTTCTTCAATATTTTCTATTATACATATTTCATTTTATGGCCAAATAGTAGATAAAACCAAAAGAAACCTTCTATTGCAAGAAAATTCCTTTTGTGCCACCAATAAAAAAAAATGCTTTGATTTCAAGCTTTAAAGTTTCTAAATTAAAATCTCATAAAATTTGAAGAACATTACACTTAATTGTTATTAAAATTGCACAATTTTATTGCTGACTTTAGATTGGGGCCCACAATTGGACGTCTCGAAAATGGCCGCGATGGCCATATTCCTGAAATCATAAAATATCATTGCTTTCGCATGATTAATACCCTGACAATTTATTTAAAAACAAATATCTCTTATTATTTTGTACAATTTCAAGGTCTATCGGGCTTAAAAACACACCAGTTATTTTCAATACTTGGAAATTGAATTTTATTCAATTCTTGGAATTGGAATTGAATTTTTATACTTGAAAATAACACAATAAATGTTCTTTTAGTGTTAATTTTTCTGCTCGATTGTACCCTCATATACTATACCATACGCTGGGTTTAAAATAAGCTGCTTGATATACGAGTATCATAATTGATTTTGTGCTTATTATATTCAGTTATATGAATTCAGTTTCAACAAGTGTAAGATGCCGCCCAAATTGCCGTCGAAAGTTTATAAGTAACATTTGGTACGGTTGGTACGGACGGTATCCAACCGCCAATACGATTATTATTGTGTAATCTTATCTGCTTCTTTTATCGTATGCGGTTTTCTTAAAAGAAAAGGAAAGGGTTATTTTTATATTTTATGGCCCATATATCTTTAATGTGGAACCATTTTACGACTCACGATAAGACATTTTTGTAATTTGATCATTATATATTAACTACGAACCTATTCGATAGTTCAGTTTACGTCCGGCCTTTTCACCATGAAATTCTCAGTCGTCCTCGTCGAATTTTTAAGCGTCCTATTGACCACCGTTACTGCTTCCAGAACATTCGCCAAAAACAGAGGTCGAATAGTTAGTGGACATGATGCCACTGCTGGACAATTTCCATACATGGCTGCCATTGCGGCGACAAGAATGGGTCAAATCATGCTCTGCAGCGGTTCGCTGATTGGTCGTTCGTGGGTCTTGACAGCTGCTCACTGCTTCAATGAGTAAGTTGACGGATGGGTGTTTCGGTTAATTTTCATTTACCGATCTTTGTCCTCCATTGTTTCTTAGAGTTGACTCTGTACTCGTTTACCTGGGTTCCACTCACTTGGCGACTATGGAAGTGGGTTATGCTGTTCCACTAGACCATATCATACTTCATCCGGACTATGTTCGCCAACAACTTTTGCACGATATCGCATTGATTTCGATTCCGGCTACCGACCTGTGTGGGACTATTTCGACGATTGCATTACCCTCGGCCCAGACTGCTGCACAGTCTTATGTTGGAAAGTACGGCTTGATAAGCGGATGGGGCGCTACAGTGAGCAGAGGATATAATTCAGATCATATGAAATGGGGGCGTATGCGTGTCGTCGATAATGAAGTCTGCAGACAGCTAGACCCATTGACAAATACTGCGGAGCTGTGTGTGGAACCAGTCAACAATGCGGCAGCTTGTATTGGCGACTCCGGCGATCCTCTCGTTTCGGAATCTACAATTGTTGGTGTAGTAAGTCATCGAATAATAAGCGAGGATTGTGAGGATGGTACGCCGGTAGTTTTTGCCCGAGTAAGCTTCTATTTGCAATGGATCAAGGATGTTACTGGAATTTCGCATTAAAAGATGTGATAAAAAAAATCTGCCACCACTGCAAAGTTTTATACTTAAAATTGTATGACAATAATAATGAAGCAGCTAAGAATGAAGCAGAATCTGGTACTTGTTTAACAACTTCAAAGGCCCCCGGATTCAATTTTCAATTACCAATTTTATTTTCAATTTCATTTTCTATTTCAAACTAGAAACAAATAAATTACAATTTCCAAGATAACAAAAAAGGTTTCATTTAATACATTAAATTTTTATATAGCAACAAAAAAAATTATTTAACTACAAAGTGTTTGAAAATATACTATCGATAATTTTAATCAACGGAGATAAAAACAAAAATACAAAAAAATCCACAACAATAGCAACCAGAAAGAGACAAAAAAATTTGCTGAAGGCAATTTTCTTAAAAAGTTTACCATATTTTTTTTTTTTTTTAATAATACTCGCTCATTTCTGAAAAACGAAACGTAAAGTTAGCGTACGTTGTTCTTTGTGACTTACCAAATTTGTTGTTGGTTGCCAGCAAAATCCAAAAAACATGAGAAAAGCAAATCGATATATTTGATTTTCTTCCAAATAATGACAATGTGGACCGAAGTCGAAAACAGAGAATATAAAAAGAAGAGCACTGAAGTTGTTGTTGGTAGTTATTGTTACAATATTGTTGCATGGAAGAAAAGCATGTGACCTATATTATTTTCGAATTTCAAGCGTTCATCCGAATTTCTTACTCATCGACAATGACATCAGCGAAAATGATTGACATGAAGTATTGCATAAATAGACATATGTATGTTACATACATAACGTAGGTATAATATTTGAGCCTTGAATGTGAAGAGGGTTGAAAGTGGATGAAGAGGGATGGAAATGACAGGCAACCGAGAAGAAACTAGACAAAATAAGCCGGATAAGACAATAACATTCCCTATCATTTGTTACTAAGTCACTCCCTTTATCTCCCTTTATCTTTATCTGCTTCTTCTTTTCCTTCACCATCTCGATCTTTTCCTTTTCCGTTCAAACTCTAATTTCTTCTCTATACCATCTCCCCTCCCCTCTCTTTTTTCCTTCTTTTTCTCCCTTTTGAGTGTTTAAGTGTTGAGTATTCGTTGTCATTTTATTTGGCTTTATTTGATCCTTTGGGTTCTTCTTTTTGTTCTTCTATTGTATTCTATTGTAAGTAGGATTTTCCAATTTTCACCCACTTTGACTTATTTTAGATCATTTAGTTGGGATTACCAAAATATAGGTTTTTATTGATTTTTATTAAAGGGTTACTTAGAAAAAGGGTTATTTAGCTCCTAATATTGAGCTTAAAGAACAAGAGGAAAAATTCTGGGGCTCCAAAAAACCAAGAGAACAAACTTTTCGATCGACAACGGGTTACAGTTTTATACAGTTTTTGCACTGCCGCGAAATACGGTCACAATTATGCGAAGACGCGATGAGAAATTTCATCAAAGGGTACTTTAGAGAAAATAAAAAAAAAATATCACAATTTTTCATAAAAAATATTGCTTTTTTTGTTGATTTAAAATGACACCTCCTGTCGAAAACACTAATTAATTACTAAAGTCTGGTTACAAATTGTTCATGAATTTTTATTTAAAACTCATTAATTTATAATTAATAACTAATTAATAAAGTCAAGACTTTATATACATTTTTGTTCATTTTTTAGTCTTCATCAAATTGGTAGTCTTTACCATCAAATAATTTACTACTTGTACTTCCAGAATCATCATACATACAATAGCTTACTTTATACCTTCTTATTACCAATTATTAATGACTTATTATTCATTAATCAGTAATTATTAAATTCTAAGTTAATCTATCATTATCCATGTATAATTTAGTATTTCTTATATTACCTTTAATGTAATACTTAGTAGTTTGTTTGTTAGACTTTGATTGACGCCAACACTTTATCATTCTTCATATTAATTACATACTTAATATTTATTATCTATTGACAATGACGAATTGGTGTAATAATAAATATTCTCTACTTACCCAAATAATTATACGATATATACGATAATACGATACCATTTATTTAATTCAATATTATATTCTTTTATAAGTAGATTAAAAAGTAGTATTTGGTTAATAGTACTTTTGGTTTGGTATTTGATTAAGTGGTAGTATTTGGTTTTTAAGTAGGTTAATTCAGTTTAAATTTAAGATTTATCCAATTTGAGCTAAAATTCTAATGAAGGTTTAAGGACAGTTTTCTGTGATGTTTTGCAGCCGAGAGGTTTAGTTGCGGCAACAACAATTTCGTGTATAATTTATGTTTATTTAATCAAGTGTTTCTATTAGAGAATAATGTCTTTTTTAAAGACTGAAAAATTGTTATTTTAAGGCTTATTGTTTTTCTAAAACTTTAATCAGTCGTCTATGAATTGTAGAGTGATAAACAAGTAAAATGAGAGTTAATTTTTCGTTGTTACCGAAATCGAAAAAAGTACATAAAAAGGGTATGTAATCGATGTAAAAGACCTTCAAAAATCGTGCAAAACTCTCAATTCAAGTTGAGAAAATTTGCAAAATGATGGATCCATCATCACTTTCATCAGCTTTCAGAAAACTAATAAAAACCAGAGCAACGTAAACTATTTCAAACTTTATGAACTTTGCAGGTTAATTATTCACTCATTCATTCATTCATTCATTCATTCATTTATTTCTGCCATTGATTTGATTTAATGACCATCGGCATCATCATTCGGTTTTGACCCAGATACTTAATGTCAGCTCATCTCGTTGCAAAAACTCAATGTAACGGCCGGCGGCTAAAATCAACATTAACAAAACTTTTAACATTAACATGCCTAAGAAACTGAGTAGCTGAAAATAGAATCACTTTCGTAAACAGTTACAGACGGTCTTATTTGCGGACGGTGAGAAAACAACCAACGAAAACACTTGCATTCGTACTTGAAAGAATAAATATTCGTAAATAAGTTGGAGGTTTGCAAGCGTAAGTTATTCTGAAAGCTGTGATGATGATGATGATGATGATGATGGTGATTGTGATAATAAGCATGTGAGTCATGATTATTTGATAAAGGGATGATTTATTTCTCACATTATGGATTGCCATTTGTTCCATCACTTCAAGTTACTTCAAAATCTTTAATAATAATAATTGTTTTAATGTTTGTAATATTTGTAGAAAATTGGCACAAATTTAAAAATATTTTGTTTATAATGAACAAAATTTTGTTGGAAATTGTAAAGTGTCTAATTGAGCATTATATCTACAATTAAGGCGCTCAATGCCAAAGCTTCAAATAAAGCAAATTTCTTAAATAGAGATAATTAAGTTTGAAAAAATTAGGAAATTTCAAAAATATTTTTAAAATTTTTTTAGCTAAACAAAATTTGAAATTAAAATTTCACTTTATACTGATTTAGAATAGTTTTTTTTTACTAACTGAAGGAACAGTTTAATAAAAAAGAAAGTTTTGGTTGGTGTTTTTTTTTAGCCTGAAATTTTTAATAATCCTTTATTTATTTGTGCAAGTATTTTTCAAGTTTGTACTAAAAATACTTAAGAGCAACACAGTCGGAAGAAGCAATTTTCTTGGCAAAAAGCAACAAATGAAGAAAAATGCAATAAATGTTTCAAAGTTCAAAAGTCAATCATTGGAAATTTATTCACGGTAACTACTCGTATTATTGTTTCCATAAATACTATTATTTGTAATACTATTTTTGAAAAAAACCAACACAATTTCAAATAATATTTTTACTATATACCTACTATTACGAGTACGTGCAATATTTTTAAATATGTTACCATAACCATAAATAAATCAATTCTATAGAATCAATTCTTTATTGGCAATAATTCGTTCTCAATGATTTGTATTTCTTTGAGCTCTTAATAGTTCCTTTGCTTTAAATTAACTTCGTCATTATAAATGCATTTGTTTATTTTATTTACAATAAAATAATGAAATTAAGAGTATAGAATTATGGAAAATTTGTTGTCTTGAATCTTAGAAAATTTATCATTCTTAAAAAATCATGGGAAAATCATTAATTTTTAATGAAGATTCGTAAAAGCTTTTATGAGGAAAAAACCAAAAAAAATTGAAAACATTTTCATACTAAAGAGTTTGTGACGTATTTGTGTTTGAAGCATACAATGTTTTTCTTTGTTTTTGTTGTTGTTGTTGTTGTTGTTATTTTTGTTTTAATTTTTGCATTTATTTTTGTTGTTTTTGTTTTTTTTTTGGTGTAAAGATGGATATTTTTGTATTTATCGATGAATTTATTTTTGAAATAAATGAAATACGTACTAACAATTTTTCATAATATTTTGTTGCTTTTGCTTCTTAAATGAAAAGAGCAGCAGACGGGAAATTTAATAAAAAATTAAATGTAAACAAAAAACATGTGTGAGAAGTACGTACTACGTGCTCGTATTTATAACACGTTGCCACACACAGACTCGGCTTCTTTTTCTGCTCTGCCACACAAATTTCTGAAAAGGAAAACAATTTTTATTTACTCCACAAAAAAAAACCCGAAAAACATAAAATTCATTAATAAGAACTGAAAAAAAGCCTTAAAATATTCCTGTTCAAAAAAAGAACACAATTTATATAGTATTGTTTATCGGGAAAGGATATCTTATTAAAGCTTTATTTTTTTTAATTTAAAAAAAAAGAAATACGTATAATATTTTTCTATTCGCTGAAAAAAATTAAAAAAAAAAGAAATACGTATAATATTTTTCTATTCGCTGAAAAAAATTCATCAATTAAACTAAGATAAAAAAATGAACAACGTTGAAGAAAAAATTCTGATGAAATTAATAAATTTAAATTTTCTCACTCAATCATTTTGTATCAATTTTTCGTTTTTGGCAGGTATTGTTGAAAATTTCTCAAGTGATGAATGAGCGATCTTTCTTTGTCAGACAAAACTTGTTATTGTTACAAGTTTATAATTTTTTTAAAATTCAATCTCAAGCAAGATTTTCAATGTCTTTTCAAGCTCTTAATCGCTTCATACGCCGCCACATTTTTCATCACATTTATTCATTTTCTTTTTGTCGTTTAGTTTATGATTTATTCAAAATGATAAAAAAATTTATTGCAATAATCACCTTGTCATCATGATCATATTCGTAAATTTAGCGAGAAGTACACGTAAATGAGGCGAAAATGTATTTCTTGACATCCGAAAAAAAAAACAAAAAACATAAAATGTCTATTTTCTAAATAGTCGTACTATCGCTTTCAGTTCTCTGCTCTAAAAATTATTTAACGGCTATATAAATTCCTCTAAAATATGCAGCGATGCGTAATTTACGAGATTTAAAAAAAAATGTTCCTGAAATTTTTATAATATTTATAATTTTGTCGTTTCAAAGTTTTACAAAATTGAGTAATTAATTTTTGTAGTTAGCAGTCGTATATTATATAGAAAAGAAAGTGCATATTTTTTTTTTAATCATTTGTATATTTTTAAAACTGCTTAATTCGCGCAAATGTCGAACAAAAACAACCACAACAAATGTAAACTGTGTTGTTGAGAAAAATTCAAAAAATTATTTGAGATTATCTTATAATATTGTGTAATATTTTAGACAATTTAAAGTTAAAGTTAACCGTTGTTGTTGCTGTTGTAATCGCTATTCTTCAACTTTATATCACAAAATGTTAAAAATCTTGCTGTTGTTTGTTAGAAAGTTGTAAAAGTAGTGAAGATAAACAAAACAATATCTTTATCATCATCACCGTCATCATCAGTGTCGCCCCAGTCAACGTGGCGTATCATTATCATCATCATCGTCAACATCCTCATTATTTTCATTCTGTTTATAAGGCTAATGATGTTTATTCTTATCATCATTGTCAATCATTGTTACCTACAACAGCTTCATTAGGCGGCACCGCATTTGCATAATTAAACATTCGTGTGGAGAGTCCCTTTTTTGCTTTTCCTTTCAAAGGATTTTTGGCAAGTCCTTTGAATTTCATTTGAAAGAATTAAACCCAATTTCGATGGCAAAATTAGAGAGTACACAAAACGTTTTTGTTTATTTTGCAAAATCCTTCTACACAACGCTAAAAATTCGTTTCAGGGATCTTCCGTTGAAAACTGATTGCTAAAGAGCTTCTCGTATTCTTACCCTTTCCACTTGTTCGTGTCATAAAAATAATAGATTACTAAATAAAATAAACAGTAATAAATACAGTAAGTACTACTTTTACTCTTTTAACCTTTTTATTTTATGTTTTATGCTTTTCCTATTCCTTCAAGATTTCCTTTAATTAAAAATAAAACTACAATTTCAGTTTTTATTGCTGAAAAAAGTAAAAAGGAATGCCTTTTTTGGTATCCATTAAAAAAGGAATAAAGTATTCGTAGGTATAAAAAGAAATGAAAACCTCATTGCATTCATTTCATTGCTCTTGTGTGTTTGTACATTTTTGGTAAATATTTATGCATAATTAGTTTTCCAAAAAAGCAAACACAAATCTTTGAATTCATTGCTTCAAACACGCACCGCAAAAATATGTACAAGGGCTCACATATACGCATATCAGGCAAACACACACACACACACGCCATTTGTCATTTGACTCCAAACGGAGTTTGGTCTTTTCTTTCAAAAATTGTTTCCTTTCGATTTCATTTCTTTCTCTCTTTCTATCTGTCTCTCTGTCTCTCTTTCTATCTGTCTCTCTTTCTCTCCCCTTCTCTTTCTATCTCTATTCTGTATATATATCGTCTTCCTTTCTCTCTCTCTCTCTCTCTGCTTCTCCCGATTAATTTCAATTTTTTGCTATGCTCAGAGTTACTATTTTCTCCTGTACTCAATGCATTGCTGTGTTTCTCTGCACCCACACCATGAGACACCTTCGATGAGACTCTTTCACTTTTAAAGCATGCCTTGGCAACCTATAAACGGCGGGTCATCCAATTTTAAAGTGAACTACTAAAGCCCAAAAGCTGTTTATGTTATTCTTACCATAATTGACTATTTTTTTGCACCGTGCAGTAAAACTGCCATTATATTGAAAATTACTTTCCTCAGATACTTAAGTAAAACGATGCTTAAGTGTCGTACTTACACGATATACTATTAAAATGCTTCCGTAAAAATAAAAGCTTCATTTTCAATTCAAATTTTCAATTAAATTTTTATTATTATGGACTAACATTTGTCGGTTATGTTTAATGTCGTTTTATGTTTTTAGTCGGTTATGATTTCCACCTGAGTTAGTGGTACGAGGGGGCGTACATACATTAAAGTGTATCCTATTATTTTGAGAAAACTTGTTTCTTTTTAATTGGAAGGGTGAATATACATATTAAAGAGTGAATATTTAGTCCTACATTTCTATTTTTTTGGTGTTTAGAACTGTTTATTTTCACAATTTGAAAAATGTTCTGTCCAGTCGTTGAGTGGCTGTTAATACAGATGCTTAAATGTATAAAATGTCTATGAAATATATCTAATATTCAGGAACACTTGACTGAT
This sequence comes from Conops quadrifasciatus, assembly GCA_949752815.1. Taxonomy (NCBI): domain Eukaryota; kingdom Metazoa; phylum Arthropoda; class Insecta; order Diptera; family Conopidae; genus Conops; species Conops quadrifasciatus. The sequence continues at coordinate 4,982,527 of OX457077.1, forward strand.
CTGACGAAATACTGCCAGAAATTTCACTAAGATTACCAAATTCAAACAGTAATGAAAATTATACATATATTAGTTGTAATATTTTCTTATTATTTTGAGATAAATATTAAAATTTATTTGACACACCTGTCGTCATAGGTTTCGGGTAAAAAATAAAGATTGATGATACCTGCTTGGCACCATGTGTTTATTTTGTGGAAAGTTTGCTTTTCAATTTCAATGTGTCTCTTCAATGGGTCCATGCTTCTGCCTCTGCCTTTGCTCTGCGTCTTTGCTCTTCTGCTGGCGACGCAACGTCACCCACGCCGCAATTTTGACAAAACACTTGAAGCGCTTGAACTGTAACGTCTGTTGTTTGCTGTGGTTGTTGTGTCGTTGTTGTTGTTGTCGTTGATGCCGGCATACTGGAATGTGTAACGATATACGAGCATATGGTACATACATTTCCTTTTTTGCTTTTATTTAATACTTTTTTTTATCCATGTAAATTTGTTTGTTTCCTTCTCGTTTTTTCTTTTGCTTTTATTTCGGTGCAAAGTTTTTTATTTAGCAAAATTTAGCAACTCTCGCATTTTTTATCGTATAATATTGTTGTTGTTTATGTATATTTTTTCTTGTTGTTTTTCTGTTGCTATTGCCAAGTGTTGCTTATAAATATTTTTCTATTGATGCAGTTTTAAATTTCGAGCTTTAAAATTATGGTAAATGGTTCAGAATGATGATAACTTATTTTTGATAGTATCGTATTTTGTTATGTGTGTGGAAGCATTGCGGTGAGTCTGTATCTGTAAAGAGGGTGTGTGTGTGTGTAATTTTCTTTTATAAAGTGGTATTAGTGAGGAAAAATAGAAGTAATCCTTTTACAGGGACGATATGACGACTATTGACGGTATTAAAGACTGGCATTACGTTGAAATTATAAGCATTTTATTCATATGAAAATATGTACATATTTTGTTCAAGCAATAAAAAACTTATAATCTCTGAACAACATCATCATTCCACCGCTGTTGTTTAGTTTAATACTATGCGATTAGTTTAATAGGATTTTAGCGAAGGAACTAAGAGGTTTAATTCTATTCTGTAAATGATCTGTTTTTATTAAACGCCGCAGAACTGAATGAAATGCTCAGAATTTTTACAACGAAAACAAAACAAACAAAACTACTAATATTCTCTAAAAATCAAAACCAAAACCAGATGAAGTAGAATATGATAATCTTTATTCGGATTACTTCAGTTTTTTTTATGAAATTCTAATGGCATTCAAGTGTAATTTGTTGCTCATTCATCATTGGGAAATTGTTCAGGTTTTATTCTACTAAAATTAAAGGTCAGCTTTTGAGATGCTCCACAATATTTTCCGGAAATAACATGAAACTTTTCAGTGCATAACAATGGTTGTTAATCAAGTATGTATTATTATTATCAATAATAAGTACCTACCTTCACCTTCACAATTAGGCGTAATTGACGTAATTTTGTGCCAACTTTGTCCTTCTTAATCATCATTCAGTAAAGTTCTGACTCAAAGTCGGAGAGCACTGCTCTCGATTTCTTTGTAGAGAATTGAAAACATTAATCACTTCACTTCGTTTGGAAGAGAGAGACTCTGTGAGAGAGTCACGGCTTTGACTTGGCTTTGAGAATCCTTGGCTGAGAACACAAAAAAAAAATCAATATTATGTTAGCATTTCACTAATTGTTCTCAATTATTCTTTATTATGTATTTGAGAAAGCGATGGTAGATTAAAATCTCAACAAATAAAATTGCTTTCAATTGAAAGAAATTCTCAATGGAGTGAAAAATTTCTAAAATCAGTGAAATATTTTCGCTACTGAAGAAGATTTTTCTACAATATCAAATATAGCCGTTTTTTTTTAAATTATAAGAACAAGAATAAATTTAAATGTAGTCTTAAAATAAATATAAAAATAATATTATGCTCTATAACTTCTTAATCTACCTTCCGTAAACCCATAATTATAAATTTTAAAAATGCATAGCTAAAGATAAATAGAGAAAAAGGAGTGAAAAATCAAATGATGAATGTTTATTAATTTTTGTAATATCATAACCCGAATTTTTATGATTTATTGACAAGAAATATTGCCACATTTTGACAAGGAAACGATTAAATAATGAAGTGCATAAGTAATCATCACTTTACCAATTTGCCGACAAAAAAACCACCAATAAAAGTGAAATAAAAATGTTATATTTCCATTAAATTACCATCAAACTCAGCACTGAAGCCGTCGCTTCGAAGTTACGAAGCATAGGAGTGAGAACCTTTCGATTTGACCCATAAAAGGTAATGAAGTTGGATGAGGGTGGTTTATTTTTGGATACGCCGAAACTGAAGGGTAGCCAAAAAGTAGAACGATAAGAAGTTTTAGAGTAGGAGTATGTATTGCTAAAAGTTTGAACGGACAGATGTATGTAGATGCAAGTTGGAACGAAGGCGAACAGGAAAAAGCTACTGCTACCAAAAAAAAAAAATGTTGCATTGGCGTTGGGTACCCCGAAGCAGTTTTACTTTATGTACCTTCGTTTACTCGGCATCAGAATTGTCGTCGTCGTGTCGTCCTTAAATAAAACTTGTCGAGTATTTGATTGGCTTTCGGGCGAAGGAAAACTTTTCTAATTAGAGCCGTTTGAAGAGAAGATCACTCTCGCTCTCTCTTTGTCTGTCACTGTCTTCCTTTCTTTCTTTCTCTCTACCGCCATAAAACACTATGAACGTACTGCAAAAAAAAGGTTACCTTAAAAAAAGCGCTTAAACCTTGTAAGGGTTGTTGGTAATGCCGTTCTTGTTGTTGTTGTGGTTGCTCCTAAGGAGTATTTTTACTCTATTATCGAATCATGCTTAATTTATGATTTTATCGAATTATTTCATTAATTTTCAAATTTGTTAAGGATATTTTAGAAGGATGACATTACTCGATTGGTCAAGTTTTATCACAAAATAATGACATAATTTCAGTGACAGCAAACATTTCTTAATTTTTCAATTGAAAACATTCTTTATTCACATATTTTTTTTTAAAATTTCTCTCAGTAATTAAGGATTTATTTATAAAAATCTCCTCTTCATTAAATCGCTTTAAAAAGCCGATAAAACGACACTAATCTTTCAACAGCATCGTCATAAGCAGGACGTTTCGTCATTTGTGATTCATGAACGAGTTGTCATGAATGAATTTTGTGTTTTGTTATTAGAGCTGTTTTTCAACAAGAAGAGACAACGAGCTGTCGTTGTTGTTGTTAAAGAACTAATATGTTAAAAAGAAAATGTTGTTTATTCTTTCAAATTTACTTGATTTGATGGTGATTATAACTTCATAATGAACACGATGACTTTTTTAATAACAAAAAATCATTCTTCTCAGATTAAGATGATTGTGATTATGATGATAATGATAGTGCGTGTGCAGATGATGACAAAAATCAAGCTTGTTAAGAAGAAAAGAAGGTAGAACGTTAACAAAAAAAAAAAATTTAAATAATGAAAATTGTGAAGAGGTAGAAAAAAATCGAATAGTATGTCATGGTTTTCGGGTTTATGGCGATGACAATGATGGATGTTAAAAGATGAAAAATATTGCTAAGGATAGTGTTGATGATGGTTATGGTTGAAAACATAAAAAAAACAACGAAATTCTGCAAGGAAGGAAGCTTTTTTCTTGGAATTATGACAATTATAATGAAGCTGCCAAAAATGAAAAACCAAGTTAATAATGAAGATTGGAGATAGAGATCATTAACATCGCCTATGATGAAGTGGAGAAGATGGACATCATGAATGTCCAAAATGAAAATAATAAAAATGATAAAACTAAACAAAAATATTTCCTCCAGGAATATTTTGAGGAATAATATGAAAAAAAGCTACACAAATGAAGTAAGAAAAACTTTCGAAAACGATGTTGTTGATGATGTTTTAATTTTCTATCAAGTCTTGTGGTTTTGCTGCATACAAACTTTGCAAAAACTTAACCGCAAGCATAACCGATATTGAAATATTGAAATTTAAATATTGATTTTATTATGCGTTTAAATTTAAACCCTTGGGGGAGGGGGAAAAGGATCCGTTAGTGCGTTTATATGTAAAATTGGGAAAAGTTTTAGTCGATACATTTTAGCCGCAAGCCAATTCTAATGGTCATCATCATCACTGTTTGCAAACGAACTTTTTACAAAATTTCTTATTTTATATAGTATAAAACTTGTGGGCATTGCTGAACGTAGGAAATATTTTAGCCTTAGTAACATGAGTATCCTCGAGCATCGAGTCTCGAGTGAACCAATAATTTTTCTTCAAAGTATGAAAATTATTTATTGGCATAACTTTACGAATATTGAGAGGTTTTCAGAAGATTTTTCAAATTTTCAAATTAAATTTTGGTTCAATTTTAAATTCCATAAAAATAGTTTTGAAGAAGGATTCCTGTAGATTTTGCTGAAATAATAATAAATAATTCCATTAAAAACTACAGGATTTTGGTTTCTGTTAGTTCAATTTATTGGAATATTTTAAGTAAAAATCGAAAAAAGATTTGAAGTACAATTTTTTTTTTAAAGCTTCAATCGACGACATTTTGTCTCTTCAGCCAACCATTTGAATTAAGCCTTGTCGACAATTCTATCATTGAATATAATGGCCACATCCGTATAATTCATGTTCGAGAAGGATGAGGTCAGAGCCTTCAGGTTGTGGCCCGGCAGACGCCTATCGAAGGGATAACCCATGGTACGCTTGTCCGGGTACAGTTTATCCTTCAGGCCGCAGAACGAAGCCGCATCACCGCACACATCCGGACTGTAAGTTGGAAGGATTGGTTGTTCGACCATCAGTTACAGTTTATCAATAACAATAATGATCGTTTCGCGCACTGAGTGCGTTTAATTACCTTCTATTTATTTGCTGTACAGCGTCTCCGGCATAATCCGAAATCATGACGAACAAAGTGAAGGTCATGCCTTCAGGCTTACCCTTCGGCAGCAGCATATGCTGCGGCCAACCGCAACCGCAGAAGCGGAATCGCGCCAGCTCTTCGGCTTCGCGCGGAGTGAAGTTGGCGCCGACACGCCGGAAGGAGCGCTCGAAGGGAATGGTTATGCTCGACTCCTCCGAACGGCGCCGTATAGTGTTCTGGCCTCGGTTCACTGAAAACTCAAAATTGAAAGAGAGGCGAAAGGGCTTTCTTTGCAGTGTTACTCACGGTCCACCGTGAATTTGTCCAGCTCAATTGCCAGCAATCGCTGCTCCTCCAGCTTGAGCGGCTGATCGTGCTCGTCCTTTTTGGGGCAAAGGAAGACGCGACATGTGCCCCTCTTGAGGGTGCCCGTGTTGTTGGTCACTTTGAAGGTGTACTCGAAGGGGGCGTTCTGCAAGTGGGTGAACGAGGCGAAAATGTTGCCGCTCGGTCCGAAGTCTAAGCCGGCCGCCAGGTCCACGTCCGACTTCTGCCAGTAGGTGAGCAGAGTGTTGGGCCGTGACCCTTTGGCTGTGACCCTGGCCTCAATTTGGTCCACGCGGATGCCCTTGAAGCCCAGGTGGGACTCATCGTAGGGCGGCAGCAGCGACTTGTGCCGATTGCAAATGTTATCGATGAACAGATGCCAGCGGTAGAAGATCGGATCGCGCATCGCCGTGGTCACATCGCCCATGACTCCGAACTGCTCCAGATGACGGTTCTCGGGGTCGTGCGAATAGGCTATCAAATCGTGGCCGGTGTTGTGTAAGTTACCGTAAAACTGGCGATTGACGGAGAGGGCGGAGGCCTCGATTATGTCGCCCAGAAGATCGATGCCTTGCACCTCATCCAAACGATGCTGCCGGCCAACAGTCTGTGCAAAGAGAGTGATGAAAGTAAGCAGCAACAACAACAACAACAACAACTTTCCGTGGCCGACTTACATCAACTACGTAGCCTTGATCGATGGCCGCCAAAATGCGATCCCGCCAACGTTCGCAATCGGCGATCTCGACCATGTTATCTTCACGCTTGAGATCCTGCAGCCTGGTGCCGGTCAAGCGGCCCGGGTAGGTGCGATTGTTGGTGGTGCTCAGAAGTTTGGGGAAGTAGCCCTCATGGATCGGTTCGCGGAAATCATTCAGCGGGATGACACGTGTCATGTTGTTGCAGAAACGTTCGATATTGTAGCGAGCGACGATCTGATGGTGCATGAAATAAAACAGCTCGCCACGGCGATTCTTGGCTACCACCTCGCCGGGCCCTGAGCCGGGATAGACCAGGTGCCAGTGCCAGTGATGCATATTGATGCCGATGTCTTCGCGAAAGTAGGCCAAACGTTGTTCCTCCTCGCGATCGGAAGCGGTATAGTTGCGAGGAATATCGATGCGCATCTAAAAAGAGACGATATGAGATGAGGTCCAAACCCTGCTCTTTTTCCGAGGGAGGGGGGGGGGGGGGGTAAAGGCCCCTTCCAACGTATTATACTGACTCTATCACCGGAGTTACTGATGACAGTAGCCTCGGCACGTGCATCCTTTAGAACAGATGGTTCCACGAAATTTCCCGGGAAGGTTTCGACCACCGGCGGTATAAAAATGTGGCTCGTATCTTCACGATGACTAATGGCAACGGCATAGCAATATTGGAAGAGGAAAGGGTTGATGCGGTCCCTGCAATAACAATAAAAAATATACACCAAATTGCAAATAAATTAACCTTAACATTCCAGCTTACTTCGTGTAGGCGCAAACAGACAACAGTTTCGTGGGATCGGCAGCGTCGAGGAAGACCTTGATCAATTTACCGGCGATCTGAAGATGCTTGTCCTGGAACAAGGAGAAGTTATCCTTACGGCCGATTTTGGTGGCAAATTCTAAGTCAGGCTTTTGCTGAATATCACGAAGCGGTATCTACGAAAAGAAAAGAAAAGTTTCGGGGTACGTTTTATAAAGAAACTGCGAATCGAATCGGCTCGCTAGAGTTCAAGACGAACTTTCATCTCCACATTGCTGCCATAACGACTCTGCAGTTCACTTTTGGAGCTGATGTAGCGAGGAGTATAGTAACTGTCGGGCAAATCGAAGGCAGCGCGACCATTATCGCGAGAAGTGAAGACCGGTTCGAGTGGACGCTGGAAGAGAAGTTCCAAGGCTCGGCTTTCCATATCCATAATGTCAACGGTGTTGAGTGTTGAGCTCAAAAAAAGGTGAAGTAGAAAAAAACGAAGAGTGAAAAACACAAAAAAAAGAGTTAGAAAATTCTATTTCGAGTTTCCAGAAAGTCTCGAAAAGACCGAAAGAGTTGAACACTTTTGGTGTACTGCCGTCCGGTAGAAAACTAAGAACTATTTATTCGAAAAAATTTGCTGCAGTGAACCGTGTCGAAAACAGCACCAAAACCGCAAACAACATTTCAAAAAAAGAAAAAAAAGGAAGAAAGAAAGAAGGAAAGATTTTGAGTTTTTTTGGAAATTTCAAAAGTTTCAGAAGACGATTTAAATTCACGACTTCTGACCGACCACAGACGAATGATAAGCCTGAGCTGCGTTGACTTTCTGTCAAGGTCAGGTTTGTGGGCTTTAAGTGACCACCACCACCACAAATGCAAGCTATACGCAGTGCACACTCTCAAGTTGATAGAGTGAACAAAGTGAGACTTGATAGAGTGAAGGTCAAACGGCATTTACGCCACATGCGGCGTAAAAAAGAATGCACGGAATGCATTAAAGACATTCTCACAATGCTTTTGCTTACGCTGGAATTCTTTTTCCAAAGTGCTTTTGCAGCGCAAACGTATTAATAACATAACCCTCAGGCGACCTTCAGCCTCTCTCCTTAACTACGATATTATCGTAGCGTAAAAAAAAAAAATATAAGAAAAATTTAAAAAAACCTTAACAACGATATTATCGTATCGTAAAAAAAAATTTAAAAAAAATAAAATTACAAAAATTCGTAAAAAAAAAATTAAAAAAAAAAAAATTAAAAAAAAAAAATCAAAAAAAATAATAAAAAAAATTTACTAAGATATTATCGTATCGTAAAAAAAAATTAAATTACAAAAATTCGTAAGAAAAAAAAAAAAAAAATGAGAAAAAAAAAAAATAAAAAAAAACTTAACTACGATATTATCGTATCGTAAAAAAAAATTACAAAAAAAATGGCAAAAAAAAAAATAAAAAAAAAAAATTTAAATTAAAAAAATTACAGTTAAAAAATTCAACTGACAGTTTTTTTTTTTTTAAATGCATTATAAATTGTATTAGTATTTTATTGAAAAGGCCCAAATTTGCACAAAGAATTTTAATAACAGCGAATCCATTAATCCTCAATATATTAATTATATATTGCCCGCCTTCTTTTATGCTTTTGGTTTATCCACAATAACATTTTTGAATACAATCGAGATTTCGGTCTTCGCCATGTTGCCATATGATCCGGTCAAAGCACTCAAATTGTTACCCGGCAAACGTCTGTCGAACGGATAACCCATGGAACGCTTATCCGGATAGAGTTTATCCTTGAGACCGCAAAATGAAGAGGAGTCGCCGCAAACATCGGCACTGTATCGGCACAAACGTGGTTCAATGAAAAGAGAAAACCTCCTGATTAAAGAGGAAAAGTTCCGAACGGAATTCTTACCTTTGATTCTTCTGCTGTACAACATCGTCGGCGAAATTCGAAATCATCACGAACAAGTCGAACGGCATCCCCTCCGGTCTGCCCTTGGGCAAGAGCATGTGCTCAGGCCAGCCGCAGCCGCAGAAGCGGAATGTGGCCAAATCAGCGGCATCGGTGGGTTGATTATGCCTGCCCACCGGCCGGAAAGTACGCTCGTAGGGAATGGTCACGCTTGATTTCTTCGAAGCCTGCACGATGTTGTTGGCACCAGGATTCACTAGAGGGGTGAGGGAATACGTGAATATATTAATATTCCTAACGAACATGGCGTAGCCCATTAGCGCTTACACATCACCGTCATCTTGTCCATTTCGATGGCCAGCAGACGCTGCTCGTTGAGGTTCAGCGGGGTACCACGCTCGTCGGTTTTGGGGCAAAGGAAAATGCGCAGAGTGCCTTTTTGCGCTTGGCCCGTACCGTTGTTAACCTGAATCTTGTAATCGAAAGGGGCATGCTGCAAATGGGTGAAGGAGGCGAAAACGTTGCCGTTCGGCCCGAAATCCAAGGCGGCACCCAGCTCTACTTCCGACTTCTGCCAATAGGTGAGCAGAGTGTTCGGCTTCGCCACTATGTTCGAGATCAGGACGCTGCACTGCTGCACCTCAATGCCGGCGAAACCGAGTTGCGCCTCACCGTATCGTTCCAGACGCAATTTATGGCGATTGAACAGGGAGTCGAGGTAGCCGTGCCAACGGTAGAAAATGGGGTCGCGCATGGCGGTGGTCACGTCGCCCATGACACCGATGTCCTCAAGGAACCGATTTTCGGGATCGTGAGCAAATGAAATGGCGTTGTGGCCCTCGTTGTGGATGTTGCCATAAACAGTGGGGTTGACCGACAGATCTGAACATTCCATGAGGTCCCCGAGCAGATCAATGCCGTGCACCTCATCCAGTGGCTGATTCGTACCCTGGCTCTGAGAAGAGGAAACAGTCCGTTAAGAAACAGTCCCTTTCTAAGCGTGCATACACCACTTACATCGGTTACGTAGCCCTGATCAATTGCTTGGACCACGCGATCCACCCAGCGTTCAATATCGGCCACTTCTAATTGGGCGCCTTCGCGGTCCACATCCTTCAGCGTATAGTTGGTCACACGTGCCGGATACGTGCGATTGTTCAGGCTGCTCAGCAGCTTCGGGAAGTAGCCCTCGGGAATGGGGTTGCGCAAGTTGTTCAGCAGCTTCGTTTTGGGCAAGTTGTTGCACAAACGTTCCACATTGTAACGGGCTAAGATTTGATGATGCATGTAGTAAAAAAGCTCCCCACGACGGTCCTTTTTGACCACTTCACTTGGGCCGGAGCCGGGATACACCAGATGCCAGTGCCAGTGATGGCTGTTGACACCGATGTCCTCCCGAAAATAGCCGAGGCGTTGCTCCTCCTCACGATCCGAGGCGGTGTAGTTTTGGGGTATTTGAATGTAACGCTAAAGAACGATCGCAATGAGTCCTTTCGGGTCATGCTAATTGTTTGGTCTGTCACTTACTCTGTCGCCGGGGTTCTGAACTAGTTCACCTTCCTTGCGAGCTTCCTTAAGAACGGCCGGCTCAACGAAATTGGCCGGAAACAACTCGGCAATCGGTTTCACCGGCAAATTGCCCGTATCTTTACGATGCTGCACCGCCACTGCATAACAATATTGGAAGAGGAAGGGATTCACACGATCCTTGCAGTAAGCGCAGGTGGCAATAAAAGCCTCCACGTTCGGCGGATCCAGGAAGACCTTTATCAATTGTCCGGCGGCCTTCTGGTGCGGCTGCTGGAAGAGCGAGAACTGGCGGCGCTTACCGACCGACTTGGCGAAATTCAGATTCGGCTTAGTGGGCAAGTCCCTCAAAGGGATCTTCACATCAACCTCGCCACTATAACGATCCTGTATATCCTCCTTCACATCGGTATATTCGTCGGCATAGTAGCTGTCCGGAATATCGAAAATAGCTTTGCCATTGTCTCTGGCAGTGAAGACCGGCTCCAGAGGTCGTTGGAATAAGAGATCCAAAGCTTTTCTATTAACTTCGTTTGACATTTTCGAAGCAGGACGATTAAAAGTATGGTTTTTTTCCGAAACTAAAAATTTGTAAGAGTGAAGAATGGTGGTAGTATTCCGAACTCGAACTAATTTGAAGTGCAAATTTTACCCGGTATTTATATAAAATAATGCAGTGTCCAAAGAATTTAATTTCATTCCAAAAAACCACAATTTGCATATTTTTTGCACTGCATATTTTTTTGCAAATGATAATTTTGCAATATTTATGCAACCACAATGTCGCGTTTCATGCCGCCCCATGGAATCAATGGGCTCCTACAAGATACAGATAAGAAAAGTTATTGCCCTCAAATACTTTCGAAGTGCACTCTTTCGAAAATTTTCTTCATTTTCAAGGTTTCGCTTTCAACATTTAAATGCATGCGAAAGTTTCATTCTGACCATAAAAATATTGATTAAAAGATAATTTCAATTCATAATCATCATTAGGATAACTTTTTAAAGTATTTTGCCTTAAGATTTTTACCTTAAGTCCTCGTATTCTACCTTATGTTCTTGAAAATTAAAACAGCTGATGACTCTTTCATTATATTTTGGTTGAAATGAATTTGAATTTGTTTTGGAGAACAATTTGCAATCATTTGAACATAAGACAAAAATGAGAAGTTATGGAGCCAGTGTTCCGAAATAAAGAAATTGAAAGACATAGAAGCCTCGTAGTTATTACGCACATTAATGCTTAGTGAAAAGTACATTCCAAGTGTACCGTCTGCAGTTTTTATGGTCTTCTGCTAAAACGAAAATGTGTCAGATTTACAAACGTATGTGTTCTTATTACGTGGAATGTCTTCCATTTTACCTTTTTTAACGAGAGAGAACGTTTCTGCTCCAGGGTAGCTTCAATTCTTTTTGAAAACAGCCTACAAGTATGCAACGTAAAAAGCAGCGAGTCAGCACAACAGTAGTAAGAACTTGTGAAAGTGTTGCCTAAGACCTCTTGAGTGAACGCCAAAGTTTTTGCATGAAGGTACTTGTACGTACCCATAAGTTCATATTGATTGATTTGTACATACATATTTCATAAGATTGTTTATGCACGATTGTTTGTCTCGTTTGTAGGGTAGGTCTCAAATTATCTCGTAGGCTCAATACTCAACTAAATACACTCTTAAAAAGACAATGAAAAATTCAGCCGTTCATTCAGTCTTCAACGTTTTTAGTGTTTTCGGCATTTTATTAATCACTTCATTACACTGATTTGTAGTACAAAAGAACTATTCCATGAATATTCCATGTTATTCCATGTTCCATGTTAATTCCATGTTAATTATTTCCTAAGAAATATTATTATGCAGCAAGCGTTTTTACAGACATTCGTTTTCATTTGAGTAAGTTTTCATTAAAATAATTAATTTTTTTTGTTTTCAAAAGAAAATTACGACAAATAAAAAGAGAAAAAAAATTTGCTTTTATTTAAACATAACTTTGAGAAAGTAAAATATATACCGTATGATAAGAAAACTTACATAAATATAACAATTTTCTACAAGCACTATTTTCAATTATGTTTAAAAGATATTACAAACATAGTCCAACAACTCTTTCTGTTCGTAAAGAGTCTACAGTTATATGTATGTATGTATGTATGTATACATAATACCCACAAGTCGTATTTTCTGAAACTGAGTGGAAAACTACAATCTATTTTATAAAATTCTCTTAGCATGTTCTTTTGTCCTACTTTTTCTTTTGTTCTGTCTACATTTTCATTTTACAAACGTAAGTACATACATACATCCATGCATCCATACAGAACGCATACGTCCATACTTAGTGTGGTATATCTTTAGAGCTTCATACGACCGCACTGAATTGTACTAATGTCTGCATCTGCAGTTGTATGATTCTGCTGAGAGTAAAGTAATAGAGCTTTTAACAATATTCCACAAATGTGTTATGTCTCAAGTACATAGAATCCGTTTGCGTGCGTACCTGTGAGAAATCTATTACAGCTATTGTTGTATTATTTACTCATATGATGTCGTAACTCAATTAATAGTCGTACAAGAAAGTCATATGTTGCATGCATCAGATTTTTTATACGTAAATTTAGCGCAGCACAATTTATGACCTGTTTAAATTGTGTTTTTTTTTTCCAAAAACGCTTAATAATAAAAAATTTGGTTTTCTGTTTTTTAATGGCTAAGTTCTGGTAAATGGAAAGCTTCTGGTGGACAAAAAATGTATGCAAGTGATACATTCAATTTATTTCATAAAATCATTCATCCTTTCGTTTTATAGGATACTTACCTTTTGTATGGATTTTTCTTTTCCAAAGAAGTATGAATTTCTGAAAGATAAATATTTCAGCTTTCGAAGAATACATAAATCATTATAATTGGTGGAGAAATGAATGAGTTATGAGACGATAATAACACCATCAAAGCTCGCCATATAAAACATTAAGTCGGTTTTTTATGATAGTATAATTTTAGGAGCTACGAAAAGAAAGCTGTTAAAACATAAACATGGCAAAAAGGCATACAATTTTTTGATTTTATATTACATAACTTCCGATTTTCATGATTTAGTAGTTTACAAAAACATGAATGTTTAACCATAAAAAAGGTAAAAAAATGAATAATATCTTTCTAATGCTTGATGGCTAAATAACTAGAAATTGGAGAAAATATTTATTCAGTCCTTATCTAAGGACTTCCTTAATTTAAGAGACGTTATTTTAGTACAAATTTCATTTTAATGCGGCCAAAAGGGTACACAAAATACGGATATATTATTACAGCAATTTATTATTAACTACAATCAAATTAATTTGTATTTAATGAATCCTTTTGTCATTACTTTAGTTAATTAGCTCGTATATTTTCATAGACGAATTGCTTCGATCAATTTAGTTCTATAGCATTTCCATAGTTTCAGAGTTTTTTTTTGCTCATAAAGTGACAGCAACAACGTTATTAATGTAATGTGTAAATGACATATTTTCAATAAGCTTTAAAGTTACAGTGTTGATGAAAAGGGTTAATGAAAAGTTGCGGTGGCATCAGAGCAATCATATAAACATGCTTGATTGTAACAAATTTATACATCTGTCTCTGTCTTTGGGTTGGTTTGATTCAAATCGATTGAGAGGTTCTTTATCACAGGGGAGGGGGGGGGGGGTCTCTTTAATCGATCGATTTACTTACTCGTCAATACGTCAATATTATATATTTTGTATCTGTTTAATTATTAACTTATCTTACTATCTACCCTCGCTATTTGTTTTATCTCTAATATTGTCATATGAATGGTTTTCTTCCTTTTTATATTAAAATATGTATTTTAGTTAATGGAGGAAAATGATTTTTCCTTTACTCTCCGCAGTTTCAGATAACTTTTTATACCTTTGGCATGTTAAACATTTTAAGTGAAGTTTGTGAATTATATTTTAAAATTTGGCATATTTTTTTTAAGGGCAAAAATTTACGCAATTGTTGGAAATGTAATGTGTGGAAATTTTATAAAAAAAAAACCAGCATTAATAATAAAAAAAAATTAAAATAAAATTAACACATAAATTTAGCACAAAATTTATATTTTGATTTTAGAACAAAATCAAATAGATTAAGATAATAAAAGAAAATTAATTATTTTAAATTAATTAAATTAATTGATTAAATTAGTTTTACTAATACGAAATGTCGCTAGTATCCAAAACTTCTATAATAAAATCAAAAAAATATGGTACGTATAAAAATAAACATGAATAAGAAACTTGGTCGATACGAAAAATACGATACAAAGAATGCCAGAAAAAAGTAATTTTGCGTGGGAAAGGGGAGGAGGAATGCAGGGAAGGGTGGCCAAAAAAAGGGGCACTGTGTAAACACAAAAATTATAAAGTAAACCTAAAAACGTATTGGTAATCTTGTTTTTTACAGTAAATAGATTTCGGTAAAGGCAGTTTAAAAAAGTTATAATCTCTTAATTGGGTTTTTACACGGTCGAAATAAACGTGCAGGATCATGTAAAATATTGCTGAAGGTTATCGAAAGAGCGTTATATGAATATGTACATTGCTCTCAATAAAAAAATTGAATTTATTTAAATTTATTTCACGGTTTTGATTTAAAAATAGGTATAAAAAAGTTTTTAAAATCAAAACCGTGTAAAAGTTGAATGGAATTATGTGTGAATTGATTATTCTCTGTATATGGTATTGTCTAATACGCAATTAGATTGTAAAAAATGTTACTACTTACGTATTATTTCTCCATTTTTCGCCAATTGTTTTTCATAAACTTCTGCCTACTTTTGATCTTATACATGCCTTTACTTCCTTTTAGATCTCAGACATTGCAAAAGGAGACGCTTTAGACGAATCTGCCCTCCAATGCCAGCCCGAAAGGGGCTATTGGCGCCCCAGAATACATTCTTGGATACAATCGCAACACGTTTCGATGGCACACGTAAGATCAAGAACAAATTAATATTGAAATACAATAATTAATTAATTATGAGGGCATATGTGTATTAGTCATAAGATTGATTCATGATACAATTCTTGTATGAAGCACAACGAAAAACGTGGAGTTATGGAAAAGGGGGTCGTTTCTCTCTCTCTCATTCTCTCTTCAGCAGCTTCTTTAATACGAATTTTAAGCAAAATTACTTAAAAATCCGGGAAAAAACAAATTTTTTTAAATTTATAATAAAGGTTAAGCTACCATTTTTGATATAATAAAGCCATTTTAAATGATAAACAATTGTATTGCAACAGCAACGACAACAGATAATGCACGAACAAAAGCAAGCAGTATCATCAAACATTTGAGATCAACAAACAAGTCATTCATGAGTACATTTCTTCAATGAGTCCTATCAATTTAGCAAGCAAACAATTAACCAACGGACCAATTAAAGCTACGAGCCTTGAAAATTTTTGATGACTCCGTTGATTTTATTGATTTGACAAATAGAAGTATTTTTGTTTTATTGCCCTTTTTTTGTTCTTTTTTTTCATGTTGTTCCCGTCGTCGTCGTTGTTGTTGTTGTTGTTACCATGTTAAGCTTATATCAGCTTAATTGACAGGATGACAGATTGACGTAAATAAAATCACACACTTTTTTCAATTTTTCTGTCACAGCAAAAGACACGAACAGGATGAGTAGAGACAGATTTTGATCTTTGTCAGCTTTCAACGTAATCGTTGTTCAATAAAATATTGTGGGGAGGGGGTTGTGGGGGGGGGGGGGGGAAATAAAGGTTCAAGGCCTTTCACGTTCAAATCGAGAGTAAAAAAGAAAATATAGCCACCAGACTTATGCTTTCTCTACTGACGTAGAACTACGAGACAAAAAAAATTCTCGTTCTTCTCTCGATAACGAATCGATTTCAGAAACTAAAATTCGAGAATGAGGCAGCGTTTTCAGGCAACGAGACAAGGTTTTTGGGTCGAGCTGAGAACCGAGAACGATGCAATATTTTTAGTCAAAACGTTGACAATATTTTGCAATAACGAAAAGTCATAATAATTTATTTTGAATCCTGTAAATTCTTTCTCATAATTACTTCCGTTGTTAAACTCACCAAAGACTTATCATAGTGCATCCTCCTAAAATTTACCTGGTGCTGCTTTTACCTCCGCTCCTCAACTACCGTCGACAATTTCGACTTGTCCATAGTGTTGTTCTATTAAAGTTTAGATTTGAATAGAATAGTTTTCGAAATTAATTACGTGAACTTGTTGGAATTTGTGGCAAGAGATTTAATGCAATTTCTGAATTGACATTTAAATGACTTTTGTGCAGTTTATGTAAAAGTGTGTGCGTCGTTGATTGTTGTTGTTGTTCTCGTTTATTTTAGGTTGTGATGGATGGAATAGTATGTATTTTTAATAGTCTAATGCTAATGTTTCTCTCATTTCAAAAAATTATCATATATTGCAAATATTTGTGTTTTATATTCTTCAATACAACATGTTGCAGTATTTTATATGTATTTTTTGACATATAGAAATTTTGCTGTTGTTTAAAATTTTAACAAATAAACATAACGATTAAAAAAATTTTAATTTAAAGATATAAATTAGTGTAAACAGTCTTTTTAAGAGCTATAAAGGTCATGATACTCGTTTTTCGCACTCTTTAATGCAAGTTCTATTGTCCTTAATTGTCCCTTTGCAGATTCCAATTTCGTCCTTGGCAATGCGCAGGCAAACGGAAATCCAATCGTCTATTGTTCGGATGGCTTCGTGGAGTTGACGGGATACTCTCGAGCTCAAATAATGCAAAAGGGTAAAATGTTTAAAAAGCTCTGTCTTTAATTAGCTTCTACGTTGAGTTCTCTTTAGTTTCAATTAAATTTGATTAGTTTTGCAATTTTATTTATGCAATTTATTTGTGCATTTGGATTTTGTTGTTTCTAATTTTATTGTCCATCTTCCTTCGTTCGTACGCACAAACCACAATAATTAAAATAACAATAAAAACCACAACAACAACAACAACAACAACAACAACCACAACAATCATAACAATAGGATGTTCATGCCACTTCCTGTATGGCCCGGAAACAAAGGAAGAGCATAAAGTGCAGATTGAGAAAAGTTTGCTGAATAAAACTGAATTGAAATTGGAAGTAATTTTTTATAAAAAAGATGGTAAGTAATTGCTTTTTTTTCTTATATCGTAGTTTTTGCGAAAATAAAATTCTTATGTTTTTTAATTTTAGAAAAAAAAAATCATATAAATGTAATATTTTAGTTTATAGAAATAAATAAATAAAATTCAAATTAATAAATGGTTGTTGGCACCAAAATTTATAATTTTAAAATGTTACTTACTTCCAATAAATTAAAAAAAAATTATTAAGCGACCATAAAAATCATTAAACATCAAAATCAACGAAGCGTTTAATTAATCGTTAAACTTTATGCAAGTCATAACACATATGATCAAAGTTATAAAAGGTCTTAATAATCACAAAAAAAGCATTAATAAATTGCCAACAGTCAACAAAATCACTAAAAGATTTAAGAAATAAAAAACATACAAGTCTCTAAACGATTTAATTTAAATCTAACAGACCATAAAAATTAATAATAACAACAATAACAATAATAATGCAAGATGGAAAAGGCATCTTCAAGGGCTTAAAGAATCACAAACTATTAAAAATAAAAGGGCTTAACTTACCACAAATCTCTCAAATACTCTAAATCCCAAATCATGTAAGTTCTTAAGAGGGCTTAATTAATTAAAAACAAATTAAAAATATGACATCAAAAGGGCGTAAAAGCATATCACATCAGGAGCATAATAAATCACAAAACATTAAAGACAGCAAATCCTGTTATAAAATCAGCAATTATCAATGTCATAAAATAACACCCTTTTAAATTACGAGACATTAAAGTCGCAAAATCAAAGTTTCAGAAATCACAAACCTAAATCCTTAAAGGCTTTAGAATATATCTCAAAGCATTGAAGTCACAAAAGGGCTCGAGAAACCTTCAAAGATTGGTAACAACCAAACCAATAAATGATTCTTGAGATAATTTCAGAAAGTATTTAGTCTGTGACATGCTTGTCTATTTGTTGATCCCGTACTTCCATGACCTTGGCGAAGGTGCTCGCCAAGGCAGCTTTAATGTTTTAGCGAGGGAAAAAAGTTCAAAACTTTTCACAGAATTTTTTATAAAAACAATAATTTCTTATCGTTCAGAAGCATCACTGACATTTCGGAATATGTTTTTCATTTGATCAAAGGAAACTGAGACCGGAAAAGTCCGCAAGATAAAAGAGGGCAATAGAAGGAAAAACTTTGCTAAATGAGAAATGCATTACAATTATTTTTAAAAGGTTGAGACTAACGTCGGTACATTTACGACGATCCATATGAATCGTATCGTATCCTTTATAGTAATAATATATGTATGTATGTACTCGTACGTACGTAGATGCGAGCATATCTCTCTCTATCAGTCTCTTGCACTTATAATACATTATATTCAGCTGAAGTGTTCTAAGAGTCAGCGAGTTGAGAAGAGATGAGACGATGCCTTGAGCTACTTTCACTCAACTGAACACATGAGTCTTCTGCGGTCATGTGGAAGGAAGGAATAAGTGATGTTCTTGTGACAAAAGTCACACACAACAGTATTTTGTGGGTATGTACATATATTGTAGAACACACATACGAGCGTGATTGAGTAAAAACGATGGTGTCGCTTGGCTTGTTTTAAGGGGGTCACGTTACCATCTCGTGGAGGGGTTAATAATAATTTAATAAGTGTGTCGTTATGTGTCCCGGTGTCGTGACTTAAGTCTTGAAAAAATGTCACTTGACAAATGAGTTCATTGAAGAATGAAATCTTTAAGTAGAATCTTAAAATAAAGCGAATAATGTCGTCTCAGTTAAATCCTAATTTAAACATTTATAAAATTTATTAAAGTATTAATCGTATTAAACAATTTTATTTGCAAGAAGATGAACATGAAAAGTCCGTGTTTTATTTTAAAAAAACTTTAGAGAGTTCTCTAAAATAATTACTTAAAATATTAAATAAATATGTATTAAAAAATTTTAAAAAAAATAACTAAAATAATAAATTATCAAATTATTAAACAATTAAAATAATATAATACGCATGTATTAAGTACATATTTCATTCGAATTAAAATATTATTTTATTTTAAGTACGATAATACTTTATTTTCAGTAATATTACTTGAAATAAGTAAAACTAATAATAAGTAATATTACTTAAAATATTCAAATTTTATGTTTATTTCATTTTTAAAATTATAGAATAAAATTAAATAATTAAATAAAATTATAAATAAAATTAAAATTATAAATAAAATTTATTAAAGAATTACTAGAAACATTCCTCTCAGGATTAAATAAAGAATTATCTAAAGTCTTTCTCCAGGAATTAAATAAAGAATTACTAAAAGCACTTTTCTTTATATATTCTTTAAAGAATATATACATACCGGGAAAAATTAAAGAATTAAAAATTAAAAATAAAGAAATTAAAAACTGATTATTAAAAAATTCAAGGAACTTTTAAGATTGTTTATAAAATCATATTTAAGGAATTAATTAAGATTTATGTTATCAAATAATCACTTGCAACTATCTCCAAGAATTAAAAAAAAATAATTACTCAAACTTATTACTAATGCTTAAAAAATAATTTATGGAAAAATTACATAAATTAAGAAAAATTACCTAAAACTTTCTCTCTAAAAAACTTATTTCAAAGAATTCATAAATTTATAAATAATAAAATTATGAGATAAACTCATTATTGCCTTTGCGCTTTTTCAGGTTCACCCTTTTGGTGTCTTTTCGATATCGTGCCAATTAAAAATGAAAAACGTGACGTGGTTCTCTTTCTGGCATCACATAAAGATATCACGCATACGAAAATGTTGGAAATGAATGTCAATGATGAATGCGATAGCGGTAGGTAAAGAATGAAAAATCGTGTAAATATCATATATATAAACTATATATTACTTGTATATAACCGTACTACCTCGCACGGTTGATATTCCATGTACGATACCTGCACCTATGAACATATGTATGTATGTATATAGTGTGTAAATGTAAGTATATATTCTTTTGTCTGTATACAGATGTTTCCATTCCTGGAAAAAATTCATATTAATTAAATTATTTAGAAGAAATAATAATAATAATAACAAATTTCCTTATAAATATTCTCAAGCTGTACCTACAGGATTTACTTTAAGCTTTACGTGATTTACCGTAAGCATTACATGAGTTATTTCAAGCCTTAAACGGCTTACTTTAAGATTTACAGAAAATGGTATCATTTTTGTTGTATGTTTACATTTATTTTATTTATTTCAACGTAGTGTAGTAGTATACGAGGTATTATTTGTGATGAATTAATAAAATCAGTTTTCATTTTTTAAATCTGAATTAATTTCGTGGATTAGGATAAAGAACATGCTCTCTTGTGCATGATAGAGCGTTATGTATAAGAGAAAAGTATAGAACAAGAACAAAAGCATATGAACGTATATAAAAGCTCTCTCTGAGATCTCCATCTCCATCTGAGCTCTCTCTGAGATCTCCATCTCTCAGTAGCGTCTAGCCAATTAACAGCCTTATTTCGTATTTTCACACGAGACGATTCTCGTCGATTTGAAGACATTTTTCGAATGAGTTAAATAAACTGAAATATCAATATGCATTTTTATATCTCTTTCTCTGTTTTTCCATTCTTTTGTTCTAAATTTATTATTTTTCCATCATTATCGCGGATTGTTGTCGTCTGGAGACAATGACTGGAAAATGTTTAACGTATTCGTAGGTACAACAAAATATTAATATGCTCCCTGCGGCAATAACAAATAATCATAACCATTATGAAAATACCTTCGAATATTTTTAGTGTTTTGCTGCGTATTTTGGATGGTAGTTTTTTTTTTTAGAACTAATACGAAACAATTGAAGAGAAATGATATTTTTATTGATTTCTTATACAAACTAATATACTCGTATTACGAGTATCCTTGAAAAGAGAAGAACAAACATGAAACAAACAAAAAAGAAAAATAAAACAATTTTCTTATTTTCGCCGCAGTAACCTACTCTCGCTTAAAGTGCTAAATTCAGGTCTGTCTGTCTGTCTGTTCGTGTGTTTCTCTGCCCATTGAGTTTAAGTGAGAGCACTTTACGTGTTTGACACACACCATATTTCATTTGCTATAAGAGTAACTCACAGGAGAATGAAGAAAATTAATAAGAAAAAAAAGAGCAAAAAAAATACAAATAAATTGAAGAAAATTTAGCCAACTTTTGCAACAACTTGGTTAATAGAGTAAATTCAAAAGCAATTTTTTCACTCATGCCTAATTTTTGTTTTTATTTCCTTCTCTTTGCTACACAGCTTTTGTCTTTTTCTCTCATATGTTGCGTCTGTTGCATCCAACTTCAAGGCGTTTCTCCGAGAAAATTTATTGAAATTCTTCATCTTGGATTGCCATTAACACTAACACTTAACACTTCGTTGCGTACCTCGTGGCCAACTCTTTCGAACCCTGTAAAAAATTTCGACTAGTTACCGAAAAGCAAGTCTGTTCAGTCATATCAATGAAGCACAAGACTTTGAAACAGAAAAACCGTCTTTCTGTCATTAATTATTTTTCTAAATAAATCCAAAAGTCTTTATTCTTCTCCATCAAATAAAGGATGAAATAAATGGAAGGGAAAAACTGAAGTTGAATAATTTTCTGAATATTTGAAATTTTCTAAAATGTTATTTCTTTCCATTATATAAAAATTGAAAAATTTTTCACTCGTAAATATTTTGGGCCATCCCAAACTATTTATTGACTTAATTATTATTTGCTGTCATGAGCGTAAAAAATGTAAAGCGATATCTTTAGATGCTTAAGGTTCGTTAAAATAAATTGAAATTAATTTTTACCAGGGTTGCCATAAAGAGTGTCTGTCAAATGTCAAAGTGTTCACTTCATTATTAACCCTTTCTTTTGTTTTCTATTCATTAACACGCTTTTCCCTTCAGCACAGTGTTCTTTGCCGTGTATCATTAAGAACTTGACAAAAGCAATTACTATGTTGCTATTCTTTTTTGCTATATTTCTCGTGCGGTATTTTCTTCACATCTTCTTCCTGAATTGGTGACAAATAGTTAGGGCTTGTCAGTAGGTAATTAATATGTGATCTGTTTAGTGTAAAAAAATAGTCAATCCATTTGCCAAACTCTCCTGTACATTTTGTAGGTCTCGTAATGTTTGAACTTAAAAGTTATCTTAACATACATACGTCTATAAAAGTTGTCTAATTGAGGCTAAATATTATACAATACATTTTACAAAACATATTACGACACGGCAAAAGTTTAAGTCTGTCCTCTGAATATCTTTTTATATCAATATATTCTTTTTATTTTAGTAGGTCTTTATGGTAGAAGAAAACAATTTTTATTTTAATCTCAACTAAACTGCATTTGTTAACTTTTACTGTATCAGTAATTGATTTTAAACGCAATATTTCTTAAGAAAGCTTTAAATACGACGAGCTTTTTCCTTGTGCCACATTAATATTCAACTGCTGTAAAAAGGCCCTTTTTTATGATGCTCTTTTTTTTCAGCGGCCACAATTTCTCCTCAACCCTTGTAAGATAAGTGTTTGTGACACCCTGAATAATCCTCGTCCATTTTTCTTTTCCCTTTTCTTCTTTCTGTCGTTCTTCCTTTCTTTCTTTCTTTCTTTGTGTGATTTGTGCCGTTTTTGCCGACTTCCGGTTTTCATACGGCAAGTTTTTGCACTTACAGCCGCGCTCTTGGGAGCACGTTTTCGTGCTGGGTCGAATGCGGGTATGCTTGGCTTGGGCGGTTTGCCCGGCATTGGTGGTTGTGGCGGCGACGATGAGGCTGCTGATGGCGAGGGCAACGGTCTGGAGGTACCTGCTGGCTGCAATATGGGCCGGCGTCGAAGTCGTGCCGTGTTATATCAATTATCCGGGCATTACAAACCGGAAAAAATGAAAACGAAACTGAAGCTGGGTAACGTAAGTACAATTGACAACTTGAATGATTGATGGGAGTTTGAGTGTATTTGAGTCGACAATGTCCTTTTTTTGGGGGGGGTTTCACTTTGTCTCTCAGAATCTACTGCATACAACCGAAGCTCCATTTCCCGAATACAAAACACAATCCATAAAGAAGTCTCGCTTCATACTGCCCCACTATGGCGTCTTCAAAGGTGTCTGGGATTGGATAATTTTGGTATCAACGTTTTACGTAGCGATACTGGTGCCGTTCAATGCTGCCTTCGCTAAGGCGGATCGCCAGACGATGGTGTCAGATGTTATTGTAGAAGCACTCTTTATAGTGGGTAAGTGAGAAGAGGAAGAGAAGTGGGCAGATTCATATTTTACATTAACTTTTCGTTTACTCCTGCAGATATTTTATTGAATTTTCGCACTACCTTCGTCTCCAGCAAGGGCGAAGTGGTCTCCGATTCGCGCCAGATAGCCTTCAACTACTTGCGCGGTTGGTTTGTGGTTGATTTATTGGCCGCTTTGCCGTTTGATCATTTGTACGCGTCGGATTTGTATAACGGCGAGGTAAGCAAGAGGAGAGGACGATGACAACGATGACGATGACAATGACGATGCTGTGATTATGATTTTGTTTATGGTGAATTCGTTGGGTGATGATGAAGCTTTAATTTCTTCTTACAGAAAAGGATTCCTAGAACTCATACGTCATACGTCACCGCGTAAATTCATAAATTTGTTTATTGACGCATTTTTTTAATTAAGTACGAGATAATAATATGGCTTTAATACGCCAGGTCCGTAAGAATTTGGGCTATATTTAATTAATTTATGTATGTTCCAATAAAAGCAGAAAATCTTTGTGAGCAGACGAATAAAACTCACAAAGAAATTAATTTATGAATTAAGAAAAAAAGAGAAGAAGGTAGAAATTGTTGTTATGGAAATATTACAAATTTAGGTAGAGCGCCAAGCAGCAGAAAAGATGTCGTTGTTGGTATAAAAGTTGGCAAATTTATGAGAAAAATAAAAATTTTGGCTGTAAATAAAATTTAGCCTAAAGCTTAGAAGCAATTTTCCGGCGCAAAAAAGTGATAATATTAATTTTAAAAAAGGTATGAAGAATTTTTTGATATTTTGAGGGAAATTTGTGACCATCTCGATCTGCACGAAATCTGTAAATTTAGAGAGATTGTAGTAAAAATGAACAAATTAAAGATATAAAATACGTTCTCTGCTAACATTTTTGTTAATATTGAAGAGTTTATTTATGTCTCCAAAGAAACATTTTCTTTTTCGAAATTGTTGCTTCTACTTTGTTGTTATTACTCGCATTTTTGTTATTGTCATTGTTACTGCTACTTTCACAACTAGTGAGTTAATTTTCCACAACCGTCAGTCTGTAATAATGATGAAAAATGCGTCAAGTATGCTGAAGTGATGGAATATTGTAGCCGTCAGCTAATTTTGGGTAAATGAATTCTGACACCTCCAGTGTGCGCCAGTCAGTTAGTCAGTTATAATGGGTTTTATCGGCAAGCAGTTATTGCGGAATGCTGGCAATGCCGCCACCAGCTGTTCCGCTTCGTGTTTCCGGCATGGCTTTTTTCACAAAGGCGCTGAAACGCGAGCATTTTTGCTTACGATGCGAGTGAGAGAGTGAAGTTTCTATAATTGAGAGGATGAAGGGTGAGAGAGGAAAGAGATTTACTGAGACAGGGTACAGAGTACAGTCGAGAGAAGTTCCCGAAAGGCGGAAATTTATTACAATTAGTATACCGTAGCCGTCGACTGTGCCAGATTTACATGATTACGTGCCTTACATATTTCCCTGCGAGCACATTCTCCGGGCGCGTGGCGAATGTATAACAAAATGAAAATCAAACTTTAAGCTCTCTTTAATAAAAATATTTTTGTGGAGGTATTTGACACATTTTTATATTAAAACGAAAATAAAAAACTGTCTGATAGCGAAATAGAGCTAAAACTAAAAATCGAGTTAAAGCATATAAAAAAATTTAAAAATTCAAATTAAAAAAATGAACTTATAAAAAAATTTTTTAAATTTTTGATAAAAATTTAATAGATTAAATCTATATAAAATAACTCAAAATGAAAACGATTTCAACATGATGAAAAACCACACTTTTTTGTGAACATTTAAGATTTTTTTTGGAATAAAATAATAAAATAAAAAAAAAACTAAATTAATTTTAAAGATAAATACTAGTTCAAATAAATAAATAAATAAAATTCCGTTTTAAAAAAAAATTTTCAATAAAAAAATCTAATTTTCTTCTTTTTCTCGTCTTCATACAATACAAAAGACCAAAGACCTTTAGTTGTTAGAGCCTAATTTAAGTTTATTTTATCTACGATTTGAGTCACTTCCTCTTCTTTATTAAAAACAAACTTCATTAATAAATAAATAATATCATTGCTCATTATATTGGACCGACAATTTTAAGGGATTGACTTGACTTCCTAGAAAACTTTTAAACTAATATTTAATAACCCAGTTTCTACGCAGGCTCTATTTAATCTTTAGAAATTATACCTCACTAAATTCAGCAGAAAATTCAGTATTACGAAGAATACTCGTAGACATGAAATTACGAAATTATTGTTACACTTTCTCTTCATATTGAACATAAAAAAATCGATATGATTTTTAAAGTTTTTCTAATAGATCGAAGTGGAGAAGCCTCGACACAAAAAATTTTTTCCAGTGATTTTTTAACTCATAATAAATAATAAATAATTATGATAATTTATAATAAAAATATTTTAATATGAAAAATATTAAAGTTTAATTAAAGAAACTTTTTCAAGCATTAATAAAATTATTATTTTTAACAGCTTGGTATAAATTTCTATATAAGCCCGTCATAATCTTCATAATATAAATTTGCATTTCAATTTTCCTAATTTAAATTTTCATAATTATAACTTTAAAAACCAGATAAATGCTTTTTTATTGATTATCTATTTTTAACATTTGTTTGTTTTTTGTTTTTTTTTTTTTACCTTCAAGGAATCTCATATTCATCTTGTCAAATTAACGCGTCTGCTGCGTTTGGCGCGTCTCATGCAGAAGGTCGATCGATATTCTCAATATACCGCCATGGTCTTGACGCTGCTGATGCTCTGCTTCTCGCTGGTGGCTCACTGGTTAGCCTGCATTTGGTACGTGATAGCGGAGAAGGAGAACCAGATTAATGACAATGGCTGGGATATCGGTAAGTTATGGAGTAAGCGAGAGGCGGCAACCACAAGCCACAAACGAAGTAAACCAAGCAACAAATGGTTTTCAGACAAAAATATTGAATTATACCTACCGAAAAACTCATAGAAACTTATATACATACATACATACACACATGCATACATAGATGGCTACGAGTATGTTAGAAATTGAAATTTGCGTCTGTCGCACGCTCTCTTCGTATACATTCGTGTATAAAGTGTTAAGAGTGTGTTATAAGGTTAACATATTGTTGTAGGCAACATTCTCCATTCGTCCATGATGTGAAGGAATTTCATACTCTTTGATTGACCCTCATTTTTCACGACCGAGTTACCAACTCGACAAAAAGTGGCTAAATGCGGGCACAAAACTCGCATTCGTTTGTGTAAGACCTTAACAACGAGTAGAGTTGCTCGCCCGTAGCTAAGAGAGGATTTTGATTAATTGTATGACATTTTTTCCGCTTCTCTGGCGTATGAGCTGTCAAGTGTTTGATTACCGAAGTTTGTATGTATGAACGCATAAGCTTATGATGGTAATTTTTTCAAAATCTCGGTAAATCTCGATAGTGTTATCTCGTTTTTAATAACTACAAGAAGGTGAATACAGTCACAAAATATAGCGATATACTAAATGGATACCGATATATGTACATATATTCGCGCACATATTGATACATATGTATGTACGAGTATTTACAGATATCGTATGTATACCATAAATATTTAATGCTGAACTGTACCGTGTGCCGTGTGCCGTATCATCCATATTCAATACACATTACCGTCCATAAAAAAGCCGTAGAAAGACCGCACATGTGTTGTTCCTGCAAGAGCGCAATACAATATTTACGCCAATAAATCGCCTTGGAAGTGGATTCTTTCAATAAAAATGAAAAAGAAATAAACAAACGGTTTTGCTTCTTGCCGGTGGTTTTGGCTACACCGAGCGCGACTTGTTGTATCAAAAAATGTACCGGAAGAGAATGTTATTAAATGCTCACAAAGGTACCACACATACTCACAACGACTGTGTGTATTGTTCTATTGTGACGTGACGTGTCTGACGTGAGTGTATGTATGTGTGTGTGTGTGTGTATTAGTTTAGCAGGAAATGGTCTCGCGCTTAGACTTGTCTAACACACATTTTTCATGTAATTCTTTTTACATTTGTTATTGTTGTTATTGCTGCTATTGACATGAAAGTGCAAAATTTGTTGTTGTACAATAGTAGTAGTATTTGTTGTTGTTGTTGTTGTTGTAACATCATTAGAAGAGACCAAGCTATTTATTACGAGTACCAACAAATGAATAGAGAAAATATATTGTATTGTAAGCCGCTAAAAGGTAAACCCTTGAGCCTGCGACGTCAGAATTCTATTCCGTTGGATGGTAACCTAAACCCATAAAACCTCCTACACACACCCACACACTCGCACACTCGCACATGCTGGGACCAACGAACAACTTTATAGCACTTAAGTGTAAACATTTCTTGTATAAATTGAAAAGAAATGGAAGATTAAGAAGAAAAATGAGAACCAATTGAAATCTAATCTTCTCCTGATGGGTCCACTGCGATGTGATCGTTCGTTCAATCAATGAACATACGTTTGTAGGTTGATGTGGGTTTATCTTTAAAGCAAAGGTTTATCCTTAAAGTAAACCTGAAGACTCACAATTTTAAGAAAACAAACAAATTATAACGGGTGCGCCATCTTTTATGTCGGTATGTAAACATACAAATTAAGAACTTTAACATTTATCAACCGATTGACTAGAGTAAACATGTTTTTTAAATGTCAATTCAGTACGTTGTTTAATTGAAACAAAACGCGCCCAAATAGTGATGCTGTACCTTGAAAATAGTCCTGCATATCGTCGAAAATCGATCGTGGCCAAGAAGCACTATGTGGCAACACTATTCATCGTTTGGAGTCGAATTTTGTTTAGCACGGAACAGTGGGTGATCGTTCCTGGATAAACTGGTTAAAGCGGTAAGAGAGAGTGTTGCCGAGAAACCACATGTGTCGTATTGTCACTGCGCTCAGCATTTTGACACAGTCCAACCACTTTGTGGCGCATTTTGAAGAATTATATGCATTTGTTTTCGTATAAAATGCAACTGACTCAAAGAACATTGCCGACAGACCGTTTACGTCGCTTGGAATATGGCCACAGAGTCACATACAGACATAAAAGATGGCGCACTCTGCATATTCTTGTATTTGCTCCTTTTCGAATTCGTAATCTAAGGATTCCTTTTACTTAATATAAATAGTCTTTTCATTTATAAACCTCTTTTCTCTTCTGTTCTCTGCTATCAGGTTGGATGCACGCCCTGGCGGAACGTTTAAAAGTACCCATTTCCAATATAACCAATGCCGAAGCTTACTCCACAGCTCTTTACTTCACCTTCACCAGTTTAACGTCCGTAGGATTTGGTAATGTCTCGGCCAATACAACAGCTGAGAAAGTATTTTCAATTCTCATGATGTTGATTGGAGGTAAGTTTGTTAAGTGTGCAGTTGGTATTGTCGTTGTGGTTATTGTTGTGGGTCATCGGAGATATTTTCTGTTTAATGAAAATTTTCGTAAAAACCACGAAAATTTTCGCTTAAATAAAATAACTTATAATTTGCTTAAATTCAATTGAATTCAATGCAATTAAATTGAAATGGATTTTAACCTCTTCCAATTTGTGTATAGCTCTCATGCATGCTGTGGTCTTTGGCAACGTCACCGCCATCATTCAACGCATGTACTCACGGCGCTCACTTTACGAGAGCAAATGGAGAGATCTAAAAGATTTCATTGCATTGCATCAGGTGAGAGCATTAATATATATTAAAAGAATTTAACAGCATCCGCGATTGCAGTCATAAAACTGTAACAGCTTTTCAATTTACGAGTATTCATAATTTCTCTCTGTCTCTCTCCCGCTGTCTTCGTTGAAAGAAGCTACACTACACTGAGCTGTTAGTCATCGGTGTTTAACAAATTAGTGTTTCTGCCTTCGTTGTTGCCAACAGTGCTGTTGTTGTCGGTGGCCTCGTTGGCTCTCGGCAGTGGCAACAGCAGGTGTGTGCAGATTGTGCGATTTCAGTTGTCCAAAGGATTACTGGTATTGTGTATGATGTGCCTACATGTGCCTACATGTGTGTGAGTGGGAGAGTGTCGTGTTCATGTACATGCGTCTGGTTAGGATGTCATTGAAGGTACCACAATGACATCGTGGCTTATAAAATTTAAAGGCCAACGTTTTGAAACTAAATTGAAAAGTTCTTCTTAATTAATTTTTAGAGGTTGTGCCTTTTCTTTGAAATGTAATATAATTCGGATCATATTTTTCTGTCACCCACCTACCGCTTTTTTATAGAAAACAAACAAATTATAACAAATGCGCCATCTTTTACGTCGGTATAAAAACACTGAATAACATTAAGTACCTTTTAACTTAATAAAGTAATTTAATTAATTAATTTGAGTAACTTTAGTACAATTTTATTTATTTCTTCTGACTCTTCTGACTCTCTTCAATCAAAATAGAAGCTAACTCAAAAAAGCAGACTCAATCAAAAATTACCACCAAAAAATAAAAATAAACCAAATAACCAAATGGCATGGTCGGTCCGTGATGATGTTGATGACGATGATCCAGCTAAAAAGACGTTCATGTACTCTAAAAATGATGATGTTGCGCCGTAGCGGACACTCTTGCGGGCACACAGAAATCGGCCACTTCTCTTGAGGGCAGGAGGGAAGAAAATAGAGACTATGTAGTCATTTAACCGGCATCTGCTTGTCGTTGTTACACAACATTTGCTCCTGATTGCGCTCTTTAGATGCACTTGAACGATGCACTTTCAACGATGAACTGTGTGCTCTCATCTTCTTCTCTACTTTGAACTCACGGCTCATTTTGTCACAAAAAGACGGCGTATAGCAGCAGGTTGACAAGAGGTGGTACCTTTTGAAAAAAAAAACCACAACAAATGATTTTATTTTATTTTATTTCAACTTCGATCGAAATAATTGTAAACTTTCGTGTGTTTGTTCGTTCATTCGTTCGTTCAATGGCGTGGAAAGAAAAGCTGCTCAGTGTTGTCTCTAGCGGAATGAGGGAGGGGGGAGGAGGGGAGGGGGAAGTGACGTGCTAAGATACTTCGGTGCGTGCTGTGCCATCTTTCGCGAATCTCGATTTTCAAACATGTCCATTGTCACTGGAACTTACAAGTACTCACGTTCACGCTTGAGTGCCTTCGAGTATCTATTTTCATTGAGATTATAATCTAATTGTATTTCTCTGGTTGTTGTTGTTGTTGTGGTTGCTATTGTAATCAAGTTATTTAAAGCTGCTGACATACCCCCTTCTTCCCGCTTCCTTGCATTATCACACTTAACGACCTACATATCGTTAGCGTTCGATACTGCGAGTATACTACCACGTTTGTATCGAATGAGTGCGCCTCTGCCTCATCGATGCTGGTAACAATATGACCTATTTTTACTCCATGCTGCAACCAAGTATTTATTTAGTATTCATTCGATATTAGAAATGCATAGTATTATTGCGCTATTATTTGCATAATTAAAAGTTTATAATTTTCTCTGTAAGCTCTCGTTTTATACGGTCGCAGAGTAGAGGTAGAAGCCGTTGATTGGTTTTCAAGGTTTACACAACGTCATACAAAACGTCTATTTATGTTTTGTACCGAAATAGTAAATGTATATCTATGCAGTGGCCTAGATATAGTTTTAACTTTTAGTGTTGGCCCAAAATCACTTCAATTGAGAAAATTTTTGAATAAAATGGTGATGTTGTAAAAAAAGCATAAAGGAGACAAATTTTTTAGTCATTTAGTCATGTAAAGATAACTAGATTCGTTTCGTCACAAACTGGTTTTGACGATGACCGCCCTTTTTTGTTTAATAATTTCGTAGCCTTTAGTGGAAAATATATGTACATGTCTCGATATCAAATAGATACCAATTTTTTTAAAAAAAGTTCGATTAAATAGAAAACTGGAGCTCCTCTAGAATCATAGGAACAACAGAGAAAGACAGAGAGAGAGAGAGAGAGAGAGAGAGAGAGAGAGAGAGAGAGAAAGAGTTTTTCTTATTGTATCTATGATACTACATAATAATAGCATAAAATGGGGCTTATTTTAGAGAGAACTTTGTACCTGTAAAGATTTTCTACTACAAAGCGAACTTTTATGCACGCACGGACGCATGACTTATACTCTTGTAAGCCATAAGCTTAAGTTCTTTTTTTCCAACATCTAAAAACATGTGTTTTTAAAGGAATAGGTACATAAAAAAATCTATTGTGTATTCAAATGCTTTACTTATGTTTATTCTTGCTTTATCTTCTCTTCCATAAACTCCATTTTCATTCGCAACGCATGGCCCACAGATGCCCAAGGAGCTGAAGCAACGCATCGAGGATTACTTCCAGACAAGTTGGTCTCTCAATCATGGCATAGACATATACGAGGTTAGTAAATAGTTCTTGGCAATCTCTGAAGCATTGTCTTTTTCCATATAATTTGACCCTTGAACTCACTTAACAATGGTCGCGTTTTGAGCTACTTCAGTCTACCGCGCCTGCCTGCCCTGCCTTCGTTTGAGAAAGAGAGAGAGAGAGAGAGAGTTGAATAATCTTTCTTGTTGATAAAGTGATGATGAACAAGAACAACATTATTTATGCACTCCAGTTTTGTTGTTGTTGTTGTTGTGGTTTTGGTTGCCATTGGCATTAATTTGAATGAGAAGATGCTGGAAGATGCTGTTCATGATGCGTTGGCATGGCGTCAAGTGGAGAAAGAACAAGGCATGCGTTTTTGGTGCGGCGGATCGCGCCCGTTCGTAAGCTCATGTCGCACATGGTGGTTCTCATTGTTATTCCGAATCCGTCACGTCGAACGAGGTGGCAATAAATAAAAGATTTCATTAAATGATTTTTTCCCTTTCGGGCGCAAGAAAGAGAGCAGCGAAAAGGCCAAAAAGTGTTTGTGTTTGGCTTTGATGAGGTTATGTTCGGAATTTATTAGCATCAAAGTACTGTCGATATTCCAACGTATTGTCTGGTAATTAGATTCGTAGTAAGAAGAAGAAGAAACGGGAGGGAAAAAAAGCCAAATGGAAGAAGCAGAAGCAGCAGCCACGCCATTAGAATGCTGTCCATGATGAAGCATTGTCAATCACTAACGAATTCTGATTCTGTCACTTTTGCTTTTTCCTTCTTCTTCTTTTTTAAAATATTCATATTTTTTTTTTCATCACAATTTGTACAAACAACTAAAAATAGTCTAAAATTTTCAATTCATCATCTCGCAAAATCTCTGCAAACATTTTGTCTACTAACATTTTTCATCGAGAATGAAACATTCTTATTTACAATTCTTTTGGAAAAACAAACACAAAATGACGCCAACTTCACTAATGTGCCAGAGTAAAAGCAACAGCAATAAAAGGATTCAGCTTGAGCTGGAACGAATTAAAACGAAAGTAAAGTTTGAAAGCTTTGGAAAGTTTTTAATTACTCTCTTCTGAGTAAAGGAGAAAGTTTTGATATGTTTATTTTACTCTACTTTATATGAAATGAATTGCAGCACTCAAATATTTGTCAATGAGAAGACGCTGAATCAAAACGTACGCTGTCAGTCTCTTCCATCATTCGGTCATCTTGACAGACTAGTTGCTCTCTTCTTGCAGAGTCGTTTCACAAGTGCTGTATGATTTTGTGAAAAAACACCCAAAAGTGACTAAACAGTATTGTATTTGTAATCAAATTGAGTCTCCTTGCTTTTTACGGCTCCTGCCAAATTTCTTTAGACAAGTTTTTTCGCTAAAAAAGTTGAGCAGCTTTCCTCATAATTTGCTAAATTAGTCTTTTTTTTGTTCATTTCGCAATTATTTTCATGATTTTTTCTTGTGTTGGTATTTGCTATTTTTTCATTGCCGGCAGTCGGTCCTTTGAGAAAAGTTTATATGGAGAACTATAGGAAGAACTAATTGGCTCGACAGTTTACGATATATTTATTTTAAGTGCCTCTTTTGTCCTAAAAGCCTCAACGGATTCCTCATTCATACAATACATAACGTGGTAATAAAAAAAAAAACAAAAATTAAAATAATAGAAGCATCCTTATCATTTTCACTAAACGATATAAACGTTTTTGATAATTATTAATTTATAATGTAAAAACGTTTGTTGCGATGTTTTATAATGTTGTATAATTTTGTAATGTTTCATTTTAGTGAAGGACCGTTGAGTACTCATATACCATAAATTCCACAAAATGCTTAATTTTGTCAACATTTTTTTATCAAAATGTTTGCTAACAGAAAAACTTTTTCTGTAAAATTGTGGTTGCGAGATACGTTATTGTATTTGGTTGATAGTACGAGTACTCGCATTATTTGTTAAAAGTTTACAGAAATATTTTAATTGTTTAAAATTTCCATTTATTCGGTGGCATTCAAAACAATCAAAAACTCAAAAATATTCATATTTTTCGAAATTATAAATATTATAATTATAAAGAAAAAAGATATTAATGGACTTAATTTTCAATTTAATTGTATCTGCATATAAAATTAAAAATAAAACTTCATCCTTCAAAAGTTTAAGGATTTTTGATTAAAAATTGTTTAACATTGAAAGAATTAAATGTTAGAATATTACTAAACTAAAAGAACTATAGTAAATTACTTAAAATTGTTATTAAATTACAGTCAGGAGAAAATTTTTACAAACATTTTCTTACAAACGTTTTCGTAATATTCTTAACTTTTTCTTAACTTCGTAACTTTCTATTTCTTTAGTCCACACAGTCCCAAAAAAATCAAAATCGTTAGTATACTTTTTGCATCGGAAAATTTTTTATAAATTGTTACTTACTTTTGTTACTTACTTTACTTACTTACTTTTGTTGTTACTTTTGTTTAATATTTTGCCCGAGCATTTTTCATTCTTCTGTTCTTCCTCTAAGCGTCCCTTTATCGATGATAATGATCATCATCATCTTCTTCTTGTTGTTTGTATTCCTCTTCTTTTTCCACCAGCCTGTATAAACTTTCAACTTTGGTTGTGTCCTGCTGAAGGTCATTGAATGTTTTCGGTCGGACTATTTGAAACAAAAAGAAACTTTTTTATTCTAGATTTCTTTATTGTTGGATGATATTGCTCCAAACGTTATCGTCATCCATCATCGTCGCCTTTACATTTGGAGAAATTCAGATTACATTCGGGATAGTATTCGTATATATGTACATTCATTGAAGTCTTGCTGCGCAGTCATTCGCAGATTTTACCTTACATTTGAAAGTTTATTAATGAAATTTTTTCATTCTTCATTCTTCTAAATTTTTTTTAAATAAAACGGCCCAATCTGCCAAAAGGTACTTAATTTTTGAAAATCTGCAAATTTTTGCTATTTCATGGGGTCTATCTTAAGGTATTTCTGGGACCTGGGAAAGTGTTGTTATAGATTATTTTATTATTGTCTAAGATTATTTTATTATCATCCAGGATTTTTATACGACTGTCTAAGATTATTTGGTTATTGTCAAGACAGTCTTGGATTATTTCATGACTGTCTAAAATTATTTGGTTCTTGTCTAGGATTATTTCATGACTGTATAAGATTAGTCTAAAATTATCGCACGGCTGCCTTAGATTATTTTATGACTTTATGAGGTTATGTCAAGACTGTATAAGATTATTTTATGACTGTACGAGATATTTAAAGACTAGGATTATCTGATTATTTTCCAGAATTATTATATTTTAAAATTGTGTAACATGATTTCATCACTGACTAGGTTTACAATTGTTCAAGATGATCTCATGACTATCAGAGATTATTTTATTATTTTCTATTACTATTTTATGACTGTCTAAGATTATTTTCTTACTGTCGAAGCTCTATCGAAGATTATTTCAAGTCTGCCTGTTGACAATGAGTTAATCCGAGTAAATTTTTTAGAAAATTACCAATTTAAATTATGCAAATAATTAGATATATTAAGAGAAATTCAGGCAGTGCCTCTTTCTTCAATTAAATACATGTTTCAATTTTAATACAATTTTTTGAAAGCATAATAAAAAAAGAAAATTACATTAAGTCTAACAAATTGAAAGCGATTGCAAGCATTTTATTCGAGTAAGTATAATTAATGAAATTATGTGTTCAAAATTTATTTTGAAATTTAATGACATAAAGTAAATTTTATTTAAGAGGTACACGTAATATTTTCGCGCTCTACAATCATGATGATTATCACAATCATTATAATTTCCATTTCCATTTTTGTTGTTCAAGAACGCTAAAACAAATAAAAAATAAATTTATGACGTAGCAAATTGAAATTGAATTTTTTTTTGGTGTGGAATTTTATAAAGCAGTGGAAGCAGCGGCAGCGGTAGCGACAGCGGCAGCGGTAGTGGCAACGGTAGGTGTTGTCTGTAAGAATTGCTTGTAGCAATATTTTGCTTTCAGTGACACGCACAGCAGCAACAGTCTTTTTTCATCACCTCTGTTTAGTAGCGTTATTTTAAATTTTACTCTCACGACTTTAGAGCTCCTGTATGACAATTTTTTCATCTATTCTTTCTTCTTTTCGTCTGTTCCTTTTTACCGATTGCAGACTCTGCGTGAGTTTCCGGAGGAATTGCGTGGCGACGTCTCTATGCATTTACATCGTGAGATTTTGCAGTTGCCAATTTTTGAAGCAGCTTCGCAGGTAAGACAGTGTTAAGCCGAGAGCTTATAAAGAGAGCCGAAGAGAGTGAGTAACCAACCGTAGCCCGGAGTGTGTTGGATTGTCACTAAGTGTGTGCGGGTGTGCATATACATTTTTTTCATGTGAAACAAACTGGGTTGAATACAAAGACAATTCACACCAACATATTTTGAGGCAAATTAAAAGGTTAAAACAGAAAAAGATCATCGTAAAAGGAAAACGCACAGGAAGTAATCAATGAACATACATATGGATAATATAGGAATAATAAAGGATAATAAAGTTATAAAAATAAAGTTTGGGCTTATTAAATTTTAACCAAAATTAAAACAGATCTGGGTTTTCGGGGGTGAAGAAAATCCGCTACCAGGGCTGCCAAGTGCGGATTTCACATTTTAAATAAATAAGAAAAAGCACACGAAACCATAAAATCGTATAAATATATACACCGCTTACATTGTATAAATAAGGATGCGCTCCATAATTTTTGAGAAGCACATAAAAACGTAAAGTCGCATAAAAAAGGCACGACAATTGTATAAATAAGGCACTTTCCATCAATTTCGAATTTTTTTCATCGGATGAAATACAATTTATTTTTTAAATCGAAATGTTACAATTTTTATTACAAACAACCAAACACCTACTATTTTTCAAATCTTATAGTACAGTCCTTTTCATTAAGAAATAAAAAGATAACTTTTTTATATAAACTCTACGAATATAGACCTAAAATGACCGCAGAGAAAATAACAATAATAATGATCAATCAGCGCTGAAAAACTATAAACAACGAGAAAAAAAAAATACCATAATCACATAACTTCTAAATCATACGAAAAAAATCCGCATAAAAATCGTACAGAAAGATTATTTTACTTTAAAACCGCATAAAAAAATATTCATCTTCATTAGGAATTGAGCAGTCTTACGTTCCACAAAAAAGCGCATATGAAAAAAACGTATAAAAATAGACTTGTTTACCTTGAAAAACATCGCAAAGAACCAACGGTAAAACTACTTCAAAGTTCGCGTAAAAAAAGTAAAGGAAGTTCAGTATGAATAAACAAATTTGGTGCATGAAAAAGCTGAACGGGGTGTGAGGAGTGAGAGGATAGTGTTTTTGTACGATAGATACATAAATGAAAGTGTTTATTTTGATGAATGTTTATGAATAAAAAAGTTGAAGTGCCGAAAAGTTATTTTATTTAATTAAAAAATAAAACTTTCACGATACAGACTCGTACTAATTTTTTTTATTACCATTCATTTCCATTCATCCAACAATTTCAGGGTTGCCTCAAGCTATTGTCGTTACACATTAAAACCAACTTCTGTGCTCCCGGTGAATTTCTCATACACAAAGGCGATGCCTTGAACTATATTTATTATTTGTGCAATGGTTCCATGGAAGTCATCAAGGATGAAATGGTTGTTGCCATTTTAGGTGAGCTTTTTTTCTTGCCACGCATTGCCAGCATTGTTAATTAAATATACGATACATTTTTCATTTTATTACATAAAAAATATGTTGCATTTATTGTACTATATATCGTGCTACGTATGTAACGCAGGTAAAGGTGACTTGGTTGGTTCCGACATCAACGTGCATCTTGTTGCCACCTCGAATGGTCAGATGACAGCGACCACGAACAGTGCCGGCCAGGATGTTGTTGTCCGCTGCAGCAGCGATATCAAGGTAATTTTTTCAAATATTATTTTATTATGTTCTTTTCGGAAAGTAATTTGTAATATTGTGAGCGAGATTTTAACGCTCTCGCCTCTACTGTAGCAGCCTTGTTTTCGGGATCTCCTCTCATTGTAGAAGTCTCTCTCGTTCTTGAGATCTCCTCTCGATTGAAAAAGTCAGTGTCGTTCTCAGCATCTCTTCTTGAGCAAAGCAGTCAGTCTCGTTTTCGAAATCTCATCTCGTCTCGACTCTCTGAAGGAGTCTGTCTGAAGATGTCGTCTCAAATTTCGGAAAACTTCAAAAATTCTCAAATTCTTGCGACTTTCTTTCCACAAAAACACCAAAAACTATTCGCATTTACAAAGTGGTAAAAAGTTCAAAGCGTTGTTGTTGTTGCCGACAAAGCGTACGAATTTCTTGCGAGTTCATCCCTGAGGATGAAGAACAACACAGAAGAGAGCAGCAGAAATCAAAAGAAGAGAGGAGAAGCCGGAGGAGAGAGCGTGGTCGAAGGAAAGTTTTGAGGAAATATTTCAAGTAACTTTTCTTATATGTTCTTATTGTGCGTTCATTTAACCTTTAGTGCGCTTCGTTCCGGTGTTTCGAAAATAATTAAGATTTAATTAAGCTCAAGCCTAATAAATCACAAGCTCCGGCTGCGGCTGCCAACAACAAACATCGTTCCTTGCTTTAACGGATTCTCTTCATTTAAGTTGGATTATTGTAGCACCTTCGCTCTCTGATTTTTTTATAGCGCTCTGCCAGAAAGAGCAGAAAAGCAGTCTTCGTCTGAGTCAGTTAAAAATGAAATAGATTTTCTTGTGTGATTAAGTTCAGCGGTTAAGACGGTTAAGTAACTGCTACCAGAACAAAAATTGTTCATTCAATTAAAATTATAAAAACTAAGACGTCACAGCAAGAGTATACCGCAAAAGAGTTTTCCTATTATTTAAAAGATTTCCTAAAGGTTTTATTGAATTCTTCATTTAAGGTATTTGCCCTTCTGCGCGACCTTAATTGTGGTTAGCATAACATTTGAACTCCTCTTCTTCTTCTTCTTCTTCTCCTTCCAGGCTCTTACCTACTGCGACCTGAAGTGCATACACATGGGCGGTCTAGTCGAGGTGTTACGCCTTTACCCTGAATACCAACAACAATTCGCCAACGATATCCAACACGATCTGACATTTAATCTACGTGAAGGCTACGAGAGCCAAGACTCCGATATCGGTCCATCGTTTCCATTGCCGAGCATCAGTGAAGACGACGAAAACCAACCTGACGGCGCCGATGAGGGCGGAGAAGAGGCTGAAGGTGGTGCAGTAACCGCCAACACGGCCTCACCGCATCATAGTATAGCCAGCCCCTCGCCATTGCACGTACGGTCGCCGCTGCTGGGCTTGAATAGTCCACGTCACTCAAAACTGCAGCCACGCGGTCGCTCACTGATAGCGCTGCGTGAGCGTGTCGAGCGCCAGCGTTCACTCAATCTGCCCGCCAGCTTGGATGTTGGTTCGGCGGAGGATGACATAAGCCTGCTCGGTGAAGACGCGGGAGTGCAAAAGAAACGCTCCTTGGAGCGCCTGGACTCACAGGTCTCTACACTGCATCAGGACGTGGCCCAGCTCAGTCTGGAGATGCGCAATGCCATTCAGGCCTTACAAGATCTGACCTGCTCCCGGATGGCCTCACAAATCGACCTCAAATATTCGCCCGCTCGCTCCATCCCCAACATCGTGGGCGTGGCGGTGGCCAGTGCAAAGGCCGCGGACGAAAGCAATGACGACACAGCTCTACAGCGCAGCTCCTCGCACCCGCCCGAGATTTGGAAACGCGAAATTCAGCTAGTCGCCTCAGCTGCCGGCGACTCCAAGGCTTCGCCTGCCACCGGCCGCGAGACGAAGCACCGCGTGTCGCGCACCTGCCAGACCGACCTCTACAAGATCGACTTTCCCACTTTCGAACGCTTCGTGCTGGCCAACCCGAGACTGGTGCTCGGCGTGCTGGGCATCGAGCCCACCATTAAGACTGAAATAGAAATGCTGCAGCAGCAGCAAGTGGTGCAGGTGTCGCCACTCAATACCATCGAAGAGGTGGCCTCACCCGCCGACGCTTGCGCGAGCAGCGGCTGTGGCAGCTGCGGCGAGCAATACCACAACGGCGCTGCTGGTGGCAGTGGCACGTCGCCGAAGAACATCTCTCCGTCTTCGCAAAATGAAGCAAACAATATAAGTTCTTTACACGGCAGCATGCCGCGCTCGGGCATTTGCAACAGCTGCACTGAGCTAGAGAAGGAATGGCAGCCATCAGCGCTGTCTGAGAAACGCGACTCCGCCACACCGTCCCGTCGTGAAAGCACTTTGACAATCGGGCGCGAGCATCCCGGTAGTCAACAGCTGCGCCGTAGCTCCGGTCAGCTCAGCAGCTCGAGCCTGTCCAGTGTCGCTTCATCGCACTCGAACTCGCCCCTGGCGAATGACAACACTCCCGGCGGCAGCGGCACCACTAGTCCAATAAACCACCGGCAGCCAGCCGGCGGCGACAACATCATTAATTCCACCATCACCAGCACGGCCGGACAGAACGGTCCGCTGCTGCGACGACCTTCGTGGAAGTCGCATGCACGCAACGACTATAAACGTCTGTCGGACTCGGCGGGCCACCCTCCTCCAGCAGCGGCCGGTTCGGTCTACGGTAAACCACTTAACCATAGTTACTCTAACGATGCCAAGAGTGCGGTTACCACAACTTCCAACCTCACCACCGCCAACGTCGACGAACGCCTAAATCTCTTGGCTAAACGACGTTATTCGCGGTCAATTTCGGTAAATGATGTCGAATCGTCACCGGTGACAACTACTGCGTGCTCTACACCGCCCGTTAGTGGTAAGATTGCCAAACGAAACAGTATCGGCGCACCACAACAGCAGCAACAGCAACAGCAACAGCAACAGCAACAGCAACCGCAACAACAACAACAACAGCAGCGTTCTTTGCTGGGCATAGTTACTTGTGCCAAAGTGCCGAATCATCGCTTTTCTGCGGGAGACGCAGACAAGCTGGAAAAAGGCTTGAGAACTTTGTCCTCGACGCACTCGTTGCGTGAGACGAACGCCAAATGAGAGGCGGTGGTCGGGGGCGGCAATCAATGAGACTGGAGCTCGCGGTTGAATCTTTGGTTGTGGACTGGCGTCTAGTGTTGACGGCTGGACGAACACACCGAAGACTCTAAGCACAATCATGTTCGGCTTTATCATTACGCATAACTGTAAATAATTTATATTGTATTCGTATAAGATTTGTTCAGTGTTAAAATGTTTGAAACAATTTGCAAGCGTTTGAATAGTTTTTAGCTCTTCAAAGGGTTTACAAGGAAGCGACCGTTGTGACGTTTCGGTATTAGCGCTATTATGACCTGACTCAGAATGTCATTTTTGGCATTCACTCGATGAGCTAAAAACGTCATCTCAGTATTTCAAAGTTATTGCATTAAATGAGCATGCAATAAGGACGAAATTAAATTAAATTTTATGAAATAAAAAAAAATATCAGACGGTTTAATGGTTAAGGATCAATATCAATAAGGATCAATAGATATTTCCAAAACCTTTTCTACGAAAAGCTCTTGGGAGCTGATCCGCTGGTCGGAACTTTTTTCAACCTCTCTTGTATTTTTTTGTTATGAAAATTCAAAAATTCAACCGAAATCAACAAAACGAATTATACACACTTTCTGGAAACAAGCTTATTATTAACTTAACTATTTTCTTGTGTGCTTGTTAATGTGATGAGCTTAGTTAATCAGCCAGAATACGGCGGTAAATATGTACGAGCATTTAGAGTACACTCGTTGCAATGCTTCTCTTGAAGAGCTTGTACAATGCGAGTATTGTGGGGCGGCTACTCGTTGCTAAGTTCTTTTTAAAGTGCGAGTACTGTTCGAGCGAGTCGTAAAAATATGATTCGTCGTCGTTGTACAATGAATACGTTTAAATACAGTTCGCTTTAATTTCATTTCGATTGTAAGACATATCAATTAAGACTATTTCCATTAAATAGATTCAACCGATACTAATCTCTCCAATCTTTACTCGATAGAATAATCGTTATTCGATACTTCATTGTGGCATTTATACACGGTTTTACAATATACATAATACTTCTTTGTATTATTCATACCGGACACAACTTGTAAGACTTAAGTCTATCTATTCAACAACAAAAACGGCAACAACAATTATGTAAATGTTTCGAAATGTAAGACTTGCAATACACTTGATCCTTTTATTATACGGTTTTTTTGTTATTACACGGTTTTAATCACTAACCGTTCTGTAAACTGTTATCACAAATGTCGTGCTAAAAAGAAAAACACTAAAATAAAAATAGATTTAAATGTTCTGTTATATGATAATAGTTATTTTAGTTTAATAGTTGTTAAAAAAATAGCTATTAGAGAAAGTTAATTAATTTGAATGTTAAAAGAGACTTAAGAAGTAATAAAAGAAAATAAAATATAATTGCTATTTTATTTATGTATTTGCGAAATCTATACAGATCGGTAAAAAGTAACGTAAGTACTTAAATTTAAATCGAAATTTATCGCAGAAAATTTGTACGCACAAGAAGCGTACACTCTAAAAATTCTGGGTATAAAGTATAAACCTATTTAGAACATTTATGATTTTATTAATTTATTTATACGAAAGTTTCGTTTAAATTCTATATAACTTTTTTTATTAAGCTATTTTATTCTAAAAAAAAAAAATAAATTTTAAACCAATTTTCCTATAGATTTAATGATTCATGCAAAGTAAAATATAATTTCATCAGATCTTATCATAAAGAAAAGTAAGAAAAAAATTGTATAAATTCTATACTACTTTGTGTAGGAATTTTTGTAATATTTTTGCTTTCAAGTTTACTTCAGATCTATAATTCGTATGCATTTTTTTACGTTGGCAATGTTTATAATAGACGATCTTTGCTTCTCAATTCTGAGTACTTTATGTGTTTATATTTATATTGTACATATAAGAAAAATATTATAATGTATTATTATTATGTAATATTATAATGTGATTTTCGTATAATAAAGTTTTATAAGAACATTTCTCTTTATGAAGGATTTTTCTATATAAATAGTATTAAAACAATGAAAAAATAGGGTAGAAAAAATGTTTATACTTTTACATAATTTTTTATATGAAAATTGTGTACAATTTTATACAATGAAAGGGTATAAATTTTATAAAAAATTGGTGTAGACAGATCTACATTCTATTCTATTTTGGAATAAATTTTATCCCCAACAATTTTTAGAGTGTAGAAAATCAATAGCAGGGACATTCATCACAAGCTTAAATAAAAGCGTTGATGCCATGGGAAAATTTCCTTTTGTGTCCTGCCCGTCCAGGTGCTGTCGCCCTCTTCCTGCCAACACACTTCCTTCCTGTTAGATTTAATTCAAAATATGCCGATAAACGGAGATTAAAGGAATAAGAATTCTTTTAATAATTTCAGTTTCACTTTTGGGAAATCGCAAAGAAAACGAAACAAACACATCAGTAAATGGAATACACAATAAACAACAAAAACAAAAACAACAGTAACCGACATAGTATTTGGTGTAGGATACTGATGGATTTCTTGCTGAAATATGTATTTTGCAATTCTAATTTTGTATTAATCTCCTGCAGCCAAAATGCTTTTGGGCAAAGAAACAAACAGTTTCAAAATGAAATTAATAATTTATAAATCTTCATCAATTTTGAGAAATTGTTGGGGATGTTGTTGTTGTTGTTGCTGTTAATATTAAACTTCAATCGAAAATAGGAATTTTATTTCTGCAGGCGCAAAAAGCTTTGAAAATTTATGTTTTATGCATACGGTTTCAAACTACCAAAAGATTCTAAATAGGTTAAAAAATGTGCTTCATTATTATTACAACATATTAAGTTATTACAGAAGAAAAATAAATTAAAGAAACAAAAAATTGCATAGAAGTCTGTAGAAAAGCTTCAACAAGTTCTTCACTTACTTCACATACTTTGGTGGCTAAATGTCATTAGGCCAAGAAGAACCGACAAAATCGTGGATGTATCATTTTGGTCCACATAATTTTTAAAAAATTCTGGCCACCTTCTTCAGGCCAGAATTTAGCAAGGTTTCACCTTTCACAAACGGCTCTACGTTCCATTACAATGTTTTCCTTGTTAAGTTTGTATTGAAACCTTTTAACTCATGACGCTCCAATACATAAACCATCGTTCAATTTTTGCAAAGAACCAAGAGTAGAAAACCAACGAGCTTTCCTAAACGGCAACGAGTTTCTTCTCGCTGAAAGATGGTGATGTAACGACTTAATCAATTCCAAGCTTTTTTCTCTTACAAGTCGCTCACATTATTGATGGATAAACCGCTAGATGGCAGGCGAAAATTTGGTGTTATTTAGAAAGTTTATAATTTCTTGTAAGGTAGATAAGTTCATACATATTTAAAAAGAATATGTTTTTATGTTGCTTATTTATATTATTTAATATAAAATTAGTTTAAATATATTTTTACTACTTCGAAATTTTGAAAGTAGTTTTTAACTCTTCTTTTTCTTCTTCTTCTTCTTCTTCTTCTTCTTCCTCTTCTTTCGTTAACCATACGTCACCGAAAACCAAGCAACTTCAATGCGCTTTGCAACACTTCCGTCGGCAGTTTTGTGGAAGTTTCAATCAAAAATTAATATCTTCACACATAAGCACACACACACACTGCCGAAACTGTTCACTGTTCAAAAGGACGACACTCCCATATACATAGGCGTAGGCTTACTCCCACAAACACACACACACACACACACACACACACTCATACACCCGCATGGATCCATAAACAATGTAATGGGAACACGTGTTAAATTTGATTTGATAGCGTTTTGTCTATGATTTGAATGGTTTATGCCCTTGCTTTTGCTCTCT
This sequence comes from Conops quadrifasciatus, assembly GCA_949752815.1. Taxonomy (NCBI): domain Eukaryota; kingdom Metazoa; phylum Arthropoda; class Insecta; order Diptera; family Conopidae; genus Conops; species Conops quadrifasciatus. The sequence goes on from OX457077.1 coordinate 5,027,417, forward strand.
CTCTCTCTCTGTTTTTCCTCTTAATATTGCTCTTTCTGTCTTTCTCATTTGCCTCTTTCGTCTTCTTCTCCTTCTTTGAGGCGCTCTCTAGGAATTCAGTGTGAGAAATGTGTGAAAAGTGTGTAAAACTTTGGAACCGGGAATAACTTTCTACGTGACTGCGTTTCCGTATGTGTTTGTGTTGTATGAGCTTGCGTGTATATTGTCCATGTGTGTGTGTGATTGTTTTAGTTTTTTTTTTTTATTAACTGCGATGACGATAGTCATCATGAATGCGACAGACAGAAGCGTTTCATTTTCACACTTTGGAAGAAGTCCTTTCATAAATTTAAAATGCAAACGCAGTAAAGTGTTTAAAGAAGATCAAGCAGACACACACACACACACACACACACACACACACACACTCAAACAACCACTATCCACTTGCCCACGGTTCTTCAGAAATGCTAAAGGAGAGCAATAAAGAAACTGCTGCTGAAAACTACACACGATCCATAAACACTCCGCTTCCGAGACCGAGAGCATTCTTTGCATAATTTATGCATTTTATGAGTAATCAGTAATGAGTGTGCGTATGCGCGGAGGAATGTGTAAGCAATTGAGTGAGATAATGTGGGCGAAAGTGGGTGGTGGCTGGGTTCATATTTTATAAATCAGGTTTTTTTCTTTGCGCTCTCCAAATTTAAAACGCTGAATCTACCTACATTGACTGAATGTAACCAGAAACCAAACTTTAAAATCTCTCCGAAATATAAGGTTTTCAAGATATTGCGCTCTTCCATCAACTTCAAATTTGACGGCGCTCTGCGGAATTAAAAAATTGAATATTTTGATTTTTGAGTTGATGTCTGCAAACGTGGTCGTTGTGGTCAGACATGATAATTAAATAAATTATATACAGACATGATAATTAAATTAAAAAATCTCAAAAATTAAAAGTATTAAAAATGATTTTAGTTTATTTAGTTCATTTAAAATCAAAGAATTAAGGAATAAAGAATTAAATTTAAGGCTCTAGCAAGAATCCGTTTTTCCTCATAATACGAACCAATCAACGATCCATCTGAACTTGCAACATTTTCCATAAATTCGTAAATCCAAATTTTATTGTTACCAACTTCGCTTGAGAATCCCAGTGAGTGGACACACACTCTCTAATGTTGGTTCGCCCACAATTCGATCTTTTTATTGTACGAACAATACTCGCTTGTACTAAGTCCTCGCTTAACTTTCATGAAGAAGCAATTAATTTGGCCTGCGAATCGACTCGGTATTATTTATTTCGTTAGCACGTGATGCTTGATGATTGTGGGTCCTTTAGCCATTAAATTAAGCTTCCTGAAAAAGATCACGTTCACACAAAAAAACAAAAGCATCACCAGAAGAAAAAGAAAATTTTTACGGCGGCCTCCTCGAAAGAGAAAGTAAAATTTAATGATTTCTCTATAAGGAAAAATCTCTTTGCAGTTGTAGCAGCCATAATGAAAAGTATCAAGTTGTTGATGATGACGACGATGACGATGACGACGACGACGACGACGACGACGCTGATAAGTCATAAGAGCCACCACAGTTGGCTAAACTGTGCTTTGACCTCTGAAATTTTATTAAGCCGTACGCTATAAAGCCACAATCATGGAGATGCTGGAGGCAGCGTTGCTTCGTGATGGTCGCAACGCATCAAGCATTTATATTCATTGCGTGTAACGGAGGATGGCAAAGATTATCAAGATTATCTCTTATGATGCTGAGCTCTTCATTATTCCGGTTCCGGTATTCACGTGGTCACAGTCCGTCGTGCGTGGATTGGTCGGTCATAATGTTTATTTGAGCCTTTAAGCTATGGCTCATAAGATGATAATTAAAAGCAAGAATGAAGCAGCAACCAAGATAGATTGTACAACAAACGCAGAAGCGAAGGAAAGACTGCAGAACAAGAGAGAGAGAGAGAGAGAGAGAGAGAGAGAGAGAGAGAGAGAGAGAGAGAGCGGCAAGCGGAAGTGTCCTTCCATAAAATCAACATCCTCGAAAAGCGAATAATGTTTTCGAATCGAGCATTTTTTTGCACGATATTGCTTTTACTAATTCTCTAATTTATCAAACTATTATTATAGGAGTATTATTTTTATAGTTCTTGAACTGAACGGCCCCAAGAAGGTAAGAATCCTTTACTAAGGATGCACCACTAAGAATTAAACTGCAAACAAAATTAAACGCTTATTTCGCTGACATCAATTCAGAACTTTTATTTTATTTTATTTTTTCTTCTTACAAAAAATTGATTCCTTTAATCTTTTTCTCCATTTTTCTCTCTCTCTTTCTCTCCTACTTTCTGTTAAATTCCATGTTCTGTTAATATCGTTTGGATTATGGAAATTTTTTGTCCCTTTAGTCTTCTCTTTTTCCGTTTTATTTTTGCTCTTATTGAGGTTTTTTCTTGTACTAATTAAAAGATGATGAATAAAAAGAAAACACAAACTAAAACAGAATTATTTCGACCATAACAGTAACAGTAGCATAACAGTAGAATCCTTTCCAGCAACAGTGAGTGTCGTTTGAGTGCAAGGAAACCACCGATAATCAGTTTTACTTCTGGTCTCTTGGTCTCTTATGGTTAACTTTGCTATCTAAGCAAACGAGACTTTCTTCCTCGTCTTCTTCTGTTTCTTCTTCTGCTTTTTCTTCTTCTTTCCTTTATTTATCTTTCATCCCGGGAGAGCTCATTGAGCAAACTGTGTAACGAAAGTGTTGAAATTTTGTCTACGAGTGTATCTTTCTTAGAGAGAAGAAAAAGGAAGGAAGGAAGGCATTAAAGTCATTTAATTATTTCGTTTAACAAACATTCGTTAAAACCTTTCTGGAAGCTGTCGATATTTGTTTAATCATTTAGTGGTTAGTAAGCTCTTTCAATTAGCTCTAGATTAAACGCTTAAAGAAGCTAGTGTTAAGCCGACCATTAGGCGCTTTTGTATTTGTTTTTCGTTGATCAATCAAGTCTTCATTGTCAGTTAATCAGCTAATTTGACATGGTTGTAAAGATAGCGCCAAAAAAAAAGCCAAAAAATGTTACTTACAGAATTCTGTAAAATAACAGTGCCTAAATGGTTTATAGCCATGCTTTAACAGAGAGAATTATAATGACTGTGCCGAAATGGTTTATAGCCATGCTTTAACAGAGAATTCGAAAAAAAACTCTTTAAATTCACTGTTTTTTTTAAAAATAAATTAAATTAAATTAAAAATAAATTAAAAATTAATTAAGAAATTAATTCATGTTAATATTCATGTTAATAATTACTATTACATTACTTACCCAAATACTCAAATAATCCTTAATCCTTAAAAAGATTTGCCCGCTTGATCTTTGTGAATTGAATGAATGACCTTTAAAGGTCACGACCGCGTTTGGGGGCTTATTTTTGTTGGCAATGCTTCTTCCAACATTAATTAAACTAGAAATTAAAGAAAGACGGAAGAGTTTTTCTTTAAACTTTTTGTTTTTTAGCTCTTTTTTTTTTTTCATTTTTCATTTTCATTCTCTTGGCCTCTTTTTGCTTTCTCTGCCCACGACTCGTTTTTTTTTTGTTTTGTTTTTCTTGTGCCTGCTGTGCGAAGGCGTCAAAAAATCAGCCACAACGTTCGAGAGTAACGAGATGACGACGCAGCGCGCCTTTCAGAAGTCAACACTCGGCGAACTCAACAGACAGCCGGAAGGCTTGTCGGCGTCGTAGACAATGCAAACAACAGTCACAGACCAAAAAAATAAAGAACCAACAACGATTTCTGCTCTTAATTAAAGCAGCCGGAAGATAACTCGGCTACTCGGATAGTGGCCGGTACTGAGTCGTGAAGTGAAAGCCTCGAGCTGATTTGAAAACCTTGTGAGAGTGCGGGCCGGTTCAAAGTAGGAGCAGGAAAGTGGGTAAAGGAGGTTTTGCTAAGCACGAAAAAGAGTGGACCAATTAAAAAAAGCCGAGGACTAAATAAGGCTTTTAGTCCTTTTCGATAAGATCGCATTGAATTTGCTGGAATTTTATGAGTATTTTTTAAGTGAATACAATCAAAATCAGAAAACTTTGCTAAAAACATTATTAAAATAAATTGCCGAAATGAAGTTTATGGCAAGGATTCGTCTGGCTTTACTCACTCGCCGTCGAACGAAACACTTCCTTCGTCAAAATCATGAAATGGATGGCATAAAAGCCATCAAAACCTTAGCGCTTAAGCCATTGCTAAAGCCGCGTTAATGTTCGCAGTCTTTTGTGAGTGGCAATAAGGCTATGGTATTGAGTTGTTGTTGTTGCTGTTGTTGTTGTTGTTGTTGTTGTTGTTAGCCAGTTGCGCCGCGGGGCCGCTTGATGTTGGCAACACAGCAAATAAATCTCTTTTTGCTCCGCTGTCCTTCCGCTGTTAGCCTGTGTGGGTCAGTGTGAGTGTACGAGTTGCGTGTGTGCGAGTATACACATGTATGTGGTGGTATGCTCGTCGTTTGTGCATTTGTATTCGTTTTCTAAATTAAAGACCTTCAGTTGGAAAAAGTCGCAATGGCTGCGTTGCTGCAGGCCGCGAACGCGAGCGGTTTAATTGATGGTCCCTGGTCGATGGTCGATGGTCGATAGTAACTACTGGCACTCAAACGAGTGCTAAAAGGTAGAATTTTTTCCAGCATCCAGCATTTTTTTTTATTGCTTGGGAGGAAGAATGGATGGATGGATGGTCTTAAACTAAACACTGACGGTAAATGGACACTTTTTAATTGTTAAATTTTCCAACATAATTAATGGCATATTTGGTACACGAGAATCAAGGGGGTATCAAGTATCAAGGGGTACTTTTCTTTAATTGGGCCTCATTTTTTGCGTACAAATTTGTGGCGCGTTTGCGTGAAATCTATAAGCGTACACGTTCGTGAGCTCGCTCGCCAAACGCGTGTGAGCGCTGGAGTCATGGTTATTACAAATTATTAATCAGTCGGAATATGTATAAAAAAAAAATTAATTAAATCTAACTAAGAATTTTAGTTTTAGTTAAATTTAATATTTAGTTAAATTTCGATTTAAATTTCGATTTTGATTTAAGAATGCAGTTACTTCAATTCAGTTTTCAAACCTCATCACTCAATTCTATTTCAATTTCGATACAGTTAAGTTCATTTTGATTTCATTGAGGTTCAATTCAGTTCAATTCAGTTAAGTTCAATTTTGTTCAGTTCATTTCGCTTCATTTCATTTCACTTTATTTCATTTAAATTTCAATCCGTTTCAATATTTTTCACTTTAACACGATTGAATTCATTTTCAAATCGGTTTAATTAGCGTCGCGAATTGGACTTAGTTTAATTCGGAAGCAAGTTAATTCAGTCTGCCTCAAATGCTCTTTACTTCAGTTCAATTAGTTCGATGTTATGGTGCGTACATACGCGATTTTAGTTGCATGCAATTTTTTAGCATTTCAAAAGCTCGTACATTTTCAATGCGGTTTAAATCAGTTCAACTCAGTTAATTTGCTTACCCCGAATTTAGTTGAATTCGATTGCGGTTCAGGTCGAATCAGATGACAATCAAAATGATTGAAGTTAAATTCGATTTCAATGCTTTAGATTTCACTTCAGTTTAACTCATGATGATCGTGAGGAAATTACGATCATGCGGAAATTATGATCATGTCAGTTTGTCAAGTTTGACAAATCAAAATCTTTGGAAACAAGAAATCCAAAAAGAATCCTTTGATTTGTGAGTAAAATATGTAAATATTTACAAAAAGTAGTAGAAAAAGTAGTAGATTCCTTTTTAACAAAAAAAAAAAAAAAAACGTTTCAAAACGGCGGGACCATCTCTCTCCCTCTCTCTCACTTGCTATCTCTTTCTAACAACTGATTTGGTAGCTGTAGACGGCAGACTGCATTTTGTACGCCTGAAATGTTTTCACAGTATAGAAAAAACAACAACAACCAATGACAAATACCAACGAATCCAAAATCCAACAACAATAACAGCAACAACCACACCGACGAGAACAACATGAAATCAGTAAAACGTAACAAATGAAGCTTTGTGTTCGTTGGTAACATTTGTCAAATGGTTGAAGCGTGAAAAAAATGCGACTGTCCGGCGTCGACGACGCAGCGATAGACAAAGCCAGCAATGTGTAGACCTCAAAATCGTTTCAGTTGTTTCGTGTATGGTTTCCGTTTCCGTTTCCGTTTCCGCTTGCAGTGACTCTGTTATTTTTGCTTTAGTTTTTGTTGTGTTGGTGGTTGTGGTTGTTTTGGTTGTTTTGGTTGTTGTTGTTGCCGCCAGTGTGACATTTTGCAATTTCAAATTGAAGTCGGCGCTCTGTTGTTGTTGTTGTTGTATTTTTCGTGTTAGAAAAATGTACGCCAACATCAATATGCGTAACATATTCGTCCCAGGACAGCAATGATTGTTATCGTTATTGGCATCAGGCGAGCTTGTGTTTGTCTTACACCCACACACTTGTCACACAAGCACACCGCACACACACACACACACGCACACGGCCTTGATTGCTATCAGTTCGTGTATTTGATATATTTGATATATATAAATATACATAGATATATTTATATGTATCTATTCAAACGTACCTAATATTATATTAAAAACTTAGCACATTTTTGGGAAAAATATTTGTCATTTTTGTGTGGTAAAAAAACTGTAAAAAGCCTCTATTATTACTACAATACTAATATACTATACTATAATACTATTTTATTTGGATATTTTAATGCTTAAAATGTATACACTTTACCTTGGAAAAGTTAATGATAGAGGTAGATAGTCTTATATAGAGATAGATAGATAGATTTTTTATTTTAAGAAAATTTCCTATTTGGATAATCCTTTTTTAATGCCTTAAAGGAAATAATAAGTTTCAATAAAACTCAAAAATTACAAAATTTCGATAAAATATTGTGTTTATTATTGTGAACACAGACACATCTAAGGTCTATATATATATATATATATATGTATATATAAAGTTCGGAATATAGATATATCAAATATGCATACGTATATACAAATGTATATATTCAAACACTACGACCTCCAAAAGCTAGCATCAAAGTTAATCTTCATATTATATGTTGCACATCGAATAGAATCTGCTTCTAATGAAACGTTGCACACGCCAACTGCTAAATTTTACAAAAACTAACAGACGAACTGAAGGGATTATGGCTATATCTGCCCCAACGGTTATGCCCACTTGTCGACCCTTCAGCACAGCTGGTCCGCCGGAATCTCCGCGTGCAGTGGACTTACCTTTGACACCAAGAGCAAAAAACAGATTGTCGGTTATTGTTGGATCCTGTACCTTGGAAGGATACACAACGCTCAAGTTAACCGTTCGCAATTCATCGGTTCTCACCTCCGGAGTATTGCTTAGAAGACCCCAACCATATACGGAGATGGTTTCGTTATCGGCTACTTCTCTAAAATCCAGCGGAATGGTTCTAATGTGTTTGCCTCGTAATGGTCCGCTTAATTTCAGAATGGCTATGTCCATATCAAAGTTTATGGGAAAAGGTTTATAAATGAATGGAGTTTCGTAGAATAGTATTCTTTGGCTGATGCCTTCATTCCAAACCGATGCTGTTCCGCCGTGTACCGACATTTCCTCTATGTTTCTATTTTTGATGCAATGCGCCGCAGTCAGCACGCAGTCGGGCGTCACAAGACTTCCACTACAATCAATTCTTCCTAATCGACGGATGCTAACCATGTGTGGATGTTTCTCGATGAAAGCCGGCTTGCCGCTTATAATACGCGAAAACTTTTGGGATGAGATCGTGTTGAAGAATGTTATCAGGGCGCACAACGAGAAAATTGATCCTCTAAGAACAGCCATATCTTGAATGTCCAATTGCTGCGAACTACTAGAATCTAGAGCCACAAGATCGAGCTATCTTCTTGATAAATTAGTGAATATAATACATATATACGAGGGTGTATATTATACGATAGTATTAATGACAATAATAAAAATAATAATTGCGAATATATTGTATATATTTATTATAGTGTGTATTTATTATCGTATATGTATTTTCTATTAGACTTAGTCGTCGGTCTAGGCACAGTCTTGGAAAAGCTCTCCAAAGCTTGTACTGCCTCTGTATGATCGTCCCGAGCGTTGAATACTATGCATTTCATTTGAAAATTTTGGTGTTTAATTTTATCAGCTCCACGTCAGAACAATTAAGGTTATAGAGACATTTTGGGGGAGACCCATTTAATGAAGGGTAGAAAATGGTATAAAAACTCATGATAACATGTTATGAAAAGAATCAATAAGCACTTAGTTGTCGTCCTAACAATGATTTCGAGCAAATTATGTCAAGCAGCTCTCTAAAGGAATGATAAAGGTATCCAAAAATACCTATAGGATGTTGATTTAGAATATATGTAAAACGCCCTGTTCGTTTCCTGTCACTTTCCTTTATTTCTAAACTACAATTAGGTGGCCTGATAATGCCTGATAACTAAATAATGAAACTGATAAAGTTGGAAAAAGTGTGTTTTAGCAGAGTTGCCAAAATTTATTACCATACTCGTATCTTATTTTTGTGTTTATTATTGTGTACATAAAAATTGTGTATATAAAAAATTCTGAATATATAGATATATTAAATATATATATGATACATACATATGTTATACAATATGTACATATATTCCAACACTATGACTTCCAAAAGCTGCCATCAATGTTAATCTTCATTTATTATGTCGCACTTCGAATAGAATATCTCTCTTAAGAAACGTTTCACGGGTAAACTGCTAAATTTGACAAAAGTTAAAAGAGGAGTTTGCCTGAACTTAGCTCTGTCTTCCCCAACGGCTATGCCCACTTGTCGACCCTTCAGCACAGCTGGTCCGCCGAAACCTCCGCGTGAAGTGGGCATACCTTTCCTACCGGTAGCAAAAAACAGATTGTCGGTGATTGTTGGATCTTGTTCCATGGAAGGGTGCACAACGCTCAAGTTAACCGTTCGCAATTGATCGGTTCTTGCCAACGAAAACTTGCTTAGAAGACCCCAACCATATACGGAGATCGGTTCGTTATCGGCTACTTCTCTAAAATCCAGCGGAATGGTTCTAATGTATTTGCCTCGTAATGGTCCGCTTAACTTCAGAATGGCTATGTCCATATTGAAGTTGAAGGGTCTATAATCGAATGGAGTTTCGTAGAATTCTATTTTTCGGCTGCTGCCTATATTCCAAAACGATGTTGTTCCGCCATGTACCGAGATTTCCTTGATGTTTTTATTTTTGATGCAATGCGCCGCAGTCAGCACGCAGTCTGGCGTCACAAGACTTCCACTACAATAAGTCGTTCCTGAGCGACGGATGTTAACCATGTATGGATGTTGCTTGATGGAAACCGACTTGCCGCGTATAATAAGCGAACAATTTTGAGATGTGACCGTGCTAAAGAATGTTATCAAGGTGCAAAACGCGAAAATGGATCCTCTAAGAACAGCCATCTCTTGATGTGTCGAAATGCTGCGAACTACTAGAATCTAGAGCGACAAGATCGAGAATAATAGTAGCATCGAGCATATAATGGAGGGTATAATAGTGCATACATACATACTTACAATACAGTACTTTAAAAGATAATACATACATTTACATATATCGTATATGTACATTATACGATAGTAATAATGATAATAATAAGAATAATAATTGGTAATATATTGTATACATTTATTATAGTGTGGATTCATTATAGTATATGTATTTTCTAAAAGCTTTCAAAAGCTTTTACTGCCTCTGTTTGATCGTTCCGAGCGTTGAATACTATGTATTTCATTTGGAAATTTTGTTGTTTAATTTTATGAGCTCCACGTCAGAACAATTAAGGTTAGAGAGACATTTTGGGGTGACACACTGAATGAAGGGTAGAAAATGGTATAAAAATTCATGATAACATATTATTTTAACATATTTAAAATAACATTTAACATTTTTATTTATTATATTATTAAAAGAATCAATGAGCAATTAGTTGTCGTCGTAACAATAATTTCAGGCAAAATACATATGTCACAGCAACTCTCTAAAGGAATGATACACGTTTGCAAAAATGCCTATAGGATGTTGATTTAGAATATCTGTCAAACGCCAAGTTTGTTTTTTGTCTCTTTTCTTTATTTATAACCTACAATGATAGACAATTTCGAAAATATGTACATAATTGCAGAACTTTATAAAGTTATTAAAATTTATTTACTATAGAAATCAGTGTTCAATAAAGAGTGAGTGATGGCCAGGTATTTACTATAGAAATCAGTGTTCAATAAAGAATGAGTGATTTTTTCGGCTTTATCGAAACAATTGATAAACCATGCTAAAATTAAGCTCTTGCTGAGTGCTATTAAATGGCATAGTTCTAAATTTTACTGCATTTTAGTGGAAAATATTATTATTTTTGAAAGTTGTTTTAGCTTATTTTATTAATAATAAGTTTCAAAAAACTCAACAAAATACGAATTTCGTCGAAAACAGCACTATGTTGTTCACAGTGATTAATCATCATATTCCTTGTCGCACTTAAATAATATTGTGGCTTTAATGAAACGTTTCACGGGTAAACTGCTAAACTTTACGAAGTTTGCAAGAGAAACTGGACTGGACTTAGCTTTGTATACCGCAACGGCGACGCCCACTTGTCGCCCCTTCCGCACAGCTGGTCCGCCGGAATCGCCAGGTGAAACCATCTTACCGTTGTCACCGCTGGCAAAAAACATATTGTTAGTTGCCCACACAATATTGTTTGGAGGAGGCGCGACGTTCAAATTAACTGTTTGCAATTCATCGGTTCTTATCACCGGAGAAGAGCTTAAGTCACCCCAACCCGACACGGAGATAGTTTCGTTCTCGGCTACTTCGGTGAAATTCAGGGGAATGGTTTTAATGTATTCTCCTCGTAATGGTCGGTTTAATTTCAGAATGGCTATGTCCATATTTAAGTTGGGCAGTCTATGATCGAATGGAGTTGCGTAAGAATCTATTGTTCGGCTAATGCCTTCGCTCCAAACCGATGCTGTTCCGCCATGTACCGACATTTCGCGGATCTTTCTATTTTTGATGCAATGCGCAGCAGTCAACACGCAGTCTGGCGTCACCAGACTTCCACTGCAATCACTAGAGCCTAATTGACGGATGTTGACCATGTATGGATGTTGCTGGATGGCAGCCGGCTCGCCGCTTACCACACGCACAAACCTTCGGCATGTGGCCGTGCTAAATAATGTTATCAGGACGCAAAGCGCGAAAATGAATCCTCTAAGAAGAGCCATCTGTCGATATATGTACATATATCGAAATGCTACGAAAAACTAGAATCTAGAGGCGCATTCTTTGTCTTTTATAAGCAAAAATATCGAGTTATTTTCGTGATGAATTATATATACTATATGGACATTAAGCGATAGTATTAATAATAAGTTTAAAAAATTAGTATATATATTGTATATAAAATTAGTATTGTATATATATAATATTTTGCATTGTATTTGCTTTAAAATTTAGCAACAGGTCTAGGCATATTCTTGAAAAACATCTGTCATTGTTTGGTAAAAAATTATCGAGCTCTTTTATTGCCTCTACATGATCGATTTGTGCGCTAAATACTATTTGAACATTTTTATTTTGGAAATTTATATACTTTATGTCGGAAGAGCTGAGGATATCAATTTTAACTTGTATCTCATTAACTTGTTCGGTCATCGACTTTTTTTATTGCCACGTGTGAACATTCTCAAATGTTTGATATACGATATTTTTTATATTTTTTGTTAAGCAATCTTTGGATTTTTTCTAATGCAAACAAAGCAAGAGCTTTTTTTTATCAGACTGTACAATACCTATCTTTTTATATATAGACTTATATATATCTTTTTATATATAGACTTGTTATGGATTTTTCCATATTTGCCATAAATCTTTAATTGTGTTACTATCGAAAGAGCAGACTGAATGTATGCTATCTTTTCGGACGTCGTGTTTAATATAGACACTCACACTTGCCTTAAGAGTCGTATATAATACAGATTTATGTTTTAATAACCATTATTCCTTAAGCCCGCCTTTTTGCACGCTTCTTGTCCACTCTTTTTTGGCCTATAAAAGTCGCATGAACCTCTCTTTGAGCCACGAGTAGTTCAAATCAGTTGCAGGCTTCACGATATGGCTGCTCTCAGACGATTCAATTTCACTTTTGGCGTCTTGGTAACATTTCTCAGCATGGCCGCAACCGAAAAGCCTGCGCTCAGCGGTCAGTGGACTTCTATCGAGGATCATCCGTACATGGTCAATATAGGCAACATAAAAGCTAATGAAAGTTATTGCGGCGGAGCTCTTGTGACACCGGACTGTGTCCTGACTGCTGCAATGTGCGTTCAGAACATGAATATCACAGAGTTGTCTGTGCTAGCCGGAGGAACCACGCTTCTAAATGCCACCGCCAGCCGACGAGTAGAGCTGTACACAACATCACCCGGGACAAATGAGTGGGCTCGAAGAGAAGCTATAGCCATCCTGAAATTGGATCAGCCACTACGAGGAGAACACATTCAGCCCATTCCTTTGGATTTTACAACAGTACACGATGACGAAACCGTCTCGGTGATGGGTTGGTTTCTTCTGCAAGTTCAGCAGCGATTGGTGAAGGAGTTGATGTTGCGCAGCGCGGATATGACGGTTATGCCATGGATTGAGTGTGCCCGATATTACAAGTATTGGGGAATAACGTCGAATACATTTTGCGGCATCGATAATGACGGCGGTGTGAGCAGAGGCGAATATGGCGGGCCAGTTGTGCGTAATGGTGAACAGGTGGGCGTGTTCGTTGGTGGGATGTACGGCGAACATCCCGGCATTTTTACCAAATTTAGCAATTTAGCAATAAAACGTTTCATAAAAAAGGCCATCTATTTCTATTGCGACAAGGACTGAAGTGAAGCGAAGTGAAGTGAGGAAGACTTGAGCATACTTTTCGATTAAAATAGGTACATACTGTGTGAAAATCTGTACATATTAATAAACTACACTTTAATAAACCGCATATAAATAAATTTAAAAAAAAAACTTTTTATTGCTTTCTTTTTGAGGAATTATTAATTAGAGTTGGGGAAAAAGTCTTCGGCGTTTTTTCCCGAAAATAAGACAACATTTTTTTTGTATGTAACAAACATTTTATTAATCCAAATATTTCTTTGTCCATTTCTTTGCAACTACCTTCTGCCATTTTTCGGGGTAAGCAAAAAAAAAAAGTTGCCAGATGCAACTAATCGTTTCAAAGTTATGACACTTGATAGTGAAGCGTTGACAAGAACGCCGAATACTTTTTCCCCAACCCAAATAAATTTAATATTAATTCAATTTATATTAATATTTAATATTATTAATATTATTAATATTTAATATTATATATTACTAATATTAATATTATTAATTTAATACTTATTTTCAATATTAATTAATTTTAATTAAAAATTAAAATTTGAATATTAAATTAAATTAATATTTTTAATATTAAATTTCATAGTAAATACAAATCAACATATTTTAGTTCTTATTTTAGTACAATATAAAAGAAACTATAGCGCCCTGGTGACATCAGTTACCAGTCTGATACTCTTTTTTTTCAACTTTGATAATTCTTAAATTCTCAATTATCAATTATCAAGATCGTAAATGTACAGACATGGTAACAGAGGTACAGGCAGGTCCCACCTCGAAAAACATCTGCGTTCATTTTAGAAAAATGTTAAAACCATCAAAACGTCTTTTTAAATCGACATGTGTGGACATGCTGAAATGTTGAAAACGTCTCTAATTGTTAAATAAACAAACAAAGTTAGTTGCTAGTTAAGCAAACATACAAAAAAATATACATATGTTTATAAGTATTTTCTGATCTTAGATAGGTTTTTCTAAGTTTTTTACAAAAATGAATAAATAATTACAAGAGTTGATGAAGGCGCAAACAGGAAAATTCAAAATGCGTGAAAAAATAACAATAACGACGGCAATAACAATAACAAGAAAAAAAAGGAGAAAACGACAAAAGAAGAATAAATGCAGAAGCATATGTGTGAGGACAGGACATGTCGCTTTCCTTGATTACTCTTCAGACGAAATTCTTTATCTTCTTCCTTGTCTTTCAAAATTCAATATTCAAAGAATTGTAATCTAGCAAACACTATCTCTCGAATATTCCTCCCGTTTCGTTTCCTCATTTCCTTTTTTTTTCTCTTCTGGTGCAATATAATAAACTTAACAGTCTTTTGCAAAAAAAATATGTTAATTTAATTTTATTTTTTGAACTATCTGATACATGAAACGGGGCAGGGCAGTAGGAGGAAAACCACCCACGTCAAGGACCAGCCACAAGCATGACAACCACAATGATTATGTTACTAAAAACGGTAGTAGTAGCAACAACAATGACCATGACAATGAAGCAATCAACAAATTGTTGAATATTAATATATACACAAGTGTTCACGATGACAGACGGCAATGAAGAATTCGGTTTCTTTCCGTCGCCGCCAACAGAAACAAGAACATCCATGGCAACAAGAGCAACAATGTCAACAGAGTTGACAGTCGTCTCTCAGAAGCAAAGTAAAAATAACACTGTGTAACATAAAAAATGACACAGGTTGAGGTTACGGCTAAGACTAAAGTAAAGGTTAAGGAGAAGATGAAGAAAAATGTAGAAGCTAGAACAAAGACTAAGACTAAGAGTAAGACACTAAAGTCGACCAAGACTTAAACGGTCTAAGACTTTTTAAAAACCTAGATATATTAAAGAAATCTTTTGGCAGGTTTCAATAAATATAACTATAATTTTGTTGTACGGTGTAATTGGCTGAATCGTAGTTATTTTCATTACGCTTTTTTCCTTTGAAGCAGTTTTAAAGAAAGTGGCAGCTGCTGGCAGATTGTTTTCGATGACTTTTAGCCACAAAAAAAAAATAACACGATAAATAAATTAAGGTCGAAGTGAGTTTTGGCACCAAAACGTGACAGCCAGAGAAACTCTTTGGCGAGGCCTTGAGAAAATTATTTTCTCAAATTAAAAGTTTTAATAGTTTTAAAGTTTTAGTATAACTTTTCATAACAGATTTGTAAAATTGTTATTGTTCTAAAAAAAATTCTTTAAAATCTTGGAATTAGGTTTTTTTAATGCATACAAATTAAATGCTTGTTAATCCATTTTAATGTTATTTTCGAAATTATTACTCATTTCGAAAGTGTTAAAGGTTTTTAGAGAGAAGAATAACCTTTCCAATTGTTTCAAATGAATTCAATGCAGCAAACTCTTGAGCTCGTCTTGTCGAAGCGAGTTTCTACTTTCGCACAAAAAGAAATATAAGATTTATGAAAGTAAAATTTTTTAAACGTGAACTCAAGAGAATTTTGTTGAGTTGACAGAAATTTGTTTATACAGTTATTATTGTTATAATTGCTTTTGGCCAATTGTCTTCCAACCTTCTTCCAACCTTCCAAACTTGTTAGAATTAATTCTTAAAAAAATCGGAAAATACCAACAAATGAAAATTTAACGAAACTACAAAATTAACTGAATTTTCATGGGTGTGAAATTCACAAAGGTTGACAAAGTCATAAAGAAGAATATAATAATGTTTTAACTTTCTATTATTTCTTTCTCAGTTAATTCGAAAATTGTCAAAATTGCTTTTTGGCTTTTCTTTCTTACAACGAAAAAGGTAATTTAGTTTTCATTTATTTCAATAATTATGGCGTGTGTCTGGGTTTGTCTGCGTGTGTGTGTTTGTGTGCGCTCACTAGAGGTGAGATAATTAGAAAAACAAAATTATACCGAAACGGAAAATGATAATAATGGCGACGATAACAGCAAAAAAGCAGAGAAGTGTAAAAAGTACTTAAAAACTGTACTAAATTCAATAAAGTTTTCGTGGAAAAATATTGCACTCTAGACGGCGATAAACTTTGACTTGGTGGCTGGTCCTTGTTCCTTGGTCGCTCGGTCCTGGCCTTTGTCTAAATTGCATTCAGCGGCGAGGCACAGACGCGCTTTAGAATGAGTTTCGGGCGCCTCCAAATGGGCTCCGATACGCTGAATTCACGCGGGCTCAAACTAATGATGATGATGATGATGACGTTGCTGCTGATGGTGTTGATGCTGCTTGCAAGAAACGTAACTAACGCGAGTGTTTCTGAAAACTGAGAAAAAACAAAAGAGGAAAGAAGGGTGGTCAGGAAGGAATGGAAAAGAGGTAATGGAAAAGCAAGGAATTGGGGAAAATGGCAGGGAAGGGGTAACGTTATAAATAGAAAAGTTAGCTTAATAAAAAACCAGTTTGATGAACAAAAAAAAAAACAAAGCTCTTAAAAAGTCATAAAATATCGCACTCAACCGATTTCTTTCGCAACAAAAATAAAATAAAATAAATGGTGTTAAATTTTATTACAAAAAAATAAATACAAACATATACGATAAAATAAAAGTTATTTAAAAACCGGATTAAAAAAAATTCCTATTAATTTGTTAATTTTTTCAATGCTAAAATGTCACAAAAGAAGAAAAAAAAAAAACACTGATGGGCCAATAATTGATGGTTCTGAAGAACCATGATTTCATGAAACGATATCAAAGAAAATAAATGAGACAAAAAAAAAAATTAATCTAACTGTAAACGATTTTTCTTTCTTGTCCTTCAAAAAATGTCCATTTTAGTCACAACATTTTTTTTATCAGTTCATCGGCTGTTATCCTATCCTACTCCTCCCCCCCCCCCCATCACAACCGTCGCTCACAAACCACGTTATAATCGCTTTGTGAGCCATCGCCATCAGCAGCCATCAATTGAAAGCATTAGAAATGTCTCGAGAAGTGTCGTCGAATGTCAAATATCTGTCTTTATTTTAACGGATATACTCGTACCAACTACCAAAAACATTCTCAACCCCTCCCCCCCACTCCCCTTCCCCTTCTCTCGATCAACGCAACTCAAGAAATGACAAGGAGTCCATTCCTTTCATTTCGCCCAGCATCCACTCAGTCTTTTTAATATCAAAATAAGAAATTGAGAGAGGAAGGGAGGAAGAGAGAGACAGATTGAAAGAGACAGAGAAAAGTGTCACCGAGGATACATGAGCAGCTGCTATTTCCTGCCATTCATTTAATACATTTTCGAAGCTAATCAACCAGTCAGTATCTCTTTCATACTATTATCTTACTCTTCTTAAGATCTCCAATAATTTAATATTTAAATTGAATTTTCTGTAGAGATTCTCAAAAGTACAATGAAAATGTGAAAATTTTTCTAAAGTGAAAAAGAAGAAGACTGAGAAAAAGAAGAAGAAGAAGAAGAAGAAATCAAATCATTATCCATACAACCCTTTTTGGGTTCAGTGTATAAAAAGTCGAGTAATTTAGGTCGAAAATTTCTAAATCTCAAAAGTTAAAAATTTAAGGAAAAGAAGAAATTGGAAATACTTTAAAGGCGAATTTAGAATTTTGAATAAGATTTGACATCATTGAGATTATCGAATACTCGTACAAATGTGTATAAAACCGCCAATAAGCCGCTGATTTTGAAAGTGCATTAGGTTAAAGTTTTTCTGATTGTGTGTGCGATATTTGCAGGTTTTGATTTCTAAATTAATTATCTGCAATTTCTATTGAAAAGCAAAGTTAGGATTTTGTTTAAAAGAAATTTTTGGATTTACGAAAGAGTATTATTATTATATCGTACCTTTTTTATGGATTAAAATTTTAGAATTTGAAATACAGAAACTAACAAAGTTTTGACTGATATCTTAAAAGATTTTAAAATCTTGAAAATTTTTCGTATTTAGATTTTGTTGTAGACATACGAGTATATGTACAAGTATATATAGATCCCGTTTAGGTATATAAGCTCATCGAAAAATGGAGGTAAATTTCGATTTCATAATTTCAACTTTACTTTTAATATTTCCTTTATATTGCATCGCACGCAAATATACTTAATGGTCTTCACCACAATTAACAGCACTATACGAGTAATTATCTTCACCGTAATTATCATCATCATCATTATCGTCGTAGTTGCTAAAACGACGCCCACTCCATCTACCGAATTATTGTACGCTATATATACGAAATGAAAGCGTTATAATAAATCATAATGTCATGTCACTTCAAAAATCATGCTCAATTCATTATAAAATTTCAAGAGAGACAGAAGACTGAAGGTACAAGACAGAAGATAGACAGAAGACTGAAGGTACAAGACAGAAGAGGAAAGACTGAAAATGCAAGACCGTTTCTACTCGAACTTTATTATTTTGTCCGGCATCTTGACATGATTTTGATTTTTTAAAGGAAGAGATAAAAAGGGATACAAATGCTCTGAGGACGAAGGAGAAACATTAGCTTTAGTGAGGTCAAGACCATCCATGGTCAAGACTCTTTTGAGAAATTCACAAGATTTTGCAAATGAATTTATTATATTTGACATCTCTTGTTTGAAATCTAACAAATGGATTGGTTTCTGAAGGGTATATTGTACTTACAGAATACCTCGTTTTTTTTTTATTTTTCTGAAATGCAGAAATCCTTGAGAATGCATTGTTTTTACTCATTATTTTTTTGGTTTTTAATGATTGATTTGATTTTGAAATTTCTCCAAAAGTGTGATGAAAAATGAATAGTCCCAGCACTCAGACGTTAATTATCCTTTCGCTATATTTTTTGTTTCTCTCTCTCTCTAGCTCTATCTCTTCTCAAACTCACTCTCTCTTTGCTGCAGAAAAAGCTAATTATCTGAGCAAATTTTCGGTTATCGCGTCAAATGCAAAATCCATCAATTTCATTTACACTCAACACGGCTCGCCCTCTCTCTCTCTCTCTCTCTCTTTGGATCATTTCAACCAATTTCAACTATTTTGCTTTTCCTTTCTCTTCTTCTTCTTCTTCTCTTTTTCTTCATCATCGTTTCCGCTTTTGCAATAAATAAATGAGTGAAGATGGTTCATCCTTTTTCGAGTATTCAGTATTGCATTTTTTTGCGTGAAATAAACTTACTCACTCACTGGGAAGAAGAAGAAGAAGAAGAAGAAAAAGAAGCAGAAGAAATATTGAACAACGCCAGCAGCAGCAACATTTCTCAATATTTTTGTTAAATTATGCAATAAGTGCAAAAATGTGCACTTATGCCAACAAACACTCGCAGTGAGTTACGAAAATGGAAAATAAAGTTAACACAACAACAACAACGTAGGAAGGTGGGAAGGGTGGCGTTGAAGCGTGGAAGAACGTGGGGGAGTGGTTAAATAGGGTAAAAACGTTTTTTACTAAATTAAAAAAAAACAACAACACTGAAGTGAACAAAAACGTAGCAGAAAAAGTAGCAGGAAACCAATAAAAATGTCAAGCGATATCGAGAAATAAGCAGTGATGAAGCAAACAGAAGCAGAAAAAAACAAGCAGCGACTAAAAAAAAGTACGACTGACAGCAGCAGAAGTAAAAACAATAACAAAAACAAGGCAAAACACAAATTGCTCTCAAATGAAAGGCGGCGCAAAAAATAAAACAGCAAAACAAGAAATACTAAAAACAAAAATAAAAAATAAAAAAATAAAAAAACCAAACAAAAACAGCCACTAAAAATAGATAAGGAAGAAACATGCAATACCAGAAAGGAACCAGCTGTTACTCAACTTCGTTGCAAGCCAGGACGAAAAAAGAAACACGAAATAGCAAGGAAATGAGGCTTCAAAAAGAAGAATTGACAGTTGGTGAAACAAAAACCAAAACAAAAGCAAAAACCGAAGTAAATACAAAAAAAACACAACAAAAAAGCTGCAGTCATGCAAATATACCGACGCCGACAGCGCGGCTCGCCGGTGAAGCCGGAAAATTTATGGTGCAAAATTGAATTGAGTCAATACAGTCGCTTCGTTGAAGACTTAATTGCATTGGAACATTTTTCTTCGCACCATCTGACACGCCAAGCCGTAAATCTGAAAAGCGTGAAGTAAATGATACTCGTAGATAAACAAAAGACGGCAAAGAAACGAGAAAAACCAAACGACAAATACAGAAAATACACTCAGAAACTCCTGAAAGCGCCCACTAAATGCACGCCCACAACAGACGAACGAACGAACGAACGAATGAAGGACCTCACTTTGGTACAGTTAGCGCTAGAATTTATTACTTCCAGCTTCTTGTTTCTTGCTCTCAATCATTTTGAACCTTGCGATTTGTAGTCTCTTCTCATCTCTTTTTGTCTCCTTTACACTGTGACCATCAAGTCCTTGGGTTCTCAATTTTTTAAGAGAAAAACTGTCAAGGAAACGTCGGTTTATGCTCAAAAACAAACATCATCCATTCATGCCTTATCAAATTCGTATCGCACACAATGATAAACTGCCGAACAAAGTGTAATAAAATGAGAGGGGGGCGGGCGGAGGGGATGGTTATTTGAGACAGGAAATTTGAATAAAACTTCAATTTCCGAAATCAAAATCCGCAGAGTTAAAAATCGTCACCGAAAATGGCGGTAAAATGTATTTTCTTTGAAAGTACCGCGTTTTATGCGCAAGGATTTTACATTGAGAGAAACAATTTTCTTTTGAAAAGAGAAGATCTCAGAATTTATACTATGTATTACTTCGTATGTATCTCATAAACTACACTCTAAAAATTAAAAAAAAAATTCTTGGTATAAAGTTTATTCCAAAATGGAATGCATAAAGATCTACACTAATTTTGTTAGAGAATATATACTCCTTCATTGTATAAAATTCTATACAATTTTTTAATAAAAAATGAAGTAGAAGTTTACAAATTTTTAATCCTATTTTTAATTGATTTTATACTATTGATATATAAAAATCTTTCATAAAATGAAATATTCCTACAAAATTAAGATAAAAATCTTAAAAAAGGTATTTTAAACCATTTGTGTATAAATTTTATATTATTCTATTTGTATTATTTGTATATTATATATGTATATATGGTATTTAAACACGGAAAGTACACACAATTTAGAAGCTAAGATTGTGTATTATAAATATTGCCAACGTAGAAAAAATGCATACGAATTATAGATCTGAAGTAAACTTGAAAGCAAAAATATTACAAAAATTCTATCACAAAGTAGTATAGAATTTATGCAACATTTTTATTACCTTTCTTTATAATAAAATCACAAAAATAATTAAGAATAATCGTTATGTCTCTTTTTTAGAGAAGAGTTTGGAAATTTAAATATTCATGGAGATAAACGATGTCGACAAATATGTATCCTTCTTCCTTCCACAAATCGATCATTTCGTATCGTTACTGTGAGATCAAATGTCTTTTAGTTCCGGCATCCGTTGGATCTTGGCGCAACGGATCTGGCGCAAATTCTTTCACACCATCAAGAGGATGGATAACAGAAGAAGTCCTTATGACTAATGACCAATCGATAAACTCGACTTTTCATCAATCACAATCACAATCAACTCAATAGCAACAATATTTTTTGGCGCTTGATGGATTTTGGTGCAAAAAATCTAAATAAATGTAGACTGAAATTTGTCTGAAATTTACATTTTGCGTGAGAGCTTTTAAACTTTTACGATATATGTAAGAAAAAAATTAAAAAAAAAAAATTGTTATACATAATTCTTACTTTAGTTTTCATTTTCGAAATTCGTTGGTGGTAAATGGGTCTACCGAAGAGACTTGGTAGATGCCAAAGACTTTGAGGCCACAGGCATGCATGCAGTTGATGCATGCAGTTTATGCCTACAGTTTATGGCTGCATCTGGTGTGTGGTGTGTCTGTGTGTGTTCGTGTGTGTGTGCCGAATTCGACTGCAGTCTGAACTCAATGTAAATTTAATTGTGATTTTAGCACAAAGACTGCCCGCTGCTTGTCGATATTTTTGTCAAAATTCAATAAAATCTGGCACAACACCAAATAAACAACAACCGGACACGCCACACACACACACACACACACACACATACAGACGAATAAAATAAAGAAAACAAACACTTGCACAAACATTCACCGAAACACAGCAGACTGAGATTGTTGCTCTCAAACGTTCATAATGAAAATGCTATTAAAATAAAATTAAAGAATTAACCACTACGACAACAACAACAACAAACAGCAACACCATGGAAGATTAAAATAATAAAAAAACAACTTGTTCAAAGTGCAAATTGCTTTTGTGTGAATGAAATTTCTCTCTTATTCCTTTTCCCAATTTTAATCTCTATCATACTCGCGTAACGATCGCGCACTGAGGCTAACATACAACAGAAAAAAAACAACTGAAAACAAACAAAAATGCATCTAAATATCGAAAAAATGGGTAAAAAAAATTAAATAAAACACGCTAGAATTTTTATGATTTGCCGGTTTTTATAAAATTTTATATTCGTTAGTATTTGGTAGATGTGCGCGGACGAAAAAAAAATTCCAACAATAAAATGAATAATATTTATTTTGTGTGCAATAAATATTTAATAAAACAATGCTTCAGAAAATTATTGTGCATTTATTTAAACGTGGTAGCATTAAGTGTAAAAAATTATTAAGAAATATAGAGTTATTCAAAATAGACTATAGGAAGTTTTTTAAAAGTAGGAACATACTATTTTAAAATTTATTGTTTTTTTTTTATACAATAATTATTATCCATGTATGACAAATCTGGGCTCAACGTCCAATTTGGGATAAACAACACCTAAACCTCATTTTAACGGTTCTAATAAAATACAAGCTTATTCTTCAAAATTCTATAACTTCTTTTAGTACTTTTAGTTTAACACTTATTTAGAAAACTATTTAGAATTTAGCATCATTTTAAATTTAATTTAAAAATTTAGAATTAAAAAAATGTAATCTGTGCTCTAAATTTTCATTTAGTTAATAATCTTCTATTAATTGTTCTGCTATTATCTGATGTTATTTAAAAATTAAAAAGATATTAAAAATTGTAATTTATTTTTAACCTAAAAAATTGTGTATGTATTGGCATCCAAAGAGTCACTGACGTTACTAATGTCAGTAACGCTTGACAGCTTCATCAATTTCATTTCAGCCTTCTACTGTCGAGACAGTTAAATGAGTCCAGACACACTCTATTTACAGTCGCTTTTTCGCATTTTCTGGTTCTTTGTGGGACGAGGCAAAATAACGAAAGAGATAGAAATTAATCTTCTTCTCTCTTCTGTAGTCATTCTTTAACGTAATGACATGAAGTTTTAGAGCATAATGACTACGAGGCGAGAGAGTTGTTAAAAGCACGACATAATAGATTTTTGTGGGTATAAAATGAAATAAATTAAAAAAAAGAGTGGGTTTGAGACAGAAAGAGGGGGAGGTACATATACATATACTTATATAGAATAGCATTAAATGGGTAATTGGTAATGTAATGATTGTGGACCAGAAGAAAATGGGTGCGGTTAAGGGTTAATGGTTATGGTTCGAAGAAATTTAAGGAATCGTTTGAAGATACCTAAATTGGTAATGATGATGATGGTGTTGAGTTTTCCGCTATAATTTCTTAAATATAGTGCATATTTGATTAATTTTAAAATTGATTAATAGGATTTTTTCAAACTAAAGGACTTTAAATAATTCACTGGAATTTGTATAGTAAAGACCATAAAGTCATTTCAAAAAGAAGAGTATTAAAATCTTATTTTTCCATTAAAATAAGCAACATCTACCCAATTTATATAATTGCCATTAACCGAAGTAGAACAAAAAAAACAACTCTCATTAAAAACAGTCACATCGAGAAGCTCAACTCTTTGCGCTTCAATGATTTTGATCTTCGAAAGGTCGAAGAATAAGAGTTCTTTAAACAGAAAAAGAAAAGGCAAAGAAGAAGGGAAAAACTGCTCCAACTTGGCCCATTTTTTTTCCTTCGGTCTGGTCTGACCGACCAAAGCAAAAAGCAAAAAACATAAAACATAAAACAACCGTAATAAATTGCCAAGAATTGAAAAGTTAGTCAGTCGAATGGCAGACTGAGTCAAAGGCAGATTGTCCGAAACGAATTGAAAATATGCAGGAGGCTTGAGAGATGAAGAATAGTAATGAAGTGAAAGAGAGGTGATGGGAGGCAGTAGAGTGGAGACAGTGTCATACAAGCAAATATTGGCCAGAGCCAGAAGAAACAAATGAAAGGTAGAGTAGAAGCAGACGGTAATAGAGAGGACTTGGGCCGTTGGGGACCAGAAAGAGTGGAAATTAATAAAAGCAGGTTTGAGCAGAGTTAGTGAAAATCTGTCCAAAATTTTTTTTTCTTAATATGAACTCTAAACTGTAAGAGAAGAGATAAGTTTTTTAATAAGATTATTTTTTTATTGGAATTTTTGAAAGAAAAAAGTTCAAAATTGAAAAATTACGAGATGAAAAAATAAAACAATTAAAAAATGTCGAATTTATTTATGTAAAATTTTATCAAATGTCAATTTATTGGAATTTTTTTTTTAATTTTTTTTTTTTAAATAAGATGATTCTTTAACGAAATTTTTGAATGAAAAAAGTTGAAAAATAAAAAAATTTTTAAAGTGAAAAAATTTTAAGATTTGAAAAATTAAAAAATTTCAAATAAAAAAAAATTTATTTCAGTTCTTTTTTTTAAATTTTTAATAAGATGATTTTAAAACGGAATTTTTCTTATAAAAAAAGTTAAAAAATGAAAAGATATAAAAAAGAGAAAAACATTAAAAGTTGAAAAAAATTAAACAACTAAAAATTATCAAATGAAAAAAACTTGTTTAAATTTTTTTTTTTTTAATTACGTCGTGTCAAATTACTGAAGCATTCATCAGCATCCGTCGGATTTTCACTCACATTTTGACTGACGCGCCGAGTAATCAGTACGAGATTAGAAAGATTACATTTTGAAGCGAACACTTTCTGAATTCTTTCGCCCATTCTGACGATCCAATTCTCTAAAATTAAAAAGAAAACATTTAAATATTCTTTCAAAACTGATTTTTCACATTAAAAAATTTAATTTACCAAAAAAAAGGAGAACAAGCCTTTCTTGTAAAAGAGTTTAATGGGTTTGAGTTTTTTTTTTTTTCAAAATGTCGACTTTGTCGTAAATTTCTTTTAAATATATTTATTTACGAGCCTTATGCCAATTTGGTACGTACATACATATACATATATACACGCGAGGTACATACGGGTATTTAATGAAATTGTCTGAGGCGGTAAAGTTTTGGACCATTCAGTTTTTTTTTAGTAGTTTGCTTTCGTTGGTTTGTCTTTTTTCGCAGTGTTTTATTTATTGCGTGTGGCGTTAAAGATAATCCTCGAGCGTAAGGTTTCTCCTTCACGCTGATGCCATGAAGTCAAGGTTTTTATAAAAATTATAAAAAACCGGCCGGTATAAATTGTCCTTTCTTATCAGCAGAAGACAGCAGTAACAACAACAACAACAACGACAAAAACAAGAATAGTGTGTATTGGTAGACACTGGTCAATGCATTATAATCGTTTAATGCGAATTTTAAGGCGAAAAAAAAGAAGAAATTGCTGCCGAAATGTTGTTAAATTTATTGATATTTTTTTTATTATAAAAAAAAAAATTTTTATATTATAAAAAAGAAACAGAGACCGACCCTACAGAAAGGGCTAAATCTGGGGTGCCGAGGCAGAACCCGGGAAGACTGATTGTTTTAAGAAATTTCATGAAAATGCTTTATAGCTTGTTTTTCTGTTATTTTTTTGATGTTTATTGATCGGGGTCAAGCTGCTTAAGCACACATACATACACACACATACATACATACACACACATATGAACTTATTTGGTTTTGAATATATATTAAGCCATCACAAAAGAGAAAAAATTAAAAAATGTTATAAACATTCATACGTAACCACGTTAGAGGCAGAGAGAGAGAGAGCAAGTTTTGGTTTTTGTGGCTGATCCTGAGTTATTCTTGATTTTGCAATGGATCCAGAATTCAAACAATATCAGCCGCCCCTTCGTCGTCTCCTTCTTTTTCTGTTTCTTCTTTCTGCTTTCTGTTTTCTAAGAATGAAGAACGTGTATAATAGGATAAGTTTTCACTTCATTCGTATCCTGAAAGTCTTAAGGTAAGCTCCCTCTCTCTCTCTCTCTATTCATTCAACTATGGAGATAAAACAGTTTACAGAGTTCCTTTGTTTTTTGCCTACATTACTTTTTTTCGGGGGCTTTTTACAGAAGATTAAGTTTACACCACAATTCTATGAATTAAAATGTTTTGTTTGCATCAACAAACAAACAAACAAACAAACAAACCAAAATAAAAAAAATTTAAAAAAAAAATGCAAAAACAAAAACTGCAAAAACGTACTACCGATAACGTAAGCTCTCTCTTTGCATAACTAATTAACTTGGCTCGCACGCCGTCACAAACGCACTTGTTACCTACCGAGCATGCAGCGAAGCATCTGCATGAACACGTGCAATATCACAAATGTACACACACACACACACACACGCGCGCACACACACAGGTGCTTTTCGGTCTATGTATGTGACGCACATACTCTTACACTTAACACTTTCCGTATTACGCTTTGTTTATATGAATAGCAGGAAGATTAAAGTTGACTTGGTAACAGCTCTTCTTCCTTATCTTCTACTTCTTCTTCTTGACAGCCACATTAAAAAAAAGCAAAATGTCAACACAACACAAACACAATCACAAGAAAAGAAAGGTAACAATGAAATGCAAAACGCATACATACAGATAATGATAATACTCGTAATATATATAAAAAAAAACATAAACGCAAAGCCAAATCCAGTCTTGCGTCTAGAGATGCTAAATGATAGCTATACGAAAAAGAAAACGAATATCGAATACATTTTTACGATAATTTAATCACCGCCTTTTTCTAAAGGAAGTGTCGTCAGCAGGCGATAAAAATATTGTACGAGCAAAATCTTTTTGGGTTTAAAAATATTATCGCCCGTAAAAAAAGTAGACGGAATTGACGAAAACGTGTTTTTTGCCATGAATTTATATAGCGTTTTTCCTCAAGTTAAGGCTGTTTTTTAGATATGAAGTGTCCAAAGCAAAAAATGGTTAGTTAACTTTAAGTTTCGGCTTAAAAAAGCAAGAAAAAATGTTAAAATTCATTTTACTAAAAACTATCACTAAAAACTATTATCATAATTTTACTAAATTATCAGTTATCAGCAATTTGCAATTTTGACATTGAAAGTTTGCAATTTTAGAGAAGAATTTAGAATTTAGATTGAGAGTTTGCAATTTTAAATGAGAATTTTTTTTGGAGAAAGTGTTTATAAATGCTTGAAAATACATCTGTGTATAACTCACTTTTTAGATACTGCAAGATTTAGCAGATATGTTAGGAGAAAATATGGAAGAGTATGGTACGAGTATATGAGTTTTTGCTACTGGTAAACTGTAAACTGCAAAAATGTAAAACTTTAACATCACTAAAAAAAGAAGATCTCTAATAACTAATCCCAAAGAGAGACACTTAGTTACAAACATGCACATGCATAAACAAAACAAAAATAACAACAACAACAACAACAACAATAATGATAATAATGGAGCATTAAAGGTGTGTTGGTTTTAAAACTATTTGCTGCATAAAGTTTTGTTAATTAAAAATTGAAAAAGCATCATGTGCGTCAGCAGCAGCAGCAGTGACAATAACAACAACAACAACAACAACAAAAACAACAACAACAACGAAAACAACAAATTGTTGCAAAAAGAGCAAAAAGAGGAAGCATAAGAAAGCAAGCAAGAAAAAAGACCGAATTATAAAGTTTAAAATTAAAAAAGAAAAAGAAGACTAAGAAGAAGACCAAGAAGAAGAAGAAGAGGAAGAAGAAGAAGACTAAAATACGTTAGATACTGTTGAGTGAGTTGATCTGGAAGTAAACATACATACATACATTAGCACTGATCCTGATCCTCGGTTACACAACAACCTTGGTCTTCGGTTAAACAAGCCGAGCGTAATAACAAAAGTTGAAAACCTTAAGCCGCTTTCGTTGCCATGGTCATTATTGCTGTTGTTGTTGTTGTTGTTGTTGTTGTTGTTGTTCTTATTTATATTATGTTGGTATTAATTGTAAATTGTCTAGAGCACATAAATATAAATACAAACTTACGTACATACGTAATCGTGTGTGTAAAGGATAATAATAAAGCAGTGTTTCTCCATCGGCATTCCGCGGGGCCGGAACTAAGATTTTTGTAGATGAACTCTTTAAAAGTAAACCACTAAAGGTTTACTGTGTCGCTGTTTTTACTACGATGCAGAAGGTTACTAATGTATTTTTCGGCATCACAACGCATTTTTCAATGATCTTACCGTATGACTTCGGTATTAACACTTTCTTTCTGAGCGAGAGGAAGTGTTTCAATATGAATTCTAACCATAAGTTGCCTCTAGCAGATCAGTGGGATCATTCTGAAGGAAGCATTGCCGGCCGCTTTTTCGCCGTAAGTGTTCTTATAACGATATTTTTTCATATTAAAGTAGCAGAAAAGGTTGGTAACCACTGGCATAAACTGGAAATACAAGTACTTTCACAAAAAAAAACATTCGCTTAGACATAAAACTAAACTGGGCTTAAGTCGGCCGCCAAACGAGAAAAAGGAAATACGACTGAGAGGAAACACTTTAAGAAAAAAAGTAGTGTAAGTGTGTGTGTGTACATACATATGTGTATGTATGTAAGTACTTGCGCCAGGTTTAAGAAAGAAAACAATTGAATAGTTTTTTTATACTTATTAAAAAAATTAATCTGAATTATAAACCAACTATAAAGCAAATGTCACGCAAAGAGTAAAAGAGAGTAAAAGAGTAAAAGAGAGTCACACGTATTAGCTATGAGTCAACAAATGATATATCGATGATAATGACTATATATATTAGTCCGTTCGCGGACTAATCGTTCATGGATCAGTGATGAAAATTCATGAGTGAAAAGTCGTTGACGAATCGTTGAACTCTTTTTAAACTATTTCTTTCTCTTTGGAAAAAAATGTTGAAAATTTTTGTCATTTCATGAGAATTTGAAAAGTCTGAAAACATTTGTTATTGCAGTAGTTGTAGTTGTTGCAGTCGTTGTTGCTGTTATTGTTGCTGTTGTTGTTGTTGTTGTTGTTGTTGTTGTTTTCGTTCGTGCTCTCTGCCCGAAGGACAATTAATTATACTGTACGCTGCGAACTGTAAGCTGAGGACACACTTGACGACATAATCAGAGAATATAAAGAATATACGAGTATTTGTTGGTGTGAGTGCACGCGTTATTTTTTTTCATAAAACTTTAATAACGTAATCATTATGAAAACGTTTTTTTTTTATGAATTTTCTTTTTGGCCGATAGTTTCAACGATCATGAGCGTGTGTAAAGCACGTCTGCTGAGTCTCATTAAACTTCTCCAACGCTTTCAGCGACTTCTGAAGGCAGCGCAATGAAAGGAAAAATCTTCAGAAGAAGAAGAAGAAAAAGAATTTCTATTTCTACTTCGTAGGTTACTTTTAACATTTGATTTCTAATAATATAATAATATGAGTTGGTTCTCTTTAACCTTCTCCAACCGAATTTCGCTTCACGAGACAAACATAAAAATTGTTAAAGAAAACTTGGGCAAGATGAGGAAGAGGAAGAGAAAGATGAGAAGAAGAAGTTGAAACGCTGGCATCAACAGAGAAGCGTTTTTATCTTAAGATTCTTATTTTTCGTTGTGTTTTTTTGCTTGTTGTTTTCTTAACGAGATGTTTCTCGTTAACAGAGTTATTCGCTGAGTTCTTCTTTTTCTTTGGCTTTAAGCAAAATTTTGAAATAGTAACATACCTACATACATACTCGTACATGCGTGTATTATTTCTGTTGTTGTTGTTGTTGTACCTCTGTAGGAAATTTTGCGTTGGCTCCGCAAAACTTCACTCAAAACTTCACGCAAAGGAAAGTGACTGATCCAGTTTCGACTCTCAACTCAATTGTGGACATCTTCAGGGTTGTTTTAGTGCTCCTTTATGGTTATTCTAGCGTTAAGTTGAACTTTTGTTGTTGTTGTTGTTACTGTAGATATCATTATTATGGAAATTTGGAGTTTGGTGAATACTTGAAAACCTTAAGAATGTCATTAGAATGAAAAATGCGTTAACACCGAGGGCGCAGCAGATTCTTTGGGACATTTCTAGAGATAGTGAAAAAGAGATGTGGACAATTTCTAGGATGATTTACCCATTTTTTGTTGAAAATATTTTTTTTTTTTAATAAAAACATTAATAAAAAAATTTTAAAAAATATATGCCTGTAAACAATGTAAAAAATTTGAAGACTTTTTATCATTAAAAAAAATTTGTTGCAGTTATTGGATGCAGGCAGTAAAGTTTTTGATAAACAAAAAAATTATAAATAATCCTAAGGATTATACCTTCGTTTATATAATAAGAAAGAGAAAGAGAGAGTGAGAAGAAAATAATTTGCGCTTCAAAAGAAAAGTTGTTTTTGTTTTTGGCATAATATCACATAATAATAAGTCATAACAAGACATAATAATAAGTCTTTTTGTTCTTGAATAATATCAAAAACGAGTTGATGAATGATTATCATTAATCAACTTAATTATGTGGGCTCAACAATTCCTATCACTTTTCATAAATGTCAATGAAATGATTACGCTCGGTTACTTGAGAGAAAGAACCATTTAATGCCATCACTTAACCCGCATACGACTCTTGTATTGATGGCCGTTACGATGACCGTTATTTTTTCAAATTTTCTTTGACATTTTCCCCCTTTTTTTGTTGTATTTTTGCAATTTATTAGTTATATTCCATTTATTCCAAGCCAAAAAATTTAAGAGATATATGTACGTCTGAGGCCGGAATTGATTGATGTTCCTTTAAACGGATTGAAGGAAGAAAACGACGAAAATAAATTGGTAACGAAATTAATGAATATTTGCAGCAAATGAGTTCAAAACAAAGAAATTACTCGCATTAAATTAAGAAAAAACACGAATTACGACTAAATTAAATTAACTAAAATGCAATAAAATAAAATAGAATAAAATCCAAAAAACAACAACAACAACAACAACAAATGCTGCGAAAAATTAAACAACAATAATAGAAAATAGTGTTGAAAATAAGATAAACGGCCTCTCGAATAACATATAAAACGCGAACATAGAGAACAACAACAACAACAACAACAACAATAATATGTAATCGCAAAAAAAAAGAGTACAATTTCAAAAAAAACAACACTGAAAACCAAAGCAAAGGTTGCTGTTGTTGTTGTTGTTATTGTATGAAGGAAACGGTTGTCTGGTGGTGGCCCGAAGCCCGCAAAGGCTTTTAATGTGGTCTACGAAAATGCTTGACCACAATTATCTGGCCCTCAAGAAAATCCCTTTTGCTGAGGGATGATGCATACAAGAGCAAACAAGAACAACAACAACAACAACAACAACAACAACATTTTCCATTATGAATGCTGCTGGAAGAGGCAGGCTTGTTGTCCAGGCCGACCGTCTGACCGTCTGACCGTCTGACCAAACGGCTGCCCTCAACAACAAACCGGTAGCAGTGATCAACGTTAAGAATAATAAAGGTAACAACAACAACAACAACAACACGACTGACGTACACATCGAGCCTTCGAGAAGCCTTCGAGCAATGCTTCAAAATGTTACGTTAATTCATTTATTGTGCTTCCGGGAATATATTGTACATAATTACATATACCTAACACGAGTAGCCACACCAACAACAACAACGACAACAACAATAACGATAACAACAATGTGTTACATTGTGGTAACACATTCTCAAGAAAAAACAACCACAAAAACGCACAAGTATTTAGCGTTGTTTTTGTTTTTAATGTTGTTGTTGTTGTGGTTGTTGTTGTTGTTGGTGTGGCTACTCGTGTTAGGTTGTTGTTGTTGTTGTTGTTGTTGTTGTTTTTGCCACCTGCCGACTGCAATTCATTAAATTATTAAGAAAGCCTTTTTGCTGCAACGTTTTATAACTGAAATGCTCGGCGGTGGCGGCGGTGGCGGTGGCGTCGGGTTCGTGCGCTTGGTGCTGATGGATGGCAAGCGTTGTTGTTGTTGTTGTTGTTGTTGTGTTCGTTGTTTTTGCCATTTTATTGCAGGATGCCTTTTTGTGCACGTTTAATCAATTATCAGGTGAGAAATTGTTTAATTGCGCATTTTAGGGCAAAATGGTTTCGACTTCTCAAGGGTCGAAGGGGGAGGGGGTGTAATCGAGAAAATGTGGAAAGGAAAGTTGTGGAAATGGTGGTGGTGGTGGTGGTGGAGAAATCATAAAGAAGAATATGGTAGCTGAGATATTAAAGGATGTTTAGTCGGAGAAAATGAAATTTTGTAAAGAAAAGTGTTAGAAACTGCGGAATTTCAATTAAAATTCGCACGAGCATCGGAAAAAATATAGTAGAAAAATTCTGAATTTCGTTTTTAGCGAAGCGACTTTTCTTCGCTTTTCTCTTGCAGATTTTGTTTTAACAAATTTTTTTTGTCATTAAAAATTGTTGTCTTTTGAATTTTAAAAAGGATTTTCTGTTTTTTTTTTTCGTAGTTTCACAATTAATCATATTTTATAATACGAGTAATAAATTATATAATAAATTTTCCGTCGATAAAATTCTGTATTGCAAAATAATTAATATTTTATGTTATAAATTATTTTCAAGATTGTTTAATATCTTTTGTCAAGAAGATTGTACGAAAGCAAATTTTGAGTATGTTTATTACCACTTGCTTTCGGTCATTTGTTTAACAAACTTAATTATCATCACAATTGATCATATATTGTGCAATATATTGTATAATAACATATTGAAAAATGCATGCATGTCTGCCGTAAGCAAAGGCAACAACCACTATAGCGAAAACAACAATAAAAACGCAAAAAAAGTGACTGCTTGCAACGTAAAGCAATAAAAGTGTGATGAACGCAGTGCCGGAGTGTTATGAACGGTAATTTTTTTAAAAATAAATGCAGCGCCCGGTCTTGCTTCAACACCAGGAGAACAAAGATTTTTTGCCCTAGAGGAGATAATGGTTCAGACAAAGAGCGACACATTGAGGAGGAAAAATCGTGGTCATGATGGTTAAGGAGTGGAGTGGGGGGGGGGAGGGGTGGAGAAATGGAAGGGAAGGAAGAGATAAACTGAATTTTTTGTCGTTAATAAACTGTAAAGTTAACAAAAGAAAGGAACCAGCAATAAAAGCCAGAAAGCAAAAGATATAAAAAAAAATAATTATTATTATTAAAATATAAAGCAATATTAAAATACAGAATAATATTAAACTCGTACAAAAAAAAAGAAAGATTGAAATTTCCTGTTTGAGTAAATTTTTTCTTTCTATTTTTTTTTTGCTTTGTTTTTGTTCTGCTGTGCCTTGTCCAACGGTGACTCTTTGGAAATCAAATACAAATTCTGCAATTTCTTGGATTTCTAGTTAATCATTTTATTCTTCGTTATTAATGTAAAATTCTTCTGTTATTCTTCTGCTTTTTCTGCTCTTTAGAAAAGAACTTTATCTCGTTGGCAACCCTGCCACTGTCAATCTGTCGCCGCCATTTAATTTCACTCTACACTTTTCTACACGATTTCGCACTAACATGGTTCAATAATTGGGTATAGAGAAGTCATAGAATACGCATGGTTAGAATCTAACATGGTTCGAGAATTAGATAAATTCTCATGCAGAAAGACTAGGATGAGTTGCTGATAGTGTTTATAAAAAAAAATATTATTACAGAGCAAAAGTGCACTAAGAAATATCAGGCACTGTCATTCTTATATAGAAATATGAGAATATATTTAAAAATATTTAGACTCTAACTAAGCCTTTTTCGAACTATAGTTCTTTATTTCGTTTTCGGAGTATCATCACCGTATTATACAGAAGTTTCTCTTTTTTTTATAATTATCCAATATTTTTTTTAATGAGAAATCTTTTTTAATGTAGATCTTTATTTTATTTTATTATATCTTTAACGCTTCCTGTTTGCTTTCTTAGCGCAGAATTTTACAACCTCAAACAAAGGAAGGGTGAAATTTTTTTTCTCGTGTGCTTCTTTTGCTTTTTATTCCACTTACTATGTTGTGTTGTATAAATTATTTTCTGTGGAAATCATGTCAACAGCAGGTGAATGAATTGATTTTAGGCGAAGGACATTGTAAGAAAAGTAGGTTGAAAGGATTCTGCAAGAAGTGAACCTCACGAGCATGCATGAAAAGCAGCAAAATATGAAAGAAACAAACACTAATGAAAAATATAAATATTTATAGAGCACAAGAAAGCAACAGAAAACATACCCATACATATGTATGTACATACATGCATAGATATTCGTGTCTCTTGGTGAGTTGATGATCGAGTAAGTGATGAATAAACACGCGCAATAATTTACCGTGAACGTTTTATACAATTTTTTCAAAAAATTACTTTTTTCAATCGAAGACTTTTAAATTTTTTCAATCGAGACAAGAATTTTCCACTTTCAGCACGAGATCGCCCAAATCTCGGAAAATCTCGCTCGTATGCGCCACTCTAATGATAAAGGTAATCATGAAAACGTGAATGATGATTGTAAAAGCGCTAATAAAGGTGAAGGTGTTGATTATGAGCGCGATGATGGCGGGGATGGTGGAGATGCTGGGATTGTAGAAGGGTGTAAAAATAAATTTACAACAATATAAAGAGTCTCATAAAGATCGAGAATGTACACACTCGTAAAAGCTTCCTTCCTTTCTTCCTACGTTCGTACTTTCTTTTTTTCTTCTTCTTCTTCTTCTTCTTCTCCTACTCCTATGTGGTTGCGTGTATGCATTTTTTTCTAAGTTTTTTTCTTATTATTCCAACAAAGCGTGTCATGGTAACTCGGTATCGAATGAACACTTGTCCTGAGTGAGCTCAATACTGTGATGTAATCCGTGCGTTTGAGTGCGTGTGTGTGTGTGCACTTATGTCTATATGTATATGTGTGTATATGGTTTTCGTGGTATTTTTTCATAACACATTCTCACATACGACTATTTTGACATGTACCACATATTTTGTGCTCCAGATGGCGTTTTTCAAACAGTTAACAGAACCGACACATGACCTACAATTAAGAAAAGTGGTGGCGTTGTGGAATGTGCGGCGTGGTGCGGAAAGCAGGAGGATGAAAATAGACGAGAGGGCTGTCTATAGCAAATGATAGAGGGCTGTCTATAGCTTATACTGAGAGAAGTTAATATTTTTTGAACTCGTTAAAATTTATACAAGTTCTAAATTTTATATTTTTTTTACTTTTTTTTAAAGCTAAGAGTAGTTAAGACAGAGTCGTTAGCAAATAACTTTAATTCTTTTAAATTTATTTTTATAATTTTTTTTGGGCGAAAATTTGGTGAAAACGTCCTTGAACGTGGTTATGGTGGCCATTTAGCAGATATCGTCCTTCATACATAATTGTTATAAGTAAAAGCTGATATTTAAATAAAAAACCAAACTAAACACAGTAACTAGTATGCCATTTGTTTGAAAAAACTTCCTATAGTCTATTTTGGATAACCATAATAGTTGCGTCGTGTTGATTTTTTTCCAAGATAAACTCATGCCTTTTTTGTCATTGATTTTGTAGTTCACTTTATCGATTTTTCGTGACATAATTTTTAAGAAGTGATCTTTTTTGAGATGGTAAATAATCGTAGATTATTACAACTGAGTTAAAATGTGCTTTGTTTCTTGTCCATATTATCATGTATAATTCCGAGTTAATTTTTCAAAAGTTTCAAATTTCGGCTTTATAAATTTAAATTTAAAATAAAATAAAATAAAATAAATTTAAATCCTGATAAATTTATTCTAAAGCAGGCTGATTTGAGAGGTTAAAAATGATAATGAACATTAACAATGAACTTTATACACTCAGAAAATCGATCAATTTCTTTGTCTTTTCCTCAGTAATGCAGTAATAACTCTTTAACTATGATTCCCGTCGCCGTTGCTCCTGCCACCGACCCCAATAAGGCCCCCCCCTACCAGCAAGCAGCCGATTTCGCTGCTGAGGTTGGTGCTAATAATGACCGTCAGCTTTTTATCCCTCTCATTTTCTTCTTCGCATCAGCGTAACAACGCGCCAATGCCAGCAACATGAACTTTAACAACACCACTCACACTCACACATTCACACACACACACGCGCGGGTCCATCAACCTAACTCTATTCATATGATATCGTTACATAAAAGACTTTGTCAGCAGCAATTTCTTTTTTTTTTTCTCTTTCTCTTGCAATTTATTTTATGGCGTTCAAGGATTTTTTATTAAAATTTATGCGACAGTAAATTTTCCAGGAAAAATAAGATGAAGAAGGACAGACAGACAGAGACAGAGCGAACATGATGGTTGTTCTCGCATTGAATAACGTGCAATAAAATAAGAAGAACAACAACAACAGAAACAACGCGTCTCTACAGAAATCTATGATAGGCTTAAAAGAAAGATATTTCTTAGTTTTATTGCTTTTATTTTATTTCTTTGCTTTTATTCTTAATACTTATTTCTCTTTTTCTTTTGTCTTAAGGATCAAATCAAAATAAATATCCTGAGCGGCAGCAGATTTGCGGCAGGCTTACGGTCATATTGAGCCTGAAGTTCAATAAAAAAATCTCCAAAACCAATGAAGAGGACAAAGTAAAAAGAATTGTAGCAAAGCAAAGAGAGAATCAAGAACAAAGAAACAAAAAAATAAAACGAAAAGGAAGGAAATAATGAGAAAGCCGTTATTGTGCACGGATGAATGTACGAGTCTGGATCCTAACAAAGGAGAAAAGAGAGAGAGAAAAATAAGCCGCCTTCCAATTAATGACATTTTCTGGCCATTCTGGTCTTCTGAACAATTTCGTGGTAAACAAAATTGAAATCTGAAATGAAAAACTGCAATGAAAATATCAATTTTATTTTAATATCTTAATTTTAATATCTTAATATCTTGGATTTTTTTTTAATATCTTAAATTTTTCCATCTATCGCTTCACACCGAAAGTGTGCGACGAAATAGTGACGCTGTACGCTTGAAAATTGTCGTGCATATCGTCGAAAATCGATGGTGGCCCAGAAGCACCGTCTGACAACACTATTCGTCGTTTGGTGTAGAATTTTGTTGAGCACGAAATAGTCGACATGCCGTTCGTCAAC
This sequence comes from Conops quadrifasciatus, assembly GCA_949752815.1. NCBI lineage: Eukaryota > Metazoa > Arthropoda > Insecta > Diptera > Conopidae > Conops > Conops quadrifasciatus. The sequence goes on from OX457077.1 coordinate 5,064,695, forward strand.
GCCCAAGACGTTCCAATGAACTGGTTGAAGCGGTCGGAGAGAGTGTTGCCGAGAACCCACATGTGTCGTATCGTCACCGCTCTCAGCATTTTGGCGTCAATGGAACCACTTTGGGGTGCATTTTCAAGGGTGATTTGCATTTGTTTTCGTATATAGTGCAATCGACTCACAGAATATTGCCGACAGACCGTCCACGTCGCTTGGAATACGGCTAAACAATCACATACCGACATAAAAGATGGCGCACACTGTATATGTCTGTATTTGAAGTCCTAATCATACTCACACCAAAACCAACACCAACACTTTTTGTGACAATATTTGTTAACGAACCTTGTAACTTCCGTTTTAAAGAAAATACAACAACAACAGCAACCAGCAGGAACAAGAAAAAAAAAAAAAAACAATTCTTATAAAAAATTCTAAGCAGGTTTAGAGACTTCGGTCACATTAAAAATTAAAACTACGAGTACGAGTACTCGCCGCAATTAAGTTAGTTGAATTATTTTCATTTATGAATTATAATTGAATAATTAAATATCTTAAAGTTATAAAAAGTTAAGAAGATTTTAACAGTTTTCTTTAAAGAGTTGAAAGAATGTCAGGAGAAAGTAGAAGCAGAAGGGCGCAAGAGAAGCCCGAGGTGTACTAAAAAAACATAATACTATCAAAATAATGATGACGATGACGCCTGCCTTCTTCGCAGGAAGTAATGAAGATTTTCATTTGGTAAATAAGTCGTTACAGAGACTCAGAGATTTCGGCATAATATATTAACCAACAACAAACAACAGAGAATTCAACAAACTCGTAACGTACTCGTATGTGGTAAAGAATAAACTTGGCATAACTGTCGGTAACTGTGGTTTACTGTCAGAGAATTATTATGAGGAAACGGAAGTAGATAACTACAAATAATAAATACAAAAGCAATTATAATAAAAGCAATTGCTGCTGCTGAAAATGTCAAAGTCAACAACAAAGACAACCACAATAACAACTTCGCCCATCAATCATAAAAGAGAAGAACGAAAGAGACTAACAAGAGCAATAATAATAATAACAAAAATAAAAACAAAAATCATCAACTACGACATCACAACGACAACGACAATGACAACGCAAACAACAACAAGAACTTTAACTATCATAACAACAACTACAGAAACAATCAACTGACAATTTCCTGGTTTCTTGGTTTTTGTATATCCTTCGAAGCTGCTGCTGCTGCTGCTGCTGCTGCTGCTGCTGCTGCTTGAATCTCAAGTCTCTCGATCGATGACTCTGACGAACATCAAGTTTAAGATTTATTTTTTTTGAATAAATAAGAAAGCCACATTTATACACACACACACACACACGCACAAACACAGACATTTTTGGTTGCTTGAAAAATCACCGAGTGTTGCCCAACGTTCGTCCTGCAGAAGAGAGAGTACGGTTGCATGCGAGTACACTGAGAAGACAATTCTTCGAAAGCTAAAAATAATATTTACCAATAAACAACTTTAGTACGATACGAGTATGATAGATAATGCATATAATACGCTCCAAATGGGTTTATGACAAAAAAATCCTTATGAATATTTTTTTGTTATTCATTCGGTTTTCTGTGGCTCAGTTTTTGCAAATCAGCTTATCATTATTAAAAGATTTTTTCAAAAAGATTTCTCAATCATTATTATTGTGCTTCTGCAATGTTAAAAAAAAAAAAAAACTTACTTGCAGATTTTAATTTATTAAGAATCGGGTCAATTTATTAAGTATCGACAAAAGAATGCAGTTTTCGTTGAGTCGAAAAGTTGTATATTTTTTTTTTTCAATGGAAGAGTACTCCGTGAGCGGCCTTAACTCGTTGCGCATGTCACATCTCGCTTTTAAGCCAACAACAACAACAACAATAACAACAGTCTTAAGAGTCATCAATCTAATGCTAAATATTCATCCGTGCAAACATGATAACAACAATGACAACGACCATGACACTGACAACAACAACAACAACAACAACAACAACAACAACAACAACAACAACAATTATAATAACAACAACAACAACAATAGAAACAACAACAATAGCAATAAACTGAAAAATATTGAATGTTTAGAGGAAGAAAATGAGCATCAACCAACAGATGGTACAGACGGCTGAAATCTAATCCATCCACTCAACGGCTCAACCCCTTTATGCTCTCTTCTTCTGCTTCTGCGTCTTTTCCTTCTATGTTTCTGACAAATAAAATTCAATAGAGTATATATGTACTTTTGTATATATTTAACAATGGACGTACATACATAGAAACGGATGTACATGTAGCAAATTATATATGTATAGTTGAGTAAGTGTTGAGAAGAGCATGCCTGAAGCAAGAGCTTAGCAAGTGAAGGCGGAATCTATTTATTCCTTCCGTTATTATTTATATTACTAAAAAAATGAATACAGTTCTTCTATCGATTACTAAAGAATGCATTTCTGCTCCTCGAAGATCCTCGCTGCCTTTTTTAAACTCTTCCTTCTTTTAGGTTCATCATTAAGCATTCATGCATGATCATTCTTTAAGAGACTTTAACGCGAATTAACGCGAATTTTTTGAATGAGAAAATGTAAGTTAAAAGCAGGATTTTTCTATTCTTCAAATGTCTTTTCACTTCATTCCGTAACGCTTCGTATCGTATCGTATCGATTTCAGCATAAATCCACTTTTTCAATTCATTCTTTTGATTGGTTCTAATAGAATTCATGCCATACTTTCCAATTGGGTCGTTTTTAACAGAATAATTTTCAAATTATTCTTTTGTTTGTCAGTTCATCAGTATAAATTTCAATTTAATTTAATTTTATGTCTGAGAAAGAACATGAACAACAAACCTAACTGAGACTATACACACCCACACCCACACCCACACGCACACGCACATACAAATGACGAACACACGCATACCTATGTGTGTACATACATCAAAATATTTACATAAAAAGGCCGGAAGAATAGATTGCACAGAATTTTCTTGTCAATCTCGACCGAGTTCGGATGAACTTGTCGTAGACACTTTCTTTTTGTCTTTGTCGTTTGTCTTTGTCTTTTATAACAATCATGTGCTCTTCTTCTTCTTCTACTTCTTGGACTATTTCCACTATTTCTACTCATTCTTATTCTACGCATAGTTCATGGACAAAGTAGTTATGTGGTTACTTTTGTTGCTATTTCAGTTAGTTTCATTTTGTCAACTGCCATCATCTGCTTGTTCTTCCACAATTTTATATAGAAATCAACTTTAGAAACTCATTTCCGATATTCGTTACTGAAGCGTTGCACAAGAACCACAAAATACAAAACACACAAAGTGCACGACAAGAATTTATCAGTCGGTTGTGATTTGTTTGTACGATACTAAGTAAATGTGGAGGTGCGGGTGTGTGTGTGTGTGTATATTTAAATTTTATTCACTTCACAAATTTCGAACAGATATCTAAATAATTTATTAAAATATATTGTTTTCACAAAATAACATGTACATTTTTTTTAACATACAACAAAACAATATTAAAAAAAGTACATAAAAATAGATAAGTATACACATATGTATGTATGCACAAATCCACCAACACAAACACACACGTACATACGCGCATATCATCTAAATTCGTGCATTGTTAATGCTCCGGCTTCGGAAACGTGGAAAATGTTGTACGAGTAAGAATCTATGTATAATATTTTGTCTTAATCGTTACTTCGTCGTCGTGGCCTCTTCTCGAAGAAACTCTCTTCAGCGTGTAGTTTTTGTATGCACTTGCTACTCGTCACTTTACGCTGTCTCTTTTGAAGCGCGCTGCATCAAAGAGCTGAGAAAAGGAGCAAGAACAAGAACAAGATAGAGAGTTACAGTGGATTACAATGCCGTCGTCGACGAAGATGACAACGACCATGAAGACGTTAGCAACGATGCTGATGATGATGATGATGATGATGATGATGATGATGATGATGAAGACGGCGATTTATACCGCATGCTGAGCTTTTAACGGAATCACTTTATTTAATGATAATCCTCCATGACTGTTGCTCAGTTGGCAAACGCATTGCTATTGTTGTTGTTGTTGTTGTTGTTTTATTCGTCACTGATTTGTTTGTTGTTGATTGCTTCCATCGCTTTTATTACTGATATGCATCATATAGTTGGCTGTTATTGCTGTCATTGTTATTATTATTTTATGTTGCATTACATTCTCTTTGGAGCTGTTGCTGCTCTTTCTTTGTTGCTGTTAATGTTGACTTTCGCTGTGTGTGTGTGCTTTTGAGTATTGCTCTTACTTTTATTATTGTAGTTTTTGCTGTTATTGTTATTGCAATTGTCTGCAGTTGAGTCTCCTGCAGCGACATTGAAAAAATTATTCCCGTGTCTTTTAGAGAGCATAAAGATCAGATAATTCTGTGCCCGCCGAGAGTAACCTGCCGAGAGGAACCTGCCATGAGTAACATGCCGACATTTACGTCCTTCATTGTGTTGCTTCTTCTTTTTTGCTTTTAATGTCATTAATTTTTATGCAATCTTTTATAGTTGGTTTAATTATTTATAAGAAAAGTTGTGTTTATAGCTTTATGCTTCGAATTTTTCTTTTTTCGAAGGTTAAAGAATAACTTTTTCATAAATTTTAATGACTGTAAAATATCAGTTCTTGCTGAGTATCTCCAAAGACTTAGTAGCTTAAATACTTTTTCTATTTATTTATAAATTAATAAATAAAAACAAAATTGAAAATTAAATAAAATAAAATAAAATAGTGAAAGAAGTCACAATTTTATTTTGAAATTTAAATAATGTAGTAACAGGTTATTTTTAATTTATTAGAAAAAATTTATTAACTCTACCTATTTATTTTGTATTTTCGCCTTTATCCATTTGACCTAATTCAAAAAATAAACCCGGTGCAATTTTACTTCATACAATGCATACACGTGGTCGTGTATATTATCATATTTTATGCATAACACACTCTCAATTTACATTCATAATTTGATATTTATGCACACATTTGAAAAATTTATATCTAGAAAGTATAAAGTAGCTTAGTAGTAGTAGTTTTGGAAGCTTAATGTGCGCCTCATGAATCCGATATACTTTATTCAAATAAAAACTTTTATATTTTTTAATTTTATTAAAGAGGTATAGAAGATAGGTACTTATATAAAAATAGAGTTATAAAATAAAAAAAGATTATGGAAAAATCATATACTCGTACATACATAAGTATAGAAATCAGAAGAGTTCAGGGTGCGCCATCTTTTATGGCGGTATGTGACTGTTTGGCCGTATTCTAAGCGACGTGGATGATCTATCGGCAATATTCTATGAGTCAATTGCACTTAATACGGAAACAATTGCAAATCATCTTTCAAAATGCTCCGCAAGGTGGTTCCACTGACGCCAAAATGCTGAGCACGGTGACGATACGACACATGTAGGTTCTCGGAAACACTCTGTCTTAACGCTTCAACCAGTTTATTGGAACGCCTTGGGCGTTGACGAACGGCATATCGACTATTTCGTGCTTAACAAAATTCGTTACCAAACGACGAATAGTGTTGTCAGACGGTGCTTCTTGGCCACGACCGATTTTCAACGACGTGCACAACTATTTTCAATGTACAGCGGCACTATTTCGGCACGGTGTTTCGGAGTGAAACGATATATGGTTAGAATTGTACTGAATAGAGCATTCCAAAAACGTGTTCATTTAGGTCAATCGCTTGATGAATATTATAATTATTTAATGTTTACATACCGACGTAAAACATTGCGCATCCGCTAGAAAAATAAACGAATAAAAATCATAGAATTTAAATCATAAGTAAAACTTAATATATGTATATTCTCTTCTACATCAATTAGACAATCTTATATTTTTCATAATCCGCGCGCCGATAACTGCATTTTTGCAGTTTTTACTGCCATTTTAAAAAATTAAAAAGAATATTACATTTAAAGAAAAGACGTACAGTTTTAGGGCATAATTTTAATTTACAATAATAAAATTTATTTCGAAAATATTTCTTTTGTTTTTTCCTGATTTTATCCGCAGTCTTGGCCGTAGTCTAACACAATCCATGATGCTGACGCTCACGGTCCATCTGAAATTCTGATTATCTGTTCAGAAGAAGGTAAAAAGAAGAAAAAATTATCTTAATTCCTTTTTTTAGAGAATAGAGAGCAATTTATATTCTACTGCAGAGAAGATTTCTTCAACATCTTCAACAAGATCGACGTGAAGATATGCTTAATGAAAAATATTTATTGCTTCATTTTCGCAAAATGTTCGCTTCACAAAGGATATGCATAGAGATATTATGTTTTTGGCTTTTGGCTTAATTGGGTCCGGTCCAATGACGATGGTGAGGTCCAATGGCGAGGAAAAGGGAACAAAATTAAAAAGAGAGAGCGCAAAATTAAATAGTAGTAGTAAAAATAGTGAAAAAATTATCATTAAAATTCTACGTAAGTTGGAAATAATAGCTTCTTATTCATCTTCGCCGTTTTTTTTTTCTCCTTCTGATGTTCTCTTTTATTAGCGCGCTTATCGTTATCGGGAACAGTTTAAAATTTAACGGTCTTAGTCTCTTCTCTGTTCGTTCTCTCGAAAGTCAAGAGAGTCGAGATTGTCGGTAAATCATTGTCGGTATAATCATTGCAACTTTTTACTCCTACAATTATGCTCATTACCATCGTCATTGCCGTTATCATGAGCAGAAATACAACAGCTATTATTATATTCATTATAGCAAACAACAATTCTTAGAGTCTTTATCAATATAAGATCTCCATAACAGTCAAACTAATCGTCGAATGCCATCATTGTTAGTATTAACTTCATTGTCATAAATATCATCAACATATACATACATATATTATTATGTTCTATATTCTATGCTAATTTTATTGTCATTGGCTTTATTAGCGATAAAATCATGGCCTTAATAATAAGTATTACAGTAGTTATCTCTGTTAATATCGTATTATTATTATTAAAAAAATCCAAAAAAGTCTTTCTTTTTATTGAAATTGTTTAAAAATATATTACTCGAAGGATGGCTCGGAATTTCATAGTCCTGTGCTAAACATTTCTATGTGAAAAAGCATTCTTAAGGTCACTATAGGCCTGGCCCTACTTATTTGTGGACAAATGGGTTAACAATCATCATCGTCATCATCAGCAGCAGTAGCAGCAGCATCAACATATCAGTATGGTCATCACCATCTAAATTATATTCGTCAACACATCGGCTTTATCATCATCATCACCATCATCGTCGCCACCATCACATGCTTTACCATCAGCATGAACGACATGAGTGTTGAGCAATGACAGCTTGCCTGACAACTTTAGTTGTCTCTATTTCTCACCCTCTCTCTCTCTCTCTCTCTCTCTCTCTTTGTCTCTCTTTGTCTCTCTTCTTGAATCATGTAACGTTGCTGGAATCGCATGAAGTCAAGTGCACTTGCCCACAATATTTTTGTTGGTGAAAAATCAGTTGCCATCAGTTTATGTAGCCCTAGGTTAACTGCATACACACTCACACAAACACACAAAACAAACAAATAAACATATAAATAAATAAATAAATATATTTGAGATTTTGTGTGTGTTTTTCAATTTATTCGTTCGTCACCAGCCGCTGCTATCTTTCCTCCTATCGCACTTCTTATTCTTCTTCTTCCTACTCGTTCTGGGCAGCATTCTTTTGCCTGCTGACGGGCTGGTGGTCCACCTGGTCGTCCATTTGCTTGTTTATTTTTCACCATTGAGCGTTGGTTTTCAAATAAATTGAGCTCAGCTGAGAAAATGATTCTGTTGTGGATATTCTTTTGGGTCAACTTGACCCGCCGCAAAGTTGACCCACATGTAAACGAAGTGACTAATGGACGCCAGATAAATTTAGGGCAGATCGTTCCATTTCGCAACTCATTTGTATTCATCAGGATGATATCCAGAATATGCTAGTTCTGGATTTCTCTGCATTTTTGCTTGAAGGAAATCCTATAAATTGTGAGGATTTATATTTCCTAAAATTTGCAACAACAATTTGAATAGATAAAATTGAAGCAGAGCCATTGGTTGCATTCGTTCTTGTGCTGATTTCTGCAAGTGTAGAGAGTCTTCCTTTCGATTTCGTTTCTGTGCTCTGCTGAATGCCATAAATATTTGTTATTTCGTTAACAAATGTTTTTCTACATGTTTAGAAATCTTCTACTCCATTCATTTTACCAACAAAATAGTCGTACATATTTGCAATAATGGAATATTAGAAAGGAAAGAAGGCTTAACCCTCGTATGATAACTCAATTGGAATTTCAACCAATTTCGATAATAAATAAATCGCTTTATTTTTTTCCAATATTATGCCAATGATCTGGCTAAAGAAAAATAAAGCTTTTTAAAGAAAAATGCATTAATTTATTGATTATTTCGAGCTAAATAAGTTTATTGGAAAAGTTATGTAAGAGTACTTAATTTGGAAATAAATTAATAGGAAAAAATATAATAAAAGGCAAAAAATTAATAGAATTTCGAATTTTATATTGAGAAAACTTCTGAGGGACCTCAGAGGCTAATGTCAGGGTTATTATAAATTTATGGTTAATTATAAATTTATATTAAATTGGTTTTTGCTGTAAATATTTTGTCCACCTGTCTCGTTTGTCTATGACTATAAGAACTCCTGACAAATCGAAGTGTGATTTATTTTGTGCAGGATCGTGCGAGGGTTAATCGTGTAGTAATCATGGTTTAAGGAGTAAGCCTGTGGTTAGCGCCATTCGTTTGTTCAGTATAGTTTTTGTGAAAAATCAATTTTAAACCTTCTTTATTCCCATTTTCTTAGAGATTTTATAAATTATTCAAATTATTAACTTCCAGCTAACTTAAAAAATTTCTTCTTTACCTAAAAAGAGAAGTAAAAAAGAAGAAGAAGAAGTAGAAAAAGAAGTTCAAAGAACTAAAAAGATGAGAGAATTTGTATTTTACCTTTAAACAAAATAGTTTACAAACCAAGACAACATTTAACATTTAAATACAGAATAAAAATCCTTTACTAAACAAAGAATTAAGTAAAAATCTGTGTAATTTCTTTCTGTCTCTTTCTGGTTCCTTTTCTCAGCATTGAAATGAATTCCGCTTCAGCCAATGATGGCAAACCAAAAACAAAAATAAGCGTACAATTACGTTTATTCCGTTTGGACTTTTCCAATCTGTTTCTTTTACTGGAGAAATTGAATGAAGTGAATGAAGTACAGCAAGAATAGCAACAACAACAACAACAACAACAACAACAACAACAACAACAACAACAACAACAACAACAACAACAATCAAATTTAAAGCCATAAAATTGAAATCCTTTCGGAATCTGCTAAACGCACCTAAGTCAAATATACACACATACACACGTACCAATACGCCTCTACCATGCTGTAGTTCATCTCTTTAAGAAAATATACACGAATCGTGCATGACATTTCAACATTATATATGAAGACTGTTGTTTGAAAATTTCATAGAAATGATCAGCTTGTCACTTCGATGACAAAAACAAAAGGACTGAACAATGAGAGAATTGTCGGTTAATTAAAATTATATTTTTTTTTCTACTATATAAACAATTAATTAATCTATAGGTATATAGTATAACGGGTGCGCCATCTTTTATGTCGGTATGTAACAAAACATAACATACCGACACATAACACGTGTGTGTGTGTGTGTATGTGTGTAACATGATGATAGCAAACACTACGACACTCTACAATCTTGCTGAGAGCCATAAAAGCAACGGACTAACGAATAATAAAGTAACGAATAAACGAAAGAACGAACGAACTAACTTGCTACGTTAGTTGTTGCTTCAGTTAAGTAACCAAAAAAAGAAAAAACAGAAACAGGCTACACTTTTTCCTCCTTCAACAATCTGTTCTAAGTTGGCCGCATTCGCTGCAATCGCAACATCACGCTACGAGAACAAGAACAACAACAGCTGCTACACCAAAAACAAGCGACGCATCGGCCACCACAACAACAACAAGATAAACGACATTAGTAAGATTAACATTAGGCGACAAGAGTAAAAGTGCTGCCTTCTGCAGCTTCTGCATTTATTTACTTTAATCGAAAATTCTTATACTCGTACAGACTTCGAAGGACGCCAGAGAATGTCGAGCGAAAGGCGACAACGTAGGCGACGTCATCATTGTCATTGTCAGTGTTGTCGTCGTCATCGTCGTCCTCATTGTCGTCCTCATCGTCGTTGTCGTCATCAAGGGCTCAGCAATTTATCTGATGGCGTTAACTTTAGTCGTGGTTGTTGTTGTTTGCTCTTAAAATCAAAAGTATCGAACATGCGAGTGTGTGTGTGTGTGTGTGTGCCGTGTGTTCGTCCTAGCAGGAAACATACTTCAACACCAGACAAAATAATTTCGATCCTGTCAATTGCTGCTGCTGGCTGCCGGCCAAGTTCGTATCGAATGAGCCAGCCAACCGACCACGCAAGCAAGCAACAAACCAACGAAGCCACCACGCATTGACTCCGCAGATGGACACGGATACGGAAACGGCAGAGCCTGGAACGGACGGACACACGGATAGACGGACACAGAGATAGACAGCATGTAATCGGTGTTAGGATGATGGTTAGTTTCTAAGTTTTGATGCGCACTCGTATTTACTCAACAGTGAGCAGCAGCAGCAGCAGCAGCAGCAGCAGCACGTAACAAGTAGTTTTTGTTGTTTCAAATGGTTCGAAGGACATTCGAAGGACTCAGAATGTCCATCAGACGAATCATCGCACAAATCAAATTCAAACGCATGAGAGCATTTATTTTTGCGAGCATGACACAAAAAGTAATCTGACAATAGCACTCACTAATGGTTGATGGTGGGCGATGAAGAAAATCCCATTGAATATTTTTAACCTTTATATGACTCTGAAAAAAATCTGAGTTATTCAAGAAATTATTTGTTAGAAAATAATTTGTTGGAAAATCTTAAAAAAAATCTTAAAATTAAAAACCAATCTCATCAATAATTTTTATGTCAAATTTGGTGACAATTTTCAGTGACTTTTTCCGTTTCGGAGAACGAATTTTCCATCGGAAAACCTAGCGCAAAACTGAACAAATATCAAGAAACGAATAAATTTTACTCTATTAAAACAACATAAAACAACAATAAAAAAATAGATTAAAATCAATAAAATTCTTTGTAAATTTAAATGAATTTCAGCAATATGGTTTTTTTTTTGTAAACTTTTTGTGTAAACTTTTATTCGCGGGTTAATTACTAATCCATTTCTAAAAAATTGCGTACTTTATTTTCTAACCAGACAAAGAACACATTTAGCATTTTCAAGGACAAAATGATATTTTCTGTTGTTATTTTATTTCAGCCAACAACAGCCAAAATATTCTTCCCTGGAGACACAACTTTCGCTAGAAATAATTGAAAATCATACTCAGGGTCCATTTTGCCCCCTCCTTTTTAAGGTTCTTTGCTTGCCCGCATGTGGGCGATCCTTCGACGCTGACACTTTTTGCTCTTAAAGATAATTTTTTAAGGCTTTCGCCGTCGTTGTCTTCGTATTTTATGAAATGACTCCATTCAGTCTTGCTGACATTTTGCTGAATTGAATTTTTCTTTTTTTTTCTTTTTTCTTGTTAACTAAAAGATGATTTTTCATTGTCCAAAGTAAGAGTCAAATTGATATCTCTTAAAAAGCGCGTCCATGAAGAGAAAGAAAGAAAGAAAGAAGGCAAGCAAGGCCAGCCGGCCAATGGTTCACTTAAGGCGGATTAACAGATGGTTATTCAGCTTCAAGTATGAACTGACTTGAATCGTAAAAGTGCTTTCTTTTGGATATTTTTGAATACATTTTTTTTTTATTGTCAATCGTTAGATCACAATATATTTGTTATTGTCGTTGCCGTTTTTTTTCTTTTCTAAATCGCTAAAATTCAGACAACTGTTAAAATATTAAGGAATTTGAATGTAAAAAGTGTACCGAAGAAGGCGATTGAGTGATGAGAAATGCGTAAGAGTGATAAGAAAGATTATTAGAAGAACAAGCAGAAGTCATATAAGAAAGGAAAAATATTAAAACCAGAGAAAACTTTTAATGATTTCTAAGCTTCTTTGATTAAAACCGTTTTCTACACAATATCGTTTCATTAACTAAAGATTAAAGTTAAACAATGGATTATGAAATTTATTTGGGAAAAATATAAAGAAATTAAAGACGATAAACCAAAGTTACCAAAAGGCTACCAGTCGGACAAACTGATCGATTGATTAATTGTTTTAATGCTGGCTAAAACCGAAAGCGAGCCTTTTTTATCGAATTGTCGAAAATTGTCGAAAACTCAGCGGCAGCGGCATCGAATGGTTGCTAACTTCGTTGTTTGTAAAAGAAAGAACAACAACAACAACGAATTAGCGCACTGTAAGAGTGATTTTAATTAGCTCGTTTCCTTTCTGTGCAGTTCCTAACGACTTTTGATTTCTCCCCCTTAACGTTTTTGCCTTTGTTAACGTGGCTTATTGAAGTGCGCACGGTTATCGTCTCTTGTTTCAGGTTATAAAACGCATTGTTCCTGCGAAAGAGAAAATAAAAGTATTAGAAGAAACGATAAAGAGATGAGGAGGAAGAGACAGGAGAAGGGAAGAAGGATGCAGCAAGAGTTTGAAGGAAGAGGAGAGGATGGGAAAAGCAGCCATGGCAAACAAGCACCAAAAAAAAACAAAGAAAGAAGAAAACGAGGTCGTAACGACGTAACAGCGCAGCAAACAAACAAACAATCGGTTAATTAAAAATTAAGCTGATTTTTTGCCTTGCGCTGCTAATGATTTCATTATCTGCCATCGCTATTGTTGGTTTTTGTTTGTTTTTTTTTGTTACGATATTTTCTTGCAGCTTGTGGTTGTTTGTTTTTTTTTTTGCTCTGGTTTATTAAAGTTTTCTGTCTCTAGTTTACTGCCTCTGCCTCTGTCTCTGTCCCTGTATCTGTCTCTGTCTCTGTCTCTGCTTCAGTCTCACTCAGTCTTAGTCTGGTCGACGATAATTTTCAGTGCTCATTTTTTCAATGCTATTTGATTCCTATCTCTTCTATCTTTTCCTTTTTTCGTCCATTACCTCTTCTTCCTCTTCCTATTCGTCTTCTTCTTCATCATCATTATCATCATCTTGGTTTGCTTCTTGCTATTTTGATCCTTTTGCTTAATTTTCGTAATTTTTCTCCTCAAGTTTTTTTTCACAGACTTTTGCAGTTCAACAGCTCGGAATCCAACGCAGCAAAGTTTATTAAATTGCCAAACGAAAACAACAACAACAGGCGCCCTCGGTCTGTCCTGGTTCCGCCCACGACCCGTTCATGCGGCGTCGGTACGAAGTTACTCGTTTATGGCTAAAGTCATGAAACGACCGACTCGTTGCTTTTTGGTTAATTAATTGATAAATAATAGTTTTAGAAAAAAATCAATTATGGTTTTATGATTGCAGTTAATTTTTTAAACTTTGTTTCTTAAAATTTCTTTTATAAATTCTGTTATCTTCTTTATTTTTCGTTTGTTTGATATTTTCTTATGCATTTTTATTTAATTTTATTTAATTTTATTTTTTTGATTTTATTTTATTTTATTTTATTTTATTTTATTTTATTTTATTTTATTTTATTTTATTTTATTTTATTTTATTTTATTTTATTTTATTTTATTTTATTTTATTTTATTTTATTTTATTTTATTTTATTTTATTTTATTTTATTTTATTTTATTTTATTTTATTTTATTTTATTTTATTTTATTTTATTTTATTTTATTTTATTTTATTTTATTTTATTTTATTTTATTTTATTTTATTTTATTTTATTTTATTTTATTTTATTTTATTTTATTTTATTTTATTTTATTTTATTTTATTTTATTTTATTTTATTTTATTTTATTTTATTTTATTTTATTTTATTTTATTTTATTTTATTTTATTTTATTTTATTTTATTTTATTTTATTTTATTTTATTTTATTTTATTTTATTTTATTTTATTTTATTTTATTTTATTTTATTTTATTTTATTTTATTTTATTTTATTTTATTTTATTTTATTTTATTTTATTTTATTTTATTTTATTTTATTTTATTTTATTTTATTTTATTTTATTTTATTTTATTTTATTTTATTTTATTTTATTTTATTTTATTTTATTTTATTTTATTTTATTTTATTTTATTTTATTTTATTTTATTTTATTTTATTTTATTTTATTTTATTTTATTTTATTTTATTTTATTTTATTTTATTTTATTTTATTTTATTTTATTTTATTTTATTTTATTTTATTTTATTTTATTTTATTTTATTTTATTTTATTTTATTTTATTTTATTTTATTTTATTTTATTTTATTTTATTTTCTTTTCTTTTATTTTATTTTATTTTATTTTATTTTATTTTATTTTATTTTATTTTATTTTATTTTATTTTATTTTATTTTATTTTACTTTATTTTCTTTTATTTTATTTTATTTTATTTTATTTTATTTTATTTTATTTTATTTTATTTTATTTTATTTTATTTTATTTTATTTTATTTTATTTTATTTTATTTTATTTTATTTTATTTTATTTTATTTTATTTTATTTTATTTTATTTTATTTTATTTTATTTTATTTTATTTTATTTTATTTTATTTTATTTTATTTTATTTTATTTTATTTTATTTTATTTTATTTTATTTTATTTTATTTTATTTTATTTTATTTTATTTTATTTTATTTTATTTTATTTTATTTTATTTTATTTTATTTTATTTTATTTTATTTTATTTTATTTTATTTTATTTTATTTTATTTTATTTTATTTTATTTTATTTTATTTTATTTTATTTTATTTTATTTTATTTTATTTTATTTTATTTTATTTTATTTTATTTTATTTTATTTTATTTTATTTTATTTTATTTTATTTTATTTTATTTTATTTTATTTTATTTTATTTTATTTTATTTTATTTTATTTTATTTTATTTTATTTTATTTTATTTTATTTTATTTTATTTTATTTTATTTTATTTTATTTTATTTTATTTTATTTTATTTTATTTTATTTTATTTTATTTTATTTTATTTTATTTTATTTTATTTTATTTTATTATTAATGTTGCTTTGTAGATCAATTCTATGTATAAATAAATAAATTATTATAAGCATGAATATCGGAATTGCTTACAATAAGACTAAAATACCTTTTATAAAAGCATTTTGAAGGAAAACATTTTTGAAGTTGAACACAAATAAATCATTTGAGTTATAAGAATTATACGTAAACATTTATTTATTCTCATTTTTTGTAAAAGTTTCTGAGACGTTTTTGTAACCTTTTTCGGGAAAACACTCATAATAATAAATTAGCACAAGCATATAAGAATACAATGCGGTGTCGTAACAACAAAACCAACAACAACAATAGTAATAACAAAACATTATTAAGTGAAGAAAAAGAAGAACAACAGTAAATAAAACAATCATAAAATCAAAAGGCAAAAATTAAATAAGAGTGAGAGAGCATCAGCGCTCGTAAACAAAACGAATTTATTAGAAGAAAACACATATGTACATAGATTCATGCACACCAGCTCACACACACACACACACACAAGCATACTTCAATTCATACCCAAAGACATTTAAGCGGAGCCTCTTGAGGCGCTTGCGACACTACAAAAATCCCTTCCTTAAAAGACTTAATGATTTAGCGTCTCATTCACGGAGTTCCACACGACCATGTATTTGTACACAATACATACACACAAACACACAAACACACACACCCACGTAAACATAAACAGACACTTGTCTAAACATATACACATACATCCTCGCCCAAAAAAAGACTCTGCGACAATGATAGTTACAAAAAAAAAAACGTACACGCAGCGAAAATCTACACTGCAGGAAAACAAATTATAAGAAAAATTCAATTCAATATAAATTAAAACATTTGCGATTTCTGAGACAAAATTCGGGAATGAGACGGGCGTTTTCAGTCGCGACGCAAACTCGGTACGCGACAAGCTTTTTTAATCAAAGAGAGCTGCCGAGACGGGACAAAGCTTTTCAAGACAAAATCTCAAGACGGCACAAGCTTTTTTAATCGAGATGAAATTTCAAGAAAAGAAAGGCTTTTCCAATCAAGACGAGATCTCAACATTAAATAGCGTTTTCAGTCGAGACATGATCCCGAGCTAAAAAATGATATTTCAGTGGAGACAAGATCATGAGACAAATATCAGACGATACGGACGTGAGACAAGACTCTTTGTTCTTCTGTAAAATTGTCCTTTTAATGTTTTCTTGTTCTTTTCAGTTCAGTTTCTTTTGTCGTTTTATCGCTACGGCTGCTTTCATATTTGTTTAATCCTTCTCACTAAAAAGTAGTTTTATTCACTGTCGACTTTCTGGGTGTACGCGGCGGCCCACGAAGGAATTCGTGTATCATATTGCCTTTGCTCTTTCTGTCACCAACTTCCTGAATCATCCTTATCGGTCTCTAGTATTCCGGGCTCTATCCTTCCGGGGCCTTTCACTTTTGCTGTCGTCATTGTTTTTCCTTTCACAAACCTACTTCAAGGAAAATCCTTGTTAGGTTTTTGTTTTATTTCTCCAAACAACAACACGATTTTATTTCATCCAATCGTGGTTCCTTTAAGGTTATGTTTTGTGTGAGTCTTTTTGTTTTATTTACGAGTATTTCTCTTTGTTTTGGCGGCTTTACTTTTTTGTATTTTTTTTTTTTTGCAATTTCTATTTTTTGGTGTGTGTCGTGTCGTGTCGTATGCGGCGTAATGCTTACCGTCGCGGCGATAGTACTGCAGCCCTTTTTTGCCGGCGTTGGTTGTTTTGTCGTATTATTTGTTCTTTATTTACGAGCTGAATTTCGGTTTGGTTTTATACGCTTTCGGTTGTAGACACGAATCTCTTTTACAGTTCAAAAAAGAGCCTTGAGTTATTTACTTTAACCGCCAAAATCTGTTTGTATTTTAAACGCATCTAATTTATTTGTTGTTTGCACTCGCATGCTATTTATTTTATTTTCTCGCATGCTTTGTATAAAAGGAAGGTAACCCTTTCAAGAAGGGTTGTTGCCATTGTTGTATTAACCTTTTAACACGGCGTGCATTCATTTGGTTTTACCACGCGATAAAGAGCGACTTTTAGTCGCGCGGAGATGTATTAAAATGGAAATAAATGGTGTCGACGGTCATTTGCTTCCTGAAAAGCTGGCAAAAATTCTGCTCCATTCGTAAATTCTAAGCCACGGAGCCTGATCAAGGGTTAATTTAAAAATTCTGTTGGTTTCTGTTGGTAAATTATATCAGGTCGGAAGAACCGGATCAACCGTCAACGTACTCAAAAGCGCAAAAAAATCATTTCAAACGTTTCTGAAAACTGTACCAAATTCTCATTCATGCAACAAATATTTAAGCGACTAATTTATGTATATAAAAATTACAATAATGCCTTTTGAGGATCGTATAAGGGTTAAGAGTATGTACTCGTATCCATTCCGTCAGAACTGTCAAACTGTCAGGCAGCTTGCTAATTGCTTGATCATGTTCTATCGCACCCGAGTTTGTCTTGCTTTGTGGGTCTACACAGGCGTCGACTGGCCATTTTTCAAAAATGATTACTGCAAAACAGCCGCCGTTACACTGGCTGAGAACACTCTGGCCCTCTCTCTCTCTCTCTTTCATACACACTTCATTAGTTTGAATGCAGCTTATGCTTATCTAATTGTCGCTTCTTCTCGCTTATACACGAGATACTGTCTTCAGAAACTTCGACTTTCTCGCCGGAAATCGTTAGTGTTGGACGAAGAGAGGCTGAAGAGAGGCTGAAGAGAGGTTGTAGAGAGGTTGAAGAGTGAGCTGGCTGCTGGCTGGTTGTGATGATGATGATGATGATGGTGCTGTTTGTGTGACATTTAGAATCTCTAATTCGAATGTCAAATCTTTCTTGTTATTGCCTTCATTCTGGCAGTTTCGGTTTGTTGCAGAAATCGCTACTTGTTACAGTTCATGCTGCATGTCATGTCATGTCACTCACTTGGTCGGTTGACCGTTCGGCCGTCCGACCGTTCGTTCATGCAGTTAGTTCTGCATCATCGGTTCGTCTCTTATTTAAATTATTCGACGCCCTGTCGCAGGCATCTATCTGGACTTAATACCATCGAACCAAGAGATTGTTATTGTTACTCGATTTTGTACTAACGCCGTGTGTCGTTGTCGCCTGGTAGACGAAGTTGAAGTTGTTGTTGTTGTTATTATTAAGGCTTAACGTTATTGTTGTTATTGTTGTAGATATTTACTTTAGTGGTAAGTGTGAGAGAGAGAGAGCGAGCTCAACACAATAAATCTATTAAATCGTAATCGTCTTTGAATTTTGACATGTGTCGCACGTAGTCCTGGAGAGTCCTTAAATCGTTTCGTTGTAGTGCTTTTGCTGTTGCTCAAATTGTTGTTGCTATGGTTAAAGCTGTTGTTGTTGCTGTTTGCGTGTCTGTTGCTATAGCTTTGGCTTATTGAATATTCGTGTCGTATTTCAAAACGGCTTTAGAGTGTGTTTTAGTTAAAATAGTTGAGGTTCATTTGCATAAATTACAATTAGGCATAAGAACAACAACACCAACAACCACAATAACAACAACAGCAATTACTATAATAAAGACTAAATATTTTATGCGTATCGCAAACATAGTAACATAATCATAAAATAGTAATTAAAAGCAACTGTTGATTGTTAAGGCTTTTTTCCTTCCCTTTTTTCCTGCATTTCGTTGCATAATTTATTGCTTTATTATTTTTATCTTTAGCATGTTTACGTGATTAAAATACAATTCGGTTTAGGCGTGTTATTCATTTAGTAATTCATTTTAATAAATTCGTTTAACTTAATCTTAATTGTTTCCTTAAATTTGTAACTTTGTAAGATTTTAAAGATATTCAAATTTAATCATATAAATTACATTCGCTTTGTATCACTTTATATTGCAAATATTTTAATATTAAAATAAAATCGCCACCGCCACTTCGAACAACTTTGAACAACTAAAAGTTAGAGTTGCCAACTTAGTATGTCTCTATGTTGTTTGGACATAGTTTATTGTAGCCACTTCGTTTTCACTACAAATAATTGGCTCGTTTTCGCGAAATTGTTTATTTCGTGATTTACCATCGCAACAAAGTAAAAACATTGCAGCCAATTTCCAAACCGTTTACAGTACTATTTTACAACACAATACGACGAGAAGAGTATACTACATGCACGTAGCGAACAGGACGCCGCCAACATACAGCCAGGCGATGTGGGAGGAGAGGAAAAGAGAATGCAAAAAAACACCAAATCGACGAAGGCGAACGAAAGAGTGAAAAGCTTGTTTTCGGGTTACCCTGAGGCACCAGCGTGAAGGTAGGTTCCTTTTCTTGAACATAAAATCTTCCTGCAACTTTTATTTCGATCGATCTATCACTTTTGTGAGTTGGCAACACCACCTTGGCACGCTTGCTTACGTTTACGTAACCGAAACGAGCGCCCAACACTTCATTCAATTCTTGAAACGAATCAAAGCTTGAAGACGAACGGCTAACGGCTAAATAATAACGCGACTTGATCAGAATGCACAAAGAGAGGCTGATAATTTTGATAGAAACGTCAAGAGAAACGTCAATATCAACATTTGTTGTTTAAAAAAAAGTTGCTTAATTTAAGAACATTTTATCTACGAATATACTCGCAATTGTTGCGCTGAAAGGCAAGATCATTGCGATGAGTAGCCATGCTGATGGACCGTCAGATATGCCTCAACACGCCGCCGCCACCAGGCGATGGACAAAACACAAAAGCACCCTTACGCAACTGAAATCAATTTAGAGCATGTTTTTTTGTCGGTGCGCCGCCCCCTTTGCGTTCAAATCGGCCGGCAGGTAACCTTTGAAACGGTTTGTAATTGTTTTCATAATGTTAAACGCATGCATACTCGTACACATGTGCCCTAAGATGGTGGGTGTGGTCAATTAAAACAAACACACAAGCAAACAAACAAACAATCATTCTAGTCCTTGTTGTACGTAGGTACACCCGGAGGCTGTAGCCTAACGGCTAATTTTGTTGTTGTTCTTGTTTTTGTGTTGCTGTGTTGTAAACATAAGCTCGGTCTCGTGACTATCGCTTCATTTGGCTCATTAGAGCAGAAAATTCGTTATCTGCTCGTAAATTCGTTGGCAACTCTGGTAAGAGTAAGAGTACGAGATGACGTGACGCCGGAGAACAAATTGCTACAGGGCGCTCGCTCGCGTACGTGAAAGAGACTAACAAATGCGAATGTTGTTGACGATGCGTTGTGCTTGATGTTGTCGTTGTTGTTGTTTTTGCTGTTTTGTTGTCGTTTTTCGTGCTTAAAATAAGCTTGATGTTTTGTGTTTTTTTTTTTTTTTGCGGCAACGCAAATTTGACAATCAAGCATCGTTGGAGAATCATATTGAGTTGTTTGCTGCGTGCATGCTCTTTAGCACTTGCCACTTTACATATATGAAGCCTTGCATGCTTTGAAGCGTTGAAGCGCACGCAAATTATTTAGCAGCGCAGCAGGTCGCTGGGACTGCTTGCTGAAGCCTCAAGCTTCAAGCCATTGCACGGCAGCATTTTGTAATTCATTCACATTTAGTGCATATTATGCAGCAGCCGCCTTATGCTGCTTCGTTCGTGTTGCTTAATTAGGTTTTACTCTTTTTGTTGTTGGTTGCCGCTGACGTTGGTTGTAACATTTTTTTCATTCATGTAATTATTCATTCAGGCACTAACTTTAGGCAAAGCATTGCTTTAATTTAATGAAAAATTACAAATTACATAATTCCAACTCTCAGTCGACAACTTGTTTTTTCTAAATTCAAAGAGACAAAGTTTGCATGAAATTGAGTGCGTTAACGTTTATTTTAAAACTGCGCCGACGGCCAACCGCCGACCACCGCCCGCACTCATTCAATTGACTCGTACTCATTTGTGAGCGTATTTCTGTGCGTATTACCAAAGAATATGTATTGTATATTGTATATTCTTTGGTATTACATTCACATTCAAAGTTACATAAGTTTAATGAACGTTCTTAACTTCAGTTTAATTAAATTTCCGTCCGTTAAAATTTCATTAGAGAAAGCTCTATGCAGTTCTTCATTAGTTTTGTCACCATTCGTGGCTGTTGTTGTTGTTGCTGTTGTTGTTTTTAAGTGGTTGTTGCTTTTCGAATGAAAATCGACTTCATCATCAAACGACTGCAGTCACTAAATTCGTACATACATACATAGATACTGATAGCTTTATATACGAATAAACGAAACATTTACTAAGTGTTAATAGGACTAAATGGTCGTCGTTTTGAGGCGGCAGTAGCAACATCACAACAACAACAACAACAACGACAACGTAATTCCACAGTCATTACAATTCTCACAATTCGTAGTAACTACGAATACAACGAGAGTAGAGAGCGAGAGCGAGAGCGAGAGAGAGTGAAAGTCAACGTTAGCAGCAGCAGTAATCAAGCCGAAACCAGCACTCGTTATCAACGCGTTACCAACGAGTATTTAATTTCTCGTTTCTTGAGCACTTGACCGAATAATAAGAAAATTGGAACAACAATAAATAAAAGCAGCAGAAAGCACAGAGAGTGAGCAGCAGACAGAGAGAGAAAGGGAGAGAGAGAAAGGGAGAGAGGGAGAGGGTAACTCACCAGAGTTACAACTAAAACAATTAAAAGCATTAGAGCAAAGATTAGACAAAGTGAGAAAAATTCGGGACGAATAGAAGTTTCAAAATACGTTACTTTATCGCTTTTTTTACTAAATTTTAGTCCTTAGTCTAAAGCTATCTTGGAAGGATTCTTATGATTCCTTCGAAATTTTATTGCTACAAATATGATTCACCATCGATTTAATTTCAATTTGGAGACGAAATTGGTGCGACCTTGAAATTGTTTTAAATAAAATTTTATCTGAGTATTTACAAAAAAGTAATAAAAAAAATTGTTTCATCTCCAGAACGCCGGAAAGTTGTTTTTTTGTCTCCAATTTTTTTTTCGGGAGATTATTTTTGATTTTGAAGATAATTTCCTTAAAAAAAAACCAAGAAAATGAGAAAGATTGCTTTAATTTCGGTTATCTCTGAGTTTCCTTTTCTACGATTCATTTGAATTTTTCTCACGTGTCAGTCGCTAACGGTTTTCGCCTTTCAAATGGCTCCCCGCAGATGATTTCAGTTACAAAAGGACTTTACGTTAAGGATTACGTTTACTGTTATCGCTATTGATGGGTATTACGATTCCTGCATTCATTCCGTTGTCTCTTTCTTGAGGTTGTGGATAGAATTCGGTAATCCCTTTCTTAAGCAAATCCCTTCATTGCCACTTTACTCTTCTTATTCTGTTCCTTTTTCTTCTTCTACTTCTTCTACTTTCGAGTTGTAACTCTTGAAGTAATTCCATTAATACTAAATTAGCTTTCGAGCTTTCCTAACGAAAGAGAGCTGCTTACGTTATCGTTTAGGAAGCTGTTTGCAGTTTCTTTGTCACGTTGACCATTCTGTCTGTTCATTTTCGCTATTGTTTCAGTGGATCCGTTTGCAAAAGATCGAGAAAATCTAAACGAAATCTCATTTTCGCCATATTGTCTTTCTCATTTTCTGTTTGTGTGAGAATATTGAGAGATTGCTTGACTGCCTTTGCTGTGCTTCCATTACGTTACTTTACGTAATCAATTGTTCCATTTTTTAATGCTTAAATTTCAGTCAAGTTTTATGAAATTGCAAGTATTTCAATTTTTTTTTAAAGTTAAAAACAAATATCTATATAAAATTAATAACTTATTTTACAATATTCTCGTGCTCTTGCATCATTTAAAATGATAATAATATTTAGGTTTTAGTACAATTGAGTACGCATATTTTATGGTAACCACAATCATCCTAAAAAGCTTTTATGGATTGCATTCAAATGCACTCAAATACTTGTGCATTATTTAACGACTCAGCTCATGGATCGTCTCGAGAGAATCAGTTACAAGCAAACAGCCGAACGAAAAAGCCATTAATTCTTAGGCACCGTTCATACCATTTCGTCCCGTACCATTTCGTTCGGGATAGTCCGCATTACTTTGACATTGATTACACACAAGATGATGTAAGGGTTGTTATGGAAAGGGTTGTTATGGAAAAGGTGGCGAAGAAGAGAAAACACACACACACGTAGAAACAGATCACCCACACACTCACACACGCATTGAAGCTTTCCTTTCTGGGATAATGAAACCCATTTACGTCAGCATCCTTCAATAGTGCGAATTCTTAAGACCCTTAAGTTTTATTGATGTAATCATATTCACATAAACACATACTAATGCGCTCATAAATGCTCATACACATACACTTTCATGTACTAAAGTTGTTCTATCGTATATCGACGTAAGCACTAGAGGATAATTGAAAAGGATTAGTAAATGTGTTTAAGAAACACTCAAATGCATTCATACACCGACTCACCCACATCTACATACACACACGCACAAATGCACACATCCATATTCGTTTATATAACTCGTGTTCGTTCAGAAACGCATACTCAAAGAAATAAACTATGTATACACACTTGGCCTCTGTTGAATGGAAACGACCCAGCAAGAAAAATATTGTATGAGTACGATTTTAATTATAATTAATTATAGACATTTTCTGGAATGTCTTGTAAAATTTTTTCAAAATATTATCATTTATTTTTTATTACTTTTCCTAATTTGTTATTATTTTTATATTTCTTATGTTTCTAATTGAATTACAAGACGTTCAATACATTGGGAGCTATAGAAATGTTTTAGATGAGCATGGTTTTTGTATTCACACGATCGAAAATTTTAGCTTTTTCCAGCAAATTTCCAACAAATTTTTCAAGCTAAAGGTTAATGTATGCCCGCCCTCTGACAAAAAGGTTTCAGTTTTGGAAACTTGTATGTTGATAAAAGTGAGGTATAGCATAGGAAAAGATTTTTGTTTCCTTCAAATTCAGCTGACGGTTGATTTTTGCAACCTTATGACAGCTTTTCACAGTCTCACCATTGTCGTTGCACAGATTCTGAATTATGTGAATTCTATAAACTTACATTTCATATAATCCTCATTGTATGTATTGTAGAAGAGTCTATTTTAGAAATTGCCTCAGACGAGAATAGATCTCTGCATACATATAAGATAATACTGTATATTGACAGTATACTAACCTGATAATAATAGTACCTATAATAAGGAAAACCTATAATAATAGTACAAAAAGGCATTAAAAACGTATTAAAGACGTCGAATTTGCATTGTTTTTCATATCATATTATCATGCTGTCCAAACGTATCGACAATGAAGAAGAAGAAGAAGAAGCTGTTTGCTCTTGATTGCTCTTCTTATTCCTGCCGGGTCATTTTATTCACTACACCAATCAAAACAATTAGAGCATTCATGAAGCCAATCAAACACAGAAGCAAAAAAACGGTCGTCGTGTGTCGTGTGTGGCGCGTGCAACGCGTAACGAAGAGAGTGTTGAGCAGCCGCATTATTTCTTCTCGCTCTGCCTCTCGCACTCGGTCTACTCGTGTCTGTCCCCAGCGTCTAACTTCCGCTTTCGGTATATTGAATAATTATGGCTTTTGCTGATTGCGCCAGTGCCGCCCGTTTGCCGTCTAAAGAGGAATAACAAAAAGTAGGTTTGTGTGTGTGTGTGTGTGTGTATTTATGTGTTGTAGTATGTAGATGTGTTGTATGTATTTATGTGTTGTAGTATAGAATAAAAACTGTTGAAATTTTCACATTTTCGATTCAATTTCTGTTCTTGAGAAGGTTTTCTAGTTCACAATGTTACACACACTCACAGCCCTCCCCCACACACACTTACACAGAGACCCATTACTCTACTCGAACACTCTCACAACATCGAACATATTGACACAATTGCGAGAGAATATATTAAGTGGTGTCACCTTCAAAATTGTCGTGAGAAAAGAGAGAACTTTTGAATTGTTAAGAGTTATTCGGTTTTATTGTTGATGTCTGTGCTAAAGTAATAAGCTTCACACAGTGTGTTTCATACTTGTGAGTATGAGTACTCTGAATCGAATACTCGTGAAATAAAAATCGAAACAGTTGTTTGAATTGTTTGATCCAATGATTTGTAATCGCAGTGCAATGAAGACGCTGGCTTTCAAACTGATTGCACGGATTTTCCTTCCGTCTTTGGTTTATCGTAAGTGAGTGAGTGGTAAGTGGCTACCGAGGTAAGCGGGTCAATGTTATCGAGGCAATCGAGGGTCCTTTATTCCTTCATTAATGCTCTCCTTTATTCTTCCATATTGTCTTGCTGTTGAGTTCTTTTGCACTAATCTGTTCTATAATGAATCTGTTCTGTGTATTCTCTTATCCATCACTATGTTACTTTAAGCCGATGCAATTCTCGTTATTATTGTTAGTTTCTTTGAATATAGCTTTCTCTATTATTGGCTGTCGACACTGGCTTCTCCTTCTTCGTCTTGTTTCTCCTCTTGTACCGTGCATATTTTATCTTTGTTTCTAACTTTCCGTTCGATTCATTCTGTCATCGCAAGCATTCATTCATTCATTCGTATTCAATTAAATGAAAATTTGTACCCTGTTGATTGTTGTTTTTGTTATTCTCATTCACATTCTCGTTCTCGTTCTGGCCGTTTTTATTTTTCTTCTTCTGCTGCTGCTTCTTCTTGGCCTCTTTCTACCTCTTCTGTCGTACCATTGTGGTGAACCACATGCGAGAGCGTACGTACATATATCGCAGTTGATTCGTTTGAGTGCATTCGATATGTTTGTTTCCTTTCATTCGAATGAATTGATTTGCAAAAATAATAGCCTTAGAATTGATATCTGAAAATCTTCGTGTTTGGTATTGAAACACAAACAGAATCTTATACATACAAATATTTTTGTACTTTGTTAGAATACTTGTACACTCGTACGTGCTATCAATTTGAAAATTGCTTAATTTGAATTAAAAATTTTCTAAATTTCTTCACACAAACATTTCGTTTAAATTCGTTTAAAGAGTGAAGAAATTCATTTTAAAACTTGAAAGGAGCTTGTAACACAAAGAGAAAATGCTAAAAGACTTTTTCAAAAAGAAAAGTCGGTTGAAAATATCAAAGATCATTTTAATTTCAAAAGCATAAGTAAATGCAACAAAAGATGTTGCTTTTTTATTCAAGCAACAAAAAATTAGTAAACAGCGAGAATATGGATGCATTTGCTTTTAAGAAACTTTGGCATTCTATTTTTAACAGACGGCCTGAGTAGATAATAATGTATGGAAATATTACGGCATTGATAGTTCTTTTCGGCATTGATAATACTAAAATTTTTCAATTTATTGAAACTTTTTGTTCTCCTTTAAAAGCAAAAACTTTATTAGGCGTTGCAAATAAAATGGGCGGGGCATAGCCGGGAAAGGGTTTTAAAATGGTGAAAACTTTTGCTGCCATTGTGCATCATCGTGCGTGAGTGCCACACACCGGAAGCGAAAAAGTGCGGGCGAAGAGAATGAAAAATGCATTGAAAACCTTAATCAGTTTATAACCAACAACAACAGCAACTGTTGCTTAACACGTGCCAGACCGCAAGCTGCGAATAAATGGCAACACTTTTAATGGCAACCTTACGGCAAGAATATCCATCCAACCATCTGGCAACAGCGAAGAAAAACTCCTGAAAATATGTCAGTTTTTATGGAATTCGGTCGCAATCGCTTGCAAGATGTTGCAGGTGCAGGCTGTTGCTGCTGCTGCTGCTGGCTGTTGTTGTTGTTTTGGTTCTATTGTTGTTTTTGTTGTTATTATAACAAACATCTTCGATTGCAAGCAGTTTTAAAAGCAAACAAGTAAAGAAAACTTATGCCCAAAGAAGCAAAAGTGTGTGTTTTTCTCTCCCTCTCTCTCTCTCTCTCTCTCTTTTATTTTAATTTTAACGTAATTCTCATACTCATTCATACTCCTGAACGAATTTAATTGCAGAGAGAAATGGTTCTCTTCTGGTTTCTGCCTTAAAATTTATCCATTACGTCAGCAAAAAAAAAAAAAAAAGAAAAAAACAACGCGGAAAACCTCGCACTGATTGAAAATCAAAAAAGCCTTTTGATAAGGCCGTGAGAAATAACCACTTTTTATATTATCGTGCCATCATCATCATTGAAAAAATAAACCGAGCCACGCATGGTTTCAGTGAGGCCGCGTGAAAGCGATAAAATTGGCTAAAAAAGGCTAAAAAATGCATACCATTTCCTCGTATTTGTTTGCCCTCTTGCAGCCTGACACTTACGAACACATACATCCAAACGCTAACGCACATACAAACGCGCAGTGCTTTTACGCTCTTACCATTTTCAAGTTTCTTTTAACGTTTAGAAAACGTTTGTTCGCTGGCCCTCAAGCGAAAACGGCAAAAAGCACAGCAACAAGCTGTTCCTCAATTAGCTGCAGGCTATAACTACACATACACATCTACACACACACCTACACACACGCACTCACAGTATTCAATATTACATACGGCTGCATAGAAACTCACCGAGCCAGGCTTAATTAGTGTTTGTGATAGCGATGCCACATTTTTCTGCGGTCACTTCACTTTGCTGCACATTCATGCACCCACGTAGCATTCTATGGTGCCGTGGTACTGCTGGTTAGTGGCTGCGACCACGATACCACGGTACTGCTGCACAACATCACCGTGTCTGCATCTCTCCACTGACCGAGCTGGAGCTGGCGCCAATTGAATGAATCTAACAACGCTCTCCTTCTCGGCCCTCAACCTTAACGGTCCAGTGAGCTGCACTGAAGAAAGAAAAACTATTTTGAATGCAGTGAAAACGGTAGTGTTTGTTGGTGGTAGTGGCCTCCAGGGCTTCAATAGACAGCGAAACGAGATTGCCGGCTGCTCTTCACAGTAAAGGCAGAAGATATTTTTGGATTTTTTTAGGCCGGTTAGGCCGGTCTTACTAGGCCGGTTATATCAATTATCACCCCCTTTTTTTGTTACTTACTTGATACTTGATTCAACCTTTTATTTGTGAAGACAAAAACATCATAAAAATCATAAAAATTTATCAATTTCACTTTGTTTTATTTTATTTTATTTTATATTTTCTCTGCAAGTGTAAATTGTAAAATTCATGTAGGAAATCTTTCCAGATTGTTTCCAAATTGTTTTTGAAAAGATAAAAAAATATTTCTCAAGTACGCCAAGTTTATACGCCAAGTTTTCGAAATGCTTACGAATTCATCTGCTGCTGAGAAAACTTATCGTTTTTCACAGACATCATCATAAGCATTATAATTATTATCTTCGATAGCGGTACAAGTACAGTCACCGCCTGCGAAAAGTAAAGGGTGTTTTTTTAGCTTAGATAGAACTTTCGATAGGGACAACTGTCAGCACAAGCTGTCCATCTGACTGCTCTTGTTGTTATTTATGTTCAGTATAGTCTGGCAAATCATCATGAATAGACATGCTGGTGGTATCATTGGACCTTATTTTTTAAAAAATGAGGCCGGAGCTCGCGTTACAGTCAATGGAGACCGTTACCGAACCACGATCAATGCAGCAGTACTCGAAACCACAGCAGTACCACGATCGACCACAGCAGTACTCGAAAAAATGATTCGGGTGAAAATTGAACGTCCAGAATGCACTCCGTCAAGAACAGCCGCGGTGGTCATATGCCTGAAATCAGTTTCAGTTGTTAATGCCATGTCTTGATCTTTCGAGTGAATAAAACAATTTTATTAAAATTAAATTTTTTGTATTATTTTTTATCATTTAAAGTTCTATCGGGCTTAAAAAACACCCTTTATTTGGAAGTAAAGAAAGAAAGGCAGAAAGAAAGAGCTTTTAACCGGTATAAATATTTTCTATATTTTTCGAGAGTCTGTTATTTCAATTGTCAACATACACTCACACGCACACATACAATTCCGAATAGAAAATTGTCATGAAGTATTGCAAATATTTTGACAACTCAACTTAAACAATTATGGCCGATTTTGATTTTGAATGGATTTGAAGTGATTTTTTTTTTTAATTTTCCTTTAAATACTTTTAATTGCTTTTTATTTTACTCATGAAAAGTTCTTAATTTATCATTAAATTTACTAAGTATTTCTAGAGCAAAATAATAGGCATGTTACTCTCATGCGCCGAGCGAGAAATATTAGTATTTATTATTTTGGGAAATGTTTAAAATTATTTTATAAAAAATTCTCAAGCCACACCTACTTACCACCCATCACCAATTTTCAATATCTATTCAAAGCCAGTTTTCTTTTTTAGTCAATTTAATTAAGTTGTATTTTAAAAAAAAGTATAGAAAACTTTGGTATAAACCATTTCGATTTCTAATTTCTAATTCCTAAAGCTTTACATTAAATCAAACCAGTTTTCTCTAATCGACTTTGGTTCATTGGGTTAAAATTAGTTCATGTTAAAAGTCTTCTCCGACTTCTTTCGACTCTTAACATTATCCACAAGCAGCAGCTTGCTTCATTCCGTTTCATGTACGTATCCCGTTCGTTTCCGTTTTGCGAGGATAAGAGTAAACTTTTTAATTGCCACTCCTTGGCTTATGTTGAAACGACCCATTTTCCTGACCACCCTTCTTCTTCTTCGTCTTCTTTGCCACTTGAATGCTGTCTATATGTACATACATATATCTCAGCATAAGACATGATGGCTGTTCCACAGCTAAAAGCAAGCTAACCCACCAACCGACCAACCAACCAACCATCCAGACGTATCTACTTCTAAAAATAATAATGGAAAGTTTAATGGTTTGTTAAATACGACGAAGATGTACCACTTTCTATGGAATTCTGACGTTTGTTTTAGCTAAGAGTCGTTGACTCTACACGACTCGAGTGGCCCATTTCAAGTAGACGCTTACTCTGATGTCTTTCGAGGCATTGTCGTTCGCATTGTCCACATCGTTATCGTCAGCGTTGTCATTGCCGTTGTCGTTGTCATCGTCATTGTTCAAGAAAGCAGCAAGAATTTGGCTCTTTTGGAATTGAATGACTGTGAAGTGGTTGGTTGGCAAACGACGGCACATCCTTGGACTAGTTATAGGCAACATATAGACGCTCTGGATGTCCGTACATAGTGCGGCCACCTCCATTCATGTCGCTCTGTCTCTCTATCCGTCGTCCTGACAATGACGTTGATAATGAGGAAGTTGAGTCTGAGGAATGCATACTGATGATGGAGATCATTGTGCTGTGCATGATAATGAGAAGACAGCGCAAGAGTGCTGCTGATGCGGAAGCTGAAGCTACAGCATGTGGCGGTGGGTGTTGCCGATGAGAGAATATGCTGCGCGCTGGAGACGGTAGATGAGTCGTGAGGAGTCTCTGCTGCCATTGTTCTGCCATTTGCTCTGACGAACTCCGTCGGACGCACTCATTCGGATCAAAGTCGCGAATGGAGACGGAATGCCTGAAAAGTCTGGCTGGAATTTAATATCCCGAAAAGGATTAACGCTTCATTTTGAGCAGCAATTCATTGGAGCGAAAGGCATCTCTGGTGACAGAGTGACAAGAAGACTAAAAAAGAAAAAAAAAAACAACAAGAAAAAGAAGAAGTAAATGACTTAAATTTCTTAAAATTAAATAAAATTCAGTCGTTCGTTAAATAAAGCGTTAATGCTTCAATTCAATCTCATTTAGACAGTTTCTGCTTTTACAAATATCTTTAAAGAAGAATATTTATCTTCAACATACTCAAGGAGTACGAGGATATTCTCAAATGTAAGCACCAATTTAAGGACTCACAATAAATTGTAATAATATGATATGATTCGAAGAGGATCGAGATGATCAAAGACATTTTTAAATATTAAAGTTCTGGACGTGACTAAAAAGGTTTTAGAAATTAATTTTCAAAATTTAAAATAATTATGTTTTAAAAACTATAACAAAAAAATATAAAAAAAAAAATATTTTTAATATTTATTTTATATACTTGCCTTCTTTAACCTTTGAAATAAAAGTCAAGTCAGATCTTTGGTTAATTTTTCATAATTCTTTATTTTACACTTCATACATTATCATTTATTTCATTGCAAATATTTACACGGTTATGGTTTTTGCGATACAATCCTAGATTGACAGTTAATAAAATTCATTTCGTAAAAAATAATATGAATCAAAACAGTTTCTTCTCATACTTTTTGCATTAATTTTTTTTTTGAAAAAAATTTTGATTTTCCTAATCATTTACGATTAATTTACGATTTATAATTTTTGTAGATATTTTTTAAAATATTTTATTGTATGCAATTGTTTTTATCTTTGATTTTATCTCAGTATCTACGAAACTTGTACTAATTCGTTTAGTTTTTAAAGGAAATCTTTATATATGTACATTGTTTTATTTTACATAAATCATTACAAAAAAAGAAATGAAATTATAAAGACATTTAAAAACTAAAACCAAAAAAAATATAAAAAAATATTTTTAATATTTATTTTATATACTTGCTTTCTTTTTTTTTTTTTGTTTGTGTTACGATGGATGTTAAAATATTGTATGAAGGTTTTTATTACGTGACTGAAGAGGATGGATTAGAATAATTTTTATGATAGCTATAAAAAATTGAATGAAGAGTTTTGATAAATCTATTTATTATTTATACGTACGTAAATACGATGTTTTAATGGGTATACGATAGAATATGCGTTAATGGTATTCCGACCTAGCGATCATCTCTCAATCAATCGCCTTCAATTTTCTAAAACCAATCTAGAAATATTTTTTTTTATTGGGGGGAAGGTTTTATTATAGAATTAAATAAATTGTTTTCGGATTTGAGTTGGTAGAAATTGTTTATGTCAACAAAATAAACTCTATCTATTCGGCCTCAACAATTTTGAGAGGTTGTATAATCCAATGGTTTATATCCATCAGGATTATATTCTAGCATTTCAATTAATTTTGTGACATCTTTGATCCTCTTTGGATGTTCTGCGCTCATAAAGTGTAGTTTTAAGCAGCTGTTTAGTGTCTTTGATTATCTCAATAGTCGCTGAATAGACACATATTTTATTTGATTTGATTTGTCCACATCAAATGTCTAATAATCTCCATCATAATCTTTTTGATGATTGATTGACTCGAGCTAATTGAGGCTTTTTTTCTCGCTAATCTCGCGAAACGAATCATTTTCTTGTAAAAACTTTCGTCTACAAATCTGTCGCGTTGCTTTCAAAAAATAAATGAACTAAAAATTTTATTATCTTTTTTTCTATTGAAGAAAGTTTAAATTTTACCATTCATTATAATAAAGTATCAGATTTCTGAAATCTTTTTATTTATTTTACCGCGACGAAGCGATTAATTATAATCGAAGACTTTTTTTAATTACATTAAAAATTTTTTTTTTTTTTTGTTGACATCATTTATATTCAACACGCTGGATTTACAACAACATCAAGTTATTCTTTTTGGCTTCTTTAGTGTCATAATTGGGTTTACATGCCAAAAAAAAAAAGCAATAATCACAATTACAGACACATAATTATTGTTTGATTTGAAGCGATTTATTCTCGATTATATCGCTGTGATTTTTTTTGCTTTTGATTCTCATGGATTTTTTGTTTTGTTTTTAGTACGAGTTTATTCATTTTTTGCACATGATTTCAGTGCACTTCAAATGCATTTTGGCTGCGGCTCTCAAGCCACTTATAATTATTTTAAAATTTAATTATTTTAATTTAATTATTTTGTTTTAACTATATTAATTTTACCTATATATAATTACTTTTATGATCATACTTATTATTATTTTAATAATTAATTTAATAACTTATTCTTAATGCTGAAGCTTACGAATATGTTCGCCCCTTTCTTTCAGTGACATCAATCCATCGTTTTTATTTTTTTTACACGATTTTAATATAGATCCGTGAACAGAGTATCCGGTAGCCAGTGGTTATAATTAACATAATGCTCGGTAGATGCGTCTGATATGATTTGGTCGATGAACCGACATGTCCATGGTACATCGCTGCAGGGTTATCACCTGCGAGTGGGCAGAGACAATGCCAGATAGCGAGTGAAAGAAAGAGAAAGAGGGAGAGATCGAGAAACAGTGAATAAAACGACTATCTACGATACTTTCTTAAAAATTTTAATTTTTTGCAAGTACTTTTTTTTAATAGTCTAGAACTGAAAAAATTTACTTTAAATGGAACAAAATTAACTATATTTAATAATTATATTTAACTATTTGATATATTAACTATATATGCAATCGAAGAAAATCGAAGGAGAAAAACATGTTTCAAAATTAAATTCAACAAGTCCTTTCAAACGCCGAAAAGAAGAGCAAAATGTTCTTATTAAACTGTTTCATTCAAATTTCTTATATTCTTTTTAAAGAAATCTTATTGAAAATAAAATCTCAAATTTCATTCTAACCCATTCGGAAACAGTCCTCTTTTATAACTAAGAATAATTCAATAATAAATTAGAAATTAAAGTAAATAACTCATAATTCAGATTAACTTTTTCTTTCTTTAAAAATTTTATGCGATCGCTTTATGAAAGCAATAAGAGCTCTTTATTTTTCTTCTTCAAAAAGTTGGGTTCTTAGAGGTCTGTAGAACCTACTCTATTCGTTCGTGTATTCCTTTATTAACTAACTAACCATGAATTGCATTTTTAAAGTGAAATAAAAAAAAATTGTCTATATAAAAATATTTCAATCAAAATGAATATTTTTCAAAAATGTGCTTACGATTTTTTTTGTAATAATTTAGAATATAATTTCTTGTTGTATTTAAATAAAATTTAAAATCAACATTCGGTATACAATAGTTTTTTAGTAAACAAATTTTCAATGTATTGTTGTAGTTGTTGTTGCGAAGTGCGCCTTCTGTCAATTTGAATAAATCATTTTCACTCAAGCTGTCCCATTCTCATAATTCTCATTATGACAGAAGAACATACGAAAATACGAAAATTTCTGATTTTCGGATTCTGTAGTAGAAAGTTTTTGGAAAATTTTTGTCTGGCAACATTGGCTGACGAAACCGAAGCAGCAGCAGCAGCAGCTTGCTCTCGCTCTCTTGCTGTGAAAAACAGAGATGAGCAGTAGCGGATGTCGCCAAATTTCGGAGCCCGATTTTGAAATTCAATTTTTCTAACTCAACCCAATGACGTTAAGTTTCTTTATAATAATTAGAATATTTTCCTCGTAGTTTTGTGAACAACTAATTTTTTTATTATTATAAAAAGCTGAAAATATCAGGCCTGAAGCCAAAAGGAATAGAATGTACAAAGGATAATGTAATACGCAAGAAATGATTAATAAGTAGTCGTTTGCTAAGTCATCTGTCAAACATCTGTCAAACAATGCTGTTAGTAAACAAACCGAGCGACTTTTACATTAGACAGAAAGAACATTACAACAGAAAGTTCGGTTTTATGGTGAATATTTTTTATATATACAGTATACGGCATACAGAAGAAAAATTAATTCTTTTTTAAGCTATTTTCAAAAATATACTGAGACCTTTGGCATTTCAGTCTCTAAGCGGTCGCTTAATCCGCCACTGGATAGACTACAAAAACAAAATGAAAGAAGAGAGAAAAGAGAACAAAAAGCAACCGGAAACAGCCGGAGAAGATAAAATTCCAACCAAATTCAGCTGATTGCTGAGGATTAGAGCGGACAATTTGGCAAATAACTGAACGCAAATGTTGGTAAGTTGGTTGGCAAATAGCAACAACAACAAAAACAACACTGACCGAGCAGAATTGTTTTCAAATTTGTTTTTAGCCATGCTCTACTTTATTGCTGCAGAGTAACGCACTCTAACGCAATCAGCAACAACAACAACAACAACAGTAAAAGTTGGAACGTTACAAAGCGGAAATAATCAGCAGCATGTTTGAACAGTTTTAAATTTCTGCTTGGTAAAAAGTTTTATAGTTTTTTTTTTGATTTTGTAAAATTGGAAAACTCGTAAAAGGATAAGTTTTCTGTCTGTTTTTTTTGCTTAATGTTAAACGTAGAAAATAACCAAGTAATTGATCAAACGGTTAATTATTCAAACTTGAGAATTATAAATGTTTGGAAAAAGTAATTCAAATAAAAACTTTAAATTATGCAAAGGAAATTGAAAAATTTATAAATATATGTGTATGTATTTATTTACTCGTACATTTATCTATGTATATTTAAAAAAATGTTTTTAAATCCAACGATACTAAAATAAAATTCTGAAAGTATGCTAAAAGACTATTATAAAGACTTATGGATGACAAACATACCTTTGAATATATGCACTAATACACTGGCCGGTTGTGTATTGCTTGCGACACAAGTAAAATTTCCGGAATGCTCGCGTCTTGTTCGCAAAATCGTCAGCTCTGATGATTGAAAATCTGTTGGATGAAAGTAAGTACAAAAAAATCAGGATCAAATATTTGAAGAAAAAATGTTGTGATTATTTTTGATGTCAGGGATTTTCGAAGAAGAGAAAGAGTAGGTTTCTAGAGATAGATCTCCCTCTCTCTCTTCCTTTCTTTTCCGGATGTTCACAGAGCATGTTTTATTGGCTTGCGTCTGATGTCTCTATTTTCTAAATAATCTCAAGAGAGAGAGAGAAAGAGAGAGAGAGAGACTCTTGAAATAAACCTGTTGGCGAGACGCTCTTTTTTCAAAATAAGGGTTGCCATAATTTTTCTATATAATCTTATGAAAAACTTGTGAAATCAACTTAAAAAATGTAAAGTGACGGTGAAAGTGAAAACGCTGTTGCCATCCGTCATTGGCCAATGTTTTTAGGCAAGAAATTGTCTTTTGTGAATTAATTTTGTATTTTAGATATAATTTTTTATATTCCATTAGTTTTATTATCATTCACGTTGAAGTCATGAAGTGAAGAAAAGTCATTTGTTTTAGTCATAAAGTTAAAAGTTTAGTCATAAAGTTAAAAAATTCCCCAGGACTATTTCCTTCGGGCTGGTAAAAAACTTCTCTTCTAATTTCTGACATTTTTTTAAATCGATTTTTTTAGATTCTTTTTTTAAACGACGAAGGAGCAAAAATTATACGGAAAACTTAATCATAAACTTAAAGTTATGATACAATTTTGTATGAAAATTAATCTCAACAACAATATTCCAGATCTAAAAATAAAACACTTTACACACCGTTTAAAATTTGGGACGAATTGTTGTACCGTTTTTTTTTTAATATTTTGCATACATACAATATTTTGTATCTGCGTATTTTGCATGCATTTCTTTTTTTTTACCCAAATATATTTACAAAGTACTTATTTTAAAATACATTGCAAATGAAATACAAACAAGTTGAAAGCTTGTATTTTATTGTATTAAGACTAACCGAACATCTTTTCTGTTTTTTTCTTGAAAAAGCATGGAAAATTTATGCAAAGCAAATAAAAAATTAAATTAAATTAAGTACAAAAACAATACCAAACACGCACACACAAATCAGTACCAACCGAATTCCAAACAATTGCTTACCACAAAAATGCAACAAAAGCAAGGACAACAACAAGATTGAATTGATGCCACATGTGAGCTTTCCGGCCGTGTACCGAACGGAGCAGTAGCATGAAGAAGAGAAGTCGGGAAGAGAAAGGAGTTTACCCAATGGAGGATGTTTCAAAAAAATGTTTGCAAGAATTATTAAATGCTGTGACAAACTGAAAGGCGGTATAACAGATAACCCACGGCCTCGCTCGCTTTACACTGCTCCAAACAGCCCACACTATCTACACCGATCCCGCCCAGCCTTTTTCCACCGTGAGGGCGAGGGCAGGAAGGAAGGAAGGAATTCAGACGTGGTTGTTTGACAAAATGAGTCGAAGTATTTCAGTTGTTTTTTTTTTCGTTTCGTCTCTCCGTCGGTTTACCAAACCATCGGAATATCAGTCTCTCGGTGGTCTCTTAGGGACCGGGGGAAATATTGAAAACGACAAATTTAAAAATATCCCTTCACCAAAGCAAATTGAAGTCGAATATTTTTGCCATTTCGAGCGCGTGTATGCGGAATGAACACGAAAATCACATTTCCGCAAAACATTTAAATTTGCATGCTGAATTAGCAAAATGGAATGGAATGGACGATGCATGTAACGCCAGCGAAGGCACAGGAAAGGGGAATGGGAGTGGGGCAGGGAGAAATTGTTGCTTACTGTAACGATTTTGTGGTTGGCAAAGTTTGTAACCGAATGCGTGGTATTTGCTATACCCAGGGCAGCTGCTGTTCAGACGTTGTGTGATTGTCAGCCAATCAATGTGGCAACGCTGGTCGGCGTGATAGTGGGTTTCGGCAGGCTAAGCTTACAGTGCGTTCCAGCGGAAATCGGAAATAACACGAAACGCCTCTATCAGTGGCAAAGTGGAAACTTGGCAACTCGGCAACTGAGCGAGGAAAACATCAACAAAGAGAGAGAGAGCGGCCACGGAACAGTGGTATCAATTGTTTGAATTTGTATATAATAAAATAACAGTACATCAACGAAAAATATTTTAAAATTTATAAATATGTAAAGAAAAAAGTAAATCGAAAAGTAAAGTTATATAAATTAAGAGATAAATAAAATCATAAGAATAACTTCATTCAAGCATTAATTGAGAAGAAAATTAAAAATGTTTAAAATTTTTTAAATTCAATAAATTAAATATTTGCACATTGCTTAAAAGAAAACCTTTCATAAAAAAGTTCCCCCGAAAAAATAAAAAGGAGACTGAAAATTTCGTATTCGAATTCTGAATTTAAATTAATGGAAACAATTGTATTTGAATTTAATATTCAGTTATTATACGATAATATTTCTTTATAAATAATTATTCAAATTATTCATTATTCGTTCAAAGTTCATTGACTCAGTCTACTTCTTTCGTATTCATTGCTACTTCTTAAGGCCGAAGTGGTTGCAAATGTATGGTCAATAAAAAATAAAACTTTATTATCATATACAATAATACACTCAGCTATTATAATATTTTAATATTTCATTATTGGGTATGATAAGTCTGTATTCATTCATTCCATTCAAAGAGGGAAGAAAGGAAGAAGTCCATGAAATGTCAGCAATAAATATCGTATTGATATCAATTCAAAGTTTTATTTCAGAGCCATAATAAGAATTTCAATATGGAAGCTAGATGATATTTATGAGGTCAAAGAACTTCAGCTTAAGCTATAAATAAATAGCTTAAAAATTATTAGAAATTGCTTAAAAGATGGCTTTAAGGATGGTTTGAATCTCTATATGTATTACCAATATTACAAAAACCAATATATTTTTTTTATAATATACTTTATGCGTTATACTTGTATACTGTATTGTCAAATAAATAAGAATTTCAAATACTTCCCACAGCCATTTTCTCTACCATCATTAATAATTTCCACAACTATTTTCTTATAAAAAACATACTGAAAATATATGTACGTTTATTAATAGAAT
Organism: Conops quadrifasciatus; assembly: GCA_949752815.1. Taxonomy (NCBI): domain Eukaryota; kingdom Metazoa; phylum Arthropoda; class Insecta; order Diptera; family Conopidae; genus Conops; species Conops quadrifasciatus. The sequence continues at coordinate 5,103,340 of OX457077.1, forward strand.
TATATTAGAATTAAATCTTTTGCGTTTTCTGATTGAAAAATTAGCATTAGATCGGGCGTTACAACTTCGAGGAATTGTTAGAGAAAGAATCTTAATCTATCATCTTGAAGGAATCGCAATAGAGTGCAGTCCTATGCGTCTGTAATTGTCTCTTCAAAGGGTCCACATTCCACAAACGAATAGTTCTACACTGATATTTTTCATAAATTTAATTTCATTTAATGTATCCTTAACGAATTACTGATTTAATTAATTTCCATTACAATTCAAGACGCATTTCATTGAGATTTTATTTAATTTGTTAGCGAAATTCCTTCCTTCTTGTTGGTTATAAAAAGAAATTTCTGGCATGAGAGTAATTGAAATGAATGCAGTTTATTTTTTACAATCTCTTGATGGTATTTTTTTTTCTGTTTTTTTTTAATTGAATTGTTCTTAATTTGCACCATTGTTCGACTCACCTGGTTCCGTTGACACGTTAATACCGCGATCGATGTCGTAATTAATCATGCGGTTGTCATGGTACCAGAAAATGAATTCCGACGCTTCTGTATTCTGCACGACGCGACACTGCAGTCGCAGGGTTGAGCCCGGCGTTAAGTAGCGTATCGGCGGTCCTGTTATTTCAGCGCGTGCTTCTAACCGAATTCAATGGCGGGGATGGACGTGTGCGCAAGTTGTTGTTGTTGTTGTTGTTGTTGTAGGCAGGTATTATTTTTATTGTTGTAGTTGTCGTTGTTGTTGTTGTTGGGATGGTTGTTGGTTGGCAGAGGCAGAGACGGAATGCGGTTTCAGTTTGTGTTTGTTGCGTTGGTTCGATGTTTCAATGTTTTCGATGGTAGTTATTCACATTGTTGTTGTTGTTGTTGTTGTTGTTGTCATTGTTTTCGATAAGATCAGATTTTGAATAAATGTTGTTTTATTTCCAGCATTAGTTCCAGGAAAAGGATACGTCGATGGTCGGTAGTTTGTTCGGCAATTGGACGGTTATTGCATTGTTTAAAAGATTCCGTTGGATTGGCCGATTTGTTGGATGGTTTAATGGTCGATTTAAAGAGAAGAACAAAGAAAAGAACAGAAAAAACAGAAAAAATTAGTAATCGAGACTTATAAATACCTACTTATAAAATAGATTTATTATAATTTATTATAAAATAGATTTATAAATGCAACGAGCCTTTCTTGCAAAAGGCTTGCATTTAAGAAAAACTTGTTTTCAAATTTGCAAGATTTAAAATAGTCCCATCATTTCAGTTTCGTTATATTTTATGCTCTTTTGTTTCGCAATTTTAATAAATTATACTGTTAAATTATTAAATATTAGTATATATTATCTGCATAAAATCGCCAATCGCAACATTTTTTTTATCACTGCCATTTTTCTTTATTATTTCCAAACTAAAATCCAATCATTTTTGCAAACAAATCGTTTTTCTGCTTTCGTATAAATTTTAATAAATCCAAGCTCATCAATACATAGTACTATGATTGATGCATGATTTTAATACAAATATACCCGTACAAGCACACATACATACATTCGTATGTAGATATTAAATTTTTCATCTCTGTCCAGCACAATAACGCATAATCAATGGAAACTTACAAACATAGTAACAAATCTGTAGCGTATATAAACCGTTTGCAGCCAGAATCCAGTGTATCGATAGCCACAAGGTTACAACAGCGCTAACGAGTATTCGATTAGCGGCTAGTTGTACCCACATACATGCATACATATGTACATATGTAGAGAGATAGAGAGAAAATGAATTCATAGCGATATTCGTAGGATACTCGTTTTCATATTCATAGCAAAATATTTGCAAAGACTTACTCGTAATATTTGTTTTTGTGGTATGAATATTTCAAGCTTTAATAAATATGATAAATAAATATGTATGAATAGTACGGTATGATGAGGAAAAAGTATGCGTTGTATGAATATGAAATGCCTCAGCGGTTGAAGCCAAATTTGTTTGTTGTTTTCTGCTGTTTTTGCTTTTTTTTTGCTACGAGCAAGCTTGCATGTTATTCAATGACTTCAAAATGCATTATACAATAAATAATTTAAATATTACTTTTTAGGCATAGAAAATAAAGAGAAATTACTTTATAAATTAGTTCAAAAGAGGACATTATTTTAAGGATAAATAAAGTAATGTATTCACAGTAGCTGACGTTGGCACATTTAACCCTTTTGCAGTCAATTGTGAACACACTCGATCGAAATTATGTACATACATACATATGTATGTATATGAAAGGTTTATTCACAAAAGACTATGAGAAGTGTTTTTTTAATAAAGGGCGTACTATTTTTAACTTTCACTCTCTCTCTCTCTCTCTCTTTCTCTAGAAAGCATGCAGAAAAGATGCTTTCTCTTCACATGTGTGCACGCTCATTTTGTAACGCCGCCTACCCCGCCTACTTACCGACAACATTCAGATGCAGGAAAATGGATGTGGGCGGATGTGTTGAAACTTGGCACTCATAGACGCCAGCGTCACGTAGTTGCACGAATTTTATTTGCAGCGTCCAATCCTGCTTGGAATGGAAAGAAAGAAAGAAAGGAAGAAACACAAAAACAACATGAAAAATAGCAAAGAATAAATGGCAACGAAATTGAGACTGAAAAGACTAGGAATAGGAAAAAGAAGAAAATGAAAAAAAAACTAAAAAAAAATCGGAAAAAATTCTGTTTGGTTGACAGTAAAATAGTGTGAGAAGTAGTCAAGAGCTTCGATACCAAAAACCATGTATTGTATGATGGCATCATTTCTATGGCAACAACAACAACCGGCCAACAACCGGCCAACAGGCCAACAGCAACAACTGCAGTGAAAGGACACAGCGCGAATAATGTCACCAGGACAAAAATGCTAGAACCCACACTTCGGAATTCTGTCTCTTGACAGTTTGCGGTAAAACACGTAACAACGAAATTTCAGCAACGGCTTTGGATTCTTAACAAAAAAGGCCAACATACTCGTAGTGTGAAAATGCCAGAGTTTGGGAGCGGTGTGTGTGTGTGTGTGTGTGTGTGTGTGGGTGCATGTGAAACACGTTTCAATGCTGTCAATGTATGTGCATCATTACTCTAAGTACTGTTAATAACCTCAAATAGCAACATGCTTCGAATGTGAATCGAATGCATCGAATGCTGCGAATGTCAAATAATTCCAATTTTCCTTCCTCTTCTTTGCTTTTGCTTTTTTGCGTTTGATGCATACTTTAAAAAAAAAAGTAGCACACGTCCAAGTAGCCCAAGAATTTCAATGACATTTTTTACCATTTTCAGCATTTTCCGCTTTTTTTTCTAAATAATGCAAAATGAATGTTAAAAAATTATAAGCATTTTTTTACCTCAGAATGTTTCAGATGCGTTGCACTGAAACGTTCGTCGCTGCTGTACGTGGTCAGGCCAACTGTTAGCAAATGATAATCCTTTTTACGTATCCAGGATACCTGAGAAAGAAAGAAAAAACACATGAAAACACATAAATAGTTTTAAAATATTCTCTCTTTTCCGGTCTTTTTAATTCTACCGTTTTTTTTTTCTTTTACGACTATTGTTCTGTCATTACCAAGAGGAGCTTATTTGCTTATTTTCAAAGATAATAACATAATTCCTTAAATCCGTTTAAAAACGGATGCTTTCATTGCCGGTTTTTTGCGGCTTTTATGCCTTTACAGAAATAATAACATTATACGACAAAAACGCATTTTAAAATGTTATTATAAGTAACTTGATTATTATTTACTAATAACCATCGAAAATTATGAATATCCATAATTGTATTGATATTTTCTACATTCTTGCTGCCATAACTTAAAATCGCCTTAAAATTTCAGTTTTGTTAAAAAATTGTCTTCAATTAATAATAAAACTAATAAATAATAAAACTAAAACTTAATATACATATGTATTTTATTCAAATATCAAAAAATAGAAATGATTTCGTCTGCGGTGGACAATCTTCATCAAAAGCAAGCACTAAAATGATGGATAATTTTATGATTTCTGCAAAAAGTTTTATTATGTGTCGTGCAATAAAAACTATCACATCGCTAATTTATCATTCAATCTGATATCATTCATACTGATGCCATTTTGAAACGAATTTATGTACATCCTGCCCTATAAAACTTTTTCGTTTCTCGCTTTATACTTGAAAATTATGGTAGATAAATGGAAAATATCATCATTCATGATTTAACTGAATCATCAGTGAATCATCACTGCACTCGCTTGCAAGTTTTTCCATTATAGACTCTAACGCCTCTTCGTTTTTTGACAAAAATCTCTGCTGCCGTTGACAGCTTGTATTGAGTTATTGCTGGATTTTTCTTCTCGCTTCCTCTCAAATTGTCTGTATTATATATATATGTATACTGTATTGACATTTCAACAATAAATTTAGAATGAAAAAAAAATTCAAAATTCGATGGCGAAGAAGATTCTATTAAATTTATTTGTTTTTTGCTTTTTTGAGTTTTCTGAGTGATTATTTTGATATTTTTATGACTTGCTTCAATTTAAATTTTATTAAATTTTTCTTCACATTTTCATATTATTTTAATTTATCTACGTAGTTTAGTTTTATGTTCAATTTTTTTATTTACAATAGTTTTTATAATATTAATAATAATAAAATAATATTATTGTTTTTAAAATAATAAAAAAAAATTCTCTTATGCATATAACGGTTTTATTTTGATTGTTACAATAGCAACTTATCGCTATCCCTTCGCATTATCACCATAATCATCATAATCACCATCAACATCATCATCATCACACGTTTACAATTTCATTTGCCAAAAATCAATCGAGTTAAATGTAAATTTTTTGTAAAGCTTTTGTTATTAACTAGTTGTGGTTATAGCATGAAATTGGCATGATGATGGCAAAAATGTTGACACTTATACAACCATACAACCGCACACACACGCACCTCTAACGCTGTCAATACCTAACTCTTGTTATTTTGAAAATTTTAACAAATATATTCAAAATTTTAATTATAAAATAACCGCAAAAACATATTAAAACAAGATGTCACTCGAACGAGTTGACTGGTTTTTGTTTTTTGGAATCATGTCAGCCTTTGCCACAAAAACCAGCTCAATAACAATTAAACTGTTCAAGCTTAATTAGTTCCAAGTTCGACACAAATTGTTGCAAGTCCCATTACCAAATTATTAGAACGAATGGAGAGGTCAGTCCAAAAGGTAACACGTAGCAAATTATTATAATGCAATAATATAAAGGATTAAAATTTACAATTTTAAGATTTGAAATTTTCTTTTGTGTTTATACATTTTAAAATTTTCATTGACGTAAAATCACACAGACCTACAAAATGGAGTTGATCTTTTAAATTTGCAAACAGACTATACTTTTCTGAATGTTTTTGAGGATCTGAAAAAGAAGCGAAATCTCAGAGCAACTCCATCACGTTAGGTCTTCGTGATATAGCATTCTAAAAGCATTCATTAATTTAAAGAAACTTTTCATTAGTTTTTTGCATAATTTTTGCTGGATTTCACGTAAATGAAGACGTCGTTTGACCATTCCTCTTGGATTTTCGGAGCCTCAGATTTAAGAGGTTTGTTTATTGACGTACCCAGAGAGAAGAAAATGAGCCTCATCCCTCAGAATTATTTTGCCTGAAATATCACAATCTTGTTCATGCATTTCTAGCATTAATTTTTTTGGCGAAAATTTTTACTATTTTCATTTATTGTTTGAGTGCGTGGTAAAATTTGGCCGGCCTGTTTAACCCACATTAATTTTGGGCAGAGAAGAATTAATTTGAAAAATATCTAAAAAATTCTGCGGATTACATTTTGAACTGTAAGAATGCGAATTTTCACACTTGATGCTTACCATAAAAAAAAAAGCGAAAACGCAAATATTAAAATTGAAAACAATTATAAATATTTTTTCAGCAGGTTCTTTCTGAGTGTGAATGTGTTTCTGTGTGCTTACGTTGATGCATGCATTTGTAAAGCCAACATTTTTGCAATGCTTAACAAACATGTTGTTACACATACACGCCGGAACAACAACAACAACAACAGTAACAATAACTAAGAGAAATTTAATGCATTCTAAATGCATTTGCAACACAAATTCAAACAAATAACATTGCAGAAAAGCGGAAAAGGAGGAGGAGGAGGAGAAGGCTTAAAGAACACAAAAGTTGAAGAGTGATGCTGCTGCAACGAAGTGGAAAAAAGCACCGGCAACCAGTACAAATGGTTACCAGCAAAGTATGGCAAGGGTGAGGGCTGGTTGTTCAAAGAGCCAGAGCAACGATGATAAGCGCGCGTGTGTTTGTGGCAAACGCTAATGCCATCAGAGCGGAATTCATGCGGCCAAACATGGTCGAAATGCAACCAATCTTCTTGGCTGGAATGACTTTTGCCGCTAAGTCAAAAATGCGGCTGCTTTCCGGCGAGCGAGAATGAATGAGAGGAGGCCAAGCGGTGGGGTGTGCGTGTGTGTGTGCCAGTGCTCATGTGGCAAATGCAACTCGAGTGCGTGTTAGTGAAGGCAAATGCTTTTAGCGACGACTTACAATGTCCAACGTGAATGAATAATGGTTCGTTCGAGTAAACTTACTTTTTAAATTTAAGTATGAGAAAATAAAAGGAAAGCACAAATATGAAAGGCAAACAGAGTGATGCAACGGAAGTAGATGCAGCCATAATCGATTGATTTCCTTTCCACGCAACTTTTGATGCGAATAAAAAATCAACGAATAAAATTGGAGCAGTCGAAGATGGAGGGAAAACGAAGGAGGGAAGGAATGGAGTAAAAATATAATTTTTATTATTTCCGAAGTATAAAACGCTTTACTGTATTAAGAAAGGAAAAATGTAAAATCAACAATAAAGAAAACGAACACGCTTACAGTTGATTTATTTAATGATCAACAAAAGCCAACACTTTACAGTAATACACTTTACATTTATGTACCTACTTTAAAAAATTAAAAAAAAAACCCAAAACCTTCACAAAAAGAAATGATAAAACTTAACAAATTGCAAACCGATTAACCATTTATCAGTCAATGAAATCAAGAAATATCAAAATACATAGTAACGAAACTGTCAAAATGGTGAAAATAACTATCGAAAATGCAGAAATAGTACAAATAACTACCAAAAGTGTCGGTTAATTGTAAAAATAGTGAAAGTAACTATTAAAACTGTAACTTAACTATTAAAATAGTGAAAATAACTATGCAAACTGTAGATGAACTATCGAAGTAGTTAATATTATTATCACAATTTTAAGTTAACTAAAAAAATACTAAGACTAATTACCAAAACTGGTAGGTTAACTGTCGAAATAAAGAAAATAGTTTTTAAAAGTCTAGTCGAATTACAATAATAGTGAAAAAACTATCTAAACTGCAAGTTAACTATTAAAATAGTGAAAGTAGTACTATCGAAATAGTGAATTATAAGTTTAAGTTAACTGAAAAATACTAAGAATAACAACAAAACTGTAGGTTAACTATCAAAGTAGTGAAAATAATTGGCACAGCTGTACATTTGCCGTAGACGCAGATAAGATAAAAATGTTATGCTCGTAGTAACAACTCGTATACTCTAAAAATTATATCTTTTTCCTCTTTTGGTAAAATCTTAAAAACAGACTGTTTTTAGAATTCAATTTGTGCATTTTCAATGAAATATTTTTGCCTTTTCGGATGCTAAGTTTAAAAAAATTCGTGTTTACAAAAAAAAGCAAAAAAAAAGTGTTTAAACCATCCGTGGTTGATGTTGCCAACATAGAAAACAAAAAGAATAAGGCGGAGAAAATGCTACAACAGCAGCAGTAGCAGTCGTAACAACATCAACAGAATCAACACCAGCGGCATGAATATGTACCACCATCACCAGCATCAACAGTAGCATCTGCTGCAGCATCTCGGTATCTCGGAGAAGATTCCAAATTTGTCAACTTTTTGTTTTTCCTGAAAATGGTGTGAAAATTTCGTAAGTGATGCGACGCTCTTGAAACCTTGCCTCGAAGCCTCGAAATGTAGCTATACCTCCTTCGTAGAAAAAGCGAAGTAGGAAAAAAAGCTATTTTGAAACTAAACAGAAAAATCTTGATTCCGATAAAGTGAATTATTTCAGAGTTGTTGATGCAGTTGGTGCATTTGGTGCACTTATTCACCAACAACGAAACCCACATCATACACACTTTTAGCATGAAAATCGTGAAAAAAAAAACGAAAATCGTTCATCAAAATGAAAAAAGGAAAAAAGTTAAAAAACAAAAAACTGGTAAATTCTAAAAGCAAGATGAACGCATTCCTTGGTAACATTTCGGTGATCTTAAGAGCTTTTTAACAGCTTTTTAACACTGTTGCTTTAAGGAAATTAAGTTGATTTAAGGAAATGGCTTTTAAAGTACGCTTAAGCGCCAAATAAAGACAACAAAACGCTTAAGGTGAAAGCAACTATTCTGGTGCTGCCAGAAAAATAAGCAATAAAGGAATGGTAAAAGGGTTTTAATTTTGTTATGGTTATGCTTAGCAGACAGAGTCTGTCATCTTCGCAAGGTTTACATTCACAAAACTTCACAACTCTTCAGTTTCTTCTTAACAGACAGAAATCGAAAGTCTGTGAAAATGTTCAGGAGTTTTATACAACTTTTACACCAACTTGTTCTCTTAGTTTCTTCAAATATTTTGCATTAACATTTAGAATGATAATGAATTTGAAGCCTCTGTTATTTATTTAGCAGACAAAATATCTGTACAAGGATTTAATAAAGTTTAAGTATTAATAAAACAGCTACGAAAGTTTAATTATTTATAAAACAGCTACGAAAGTTTAATTATTTATAAAACAGCTTTCTTTCGCTTTTCCAGGAAGCGAAATGTACAACAACAACAACAACAATAACAATAGGGAACAGCTTTAACAACGCTAACATAGGCTTAGCTTTCGTTAGTTGGTAACGTTAGTACTTCACAGTAAAGCAAGGCTACACCTTTTTAAAACTCTTAGCAGTTGCAATATGCGCGCGTGTGTGTGTGTGTGTGTGTGTGTGTGTGTGTATTTGTATAACTGAAAGTATTTACGTTGCTTGTTGGTACCTTCAATACTCGTGCGGTGTTGCGTTGCGTTGCGTTGCGTTCATTAACTTTATACAACTAACGTCGATGTAGCTTCGTTGCTGCATAACGCGTCTTGTAAAGCAAAAGGAAAGGCAGTTGCTTTTGTTGTTGTTGTTGTTGTTGTTATTGCTACTATATTTCTTGCCACGAGTATGTTACACTTGAATGACGTACGCAAGAAGGATAGAGTTACCGAAATTAATTTTAATTAGAAACTTTTCTCATGTAACTACACTCTGTCTCCTTCGCTCTAAAAAGATTTCGTTTCTTCGTTCTTGCTCTGCTTTCTCTTATTTTCTTTTAGTGTTTCATAATAGAATCTCATTCGGTGTTAATTAAATAAATTAACTTTCTAGGAAAAAAAAAAATTTTTTTTTATTACCTACATTTAAAATGCAAAAAAGAAAATTTAAAACTAAAAACAGCAACAGTAAAATCGGAAAGTAAAATCGGAGTCCAGCGCGCAAAGGGATTTTGCACCCTTTGGCGGAATCAACCACACGAAAATGATTTCACAGAATTCACGCTTCATGATTTCTCATTAAAAACGAATTAATTGCTGTCAATCAAAAGCTGCGCTGGACAACTAAAAAATAATTTAATTGCGTTTTTTCCTTTTTTTTTTGTTAATATTTTTTTAAAGCAATTATTTTGCAAAGTAAATTAACACTGCGGCATGAGCTTTAGGCAGTCAATTATCCATACTATATTTTGCTGAATAAAAAAATACATGCAACAGTTTCAGCAATGTGCACGCTTACTCTGTGTATTCTGTACTGATTTTGATGACTTTTACGCGCTGTTGAAATTACATAGTAAATATTTTTCTCTTCGAAAATTATCAATAAATTTTTATTATCATTGGACACGTTATTTTTCACAACGTAGTAAATTAAATTTCAATAATACTAATTAAAATTTTTTTTTTGTTATTATTTTTAGAAGAAGAAAAACATCAACAGAAAAAACAATTTAAATAAAACATTTACAATAAAAGAATTATGTGTTATGAAAAACAAATAAATCGCAAAGTCTGCAAATAAATACTTAATGCAGTCGTATAATTATAAAATATTCGTCACTAAAAAAAAAGTTAATTAATATTCATAGCTTTTCTTTACAATCAATGTTTAAAAAAGATGTAATAATTATTTATATATTTTTATACGTACCTACCTCGCTCTAAATTTCGATTCTTATTTTACTAAAAGAGCACCATTTCCGCTCTTTGCTCTAACCCTAAACGAATTACCTTTGAAGAGGTTGTTAGCTCTCTTAAAAAATTCTCCTCAACTAAAAGATTAAAACCTTAAATCAATTCAACGCCCTTCACTAATTTGTTAAATAACATATTAATAATTCCAACAAATTTTGAAACAAAAATAAAAGTCAAAATTGTATAAATAATTACGTATAATTATGTATAATTAAATATAGATAGAAAGTAAGTGTTTTTATTTTTGAGCATTACATATTATTATTAGAACATATTTTTAAAAATATCAATTATCCATTTCATTATTTTATTAATGAATTCATGCATTTTCTAGCATTCTAGCAACGACATTTTGCTCTCTAACAAGTTTTGCAATAAAAATAGGAAACGTTAATATAGTAAAGAATAAAAAAACACATAATTTTTAAAGAAAAAAAAAATAACGTAAATAAAAATTCGATAATTTTCAAAACCAAAAACTTTTATCAGGAAGTACTTAATATGTATTTTTTTTATTATTAATAAATAATAATCTGAAAAGCTTGAAAAAAAACGTACGCTGATTTTGATTACAATTCGTTTGTCTGAAAAAGTTGTATGGATGCAAAAGTTTTAAAAGTTCTGAAATGCTCGTGCGTAATTTTGAAATTATTTCAACTTATATTTAATTAATTTGAATTTAATTTCACGTCTTTCGTTAACAGACTTTAGTATTCACTTTTTATTTCTTTGTTCTGTGTAAAACTATTACTATTTATTTCATCAGTTTTAAAGTTTTGAAAATATTATATGCATTTAACCGGAAAAAAAAGAAAAAAGAAGCTTGGCTGACGTTGCTGGAGCGTAGGATTCAAATAAACGGGTCAACGAAAAGGGTCAATGACTCAATACTCGTAAAAGATTTCTTGAAAAAATTGAATATAATAATCAGCCCGTAAAGACGGAAAAGTAAAATAGCCCGAGAGTTTAGAATCGCTGAAGGCATGCCATCGTAATTATGTGTAAATAGAGAAGGTTTGAGGAAAAAGGAAATCTGAAGCTGCCTGAAGAAATTTTTCTTTAACATTTACAATCTCGTTCTCTCAATTTATGGTGGAAAACCTTGATGAATCCTTTTAAAAAGTATGTAAATCTTACATAATTTCTTTAACACTAAGCGCATTTTTTACATTGCAAAATACCTCATAAATATGCAAACATCCTCCGGAATTTATTGAGAAGGAATATTTATTCCAAACTCCAGTATTTCGAACGTATTTCTATTCAAATATAATCCTCATTCCTCTATAAATACAAATTATGCTTTCAGAGAAAAGCATTTTCAACTTTTCGGTTTTGGTTTTGCGGTTCAAAGGTTACGTTGTTTAAGGGATATACCGGCGTGTGTGTGTTTGTGTGTGTTTGTAGAATGTATAATTGCCGGTATGTGTGTGTGCTTCTGTGTGTGCTCCGGTGATTTATGTATATTTCCATGAAATAATGATTTTTAGTCCTTAAAGCTGTTAAGCAGTATATTTAAGCTGCACTTCGACACTAGAACTTTGAAAATTATATAATTTTTATATTCTACACATTTGTTTGCAGTCAAGAGTTTAATTTATTGACAACTTGAAGGTTGCTGAAAATCCTTTGGAGCTGCTGAGATTCTGAAGAGTTATTAATTTACTATTTTTCCTCCATGCGAAGAGCACCGTTGGCGGTACCGTGTCCGTTCGTAGCAATCGGAGTACTTTACTCTCAGTAACAAACAATAAATCGTTTCATTTAAAATAAACAATTCTAAAGTCGTCTTTTGCTGCACTCTTCAAATGCATTACGTCTGCCCCACCATTTCAAACTCAATACTTCTGCTCTCCTGCCCAAAACCATAAGTAGGTACTCAGTTTTTCAGAGCTCATTAATTTTTCAGAAATTTTTCCAAAAAAAAACATTCAAGCGGGTTCTATTGTAAAAGAAATACATAAAAATGAGAAATTAAAAAAACGAAAAAATTTGGAAAAATAAAATTGAAAAAGCAAAAGTAAAAAAAAAAGCAAAATTGCAAAAGCACAATAAAAAAAAGCAAATAATAATTATTAAAATTAAAAACTAATAATAATAAAAAGTAGGCGCAATTCCTCGGCTTTATCATAATAAAAAGCTTATCTTCTCTAAACTAACAACGCTTTTTTAACGACACAAAACAGTTTATGCAAATTTGACCAAGTCGCGCCCTTTTTTATTATAGTTTAATTGAGAAATATTGCAAAAATATTTCAATTTTACACTTCAAAAGGGTTATACGCCTCTATATAAAACTGCTTTTACACGACAGATACGTTCCATATAAAAAAATCGCGTAAAAAAACCGTTTATCTTAGTGCATGACATAATTCTTGCAATGACATTTAATAAAATTTGGAAAAAAAATTTTTTTAAACTTAAAATCGTGTTAAAGTATCGTTTAAATCGTTAAACTCGTTTAAAGTATATAAAACTCGTGTAAAAAAAAACACATTTAAAAACAGTCTGGGGTGTGTTGACATTTTTGGGTGAGTAAAAAAGCGGTCACTGCACTGGAATGTGTCATCGTCAGTAGACGATCATCATCATCTTAAGCATCACGAATAAAATAGAATGAAAATAGAATGATTTTCATTAAAAATAGAAAAAGTGTATAGCATGCAAGTGCTGAGAGACGAGGAGTCTCTCTCTCTCTCTTTTGGGCTATAAACTGAGACAAATGACGGTTTGCATTTGTCTAAACCAAATGTCAGTTGCCACAAAAAACACACCAATTTCTTGGCTACATATATGCGTACGTGTGTGTGTGCTGTGTGTGTACTGTGTGTGTGTGTACTGTGTGTGTGTATATGCATATGCCTGCTGGTGTGCAACTCGTTCCAAATTCTTTCAAATTGTCTGCCGAATTGGGTTAGAAAATAATTCTCATTTTATATATTTTCACAAAAAATTTCTCCTGCTCCTCCCGTGCGCCCCTCTACCTCTCTTACTCACTTCTTCTTCTTCTTCTTCTTCTTTTTCTTCATGTTGTTCTTCGAAGAATACAAAAAAGTTGAAATGTTCTGATTCTGGGTTACTTTTTTCAATTATTGTTGATGTAGTAATTTTATTTCTTTTTCACCCCTTTTTTCCCCCTTTTTCCACTTCTCTACCCCCCCCCCCCCCACCCATTTTTTGGATGCTTTAGCTTTTGTTGTAGTTCGGGATATTCAAGTATCACTTAAAAAATGTACGAAGCAACGAGCTCGAGCTGTTTATAGCGTTTTATTCGGTTTGGTTTGGTTTGCTTTGCTCTGCTCTGCTCTGCTCTGCTTTGAGCAGAAAAAACAGCTTCTGCGAAACTAACTTGACCCAGTTTTTTTTTTATTGTGTTACCACTTAACAACCAACCAACTAGATCCTGTCAATTCGACTGCAGCTGAATCCACAACAGAACTAAATAGATGATGGTGACCTAGAGCCGTAGGAGAAGGCCTGGTTTTTTTTTGTGCGAGAAATCTTTACTAACCGGTTTGAGTTTGAGTTTGAGTTTAGTTCAAATAACAAAAATATTCTGTGTTAATATGACAATGCGACAACAGTCCGACAACGTTTTTTAGTCTGACAATTTAACGTTTTGAAGGTTTATCGCGTGCATTAACAGTCTAACTGTCTAAATCGAAATAATGTTATCGTTATAATCGTTAAAATGGAAATAATGTAAAAAATACATATCTTGAGGATTTGTTGAAAAATTGATTTGTTGTTGTTTGTTGTTTAAAATATTGAAATTTATGCAAAATATCAAAAATCACAGAAACTCTGAAATGCAAGAATTTAAATTGATTTAAATCGACACTACACGACACACGAGCATTTATTTATTTATGCTAAAATGCAGGCAAAAAGCATTTTTTGAATAAATGAGCTTTCACCGGCTGAGGCCGTAGCAGCGGAAACGCTACAAAATTCAATGAAAACGGATGCAGCGCACGATGCGCTTTATATGTATGTATATACGCACGTACATACATATGTGTGTATGTGTATCCGCAGAAGCATTAAATTAGCATAAATTTGTCATAAATACAGTTCATGTTGTGAAGTGAAAAAATATGCTGATTTACAGACAAGAAGAGCAAGAGCAGAGATCAAAAGTTATAAACGATAAGTAACAAAATAGTAGAGAGAAAGGGTTAAAAAAAGAATTTCTCAGCACACTTTTTGCAGAGTCTGCGGAATGGTCTATTATTTATTGAAAATTAGTTTTTCATAGAATTTTGAAAATATATTTATATAAAGAAAAAGCAAACAGTAGTGAAGAGATTAAGTAATGGTCAGAGAAACGACGATAAATATACACACATAAACAAAAAAAAAAAAACCCTGCACAACAACCGTTTCATTTATTCCTTCATTCCTTTATCCATTCAGATCATGACATTCAAAAGTTGTGCAAAAAACCAGAAACAGCGTAAACAAAAACGTGCATACGAAAAAAAATATATTGTATGACAAAAAATCTTAAACAAAAAATCAGCGAGAAAAACAAAAATAAATAATAATTTTCACCAAAACAAAAACGAATGGAAAAGGAAAAACGACAGCTATAGCAGTCAAAAAGTCTGGGCTACAAAACAAATAATACGCTGGCATATAATAAATTGCAAATATTAAGGAAACAAGCATTAAAATACGAAAAGAATAAAAAATTAAAAAAACCAAAAATCCACAAAAACAAAGAAAAAAAAAAATATCAACGAAATAAACAAAAAGCAAAGCAAGCAACAAATGACATAGTTCCAAAAAAATATGTTTGTATATAAAGAAACCAAACAAACCGCACAATTGATAATATTTATGAGATACATATTTACAAAAATATGTCCGACAGAGTAACCATTTGTACATACATACTCGTATATATTATATAACTATTTCTATAGTTATTGACTCTAAGCCATTTTGGGTTTCTTTGCGTTGAGACTACGAAAAAAGCATTACAGCAACCGAAAAGAAATGAAATGAAGAGAATACAATATCATCTGTGAGATATGCATATATATAGAGAGTCATAGAGAGAGACGGAGAGACATACAAATTTTGCATATTTATATAATTGAAAGTACATATAGTGCAGGGACTTCAGGGTGCGCCATCTTTTATGTCGGTATGTGATTGTTTGGCCGTATTCGGAACGACGTGGTCGATCTGTCGGCAATATTCTTTGAATCAATTGCATTTTGTACAGAAACAAATGCAAATCATCTTTAAAAAAGCGCCCCAAAGTGCTTCCACTGTGCCAAAATACTGAGCGCCGTGATGATAGGACACATGTGGGTTCTCGGCAACACTCTCTTTTAACGCTTCAACCAGTTCATTGAAACGTCTGGGGCGTTAATGAACGGCATGTCGACGATCTCCTACTACCCCGTGATCAACGAAATTCGACACCAACAGACGAATAGTGTTGTCAGACGGTGCTTCTTAGCCACGATCGATTTTTGACGATATGCACGATTATTTTCAATGTAGGTACAGCGTCACTATTTATTCGCGTTATTTTAATATGAAGTGATTAGTGGTTAAAATTAAAATTATTATACTGAACTGACGTTTCAAAAGCATGTTAACTTAAGTCGATGTTAAAGTTATTCAACGTTTACATACAGACATAAAAGATGGCGCACTCGTTACTGAAGAGAAAAAAGAAAAGGATAGGCCCGGACACCTGTCACCCCCTTCTGATAACATAATAATAACCTTCTAATAATACTAACAAGCTCAACAAATTTTTCCATTTAATTATTTTTCCATTTTTCCATTTAGAATTAATTAATTATTAATCAGGAAGAGGATCTCTGAAACGCTTTGGCCAAAAATATATTTTAAACTCTTAAACTTCAAAAAGTTGCCCAAGAACTGATCAAATATTTAATTCCTTCAGTAGAAATAAGACTTTTAAAGAGAGTTTGAAAAGTGTGAAGGCTTTTTTCATCAAGAAAATGCTTCAAACAACCTTGAAAGAAAGCAGCCAAATAATCACAGCAGACAAACTAGACCGCAAACAAACACATGGAGAAAGACCATTAAGACTGAGACCTAATAAATTCACGTTTCGTCTATACGACAACAATTTCAAAGGTGAATAAATATCAATGTTAACCGAGACAAATAAGGTTTCAGACTTTACTAAGGCTTCATTAGGTCTGTAATGTTTAAGAAATGTACCTTATAAGGAATGTCTATACTCTTTCCATTGATGATTTGTATGTTATCTTTACGAAATTCTGTCCCATCGTCTGTCTCGTTCGTCGGTCAATCAAGAAAGTTGTCATTCAGGACTTTTTGGATATTCGAATGTAACAACGTGACATTGCATACCTTTTTAGCTAACGACTATAATGATAATATGTGTGTATTTTATTGTACTTTATTGTCTTGATTTCTTGATTTGAGTGTTTTTTTTCTTAAAAAATTGAAGAAAAATAAACAAAAGCGTCACAATGTACAATATTAGCTTTTTGTATAAATTTTGACCGAGGTTTTTATAATAACAACAGACGGTTTACCAAACGACAATTTGTTCGTAACAACAAAAAATAGTTAACACTATGCTTGATACACTAAAATTAATTTGAAAACCTTAACGATTAAATTTTAAATCTCCTTTTTTAAATTTTTCTTATACTTCTTCTTCGTTTATTTTTCTATCTTATTTCTGCTGTTATTGTTTTTGTATCTATCAAGATTAATTACATTTTCCGAAGAAATATAGATTTGTTCTTGCATGCCCTCAAGCATTTAGCAAAAGTTTCGGAAATGTGTTGAAACCTATCAATTATTCAATTATTAGCTCCAGTTTCCGGACCGTGCGTACCGAAGACTGATAAATTAGTTTTCAAAACCAAGAACTGGCAGTGCAGCTTCTCAAATATAGCCCGAAACGAATTTAGCCATCGTTAAAGGAAATTAGGTTATCGAAGTGTAAGCCATTTCACGGATATTCTGAATGATAATATGCATATCATATAGCACAGTATATTATGAGTATAGTATGAGTATATTATACGCAAGTTATTGACAGCAAGTATTCATTATTACTATTATTATTACTACTATAGATATTTGTATTCTATGAAGAGGCCAAGTATGACGCAATCTATCATCTACAAAGTGCTAACGGCGATTTGGTTTTGTTTGTAACTAAAAAGTAACTTTAATTTACAACTTTGTAAATTAAAAAGTATGTATTTTTAAAGAGAATTTTGTGTAAAAAAATTAAAATCCTAGAAACAAAGTATTTTTGATTGAATCAAAAGCGTTCGACCTCTATTTTTTTGTTATAATTATTTTCTGCAGTGTACTTTCCTTACAGTCTTATATAATACTGCACGAGTATTTATATATATAAGAAAAGAGTCAGTCTGGTGCTAAGCTATGCCCTATTTTTGTTGCTTTCATTATATTCGCCTGATGAATCACATTCACCCGGACAAACTGAGAATCTCTCGCCTCCTCCAACTTCCAAAAGGGCGACCTGCCACCCCTCCCATCGACACCACACCCTTCGCAGACAAATTGTTGCACGCTTGACTTAACCTTAAACGTTGTGTTGGCCAGCTGACTGCAGCCAGAGAGCTGCAGGTAATTAATGCTGCTCCATTTCAGTTGGCGCCTAGAAAATTTTGAAAGTCACTTAATTGTTCCTTCTCGTCTCGATTCCACCGACTCGACCGACTCGACCGACTCGCCCGTTTCCATTCTCACTCTTTGCCTTTGTTTCTCATTGCCTTTACTATAGCTATATCTATATCTATCAATAGGACGCCCTATTGTTGTTATTGTTGTTACTTAACGATATTGCTACTTACCACACCGTCGCCAATATGATGAATAGTGCACGGTATGTGCGCGGTGGCACCGATTTGCGTTGTCACCAGAGTCGCATTCTCGGTGCCGAAGTACATGGGCGCCGCATACAATTCATCCTCCGTCCCGTCGCCGGATGTATTCGTATCAATTAAAAGGTTTTCGTGCAGTCCACCGCCCCCGCCCCCGCCGTGGGCCAAAGATGGACCACCCGCCGCCGACGCGGTCATGCCGACACCGACAATTTTGTGCAGCGGAGTCTGCTGGACTTTGTGAGATATTGTAGAAAGTTGCTGACGTTGTTGTTGTCGTCGCGCCATCACCGATTGTTGGTGCTGGTATTGTTGTTGTTGTTGTTGTGGTTGTTGTTGTTGTTGTTGTTGTTGTTGTTGTTGTTGTTGTGTTAGAACATTTGTTGAATCGAAACTTTTTATACTGCTTCCACTCGTTTGTTGATAGAGCGATGACGATGCCGAAATAAAAGATGAAGAAGAGGAAGGAGCAGGAAATGAGGAAAAGGCGGAAATGGAAGAGGAGGAGGAGGAGGAGGAGGAAGCATGAAAGGTTGCTGCCGGTGAAAGCGGCGGTAAGGAAGTGCCCGATGAATACACAGCATGTGACCCGGGAATGACGAAACCATCCGTTAACTCGCCTGAAAAGACAGTGCCGGAGGCGGAGGCGGAGGCGGAAGAAGCTGACATAATTAAATTTTGATTTATATTCCGGTGTTGTTGGTGTTGCTGCTGCTGCTGCTGCTGGTCGTCATTTAACTGATTCTTTGGCACGTACGAAGTGAGTCCTGCAAGAAGGAAATGAAACAAATTGGGTCATTAAATCCATGAAGCAGAATTAAGAGATCAATTTAAAATCAGCGACGCTATTGTTGTTTTTCTTTTTGTTTTCAGATTTTGTGTTGTTTTCAAAAAGAAAAGAAATGGGGCTTGTGTTTGTGTGGGCGGTTGTTTGTGTTCCTTTTGTAATCAATTTTAATGATGATTAAATTAAATCAGGTCGAAGGATTGCAAATGATTGACTGTTACTACAAGAAGCAAAATACATACATCTCTTTGTATACAAATTTTTTTTTTTTAAGAATTGACGTAAAAAGGGTTTTGTTTGATGAATTTGAAAAAAAGGTAACTTTGAGCACATTTTTTGTAACTTTTATTATTTTTCAAAAAATGAATTGATATGAAGATTTTTGTTATTTAGCAACGCTTTTCTTTTACAAATAAGTTCAAAAAAAAAAATAGCGACTAAGAGAATAAGGGTGAAAACTAAGTAAAGCCCCTTCGAAATACACGCATTGCTGTTAGTAACCCTTGAACAATTTGTGATGAATGAATTTTGGGGACTGCTGGATATTTATGCTCCATTTTCAAACACATACACACACAAACACACACACACACACAGAATATATACTAAATTAAGTGGGAGTATCTACGTATAAAATCCAATATCAGCAGAGTCGTGAAGTTCATTAAAATTCTGGTACAATAATAAATCATAAGAGTATGGAACATATTAAACAGAAAACGCAAATACACGAGCGTGTATACATATGTACATATAACCACATACACACACACACACACACACACGCACACACACTCTCCCTCATACGTAATACACACGTAGCCATAAACACCGACAAACTGATACACACAAACACAGCCGGAAGGAAAAACTGAGACCACCAAGATTTCGCAAAAGGAAGTATTAAATGTTTCCATACTTTTCATATGTACCTACTTATCGATATATACCGAATTATTTACAAAGAAAAAAAAACAAAAAAAAAGCTTCACCAACGTCATCATCATCATTGTTTGTGATTTTAAACAAGTCTTAAAGTCCGTTCTTGACCCATTCGCGGTATTAAATTAAATTCCATGAAACGCAGTAACTAAAAAGAACCTAAATAAGCAATGATATGATGGCAAGATAATCGAAAAGTCGTAGCGCAGTTTATCATTTCAATAATGTTTTCTTCAATTTTAAGAAAGGCCTAAAAAAAAGGAAAAGGCACAAAAGGAGAAAAAAAAATCACTAAAGACGAAAATGAAAATGATGATCATTATTCAAATCTTTTCATGACCGCTAAAAATCTTTTCAAGAACTTTCAAAGCACATTTCGATCGACCTTGTCTGTAGTTATCGTAATTGTGTATGTTATGTATAGTATATATTTATAAAATATATATATATTTTCATCAGGACGTGTTATAACTACTTAATCCTTCCATAAACACATACTCGTACATACACAATCCGCCACTTTTACGCCCGCAACCATCAAAAGAAGCACACAAAGATTAATGAAAGAAAATTCGAAACGGAAATCTCTCATGAAAAATTAAACATCAAATTTCATAGAATATTATTAGGTACTATGGTATATCCTTATATATGTATGTATGTATAATAAATGCAGGCATACACTCAACGAAAAATATTATCAAAAAGGAAAAATATTCATTTTTGAATATGCTATTTCTTATATTCTTACAAAAGGTAAATAAAATAAAATGTTATGTGAAAGAAATGAAAAGAATTTGGACCCACAGAACCATTTATTAACTTTTAGGAAAGAAGTCAGATCACTCTCTCTATAACTTTTTGAGTCTGGCGAAAAATTTGTGATGAATGAAGATTGCAATAAAATCCAAAATCCACTTTAAATCCTGAAAATATTTTGCAAGATTACACTTTTTGCGCCCAATAAGATAAAATATAGACATACGAGTGTATACATATGTATAAGGCAAATATATACACGACTTTTTTTATGGCGTGTATAATTTATATTTATATTTTATTGAGCTCGAAGTGATTGGTATAGTCAAGACAACCATCAGCTCTACCAAAAAATTTTAAAATTATAAAATTATCTATTATAAATTGCAAAAGACCATGATTTTCGAAATAAATTTTAAGCATTTTAATTCAATTTTGAAAAGTTATTGTAAGTACACAGAAAATGACAGTAAAATTAATTGTTGTGATCTATTCTTGTGTTTTTTAGAATAAGTCTAAAATGAAAAAGTGTAGAAATATGATATATGTATTTAGTAAAAGATTTCTTGTAAAATCTCATGAAATATCATAGAGTGCAATATACTCGTATGTCTGGGTAAAGAAAGGAAGGTATTCGTTTAGTAATAGTGAGAAAAAAAAAACTTCAAGCAAAAAATAGTATGTATTGTGTTTTATTAATTTCTCCTTTTTTATTATATTTGTATTGTTCGCTTCTATTTTTTTTTTTTCACAAAAAAAAGTTTATTAATATTTCTCTTTGAGCTTACAAAGAGAACACTTGTTGTGTAGAGAAAATAAATAAATGATGAGAGTGTGAAAAGCATGGAGCACTAAAATCAAGATAATGATGTTATTGATAATTTTATACACATTTACGATAAAGAACATTGACATTCGATAATTATGCTCGACACTCGATCTGTTGAATGCTCTTTCGTTAATCGATTTTCAATAACTTTTTTTCAATTTGCATACACTTTTTTTTTTTAATAATCTATAGATAGATACGTT
Source organism: Conops quadrifasciatus (assembly GCA_949752815.1). Taxonomy (NCBI): domain Eukaryota; kingdom Metazoa; phylum Arthropoda; class Insecta; order Diptera; family Conopidae; genus Conops; species Conops quadrifasciatus. The sequence continues at coordinate 5,125,112 of OX457077.1, forward strand.
GTTGGTTATTATTTTTGGATTGTAATCATGCCATCAATTAGGTAAAATATTGGAAGCCATGCTATCTGATGATTTGCATAGAAATTGTAGTATTAGTTCTATGCATCATAATATTGTGCGAGTATAATATAACGCTTTAATTGACGCTGACAGGCGTTGTGCGTTTCAGATTTTAATAATGAGGTTTACGATAGTCAACGTTTTTCCATTTTAATGCACAGCCACTTTAATTAAATTAAGTGTACGATAAATTACGATACGGTATAATCATTGTAGTGCGTATAGAAAGTTGTGTATTTATTTGTTTGTGCAATAAACTGTTTTCAGACAAAAGAGATTTCATTTTAAATTTCGCATAATTTTTGAACTGTCATCATTTAACTGCCAACACTGAACTGTCATTGTGTCATACATACATACAACTGTCAATACATACATATGTATTCTCCTAAACTTTTAGTAATATAAATTTTAAAAACTAGAGTTTAATGCTTGTTGTATAATCGTGCTTAGTTTTAAAATATACGGCAATTGTGTCAATTCTTTTTGGAAAATCTGTTTTTCTCTCATGACTCAAGGTAACAATTTTTGACATAATTCTATTTTCTGTCCTTGTTAATGCTCAACAAATGATTAGAAAGCATAAGAATAATATTCCTTGGAGTACCTTTAGTTTTTATGCATATCTCTAAAAGAAAATAAAATTCAAATGCATTAACTGATAGCTTGATTGGCTGATAGATTGATAACAATGCTTTCATAGAGAAAGAAATAACTGATTGCGCTACCAATAATTGCTAAATCTTCGTAAATAAAAGTCCTTTTGTGGTAAAAATACAATCATAAGCCACTTTACTACTACTTTATACATCATCAGCTTTTACTTAAAAGTATCGTATGACAAATAACTCCATCAATCGATCGATGAAACAATCAAACCAACCGTCATTCAGTCGCATTCGCATTCAAATGCATAACTTGATGCTTTCTCATGGTGATAATGATGATGTTTCTCTGGACAACACAACTTTCGACACTTGACAATCCTGTGGCGATATGTTCATATGCACAATATGACCTGATAAAATAATATGACGTGCGTTCAAAGAGTGTTGTTTAAAAAGCTGTTCCATTGTAATACACACAACAAAACAAAAGTGTCAACAACACACACGACTTTGAGCTCATCAGCTCATGACAAAACCGCAGCAGATTCTGGATATGTTGGTTTGTTTTTTTTTTTTGTTTTTTTTTAAAGAGAGGCTGGTTTTTTCAATTAAAATTTTTGGGCTTTTTGTTTTTCTTTTGTAATATCACAAAAGATTAACTTCTGTAAGCTTCTGTTCTGTAAAGAATCGTATGGCGATATTAACTGACATGAAATGAAATGAAATGGCGAAAGCGATAACGAGAAAAATAATGAGAAAAATCGTGACACCTCTCGCTAAGGGGCCCATTATCTTCTTCCGTCCACCATTTGAGCTCTTAAACTAAAAAAAAAAAGAAGCATTTACTACGATCCTCACATTCTACGTCGTCATCGATGATAATACACCGTTAAATAAACGCTATATTGAAATGGTTATTTCTCTTTTCCGCACTGCTTTATTTACTTTTCGTTTTTCCATTGCTTCTCGCTGATAAAAAATTATCGTAAGCACTGAATTTTAAGCACTCAAGTTGTGATATTTTATCTTAGTCTTCTCTTAATATTTCCATTTCTGTAAAAGTCCTTTATTGATCTTTCTTCCATCACGAAATTACCTAAAAGTCAACCGATAAATTTCCATATTTTGGCAATTTCATGGATTGATTGATGGATAGTCGTGCTGACTTTTTAAATAAAAGGCAAATTTTATGCATTAAAAATTACTCTTTTCAAAGTATAAAGTATATTTAAAACTACAAAAATCTCCACCGAAATTGCATTAAACTAAAATATTCATCTAGAAAAAAGTTGTATAAATTTTTAATATTATACTGAAATTATCGAAGCAATCAAATTAGATTATTATGTCGAAAAAAAACATCGAAAAAATTTTTGTTCATTTTCCAAAAAAAAACCTATCAACAGATTTACACAAACTCATATAAATGCGGCCAAGGGTACGTCTGAATAATGTACATATGTCTGTATATATCAATATGTACATATGTATGTATGTATATACTCGTATAAATATAAAAGTCGATACAGAAATTTCCATTCCCAAGAAATCACTAAAAATTGATTGAATTTTTCATTTATTTGAATGGAAAAATATTTGTTCAACACAAAAAAAGGAGTAAAAAAATTATGAATAGTGGCAGCATCTTAGCATCTGTGGTATACCATCTCTCTTTCTATACAAACGCAACAACAACAACACCTCGAAAAGAAGGAAGTGACGGAAAGGAAAGTGAAGGAAAGAAGGAAGTGACTGCCGGTCACTGAAGTCCTTGCTACAAGTTTGAGTGTTCCTTTTTTTTGCAGAAAAATCTACAAACTGCTCTAAAAAAAGATTGATTGATTGATAGAAAGGAATGTTGAAACATCGTGCGAGTAATACATTAACGATAGTCTAATCGAGAAGGTACCAAAAAAAAAAGAATACAGTTAAGAAACCTTTTCTGTATATGGATCTCTAAAAAGCGGGAAAATGGTGTAAAAAAGCATTTTCGGCGGCGGTATTTCACGAATTATTTAAAGTGTGGATCGAGCATTGAGGAAGAATGTCTGCCCTGAGTAGTTTTCCTTTAATTTTTCACTAGTTTTGCTTTCATCTCTCAATAGTTTTCCTCTCATTTTTAGCCCTTCTCTGTCCTTAGCAATTTTCACAATGGTAAAGATTCTTTTAAATGTTTTCACACGCTTTCATTGACCACTTTCTGGCTTCTCCGATTTGCGGTGGTTTTTTTTTAACAAAAGTAAAGCCACCAACAAAAGAAATAGAATGCATAGAATTTATCGAGGCTCGTGTGAGACTCGAAAGTTGTTAAACGCAAAATAAAACTTCACCAGAACAATGCCCAGCTCTTTGAACATCAAAGAACAGACAAATAAAGAATGGTTTTGGGGCATGAGGTCTGTTGAAAGAGAGAGAAAGGCTTTTGTAGTCCTCATTTATTAAAAAAAAAACAACAAATGAAAGTTAAAATGCGCTGTATACGAAGATTTCAAAGAAAAATAAAGTGCATATTTCTCTCTACGCTTCTCTTCACTTCTCTTTTAACACTATTTTTATCACTTTAATATTTTGCAACTCAAAAAAGGAAATTTTTAAAGTGTAAAATTTCGATTGTTTTATATAATAATGAACTTTTGCCCTACAAAAGAAACGAACATATTGAAAAATCTGTAAATCCTTAATTTGCAAAAATTTCAGTATTGACCAAAAATTCAAAATTGATAAAGGTTTTCTTTAGAGGCAACCAAGTTGGAAAAAAAACACACTTAGAGTGTACGAGCTGACATATATTGATGCACACAAGGAATGAGCTGGCATAAAATCGAATGTACCTGAATAAAGTGCGCCTCAAATTTCGACCCAGCAGTATCGACCTAGATAAAAACCAATGCAATGTCTTTGTGGAGAAGAGACTATAACATTTTATGATACTCTTTCAGAAAACTTTTACAACTTTTGCAATGGTTTCTGTCCTTACTATAATCCCTTTCGAAGTAGCAGAAGCAGTTTCTTTATTTGATGTTGTTGTAAATGTTTTAGCAGAATACTCAACAGTATTGAGAATACTTTTTCGATTATAGCAATTTTAAATGGAAAAACTCTAAAAAACTGAAAAACATTTAATGGCATTTTAATTTAATTGCTTGAACAATAAAGTCTCGGCTTACCATAACTTAAGAAAGAAGCTGGCTTGGATTTTGTTGTTTGAGTACTTGCTATTCAGGTACTCGTACCGCCAGCACGAAAGGATTTCCGGCACTTTAAATCCGCTAATGACTTTGCATTATGAAATCCAAGGAATGAATTAAAAAAAAATGAAAAGAAAGTAAGCAAAATGCATAGAAAACAAAACAAAAGTGGCAGCAATTTACTGAAGTGGAGAATTTCTTAGGAATTTCCTTATTAACGCACAAACAAAACAAAGTTAAGAAGCGAAAATTAAAGTGAAATAATTGCTATGTGTAGTAATGGAGCCGCGCTTAACTGGTAAGTCGTGAGGAAAGCGATGAATTAAAATCGCAGAAGACAGGGCAGAGAACGAAGAAGGGAAAGAAGACAGTAAGCGAATAACTAGCGACATGCTGCGGTAGAGCAATAAACTATCAAAGGAGAAGAGAAGAAGAAACGAAAATACAGACGATTAATTATTATTAGAGCAGTTAAAGAATTCCGATGGTGGCGGTATATTTCATTCATATCACATAATGTCTAATTGCGGATATAAAACGTTGAGCACACTTTACTACTTTTTAAACCATTTCATTATTCGTAACCATAGTATTCCTCTATGGATTTTCAAAACTTTTGCCACTTTAGATGCTTAACATTACGAAAGCCATCATGGTTCTCTTCCAAAAAAATGCATCTAACGTAGAAATGTTGCCATCATGAAAACTCTTTGGTTTCTCTTTGGCTGCAACAAAAGTTTTGGATTTTGAGAGTCCTTAAGTCGCTTTTCTAAAACCAGTTTTCAGGCAATCATGAAACTTATGTATATGGTGTTTTCATAAAGTGGTTTCGGTTTTGGTTTAGGCTTTCGAATATCGCCAAATGTCAAATGTTTCCATAAAAAACTGGTTTTATTTTTGGTTTAGCTGGATTTTTAACAAACCAATGTTTTGTTTTGTTTCTTAATTTGGATAGAATATTTTTGTGTACAATATCTTTATCTCTTTCTACAATATTAACAATAGAAAGCGACAAGGCTATGGCGTCTAGTTTTCGAATTTCGAAACAGGGTTTGAAAACTGCTAAAACCAGAAATCTTTGTGGTTTTGTGCTGAACTTACAACAACAATTTCAATGGTGACTTATTGGTTTTATAATGGTTTTCTCTGCGAAAACTAGTTTTGCGCTAAACCGAAGCAAAAGCGCTTTTTGGAAGCACCATATTATAGAGTCTTTGAGGATTAACTCGAAAAATCGATTTCGTGTCCATCATATGGAAAGCGCTTACGTCTTTAATAATTTATTGAAAATCTTCTGCCTATATAGCTTTAGTTTTAAAGCCTTTAGTTTAAAGGCTAAACGTTTAAACGTTGGGTTGAAACTTTAAAAGTTGAAGCTCGTTTCATGAAAAAAGTCTCATAAAATTTATGAGTTATACGAGTATTTAATGCTTAGAGATAATAATGGCAATGATAATGATGCTGGCGATGGTAACGGCAATGCTGATATTAAAAATAACGAATGAACGAACCATCAACTGACGCAACTATAAATATCAAACCAAAACGGAATTAAATGAAAGAGAATAATTGGCCATAAAAAGTTTCAGATAAATTCAATAAAATTCTGAAGAGTCTTAGAAAATGTTGGGGAAAGACATAAGCTTATCGAATGTTGTAGCGTTTTGCCGAGAAGAAGATTTTAATTAAGTTTTGATTATCAGAAAAACCAGTGGCAGTAGCAGCCGCAGCCGCAGCTGTATTAGCCGCAACCACTTCATGCTTGGAAGAAGAGGCCTTTTCTCCTTCTTTCTCCATCAACATCAACATCATCATCATCATCATTATCATCATCCTGAGAATGAAGTTGAAGGAAGGCTGCTTCATAGCAGCCACCAACGAGACCACTGAAGTGCTCTTCTCCATCCCGAAGGAATGGTTGGCACTAAGCGCTTTAGTTCAAGTGAGCTGTGATTCCTTCAAGAGTCAAATAATAAATTTGCGGTGGCAGCAACAGCAAAGCAGCAACATTTTACTGTGGACTAGTTATAGATACGCAGCGAGAGAAGTCGGTTTTAATGTAATTAATTCAATAAGCGAGTATATTTAAGGTCTGAATATTGTAAAATTATTAATGTAAAAGTATAAATTTTATATTCTCTCTTCATTTAAATCATAAGAGTTTAAGGAAATAAAGAAAAATACGTCTGAAAAAGGAAAAATAGCATGCAATATTTCAACAAATTTCATTTGTCTTCAAATCAATTTTAACCGGACCGGACATGACCGGTAATTCCTTGCAAAACCCATCAACAAGAAGAACAATTTCTACAATGTAGCATACAACAACAACAAAAATTGATGATGTGTTGTTGATGAGATGATGTTGATGACATTTGTTAAAATTGCCGCAGATCATAATAAATGAAAGTGTCGATATAAACAAACCAGTCCAGGCCTCTTTTCTCTATAAATCTCACAAACGCACAAATACCTACATACATACAAACACTCACAATGACACACACACACACACCCCCATACATACTCACATCCGAATATGTCAAGAGTGTATAAACATATCAAGCTCATAAGACTCAAACAATTTCAGTCAAAAACACTGCAGTCCGGATTTTAGTCTGGTAATGAAAAATGATTATTATAATAGAATTTCAGTGATTAATACGATATCTGTTGTTGTGGTTGTTGTTGTGGTTGCTGTTGATGTTGCGTTTATAATCAGAAGATATTATTTGACATTATTAAAGTTGTTGCTGGCTATGGATATACTCGTAACTAGCAATGATTATGATAATGATGAAAACTCTTATCTGAAGATGACTGTTAATTAAAATGTTTACGTTTGCTCGAGCCACAGAATCATAACTTTTAATAATTGGTTTTATTTAATGGTATTTAAGAATAGTTTTATGAAAATTAAGTTATTCAATTGGTTGCTTGTAGTCGCCTAAGTAACAAAAGCATCAGGTATTTTAAATGATGCTTAAGTAATCATTATCATTTTAGATTTTGCGAATGAAGAGTATCATCATAAAGATTGAGATTTAGATTTAAGGATTTAGATTTAAGCAACTTCAACTTCGAAAGACTTCTCAGGTAACATTTTCTATAAATTTCTAATTAATATATAATTAAAATAATATATTTAACTATTTTAACTATATAAAATATTTAACTATTAATATATAAAGTAATTTTTTTTGTAAAATTTATGATATTTTATTATATTTTAAAAATATATAAAATATATACATTATATTTTATTATATTTAATTGTATTTTATTGTCTAGGAAGTCTAGGAAGGCTTTTTTGAGTTTCGTTTTAATTTTAAAGAATAAGAAGAAGAAAAAATATTGCTTTTAATAATCTTTTTGAACAGTAAATTATTCTCTGGGAACGTAATTTCAGAGGCTCTGAAAATGTTTGGCGGGTTGAGCATTTAAAGTGATTTATTGCTTAGTCTCCAAATGTAGCAAGAAGAAGAGAGAAGAATTTTTTCGAGAGAGAAAATTTCGCAAATTTTCCAGAGTTCTAACTTTTTACAATATCGTTCGAGATTTTGTAGATTGTATAAAGCATTCGATTACATCAAGACAACAACAAAATGGCCCAGCGTTGAAGAGACAGAAAGCAACAATGCCGATGATGATGATGGGGCAACATATTTCGAGGCAGAAGAAAAAAAACAGTAATAATACAACAATAACAGCCAAATAAATGAACGGCAACAATAACGGTTGCTGTAGCACGACCAACGACCAGAAGAAGTTATGAAAATTGCCTCTCATTAAATTTCCTTTCAGCTGCTTCATTCGACACACTTCATTTTCACCGTTCAACACTCAACCGTTTTACAGGCACTCTGGTTGTTGTTGTGGTAGGTTGTTTGTAGTATGTACTTACTTGCGGTGTTGTTGTTGTTGTAAACACTTTATCAGCATAATTTCCTAAATAGTCGTAAATCTTTTGTTACTTGAAGTTATAATTAATTTTTTGGTTTCGTCTATATTCCATAGACTGTGCTGACATCGCAGTGACAAACCGACTAAGAGCGGTTTACAAGAAGACTTGTGAAATGATACCTTCTGTTTCTACTTTAGCTAATTATCATCAGAAATAATAAGATAATTTTTATGAATATATATAGTTTGGAAAAAAAGCCGAAAGCTTCGAAAAAGTGTTCATAGAATCAGGATGAATAAAGAACAGGATAATTTACTAACAGAATTCATCAGCTTTTTCATGTAAATTTAAATTTCTACTAATTTCTACTCCCGAATTATATATAATTTTTCATACATATCGTATTAAACACAATAATTTATTATTTTTTTTTTGTTTCCTTACGTAAATAATTTCATAAGAATCTTAAAAGAAGTAGAAAAAACGCCTTGAAAAAACCTTGAAAATTGTTTTGAAGTGTTTAGTTTGCTCTTAAATTGACAAAAGCTTAGAGAAGCATTTACTGTTGACTTCAATTGTTAACTTTTGCAAAGAAAAATATATAATATTTCTGCGGCTAAAATAAATAACGTCATTTCTAAGAAAGCTTATTTCGTAGTTGTGCGCAGGCGAAGTGGCTAAAATCAACAAAAGTACGAACAAATAAAAACAATAGACAGAATGAGAGACACACACACACACACACAGCAATGAAACGGAACAAACAAACAGGCAACAGCATAAAAAAGAATGAAAATATAAACAATGGCACGAATAGTGCGCGTGTAAAGTTAGTCAACGGTAATGATAAGGTCTTCTCGCCTTCATTACTTCTCCGTAAAGCATCCTTTTTCTTCTCTCGAGTTTCCAACCATTAACTTTGTTAGAGGCAATATTTAATAATAATACATCGAGTAGGCTTGAAGTCTATCTGAAGTCATTCTGTGTTTAGTACGAGTATCCTCTTTCTCATGGTCCCTCAGAAAAAGACATTCATGAATGCACAAACGGCTAATAATTCAGTTATTTCGTTGGAATTTATGTTACATTTGCTTAAAATTCAATAAATTAATTCGTTTTCATTTGAAAATTACTCAGATTTGAGCCAGATTTTACTTCTTCTTTCGAATTTGTCGGCAACGGGTACACAAGAGACCAAGAGCAAAGATGGAGAGCATTTTGTGGAAAAGGACTTTGAGATCCTATTGCTTAATCCCGTAGTTGTTGTTGTTGTTTTCATTATTGCATAAACTGATAGCAAAAAATTATTGCATAAACAGATAGCAAAAAAGGAAGAGCAAACATTGCCGCTGGCGCCTACAGAAACAATTACGAAGAAAAAGACGAAGAAGAAAAACAAGACGAAAAAGAAAAAGACGAAGAAGAAACACACGAAGAAGAAAAAGAGCAAAGAATTAAAATAACAACAAAGTTTCAAGAGAGAGAGAGAGTAAGCCTCGCTATAAAAGCACTTTTAGTGGATAACTAAAATGTTCAAAGGCGTTGCCATGTAATGACTTTCATGAAAGTGAAATGGGCGTGGACTATTAAGCGCTAGCCGCTTTATGTCAACGATAAAGTCGCAGATGTGAGCAGAGGCCTATCATTTTTATTGTCTTTCGAGAAACTCTGAACATTAATTTTCGCATTAAACGAAGAAAGGAAAGAGGATCAAGGCAAGGTATGAGAGTGTAATGAAGTCATTTATGTCTTCTTTACGAAAAGCAAAGAAGCCTCTTTTGAATTTTCATGTATTCAATTAACTCTAAGAGTTTATTTAATGATTTCACAATTTAATTTTCTACGGAGAAGTTTTAACTAAAAGTCGCTCCGAAGTCAAAGCGGTTATGTTTAATTACTTTAGTTGTTTTCTGATTTTTTTGAAATTTTAATGAAATAAATGTAGCGTATTTTTTTTTCGCAAGAAGTTATGCGGAAGCTTCTACGGAACATTTTTCAATTAAATTAAGTATAAATTTTAAGCTCCATAATCTTGCATAAAGAAAAAGAAAAGTTATGCTACGTAAGTGCAAAAAAAGTAAACTTTTGCAATGCACGAGTATACTATCAAGTTAATAAAATTAAACTGAATTGCTTCCTTCCTGCCTCTTTTAAACTGCCAGCCGGTTTTATCACTCCGCCAACATGAACATCATCGCTGACACACACACACACACACACACACACACTGTATCAGAAGGTGACCTCAAGAGTCTTGCAGGCTCTTTTCGAAACTTTTTTTTCGTCATAACTTTGTTTGGTAATGGCTTGAATTTAGTCGTTAGAAAACACAAAAGAGTTGGGGAAAAAGAAACGTAAGTAAAGTCTTATTAAAAGCAAAGAGTATATACCTTCGCTGATAACTTTCATTGACGATAAATGCACGGACAGACGCGACGACCTCATTAGAAGCCGAGCTCAGCAAAGAAAAACAAACTCCAAAAAATGATCTCGAAAAACTGCACCCAAGACAATTTTAGAGCCCTCTGAAAATAGCAAGTCATGGTGGAAGACGCTTTCAACCTACTTTATCCAAAAGCCACTTCCTTCCGTTTGCACTTACGTAGATAGATACCGGCTACAAAGTGTCTCTACTTTGTGCACTTCGTGGTGACTCGCTTTATTTTGCTGCTTTTATAGTCTTTATTGTATTTGTTTTCTTCTTTCGAGCTGCTTTTTCTGCAATTTCTCTCTTTTTTATTCTTATGCAATTTTTTCTTTTTTATGCTCTTAACATTTTTTTCTTTTTTTTATTTTATTTTTGTCTATTTGGGTAATTTTGTGTTTTTTCCTTTGTCCTCATTCAGCAAATTCTTTCACAAGTTTTTTTGCTTTAACCAACTTTTTCCGAAATAAAGTGAAATCGGTCAGCGGTCGGTTTATTGGACAATATAACGGAGAAGTATGAACGAAGTAGTCGCGACGTCAAGAATTATACTCGGCCCAAAATTCATTAATGGCAAATCATGCACGATTTAGTGACGAAACTTCATCAATGTGGCCTTTAAAGGACTAAGATTTTAGTGTATTTTCATCCTCAATCTTCGCCCTTAATTAAGACAACTAGAACCAGTTCAATCCATGGCAATTATCTCAAGGACGCGAACATGAATGTGACAATCTGGCCATTTCTTTGAAATTATGTTATTATCACGATTCAAGCGCGTTGACGAAATATCTCGCGTGATTCGTTTATGTTTTGTTAAAGACATGATCCACGTCTTCTTCCTCGTTGTTGTTGTTTTATGGTTGTTGTTATTATTGTTGCTGTCAGTGAAATTCTTCTTATATAGTATCCACGACAACGATAATGCGTTTTCGACCCTTCCTCAAATTTTATTTAATTTTATATTTTCCTCTGTATTAATTTTTTTGCAACGTGATTATCATCAACAACATCGTCATCAGCATCAGCATCACCATCATTATCATCATCATCATCAGCATCATTCTTTCTGTTCCAATCGGTTTATGTTAGGTTAAAAATCCTTCCTCTTGAAAACATTTTAAATCGAAAAGTTTGACGTTGATTGAATCAGAGACGAACGAAAAATAATCCTAAAACGTTTAAGCACCGGATATCCGTCGATATATGTACCACCACCAACGAACGACGATTTTTCCTTTTTTTTTTTTGGTTAGAATAATGAACAAAAAAATGCGACAAATGACGTGACTTTCGTAAACATTTCTCGGACTATTTCTACAAAATCTAATAACGTCAAAAGAAACAAATTTTATGACATTATTTTGGGTTTAGCGCACTTTACGATGACTTTTATGGAGTGATTTAATCAGCACTTAGTAACGGAAATAATAATAATAATAACTCTTCAGAAAACTTTCCTTAAGAAATTAGTTCTTTAGTACATACGAGTCTAAATTTCATCATCACAAAAGTGTTTAAGATAGTCTACAACAAGACGAAGAATGAGTTTCAGCATTAGCGTAAGAATGAAATTATAATCGAAAAAGGCCCATTCTTTTCTACATCTTCGTTCAATAGAAAGACCTCAAGGATGGTGTCCATATTCAAATACTTGCTTTTGCTATAAGAGCTCTGAAGGCTATGATTTTTCGATTACAAGTTCGATTCTCAAAAAGGTAAGAAAGTATTATTTAATTCAAATAAAAATCATGTTTTCTTACCTCTTTGAGATTACTTTTAATCGAAAAATCATAGCCTTCAGAGCTCTTATCATCGTTTCAACAAGAAGTACGATAGCTCTTTTCTAAAAGGTTCAACAAAAATAAATAAATCCTTTCCAAAAAGGAAAGGAAACAGCACAAATGCAGGAAAAGGAAGAATGTGTCCGTTTTACAGTTCGTCCGTTGCGAATTTTCGAAAGCCAATGACGAAGCCATTTACTTTTTTATCGATTGGTCTTCACTTGATTTTCGTTATTTTGTCTGTCACTTCCGCGGGAAAATATTATAACTTTGTTTAGTGTTCTTTTCTTTGTTACTTCCGGGTAGTATTGGTTTCCGCTTCCTGCCTGCAGGAAGAAAGAAGGATTATTCTTCTGTTCTTCAAAAAAGTTGTGAGCAAAAAGGTAGACAAAATGAAAAGGGAAAAACCACATAAGGATTTTTCACAAAGCTGTCCTTCTAGTATATACTTTATAGATATGTATTTCGAAGGGCCCGACCAACAGTCTTTACTAATCACATCGAATAATTTTTGTCTTGTATTTTTATTAATCCTCCTTTTACTGCCTCTTCTTGCTTCCCTTTTAAATTAACCTCAATTTGTTTTCAATTTGTTAACTTCAAAAGATTCTACATTAACCTTCGCCATAACAGTGAAAGCTATAACAACAACAACATCAGCCATTAAAATAAGCTGCTACTGCTGATGCTTAAGGCGAAGTGTTGAAGTGTTAACTATTGAAGAGCTCCACTCAAGCATCTTGAGCTGCATCAGAAAAAGAATAAAGCATGCTGACTTACTCTTACCAAAAAAGAAAAAGAAAAGAAAACATGAATGAAAGAATGAATGAAAATATTTCAGCGTAAGTTTTCTGCAGTAACTTAACATACATACAAAGGAAAAAAAATCAATCGGATTTGTTAAGAATTCTCCCTTCTTTTCTCTCCTACTTTCTGCGCTATTCCTTCTATGCTACGATACTCCTCCATTCGAGTATCGAGTCTCGCTACAACGCTTCTTCTGATGGAAAGAATCTCGTCTCGTTATTGGCAAGAGCTCTTTTGGATCCTTTTTATAAATAACGCTTCCATTCAATTATTCAATACATACTTGTACAAATCATTCAATTAAAAAGAAAAAGGAAAAGGAAAAGGAAAGAGAGAAGTTACCTTTTATTAGTTTCGATGATATTCAATTTATTGACAATATAGTTTGTGGTTCGTTGAGTTTTGCAGTGACTCTGATTGTTGAAAAGTATAGAGTGATGCACAACGCAACAAAGGACAGGACAGGACAGACAAGGTACGAGTAGAAGAAGGAAAAGTATAAGAAGAGTTGGAAAACGAAGAATCTCCATCAACCATCAACCAGCCACAGAGAAAGAGCTAGTGTTAACTGAAGCAAGGCCAATGATACAACACATCCCTCAATTGTTCCTTTAGACAATTTTCAAAAGTTCACAAAACATTTGCCCGGCTTTTAATGATACTCTGTTACTTACTTTTTCTTAATTGGCCCTTTCACATCATCTCTTTTACAAATGCATCTCTTTTGTAACACAAAATATTTCCTTTTTCGAAAAGAATCAATCTGCCATCTTTATGATTGTTTGATTAAACACAAACATGGAACATTTTATACTCTATGAATATATTGCAAGAACCAAACGCTCCAGGTTGTTGAAAATCCATATTTCAAGGATTTTCAAGAATATATTGTACGATACAGAAGCTATTCATAGTTTTTCAACATAAATATCGAATACATATCGAATACATAAAACAATTTAGCATAGACAAGAACCATTTTTTCTCACAATCACCGAAAAATGTTTCAAGAGAGAATAATCTTATGGAATTAACTTAACTTTTATTACAGAAACATTTTAAAACCATTTTAAGAGGCTTTTTACAAAGGTCCGGTTAAAAAAATGGACATCGCCGCTAAAGGCTTGTCCCCAAATTAAGCTTCAAAACTCTAACTCTAACACTATCCAACATTAATCATAGTCGTCTTCTCGCATTCTTCGTTTATCCAACTCAAAAATTGCCATTACTTGATTGTAGTTCTTGCTATTTTGCATAAATAATGACCATAATAATAATACGTACAAAATTTACATTGTTTGAAGTGAAAATAACAAAACTTTATGCTACTGCTAACAATAAAAACAACAATAATAACAAGATCAACACCGAAAACCATCATCGCCGAGAACAACATCATCATCAGGAACAGAAACGAGAACCAGAAAAGGAACATCGAAAATAAGAGATTCGAAAACAAGCTTTAATTGAAATAACACCAAAAACAACAACTACAACAAACGCTACAACAACAATTACCATGACAATGACAATGACAAGAACAAAAGTATTTATTGCTGTCGTTGTTGTTGTTGTTGTTTTTAACAACTAACTGCTTTCTAACTGCTTTGTTGTAATTTTATATAGTAGTAGCCATTATAGTTTGCCTGTTAGTTTGATTGTTGTTGTTGTAATTGTTATTCATGACATTAAGAACATGAGAAAGAAATAAAGTTTAGAAGTAGAAGAGAAAGCAAAGTAGTCCAAATGACAATGGAAGCATTTCGTAGTCGTACGAGTAGCAGCAGCAGCAGTAGCAGTTAACTATAGAGGCCAGTATCAGTCGCAGTATTATATTTTTGTTGCAAGTTAGATACAGCTGCTTTTTCCAAGCCTTTTTTGTAATATATGTTATAATATATGTAATATATGTAATATTGTAATATATGTTTTGAATTTTTTTTATTTTTTTTTTTTTTTTACAGAAATCCTTAATAGTTTTTTGTTGTTTTTGCTTAAAGTTTCTAAACAGAATCGAAAAAACTTTAAAGTGCTAAGAAAAAAACACCAATTAGCAAATTTAATGGGTTAACCCAGGGTTACCAGGGTCAATAAAAGCTATCAACTATAACACCAACACCACAACAATAACAACAACAACAACAACAACAACAACAACAACAACAACAACAACAAACTAACTATGATGGCCTTCGACCGCCACAAGATTCACTTTCGTCTGCGTTTGCGTTTACTTCAGTATGAACGAACATCAACTGGACTAAACTTTGAGCTTCTAAACATTAACATAACCTGAAGAGTCTCACACACACTTACACACTTATAACACACACACACACAGGTCGAAGCAAGTGACCTTTTCTTAAAGAAGAGAATGAAATTGTGTTACAAGGACATCATTCGCGAAGAACATGCCACCCAAAACAGGCTTAAATTAAGCCAAAAAAATCGACTAAAGAAGTAAAAGCAAAAAAGCTAGTGTTTATTTAATTAATAATTACTAAGTAGTAATTACTGTATTTAGTGAAAGGTCATTCTAGAGAAGACAAAGTGAGAGCTTTAAAACGAAAGTAATTTTATTTCATTTCATTTTTTGAAATGAAAAATTAAATTTGTTTTATTTGTTAACCTTGACCTATCCATGGCATTTTCCAAAAGGGTTAAAACATATAAAAAAATTACTGTTAATTTTTTATCCTTTTTTTTATTCACCTTCTTTTTATTTTAATCTTTTGTTATTTTGAAATTTCATTTATTTACTTGAATCCTTTTAGTACTTTTTGATCAAAGAAAAAGAAAAAACGTACGTACATACGTCTTCCAGCACAAAGGAAATGAGGGTAAAAGGAGCTGACGCAGCGGTTGGCAACGACTTTGCGAAGGACAAAATTAATATTGTATTTGTGAATAGAGAAAAGGAGATTTACGCCTTCGTATATTTTCATCCGGGTTTCACAAGAAACTCCCCGACTTCATTTTGTTTAGTGCTATGACTTCTTGCTTTTGGCTCGAGCATAATTATTTTTTTTTTGCATAGAATTCCTTTGCATTTCAATTTGCAAATACTCGTACGAATATTCTTAAGGGAAATTCAGATTCTGTTGAGCTCGGTTGTCAGACCGAGAAAGCACCTCGCACCAACAAACGTTCGTAGCATGTGTCGTGGAAACACGTGGTAGGTTCGTGGAAGAACACGTACCTACAACGTTTGTAAAGTCTATGACAACGTGTCAAAATGTAGCAAACGTTGCCAACGTATAAAAGTGTTTGCTTAAGGACGAGTCTGTGCGAGTGTGTACGAATTCGTGTAAGTGCGTTAGCGGTTGGAGTTTCGGCTGCGGAGACGGACAATCGAGTCTGTGACAACGTGATGTGTCCACAAAAACAACACAACACAACACAACACGACTAACGTTTTATATAACGAGCAACGTAAGTAAACTCTATGGCATAAAATGTCATAGTGTGAGAACTACGGCAAAGCGAAAATAACTTTGCAATATTCAAAATGTTTAACGATTTTTGGTCTGAACATACTGCGATGTCACGCGTTTCGATGAAACAAGAAATTGATAAAGTTGTTAAAGTGTTGTTAAAGTACAATTAAAGCAATTTTTTCTTGTGTTTTTGAAAACTTGTTTAGAAATCCGCAACGTTTTTCAGTCGAGCTGAGAATCGAGAATGAGGTTCTGTCTGTCTGTTTTGTTTTGTTTTGTTATCGTTTTGCTCATAGCTTTTTATATACTTCTTAGCAAGTTTAAGATTTCTCTCTTTCAAGACAAAGTTTACGTTGTCTTCGATGTGATTCCGGTGAACCACAAAACATATGTACCGCTCTGTAGATGGTCAGTGTTAGCGATAAATCGATAATGAAACCAATAACTCAAGCTTAAACGACTAAAACTGGAACGATTAAGCCGTCATTCATCATTTGACCATAACACAAAACATAAAGTCATACACTAAAAGACATTCTCATTAACATTCAAGAATGCCAAATTCTCTCTTTTGGCTCTTTCGACCAAACTTTGTGGTTGCCCCGAAGTATCGAGTCTCGTGACACATTCACATGCTGAAAACCATTAAATGCGGCTCGGCAAAAATTTTGTTGCTTCAACCTAAATTCGATCAACTAAATGCAGCAATGAAATATTGCTAAATTGCCAACAACGGTATACCGAAAACGGTAGTCATTTAGCACTCTGCTAAATAAACATGATGCAGCCGGCGACAGAATACCATCAGATACCACCAACGGTTACAAAAATTACGACAGCATTAAAACAACATTTAGCAATACACGAAGGCGCAAGCTTTGGCAAACCTTTTTCGGTGTTTGTTGGTGTTTTTTGTTGTTTGTGTTGTATTTAAATAATGTTGCGGTTGAGGTTTTAAAAGATATGATAATTACTAATACCATACATACTTTTGTTGTTGTTGTTGTTGTTGCTGCTGCTGTTATTGTTTGTGTTATTTTTTTCAAAAAAAATATTTATCTCAACGCATTTGATCGCAGTCGATTAACTTCGAGTGCTTGGGTTTGTAGTTTGTCCTTCTCCTCCTCCTGCCCTTGCTCTTCTTCTTCTACCAGTTCTTTCTCTCCTCTGCCATCCATTAAACACTTATCAGTTCATTTTTCGTTGTCCTCTAAACAAATTTAGTCACGTAGTACCAACCACCGAATGGTCCAGCATTCTTTCGACCGCAAATTATTACCGGCCTGTCGCTGTTACGGTGTCGGTGTCGGTGTCGGTGCCGCTGCTACACGATGGTATTTTAGTACATTAAAATACCGTAAAAGTTAATTGCTTGGAAAAATTAATCTAAAAGCAAACCTTTAGAAAGTTTGTTAAGTGAAAAATAGTACCTACTTTGCCATGAAAATGTTGGAGTTTTCCTCAGTTTTTTGGAAACTTTTGCAATTTACAATTTAAATACCGTTAATTTTAAATATATCCGCATTTGAATTTATGAATACTGTATCAAATTAGATAGTCTAAAGGACATTCTTTTAATGTTCATTACATGACTTTAATTATATTTATATACGCCTATTAATAGCTAGCTTAAAACTGGGAAAAACGTGTACCAAAAAAAAAAAAAAAAATTCAAAAAATTATTGAATTCAATGAATTCAATTAAAGAGTTGCTCAATAGAGGCGAGATTCTAAAGGGCAACACATTTTTCAAGAAAAGTCTTTTAAGTCTTCAATCTTTTTAGTCTTCTCAGCAGAGACGAGGCACCGAAAGGAGTAAAGACGCTGCAATCGGGGTAAGACAAGACTTTTACATAGAGACGAGGGTGGACCTTTCAGGCGAGACTGGACCCCCCGAGGTTAGCCGAGAGCAACATCACTATAATCTCGGAAAATCATGCCCGCCCGCAGCGCTACCATAAACAGATATTTCGGTGTCTTTGTTTTTTTGTTAAACTGACAGCTTTATGCAGCAGCTTTTGGGGTTGTTGTTGTTGTTGATGTTGTTATTGTTGTTGTTGTTGTTGTTGTAATTTAATTTGTTCTGCATCATCAGCGATTTGTTTATGACCACGATTTGTACAGTAGCGGCCGGATATCCTGAAAGGATAGAATGAGACCATTTGCTCTGGAAGTGACATATGTACATATGTACGTACGCACGTGAGGATGTATGTCGGTATGGAAGCTGGTCCGCCATGGGTCTAATACAATTTATGTCATTTAACTAACACGAATGCAATCATGAGTCGTATGACATTAGTTGCTTCTGGTTGATTTAGCTCGAGTCAACACGAACACAATAAACGCTATTCTTGCTGCAGCGCAAATACTTGTACGTGCATACATACATACACTCACAACACACACACACACACACACACACACACAGCCCCACACATTTTTGTTAGAGAGGTAAATATGTTTTGCGCGTGTGTGCAGCAGTGTATTTGTATTGAATAATAAGCGAGTGCTGGCGAATGTTGAATGTTTAACTGCGAGCAGCGTGACGATGGACACGATTAAATTTCATTTCAATAAATTACGAGTATTGTATACGCTTCAGCTCTGTCGTCGTTTCGTAGCTTGTTTGTTGCTGCGATACCTTTTCGTTTATTTTTGTGTCATTTTGCGTTGAAAGCGTTGACATATTGTGTTTTTTTCTTGTTGATTGCTTCGACATTATTAAAAGAGAGACAGAACATATTGAAAAAAAAAAAAAATAATGCAATGGAAATTTTAATAAATTTTCATTGAAATTATATACAAATTTATGGTTATTATTAAAAAAAAAAAAAGGTATGAATATATTTCACCAAATCGTTGCTGCATGCTGCCGGAGCGCGCGTATCGAAATCATGATGCGTTCAGCTTAAATGGATTGGAAATTTATTTCTATACAGAATTTATGCTTGTCAGACACGAATGTAAAAATATATACGCATATTGTTTCGTCGTACGGTATCGTGATTAAAAGAAGCAGAAAAAAAGAACATGCATAATTAAAGAGTTATACGGAAAATGTTAAACAGCTTGAAAAAATCATCACACTCATGTATTCAAAAGATATACGAATATATACGTACGATTTGAAAAAGTTCTTATGACATGAAATAATGAGAATGAAATATATTTTTTTAAATATATTTATTTGCAGTCTTTTCGCTCATTTCACGGTTTTCAATTTATTTCTGCTTTTCCCAAAAAACAATTCACATTTTAATTTAATTTTTAAAAGATTTTTGTTAATATTTTCTTCATATATTAAATAGGATTTAAATGGGACATTTTTAATTATACCAGCTTTTAATAGTATATATAGTACATACTATATCGATAAATACGTATTTTTTGTCCATTGTTTCGCTGATTTACTCTCGAGAATTCACACTGATGGAATCATTGAAAATTTAAAGCCTCATTAAACTGCGATATGTATAAAAGTATAATTTCATAAAAAATTGTAAGAAAAATTTCATATCATCTCTGCTCATCTTAAGAAATATTATTTTTTTTTTTTTTTAATAAAGTTTATTTTTAATTATTTATAAAATAAAATTAAATATAGGCACTAACAACTAAAGGTCTTCGGCCTATCGTGAAATATCATTGTATGTAGATGCTATGAAAATCCATTTTATTGACAATTTCTGGTAAAAAACTGAATTTTTGAATTTTTATCGATATATTTTTATATCTAATTGCTCAACTAAATATTATTTAAAGATAATTTTTTCATGAAAATCAATGAAATTACCTAAATTCCATGTCATTTTTATTAAAAATGTGTTGAATTTGGACTATACTCTACTCTCGCATGACGTCTTGTTTTTGGTTTTTGAAAATTACTTTCTGTTACAATTCAGATTAATTTTTTTTTATTTCGCGTTGTAGTTAAAAACGGCTTTTCAGTTTCGTTGCTTTTATATTCTATACAATATTTATTAAAAAAAAATATATCTAGCGATTGTGGAACAACTATCAGTCCGCCTTTCTACTCTTTTACTGTAAAAGGCCTTTCATTAGGAAATAATTAACCGTAAAATGTATTCGACCGTAAATTTAAGAGTTAACCACTTGTTAATAGTTTTTTCATATTCATTGAGTTCATTTATTTCATTCGTTATTAATTGATGTAATTAAATAAAAAATGGGAATTTAATTAAAGACTCTTGAAAACAATTAAAAAACTCAATCAGTGAATTTAAGTGTTGGTTTTTTTAAGATTTCAATTTATTAGCAGGTTCATTTAACGTTGATTTTTTTATAATTATTGCGTCAGATGGCGCTCAGTATTGTGCCTACAAAAGAATCCGTCCCTCCCCAAAAAAAGCAAATAAGCCGCATTTGATGGATTTTCTCCTCTTCATTTAAATAACATGAATAAAATTTAGATATTTCTATTTTACCGCAACCGTATAAAGCTCTTAACCTGTCGCTTTAGATTTAACAGAGATTTAACAGAGTGACTTATGCACAGTCAAGCAAGCATAAGGCTTGGGCTTGGCAGGTGTACCATAAAAATGTTAAATAAAACTAAAAATAAAAAAAATTTTGAACAGAAAGAAGCACTTTATAAACAAAAACAAACTTCAAATTCTCTTCGGCACGTCGCGGGTTAAAATTCATCGAAATTTTTTACTAAAACTCTACAAAAAAAACTTAATTAACACTTGTTTAAATATTTATAGTTGTTCATGCCGAGTTACCGCGAGCCAAACGGTGACTGCGTTGACAGCAAAAATAATAACGACGGCAACAAAAACAAAAAAAGACAAAAAACACAAAATAATAACGACACAACCACAAATGCCAATTAATTTTATTTATTAACAACAAAAAATATATTGTAGCACAAACGAAAATTAATAGAACATAATAATTGATTTTATAACTTTTAAATTTGCGATGACGCGATTTTTTTATACAAAACCACAGTTTTATTTTTCGCTTATAAAAACAAATTCTGGAGGAATTCACAAAAAATAAGGTTTCAATAAAATTGAAAAAAAAAAACGAACAACTATTCAATTTTATTGTGTTAATTGAATTGACAAAAGATCAATGTTTGACATCTTATAAAGCAATATGAAGTTTTCGTTCGTATGAAGTCCGATGGCAATAATTTTTACAATAAAAAATTTAGGAGAAAACTTAAAAAATTTGTATTTTATTATTATTTTTTAAGAGGTTTGTTAATATCTCGATGGTTTTTAAACATCGACGAATTATGAAAATTTAGTTTTTTTAAATTTATACAAATTTGTATTATAAATTGCTTTGAAAAACAACGAAACCTTCATCTTGGAATTGAGAACGCCTTAGAATTGAAGTTAAGCCAATTCCAAAGTGTTCTCAATAATTGAAGAATTGACTATTTTGATTTTCGAATTTAAGTCTGTAAACGTGGTCGTGGTGGTCATTAGACAAATTTGGTGCAAAATTATCATAGTTAATACCTGATGATTAAATGAAAAAACCACTAAAACTAAAAATCTGTTTGTTTTCTATTCCAAAGAACTTCCTGTAGGCTATTTAGGAAAAATAATTTCAATAATAAATTCTTTATTTAAATTCTCAAGCAAAATAAATTGCAGAGACTTGAGCAATTTTTGGATTTTGGGCTCACTTGAAGTGATTAATTGCTTGGTCTCAAAATTTGTTAAAAACTGGACAGAAGAATACCCTTTTTTTATACGGACTTTTCCGAAAGTGTCACAAATTTTCCACAAATTTCCAACATTTTACAATATCGTTCTAGATTACACCAACAGCAACAGAATGGCCAATGTTGATGGGACAGAAAGCAACAATTATGACGATGATGATGAGACAACATATTTTTCGGCAGATAATAAAAGGAATAAAAACAGTTATAATACAACAATAACAGCCACATAAATGAACGGCAACAATAAGTTGCTGAAGCACGAACAACGACCAGAGCAAGTTATCAAAATTGCCTCTCATTAAATTTCCTTTCAGCTGCTTCATTCACTTCATTTTCACCAACACTAAACTGTTTTACAGGCACTCTGGCTGTTGTTGTTGTTGTATTTGTAGTAGTTACTTTTCCGTGTTGTTGTTGTTTTTGATGCTGTGGTTTTTAATCAATACTTTATCAGCATAATGTTCTACAATAAATACATTTTTTGGATATTATCAGGTCATAATTAATTTTTCGGTTGTGTCTAACCATAGACAAACCGACGATTAGTAAACTTTGTAAAATGATACTTACTCTTTTAGTTTAACTAATTATTAGTGCAAATAATATGTATCATCATAATTTTAGAAGTGACCAATTTGGTCTAAAATGTTTAACAAATGAGTAGAAGGAAGAAATTGATGATGAAGCAAAGCTTTAGTAATCAGTCAGAATTTTGCTCTTTGTCAATTTTGATTCTAATTAAATTGATTCAAATATAGATTTAATGGATTTATGTACTTCTAAAATTAATTTTCATTTTCAGCGAAGGTGTTAAATTGATAGAAAGTTTGGTTATAATGACAATAAAACCCAATCTTACCACTTTAACGACACTCTGTCACTAACAGTAAAATGCTGTAACATCAGAAGATGGTTCTCCCGACAATTCACTTTTACGACTACCCACCAAAGGTCGCCTTAGGCTGAGAAACTAGGTTTGGTAGGGGCGAAAATGGTAAAGAGAAGGAAATTGGATAAAAGATGTATAAAGCTAAAGAAGTATACTGCTTTCGTGTTTTTTCTTTCTTATAAGTTAAGAGGATAAGAGGCGGCCATTTGTTTTCGTGACAGTCCAAGGCAGAGTCACTGTAACAAGCCCAATCATTGTCGTCAGTCAGAGTCACAGTCGGAAATACGAAGAGAGGCATACACAAAGGCGAAGTCAGAGACACAGTAAGAAACACAATCACAACGACAGTCAGCGACACAATCTCTGTCATTATTCGGTCAGTTCTAAGAGAATTTTCTGTTTCTTCTAATCCTTCGGGCTATGAAAAGATTGTTATACGACTAAGTTTCAGGCTGTGTCTGCGCAGACTAAAGCTAACCAACAGCAACAACCACTCAAGTTAACCCACAACTTGTCATCTTTGGGCAGAGAAAAGAAAAGCTTGATGAAAATGAAGATTACAATGAAGTTAAAAAGGGTAAGTGGTACGTAGTACCTTTGGGGATGTTGCTTCTTACACTGCCTTAAGCCGATTAGAGAAGCGAAGCCACAGACGAAAGAGAAACAAACAATTACCGGGTGGGTACCGGCAGAAGAAGAGAAGAAGAGAAGAGTAATGTACAAAGAAAAAAGTAAGGCAAAGATAAGAAATCAGCAGCTCAAAAGAGCTAGAGGGGGTAGAAGGCTTCGAGAAGGCACAAAGAATGACAACGCAACGGAGAGCAGGAGAAAATCTAAACAAACAAACAAACAAAACAAAGGAAGTTTTTTACTTAAAGCTACACATTTTTTATTCCAAACAATCCTGCAACCGGAAAACGGAAGCAAGCATTCTTTGCAGAGAGAGTTTTTAAGTTCAGGATGAAAAAATGTTCAAACGAGTTTTTATTAACTTCGTCGGCAGAGAAAATTAGTTATTGTTTAGTCAATAAAATTTAAAATTTCTCTTTTCGATAGCGCGTAGTATCACACAGACTTTAGTTGAAAAAGCTTCCGAGAACGAGAAGAGCGTGATGAGCGTGTTGAGTCGAGGCGAATTCCAAAACGGAACAAGCCTTTGCAATCAAGACCAGATTCGCGAAGATAACTTTTTAGCTGAGGTAAGATCCGAGATCAAAATAAAAACCGAGAACGAGACACACTATTTCAGACGACGCAAGAAACCAGACTAAATCCCAGAACAAAGCTTCTTTAGTCGAGACAAGAACCAAGAAAAGATAAAAACAAACTTCTTCAGTCGAGATGTGATGCCAGAAGAACGTGTTTTTAGTTAAGATAATATCCGAAAACAAGACTTTTTAGCCAATACCAGAACTAAGGACGAGACAAGCGTTTTTAATTCGCTAAGCCAGATTCGCGAGGATAACTTTTTTAGCTGAGATTAGGTCCGAGATCGAGACTGGGTTCTTCAATCGAAACCGAGAACTAAGAACGAGGCGAACACAGACGACACAAGAAACACGACTAAATCCCAGAACAAAGCTTTTTCAGTCGAGACAAGAACCCAGAAGAAAAAACAAACTTCTTCAGTCGAGATGTGATGCCAGAAGAACATGTTTTCAGTTAAGATAATATCCGAAAACAAGACTATTTAGCCAATACCAGAACAATAAAGAACGAGAAAAGCGTCTTCAGTCGAGTTGAGATCCGGGAACAAGATCGCTAAATTTCTTATGGTTTTTTCTTGAAATGTTTTAATAAATTGTTTTAATTAATTGTTATTCGAATTTACTAAAAGTCACTTTTCTAAAAGTTTGTAACTCCAAGCAACCCTCACCCCTCGCACCGCCCATTTTACTCTTTTCGCCATCTTTCGCAGCTGGCAACCGTCGCTGCAGATACATACGAATATGTACGTACAGTTTTAATGACTCGGCGACAATCTTAAAAATTAGCATATTTCGTGGGCCTTAATCTCGCCTGTTGTTATCCTCCTACTTTGCGTTTATCCTTCGGTTCGGCGGTTAATGCCACCGAATGTCTATGGGCTTAAGGCCGTGAGTGCTTCGAATGCGGATTAACGGTTGTGTGTGTGACGTGACGTAAGTATATTTGTGTCTATTTGTAGAAACTGCTGCCGCCGTTTCCATGATAAAAGATAATAACAAAAACAAAAAAGCCGGAGAAAAGCCTTCGGAGAAAACTTGATGAAAACTGGAAAACTTTTTCCCCCGAACAAAAAACCGAAAATAGAATAATAAAAATAAATAATTATAATATAATCTAATTTAGTTCATTTCATCGCTTCTTTATTTTAAGTTTAAATTAAAAGTTAAAAGTTAAAACATTACTTTAATGTTTTATCATTATCAAACAAATTACCAACAAACAATAACAGACTTTTACAATAGAATTAAAATGGAAATTTTTGCTGATTCGAAGAAATTTGCTCAAACAATTAAAATTGTTGATAAAGAAATGTTGGAAAGTCGCAATACTATGAAAGCAAGGAAAGTGAACTACAACAACAACAACAACAACTTTTATCTGCAACAACACTGAAAAAAAGAGGTGGGCAACATTTAGAATCTTCAAATATTCAAATACTTTGTAAAATATTCTAAATTCTAATTTAACAAATCTTATCGTCAAAGTACGATAATTAAGAAGATCTTTTGAGACGATTAAAACAGAATATGCCTAAAAGAAAATGGCCGCCAAAGTGCATACTTGTCAGGCCTGTGAATATTTTCAAACGCATGAAGCAACGCAATGACAACGACAATTGACAAAAACAAGAACAACAACAAGAAACTCGACATTAACGACAACGCCCCACTAAACACGCCATCGTCGGGTCCCTTACGTCTTTCTTCCTCTCTCTCTCTCTCGCTCTCTCTGAAAATCAGCAAAAAACATCACGTGAAAAGTGCATCGACAAGGGCCAAAGTCAAACTTTGTTCGAAAATAGTTTTGAAAACTTTCGAAACTTCCGCAAAAGCTGATTGAAAGGAACGACGGAACGACGGCACGACAAAATGGCATACAAAATTTGCAAGGTTCGGAATATTTTTTGGGCGGAGCGAACTCGACGGAAAAAAGGAGAAGGAAGAGGCAGAAATATCGATCGAGCAGATCCAAAAACTTGAAAACTCTTTGAAAACATCTGAACATTTTGGAATTATCAACAACTTCAGGATTATTGTGATTATTTTGCTGCTGACTTGGCAAAGCTGCCTTTGAAACGTTCTTCGAAGATGAGAAAATGCATTTACAAATTGCAATTTTTTAATGTGAGTAACGTATAGGAAGCGGATGACGAAGTGTGTGTGTGTCTGTGTGTGTGTGAATGTGTGAGTTTATTGCAAAAAGGCATGCATCATAAATTCTGCAACATCACTGGAAGAAATATTTTCAAAGCTCGATGCTCGATGCCTTGCATTTCCTGCTATTTTTTACTTTTCTTCTTCTTCTTCTTGAGGCTGCGCAGAAGGTCTAGCTTCACTTCACCTTTTCGTTCTCTCTCTCTCTCTCTTTGACTATAAATTCTGTGTCATTATCATCGTCTTCATCGCCAATTATTGTTGTGCTTCATCACCATCATATTATCACCGTGTAAAAAACAATTTCCTAATACCTTGATTATCTTTGTGGCCATATCGTATCACTATCATCATCATCACTTTCTTTTTTTTTATTACCATAATTTTTTCGTTTCAAGCGTCTTCATCGCCTTCCTTCATAATCATTATAAGCCTTTTCTACACGACTCGTAGCATCTTCATCATCTCACTATATCTCATCTCACATATTGCTGTCACACCTTGTCATCATCATCATCATCATCATCATCATTCCAGATCATTATTATTATTAGTTATTATTATTATTATTAGTTTAACAGCTGGCACTTTTTGTAGCACCAGCTAAATTGTATTGCTTTCGAAAAAGCAAGTTTACAGAGCCACCAACTTACGCTGCTTCATTCGCTAGCCCTCTCCTCGCCCCTCTCCTTACCCTGTCTCCTGTTGGCTGGTTTGGTGGAGAGAGAGTACTGGCCATCATGCGTAAAGTCGTTTAGGTGCAAAATAGAAAACCTTATTTAGGTTGTACCCTTTTGAGTGCTGTTTATGCGGATTGCTGGATGGATTCCAGGATGCTCACAAGGCTCGCGAGGCACGTTCACTCACTCTCTCTCTCTCTCAC
The DNA here is from genome assembly GCA_949752815.1 of Conops quadrifasciatus. Taxonomy (NCBI): domain Eukaryota; kingdom Metazoa; phylum Arthropoda; class Insecta; order Diptera; family Conopidae; genus Conops; species Conops quadrifasciatus. The sequence continues at coordinate 5,152,169 of OX457077.1, forward strand.
ACTCACTCTCTCACCAAGTGCTTTTCGTTTTAAGTATAATTCGAAAGGATGATGCAGCTGCTTCATCGTGGCGCATTTTCTATCGCCGGGAATTGTTGTGAGATGGCAACACTCTGTATTTTTTTTATTTCTGCTTTTTTTATCACCTCCATTCCATTAATAAATTAAATATTAGTGGATTTTTTCGCGCGAAAACTAAGAATGGCGAGATTTTCTGCTATTTCGGACAATTTGAAAATTATTTCGAAGCGAGAGAAAAACCTTAATGGATTAGAATTTTGAGTAATTTTATTAAGAGTATTTGAAAAAAAAAAGATTAAGGTAAGTTTAATAGTAACAATGATACTTTGAATAAAAATAAGATTCTCTCAGAAGCAAACTCTTGCATTCTTCTCATTTTGTTTATACATACATCGTTTCGCAGCTCACTCATTCACTTCGAGTCACATTTGAATACTCACATGTGTTGAAATTTGAATATTTAGACTTATGGGAATCCTTTAGCATGAGATTTATTCAGAAAAGTGTACATTATTACATATGTACATACTTCTTATGAATCGTTGTGTAATCCTAAACTTTTCATGAGCCACTTGTTATCATGTTAGCTCCACTTCACTCACATTTATACTTAAAATGTGGTTTCAAATAATAATACGTAAAATAAGATTCTCTTATGATTAATATTTACTTATAAATACACTTGGAATAAGATTTCTGCAAAATAAGCCTTTTTAGTTCTTTTTCTCGAAGTCTCTTTCTCTGAGTAGACTTCGAAACCATAAGTTATGGATCTATGAATCGTTTAAGAATCTACTCACTTTCCTGTTCACTCGCAATTCATTCTCATGCACACTCGCAATTCTTTCTTAGATTAAGAATGAGTCTATTTCACAACAAGACCTTCTTTCTCCTTATGAATAGTCTTCTAGACACTTGTAAGCTACTCACTATGATGCCATTAATACTCACTTATTCACATTCACCTGAAATGTGAATATTTTAATTTTCGATTGCGACAAACTCAGAATGAACCTTTTAATTCTTCTCCTAATGAATAGTCTTCCAGATATATGTATATCGTATAAAGTATGAATATCCTTTATGAGCCCACTTATTATCATTTTAACTCTCATTCGTACTGAATGTGAGCTTTTCGAAGCTTTTTCTATGGTTCTCGACATTAGGACCGAGTTGTGTTTTACGCTTTCAATTATGACTTTAATTAAAGTCATAACTTTTTGAATACTCGGATTGTGTTTTTGCGAGTGGCTTACAAAAAATAACGAGCCATAATCATTCAATTTGATACCGTTTGACGGTATCGTCTTTATCATCTTTTTACGGCAATTATCTTTAGTAATTTATCAATAATTCTTCCAATTCGAAGCGTATGATTTCGTTAAAAAAATTAAATCCATTAAATTTCATGTAAAATAAATACTCAAAGATTTCTCGATCTCAGCCCAAGCATAGAGATTTATTCAATTAACCTAATTCATTGGTAAATAATATCGTTTTGTTTACACTTTTTCAACAATTTAACTTTCAAACAAAAACCGAAAGTAAGATACAAACGAACGAACGACTCGACAAACGTTCAAAGAACATTTCTACTGATGTGAAACGATTTACTCGTAAATAATATAATTGAAATGTATACACATACATATATATGTATGTATGTATTGTACTGGTGCTATCGCTGCAAGAGCAATCAGTAATCAATCATTCATAGTCAGTTCAGTTCAGATTAGTTTGGGTTTTTTTTCGGAACTGATTCTGTTAGAAATCAATTGCAACAAATCGACACAAATCAAGGACCTTTGAGTAAAAGTAAGTAACAAAAAAGAAAAAATTTTATTCCAGCAATGATTGAATGCATGAGAAATGCATACTAATTTGTATGTTTGCGGATGTGAGGTTTGTAAATGTAAATAAATTACTCACAGTGTGGGTAAGTATCGTTGTGTAAAATCACGATTTGCGCTTAAAATAAATCAATTAATTTACGCTCAAAAATACTCAGTCAATTCAAACAAACAAAAAATAGACTTATATATGTATATGTACGTACATATACTATATAAAAATGTGGTGGCTACATTATGTTAGCAAGCAACTACGAGTTTAGACGACAAAGAGATGGCGACCAATAAAAAACCTTGGCATAGACACATAATATATGAAGGGCTCGTACCCTCAACTCCTGTTGTTATGTCATCCACCGCTCCACTAATTTTTTTTACTTCCCTAAATTCTATATATACTAATTTCTGTTATAATATCTTTGCGGTATTTTAAACAGAATTGATCGCAATCTAAATCAATTATAAAATATTAAATTTAAGAGATTTCTTAGGATGTAATCTCGGATAAAAACTCTTTACATTTTTGTTGTATAGATTCAAAGAGAATATTTTTAGTAGTTTACCTAAAAATCTTTAATACAATTATTTTAGTAGTTCCTTTAGAATATTATGCACTTAACCTAAAATGTTACCTTGGTGAACGCTTGTACCTTAATGGGTTAAGTGTGTAGATGTATCTTATATATAAGTTGGTGTATTTGAGCGCATACCTACGAGTTTTTGTATAGATTCTATTTAAATATGCACTCGTATCTCTGAAAAACATGCGGCCAAGTTGTATGAGTATTCATCTTTTTCTATACGAACTTTTCAACCGAACCCTAACAGTCATCCTCACCTTCTCTTTCACCGCCCCTTTTTGTCCACCCAACAACCCATTTATTTTTGCCTCTATTCGTTTATACACAAACTATTTACGGATGAATTTAAATCATTGATTCAAAGAACTGCTAAAAGCGCCAAAAGCGAATATTTGAAAAGGGTTTCCGTTTATTTCCTCTTTTCCGTTTTGATGATTTGTGGTGTTGTTTTTTTTTTTTTGTGTTTTTGGTATTTTTGCTGCTGCTGTTTTTCTGTTTTTCTGTTTGTGAGAGATTGTCCGAATCGAATGAGATTAAAGGATGCTTTGAATATTTGTATCGTGGTATAGCATGCTTTTATATGTAAAAAAGGATATACTCGTACATATGTAAATGCTTTTTCGAACGAGATTCGAAAGGAAATTTCTTTTCTTAATTCAATTAGAAATGTATTGTACAATAGTTATGTATTTTATTAGGAAAATAACTAAGACATTTTTACTCTAGCGATCATCATTTCCAAAATGTTGCCAGTGCTATAAAACCAAAATTTTGAGCCCAAAAAGCCTCTTTAAATAAAGAAAACCGCCCGGAGTTGTACGCATAAAAATGAGGCCAGATGATTGGCCGGGAAATTGAAAGATAATAAAAGCTTTCAAGCTTCTTCTCCAAAAAAACCGAAAGTAATAAAAATATTTCACACAAAGTTCAAATTAATATAAATACAATCTGAAATTTATAAAGCGTGCAGAAGAAAGAAGGAAAAAAATATTGTAATTTCTTTTCGCAGATGTTGTTTAACTCCTCTACTCGTACTTCTTTTCCCTTTCTTCAAATAGAACGCTCGCAGAGTGTTGTTGATGGAATCCGTACGTATTCCTTCGTAAAGGTTTGTTACATAAAGAACATAACGAAAACAGAATATATGTACGAGTATGCGTGAAGCGGGTAAGCGTGTGGATGCAGATGAAAAGAAAGACGTATAAGAATTTTACAGAAGTTAAAGCATTTGCTGCTCTTTTTTATTACGACGATAACTTCTTAACCATTTGCTGATTGGGCTGCTTCTTGTTGTTGGTGTTGTTGTTTTTGACGTTAGTTACTTTTAAAGGCATTACTGTTTTGTATTTTATTTTTGATATTCTTGTTAATATTTTTCTTCTGCTTCTTCTTATTTTTATTTCCACTCTAACGTCAATTTCTTTAACCTTTAAAGAATGAGATGATGCAAGATGTTTCAAAGAATAAGCAACCATTCATTCATTTGGTTCTTTTCCGCATCGTGTTGTTTTTTGTTGTTGTTGTAGTTGTTGTTGTTTTTTTTTCCATTAAAGTATTAAATTAAGCTTTTCATTTACCAAAAGTAGAAATATTTTAAACGAACGCAATTTTTATTCCGTACTTTTAAACCATTCAAAAATTCCAATTTTTTGAAGTCTTTAGAAGAAGGAGAATGAGACGAAGAAGAAGAAGAAGAAGAAAAAGAAGAAGAAGAGGAAGAAAAAAAGAAGAAGAAGGAAACCGTTGTTCATGTTGGCATAGCCAGCAAATTGTTTTGAATCAATTGCTGTTGTTATATTTTTTGGCTGAGATTATAAGAAGCTAAATGTTATGATACAGTTTTAGGTACTTATTTTTCTACTACTTTTTCTTCTTCTCCTTCTTTTTCTTTTTCTTCGCCTTTTTTTTTCTTACGCCTCATCATTTTCTTGCGCCTCAAGAAGTTCGGATTACAAGATAAACATCAATGGATGCTTTGTAGCAAAATACTTATACACAAACGAGCAGCTATACACATGTGTTACACACACATGCATATGTACGTGTATGTGTACGTATACGTATGTGTATATACTATATGTATAGCCCCTGACACTCAAGTCACTGACTGCCAAAGAGCTTTCGTGGCATTATTAAGAAAAAAAAATTATGGCGCCAATCAGCAAAGTCTCAGCGCTAGAAAAGCGTCTGAGAAGTGTAAAGAAAAGGGAGTGTAATACCATATTCCTTAAGATCCTTGCGAAATTAATACCTATAGAGCTTAAATTAAAATTTTATGACACCAGAGGATTACATTTTATACAGCGAATATTTAAGGATACGGCGGCACGTGGCAACAGCGAAAAAAGTTAGGACAAGCAATTAATTATCATTTGTACTGAAGTGTTATGCGTGTACGGTTAAGTATTTTAAACATTTTCATTGTTTTCTGCTGTATTTATTAAATTCAGAACATTCAAAACATTAATTGCTGAATCAAGTTCTCAGAGAATCGAGTCACTAAATCAATCCCTGAACAATCTTCAAAAAAATCGCTAAAAAACTCTTTGTAATTAGTTGCTGAATAAGCCCTCAACTAAGTTGTTCCGCACTTTTAAATTTTTTAAGCTTCTACGATGCTACTCATAACTGACTTTTAATGACTTCAATTCTTAAACAGTCACCGAATTAATGACTGAAGAAGTTGCTGACAAAGATTTTGCTGAAAAACAGTTGCTGAATTAGTTCCTAGAACATACCCTTTTGCGCTGTCTAACTGTTATGGGTTCTATCTTTTACTCTTTATGGTTTCTTTTGTCCATAAAATTATATCTACTTTTTTTTTGTTAAGTATGGTTTCTTTGTTATATTACGATATAATTTTTTTAAACACTAAATTGGGAGCTGAATTAGTTGCTGAATATATAATGAGGACAGTCTAGGAATCTGTCATTAAATGTCAAATGTTTAAAATAGTCTCTAAATCAGTGACTAAAGCACTCAATGTCTCTGGAATTAGTTGCTGCTCCGTAATCATTTGCCGTCTCTGGAATCAGTTGCTGAATAAGTTGCCAGAATAAATGGTTATGCGCAGTCAAACTTTTTAATTCTATGCGAGGATGACTTTTCTTTACACTCTTCTTTTTTTATCTTTTTTAAAATGTCATTCGCAGTTGTCTGTTGTTGTGTTTTTTTTTTTTTTTGTTCTTTGGTTCATAATCCAGTCCCTTTCTTCGTTGGCGTACAGCGGCGTTTTTTTCATGTTTAATTTTCCAACCATCAACACGCTTTTTGTTGTCTGTTGGCTTTTTTGTGTCACTCTTTTTTACAGTCTTTTTTGCTATGTTGCTTACTTTTTTTGCACTTTTTTGTGCAAATTTTCAAAACATTCAATTTTGTCGGAAGCGTTAAGAAAAATTTTTCTTTTGTGCATTTCGGATTTTGAATGCCATTTTGTTGTGGCTGCGTTGCACAATAGTTTCGTTGTTGTTCCGTTGTTGTTGCTTTCATTTGTCACTCTGTTCCTCCGGTACAAGCAAGTGGCAAAAGTCAAAGGTGCACGATTCAGGCCGGTTCCGGTCGTGCGACCTGATTCTGCTTCTTCTTTTGCCCTGCTTGAGAAGACTACAGCACATTGTTCGCCGTTTTATTTATTCGGCAGATTCTTGCAGCACCTGACTATCACGTAGAATTAATAAGCGACATCAAGCGGTGTCAAGAAGGAATGGAGAAGTCGTTTGGCACTATTTTTTCATCTTGCATTTTCACTATCAGCAGTTTTCGATATCATTTCGTAAGTGAGTATCTCGCAGCGCACTGTGTGTAGCTTAATATATTGACACCTCTTTATGGAAAGAAGCTATTATTACTATTATTAATATTCATATTAAATACTATTATTTTTATAACACTAACTCTTATCGCTCTACTAAAAAAAGTGTATACAAAAAAGTAATTAAAAACAAACCACAACTGCTTAATTTCTTAATGGTTTGTGGTCTCGGTGCGTTTTCATTTTCCTTCCAATCGGCCTGATTTTTTTTGCAATCAATCAGTCAATCAATCAATCGATGGAAGTGGGCGAAAGCAAAATATTATTTATGCTAAATAAACTCGTCGCCTGAGGTTTTTAAATCGCCCGCAAACCATTTCAATTTTTATGACTCTTTCGCCGAACCGCGGAGAGTACATACTCTCCGCTTTCCTTTCCTTCGGTGAGTGAGTGAGTGAGTGAGAGGGTGAGTGAGTGAGTGAGAGGGTGAGTGAGTGAGTGAATGATAGAGTAATGGAGTGCTGGCACAGTTCTCAAAGTTCACCGACTTGCAGGTGCTGAGTTTATAACTGGGCGCAATGATTTCACGGCAAGTGAACCGAAAGCAATCTCGCGATTGCCATAGGCTTTCTGAATGGTTGCGAGTACACAATAAACAAAATGTAGAGATGAATTGATTTTTATTTTAATAATTTTTGCTGACGTTATGAATGATTCCGGCAAAGTTTGTTTTGATCTTTTAGATTTTGTTTGCATTGTATTGTATTATATTGAAAGGAGGGAGGAATGGGTTAGTGGCACAAAAGCTACAACAATTTTCATTAATTTGTGGCAAATAATTTTTTTTTTTTTTTTGCATCTCAGAATAAATTAATTCTTTTTATGCTATTGCATTTTTTCAGATCCTTTTTTTGTTTTTTAAATAGTAAAAGCGATTTCTTGCACAATCCTGCGGAAATAATTTCGAGACGAAGTCACTTTTTAATTTTCTCTTAAAAATTGCAAAAATAATTTCGAGACGAATTAAGTTTTTCTACAAATTCTTAAACTAACTAACTTTTTGAGACGAGATCTCGAGACGCTGTAGGTCTTTTTATGAATTTCAGAAAGAGATTGCAAGTCGCTTAAGAACTTTCTGAACGAGTTGATGCTGTCCAAGAGATCCAGTGATGATACTCATCCGCAACTTTCGAAACATCTCGCTCCAGCGTACCACTAATTAGCTAATTTTCTCTGAGGCACTTTGTCTCTCTAAAGGATCTTGCAAGAGGAGTGCATAATTACGTTTTGTTTTTAAGACTGCATGAATTAGATAAAAACTGAATTAAAAATCTGAATATTTAACAACATCAGAGTCACAATAACGCAGCCGTCTCGCCGCCCGGACGGTATAGCCGTAGCTATACCGACCGCCACGACCGCGCTCGCTTAAGTATGTACAAAATTAATTGGAATTGAATTAATGAAGTGTCTCACGCATTTTCCTGATGATTTATGAGAAGAAGTACGCATTTTTCTTTTCTTTCTCGTGTTATTTATCTCGTGTTGTCGGTTGTCCGACGTCTTTGTTTGTCATTTTGTTTTTGTTGTGGTTCTTTTGCAATAGTTTTTATTTGTTATTATTGTAATCTTTTATGGGTTCTTTGCACTATTCAAATATTACCATCTAATGTTTCTTTGTTTCATTCACTTTCGCGTTCTTTTTCTTCTTCTTCTTCTTCTTCTTCTTCTTCTTCTTCTTCTTCTTCTTCTTTTACTCTCTAAGGTTTCGATGTCTTTAGGGTTGAAGAACAGTTTCTTTGGTGCCAGACAAGTTTATTCACTCTTTATTACTTTTCATATTGTTGGCGTCTGTCGCTGATATGTTGTTGTTGTTGTTGTGGTTCGTTGTTCGTTGTTGTTCGTGTTGTTGTTGTTGTCATTACATTGTGTTATTAAAATTTTAAATAATGCATCGATAATAGTCATAGAGAATATTTTGAGCTCATTCTCCAAACAAATAATTATGAAGGCCATGAAAAAATTTAAATATAAACGACGACGGCGACACACACACACACACACACACACACACACACACACACACGTGAAACAAGCACTTTTTTTTGCACCTCAAGTGAAACAAGCTTTAAAAATGTGGAGCAAAATATTTTCATGACCTCAGATCTTGCTCACTCAGAAGCTTAAACATTAAGCCAACAGAAATAACCAGCGAGACAGTCTACCCGCCACTCATTGAGTCCTTCAATGAGCCTTAGCCTTTCAGTTAATCCTTCAGTTAGTCAATTTTAGTCCATTTCGCTCATGCTCAATTTATGAAGTGCAAAATTATGCACTTCATTACTCTTTGAAGAGATGATAAAATAGGAAGTGGGGGTGGTGGAGGAGGGAGGAGGAAGGGGGAAATTAACTTTTTCCATTCAGTCTTGAACATTTTTAATCGTTCATAGCAGTGTAGAGATCACGAGTTGAGACAAACTTTTCGTTTTCATATACAATTTTAATAAAGAGATACTTACGAACTCTTTACGAACTTCAGTTCAAACAACCCGAACTAATCGCAACGAATTAAGCCTTAAATTAAAACCACAATTAAAGTGTACATTTGCTTAATAACTTTTTTTAAAGACAAACAAAAGTTTGTCTTTATTTTATTCTTTATTTTATGACCATTTAGAAAAGTGAAATCATTAAGAAACTTTACTCTTTCTTTTTTCTCTTTCTTTCTTAATAAGTACCCCAATCATAATAAGAACATCAACAACAACAACAACAACAACGAAAATACTAAAATAGGCCAATCTTTGAAAGCATTACAACAAATCGTAATAACAATTTGTCTTTTTTGGCTATACTCGTATAATCTTCAGCGATAATATCAATCCGGGAATAAATTGGCTTCAATTTTAAGTGACTCTACGTGAACCTTCTTGTCTTCCATTTCGTTTCATTTTCCTTAACTTTTAACCCAAAAACCCAAAAAATCTAATGATACCAATTTTCTTTCGAAGAAAAGCAATAACAATAAGGAAAAAAAAAATAATAAACAATCAACCAGACAAGGTCACACACACTTCCTTAATAGCTATAAAGAGAAAAAAAAAATCTACAATAACAAAAAATTTATCAAAGACCAGGATTGATAAAAGCATACGATTGTGATAAAATTTAGTATAATACACGTGTGTCGTATTGTAAAAGCAAAAAAAAACAACAAAAAAACAAAACGAAAGAAGATAAGAACGAAAAACCAAGAGTAAAAAGAGGAAAAATAAATACATATAGATAAACCTAAAAAGCTGTCCATCGCCATCGACAAAGAATAACGAAATCTCTGAATGTAATCTCACAAATTTGTTGGGAAAAAATTCACAATATAACAACAACAACAACAACAACTAAAGACATAAGTAATAATAGAAAAAGAGCCTAACGTCAAACAGTTTTTGAATGCTATACCATCAAGGGCTGAGAATTAATAGGATAATTTTGTAACCAACAGAGCACACAAGTTCGAGATCGATAGAGATCGCCTTAGACCAAACAAAAGATAAACGATTACTTGCTTATTGGTTTTTATTAAGTTCTAAATTTTTTCTTTTTCTTTTTTAAATTCTTAAAAAAAATATTTTCTTCTTAATAAATCCATTAATGAAGCTATGAATGAATTAATAAAGCTATAGAAATTAATTTTCTTTCGTTACATACAGTCTACTTAATTTTAGCACTAAAATGTTTTTTTTTTATATTAATTTAAGTTTCATTTATAACAATTTATTTATGAATTATGTTGATTTCAACGGACGCGTCACCGTTTTTTGGTTAAATATTATATTTTCTTTAGTAAAAGAATTATGAATTAATAAATTAAGAATTAATAAAAAGAACTCTTAATTGTCTTGCATAAGAAATTTCTTTAGGCAGAAAAAATTTCAAAGAAGTTTTTCTAAAAACTATTTCTCATTCTCTCTTTCATTATGTTTTTCATTATTTTTATTATGCTCTAAAGATATATTTTCTTTCATAAATTGTCTTTAATGGCATTTTATCGACGTAAATCATGAAAATGAGTTTTATGATTTTTATGTGTACTGATACTTTTCTTACTAGTCTCCATATATTTTGGTATTTATTTTGTATACATATTATTGTTGGTGTTGTTGTTGTTTTTGTTGTTGTTCAATTTAGCTCTTACCATTATTAACATTAGCCAGACCAAAAGCGATCAGCATCAAAGTCCGTACAAGACTATTGAAGATTCCATCAAATTGTATAGAATGAGAATTCAGCATCATGTTGTCGTTGTTATTGTTGTTGTTTCCGGTGTTTTTTGGTATTACTAAATGAAAATCTGTCAGTTATTATAGTACGATGTGTTTTTTACATAATTCTCTTAATTTTGTTTTAAAAGTTTTCGTTTTTTTTTAAATTTTCATTTTAATTTTGTTTAGAAAAGTGCTCGTTTTGCTTTTGAATGCATTTTGTTGTTGTTTATTTAATTAGACTTCTAATATTTTGGAGAAATTTAAATTTTTTTCCTTTTCTTTTAAGTGATCACTTTGTTTATTTATTTGTATTTGTCTGCTGTATTACGTTTAACGCGTTTTGTTGGTAGCTCTCACTATCTTTGGTTTTCCATTTTAATAATTTACACAATATCCATTTTTTAATACTTTTCTGATACACTTTAGCATCTGCCACCAGACGCCAAAGGTCTCTCTGCTTCGATTATTAGTTTTTTCTCTGTTGTTGTTGCTGCTATTATTTAGCTGCCGTTTTAGTTAGCATCCCTTCCTAGTTAGCATCCTGTCTTACACACATACACACACAAGCTTTTCCCCTATGATTTTTTTAATCCAATTTCTGATGAGTTTTTTAACAGGAGCGCTACTAATCCTTCAGACATTAACATCCGTAGCTATCATTCATCTATCCATCCATCCATTGGATGCATAAAGCGACTTTCATCGCGACTTAACCTTTGTCTGCGTTACTGTTTCTCTCCGATCAAGCGCCACTGTTATGTTTCGCGTCACAAGCACGAGAGTTTTGGGTTTTTTTGTAAAATTATTTTTAAATATTTGTTTGATTTTTCTATATATTCTGTAATTTTTAAAAAGTCACTATCGTTGTTTTTATTGCTGAGACTCTTGGTGTTGTTGTTGTTGTTGTTTGAGACTCTTGCTGATACTCTTCTTCTTGTTTTTGCATTAAAACTATTTCCTTCTTCTTTGGCTTGTTATTGATTATATTGATTTTTCTATTTTTTCTATTATTTTGCTTGTTTAATTGTTGCCTTTAGCAACATTTCTAAAACTTAATAATATTTATTATAATGTCAATTTTATTTTTTTATTTTATTTTATACTTTTATTAGTGTAAGCATGAATTTATTTAAAATTTTCATTTTTGGTCGTTGTGGTTGTTTTCGCTTTTTTTTTCTGTCATTTATTCTCTCGCCTTTACCGCCTTCACACATTGAGTCTGTAAGCTTTACTTTTGTTGTTATTCTTATTGTTGTGGTTGCATTGTTGCGGCGGTTGTTGTTGTTGTTGTTATTGGTGGCGCCATAAGCTAATTTCGTGTCTTAGCAGTTTATAATTCGTAGATTTTACACTTTATTTAATAACATTTAATATTATTTTTCATTTATTATTTCCTCTTTAGTCGCTTTTTTGCATTTAATTTTTTTGGGTATTTTTTGGGTTTTTCTTTTGTAATTATTTCCTTTTTTTTTGTTGTATTATTTCACTATTAAATTTTTATATAGATAATATTTTGTTACTACTTCTTACAACCTTCTGTCTACTTTTATTTAATTTTATTCTAACTTCTATATTTTAATAAAATTTTCTCAATTAAACAATTGATTTGTGGTATACTTTTTTCAATCTGTGGTGTTGAAATTCTTGCTTAAAATTTTCAAATTTTGGTAATATTTTTTATTTTTGTCGTTGTTGTTGTTGTTGTTGTTGTTTTTAAGCATTTTGTTTTTCATATTAATTTTGTTTGGAATTTTATTAGTATATCGTACCTTTCTGGTTTGTTGTTTTTCAGTGGCAGTTGTTTTTTGTTGTTGTTGTTATTGTTTTAGCAACATTTTTAACATTTAACATTGACCAATATATTGCACATTTCAGTAGTTATTTTCTCTTAATTTCACAATACAATAATTTCTTCATTCTTATGCGATTTGATATAGTTTTGTCCGCAGCTCTCAAGAGTTTATTATTCGCTCTATTCGCTATTTTTTCACTTCAAAACTACGGTTAAGGTTTTCAGATTTGGTGGCCGATAATTTATTACCAAAGAGAAATTTTTATTTATATAAAAATCAAAATCTTATATGTTAAAAGTAATAAAATAATAATTTTTATATTTTTTAAGCTTTAATAAACTGTTAGTTTCCAGAGATTTTTATTATTTTGCTATAGTAATAAAATCACATTTTCATTCAATTATTCATTAAATTATTCAAGTGAAGTGAAGCTCTATTAAGATTGAACCATTCGTTATTTTTTTTTGTAGTTTTTTGGTGCCCACAACTATTTTCCTAAATTTGTACCAACAGTTTGGCTTCTTTCGAACCAAAATGTTATATTAATACATAATATTGCACAATATATCCTAATATTATTATAGAATTAATATCAATTCTATATTAATTGATCAATTTTATTACAATATATTTCTATGATTCATGGTTCGATATAACGTTAAGTTAACTGTGTCGAAGGATTGAGATTACTTCAACGCTTTGCTGAGTACACAAAATTCATAAAAAAGCCAAAAACAAAAACGCATATAAAAAACTCATACGACCATAAAATACCAATGTGTGTGTGCATGTATGGGTCTGTACGACTGACGAAATTTAACCCTCTCAAGCTCAGTATTTACTCACGTAAATATCTCTTCTTTAAAATTGGCATATTTTGCGTTTTTTGGCGATTTCTTAAAAATTATTTCCTTTAAGAACAATTGTGAACAATTTTTTTAACTCTTGATAAATATTCGAAAAAAAAATTTTTTACATACAATATATTTTTTTAATACGAACCGAACGAGTGAGGGTTAAAACGGAAGTAATGCGATTCTTCGCCAAAAACACACTGACACTAAGAAGAAGAAGCAGCGGAGAACACATTGCTTTTGGAGAACACAATTTTTGTAGGGCTTTTGTGTGTTGTTTTTTTTGTTTTCATTCGTTATTTTACAATTTTAAATCCATATTATTTCCGACCTAATTTTTTTGGTGCTGCATCGCAATTTCCTAGCATGTACTTTTGTTGCTGCTATTGCAGCTGCACACACACACACACACTTTCATATAAACGGCAACGCAATCAACCGAGCTAAAGCTGAAGAGCGACCGCGTACAACCAACCGTTCGTGGCGTGGTCCAAAGTAAACTAAGCTTCAAAGCGTGATGCCATCGCACGCGAACGATCCCGATTTGGTTTGCAGCATGCCATTGAAGCTGTGATCCAGTGGCGTTGGCTGCGGCGGCAACGACAACAACAAGGACAGCAGCAGTGTGTGTGTGTGTAAAAAATGTTATAAAAACATTTTGTAGAGGTAAACGCGTCCCTTCAGAGGAAAGAAAAAAGCTTCACGCAATTTTCAGATTTCGTACACACTGGTGCGAGAACAACTTGCGAGAGAGGGAGAGTGATGAGATGAGAGAGCAAAAGGGTGTGAAAACTATCTCTCAACAGAGAGAGCGAAAATACCAATCAAAAATTAGCTTCCACAGAGAGAATTAATGGATCCAAACAGCATCCTTGCGTGAGTATCAACACTGGTTGCGACTATTGTTGCAAGCAATTTTTCTCCCACTAGCGATGTGCGATTTTTCTGGGATGAAGGTCCGCAAAAGGAAGGAATCTCTGCTATAAACCGAAATTTTTTCGAAATGTTAAAACTTCTTAAGCGTCGTTCTATGGTTTAAAAAAATTGAATTTTAAAGAATTGTTTTTGTTTATAGAAATAATTTTTTATCAAACGCTTTGTCGATGTTTTTTTCGAATTAATTTTTTTTCGGTTCGTCTCAAACGTGATCAAATAATTAAATAATTCGTAACAAAGAAACAATGGTTTTTTTTGTGCAGAAGATTTTATGCTAAAAATCGTAAACAAAACTAAAAATATTTTTTTTTTAACATTGTGCAGAAGATGACAGCAAACAGTTTACATGGGGAGAGAGAGAGACAGAGAGAGATATCAGAATTTAATAAACCACACTGCCCACGTTCTCTCACGATTCATTACTTTTGCAGAAAGCTTTCGGAAACAGCTGATAGCTGTTTACGTTTATGCTTCTTCCTCTTCTTTTTTTTTTTGCTCTCACCGTTATTCAATGTAGGTTACTGTGTTAAGAGTAAAAGATGAACAGGCAGCGTAAACAAAAGAAGCGGATGAGAAAAGTCAAAACTTTTTCAGTATGAAAATAATTCAAGGTTTCAGTAAAATTTTATGCTAAAGCGTTAATCCTTTTAGCGTTAAGCGATTCGTTTCGATAGAAATAATTAAAAAACATAATTTACTATATTTAATAAATTCGTCAACTTGTTTTCTCTTCAATTTGTTCTTCTTTATGACCTTTCTCACTGTAAACCTTCTTGTTTTTTTGCCTTGAGTTTTACTCTTTTGCGGTCACCGTTCGAAATCTCTCAGCTGTCACTCCCTCCCAAATTTCGCTCTCTCTCTCTCTCTCTCTCTCTCTCTCATTCTCTGTACCTACATCGCTGCCATATACAGCGACGAAAATTGAGCAAAATCGGCCGCAAAATAATCGGAGAGTTGCAAAACGCACAGACGCATTGTGACCGCATCCTCCCTCCGACACCCCTTCCCGCGGTCAAGCTTCCACACGTTGCTTCACCCTTCTTTAAACCGAAAAGCTTGAAGTCGAAACCTGATGAGCTGCTGTAAAGGATTAGGAAGGATACCATTACTATTTTAAACATGCTTTTTTCTTGCTTTTTTCCTACTTAAGTTAACAGGGAGTGGCATATTTATATATATATATATATATGTATATATATATATATATGTGTGTGTGTGTGTGTGCGTTACTCAGCGGCGGTGGCGGCGCCGACAACGCTAAAATTATAGACTGTTTTAGTAGAGTGGAAAAAAAGCAGGAAAGTCAAGATAAATAATGGCGACAACAACAACAGAAACAAGCAGCAACTGCACGCTAAGATTAGTGTGTGAGTGTGTGTGTGTGTGTGTGTGTGTGTGTGTTTGTTTTTGTTTGTTTTTGTTTGTGTGTGTAGTATAAAAATTAGAGCTGTGCGCGAGCCGTTTTGAAGGCAGCTGGGCACAAATCGGCACTACTGCTGTTTTGTGACTGCCGTATGAAAATCGCAATAAACAGCAACTGCTGTGGTGCCTTTACCCGACCGACATTCATTTTTACAGCTTGTTCGAAAATTTGCAGTTGCTGTTTTAATGTTGATGCATTTCTATCTCGTTCCTTCCGCTTAATCTCCAAAGGAACGAAAGAGACGCAAACAACTCTCCCTCTTTCCCTCCGCTCAAACTGCAAAGGAACGAAAGACAAGACTTTGCGCCGCTCGCCACTCCGTCGATGGTGCTTTGTTTTCACCAGAAGCGTCTGAAAACCAATTAAGAAATTAAGAAGAAAAAACTCTACCTCTTTTCCTCAGCTCATACTCCAAAGGCATATTTATTCATTTTTCTATTGAATTATCGTTTTTTAGATAAGCTTTCGCCGTCGTACCATTGCAGGCAACAGACCGCCGTATAAGCGTCTAAAAAGCATTCCCAAATTAAGAAGAAAAAACTTCCCCTCTTTCCCGCCGCTCAAACTCAAAAACCATGCTTATCAATTTTTCCATGTAATTGTCGTCTTTTTCTTACTTTGTTTTTGTTGTAAATGGTCCACAAATTGTAGCCCCGAACAACGATTGAAAACAATGAAAAAATGTTCTGCCACATTTTCGAGAAAAACTACAAAAAAAAGAAACGAAAAAAAGGGAGAGCACGCAATGCTTTTTTCTAATTAAATCCTAGGAGACGGCTGAACGTATGTATGTATTTAATATGTATGTGCATTTCGTGTGTGTATCCTCTCTTATATCTATTTAGCAATTGTTGGCATTAAAACTGCTATGTCATTTTCGACTGCCAATTTTGTTTATGTTTCCAGCAGAGCAATAAAGCAATAAAGGCTGTGAGTGCAAATCTGAAATGTTTTATCAATTTTTACTGCTAAAAAGTTGTGTGTTTTAGAAGTGGTTTTAAATCGGCTTGTGCACAGCTCTAATAAAAATGTCGCGTTGAAGTATGCCTGCGTAAAGTACAATGTTTTTAAACACTTCGACCAAACCATATACAAACTTGAAGCTCACTCACACACGTACACACACACACACACACACACAACTTTTCTCCCCATGCATTCCCTCTGCGTTCTTTTTTAATGAGGTACACTTTTAAGGTTTTTATTGTATTTTTCACTGCGTTTGGAATTTTTCTTTGTTGGTTTTTTTGATTCTATTCATCGTTGTTTAACTCACAAACATAATTCTTTATTTTTTTTGTTGTTATTTTCTGCTATTTCGCTTACTTTTTTCTTCCTCTTTTTCTTCTTCTTTTTCTTCTTCTGTTTTTATTTTTCCGAAGCGTCATGAATGAAAATTGTTTTGTAGATTTTCAGTATTTTGTGGCAATCATTGATAAATGGTTATGGCTTTTATTAGCGCCAATCACTCAAAGTGATATAATTAGAAAAGAAAAATACAATGCAATTCACTCTCTCTCTCTCTCTCACACACACCCACAGGTAAAGAAAGAAATTCACACGACAAATTTTATATTCTCGTAACTCGTAAGAGCCGGCTGTCGATATACGAGCACGCTCAAATAAGACCAGAGTACACTTGCCTTGCAGCTCTCAAGGACACAAATACAAATACACACACGCACACACATACCTTCAAGCAGACACGATGCTGAACAATTAATAACTCTGAAAGAGGATATGTCCCTCTCTCTTTATCTTCAAGTATTTCAAGATTGTAGAAAAGTATGAAAAGGAAGGAGGGGTGAGATTGGGGGAGGAATTGGGAGTGTGGAAAGGGTTCAGTTACCTCAAAAGAGTACAGCAAGTACGCATTGGTACGCATTCATTGAAGTAAGTATAAATTATTGAAAATATCTTAATAAAGTAAACGATTGATTAACCGCGCTAGACCGTGATGGGTTATAGATAGACAGTTATAATTTTGCAAGCGGCCCCGTCTATATTGATCGCCACTTAATAATTATAAAGCAACTACTTCTTCTTACCAGATTCCTTCTTACGATATTCCTTTTTACGATATACTCGTATTTAAAAGCGAAAAACATAACTTGGCTTCTTCGTAATGGATTTTTATCAGAAAATAAATAAAACTATGTCATACATCTTTAAAAAAAATTTTTTTTAATTTATATTTTTTTATAGATTTTTTTTTTGTCGAAATAAAACCGAGATTTAAAGCTAAATAACTATTTTTAAATAATAAAAATTCAAGGAAAACAACCAGAGTTGAAAGCAATTTTTTACTAATTTTTGCAAATTTTTTTCACAATTCTTTTTTGAATTTAAGCCTAAAGTTAAGCCTATTTAATCAATTACCACGCTTTACATATATAAACTTTTCAACTCATCCCTTTTTTTTTGAATTAAAATTCAATATATTCGAAATTCCATTTCGTTGCGTTTTTTTATAAAAATATTTTTTTCTAATCTAAAAAAATACGTCTTCGGCCATTTAAACTGCTGCAGTTTTATTAGTATGTATCATGTTCAAAGTATTTAAATTGTACGATATTATGAAAAATTTAAAAGCAACGAAATTAACATAATTTGTAAATATTTTGTGGTTTTATTTTAAACTGTTTTTGTGTTGTTTTTTTTTTTGGTATTTGTTTGTTTGTTAAATAATCGCTGATGGCGTGCGTGGTTGGTCGCTTTAATCGCGTTGGTTGTTCGGTTGTTCGGTTGGTTTAACCGTAAATTAGTTTAGACGCAAAAAAACAAAGAATAAATCACTCTGCGATCATTTATTAATTGTTATCCGTATTTTGCCGCCATCCTTTTTTGTGTAAATTCTGTTGTGGAAAATTTATTGGCATTTATTGGTACGTACGTACGTATGTTTTTTTGAAAGAGATTGGATTTGATTATTATACTTTATTACAATTTAAATTGTGATAATTTTGAATGTTAATGAGCATAAGGTTTTTTCTTGTTTTTGTTACAGTGTTGCGCACAAACAAATTCATATATGTATATATACACAAACACTTGCATACAGGCTTACGGCTCTGGTTTTATGCAACAACCTCTGATTTCACGTTCCTTCCTTCCTCCATTCATTCCTTCATGAATGATGGCTCATATTAAATTTTCAAAAATAATGAAATTAATAAATCGCATTAAATAAAATCCAAACCGTATCAAAGCGAACCGAAAGCACTGATTCTCAATTCATATTTTTCGCATACAAGCATGCATTTTTGTGACTCGCATCGAATTGAATTAAAATAAAGTAAATGAAATTTTTTACTGAAATTAACTAATTAATTACAGCAAATAATTTATGAAAAAAAAAGTCAAATTAAAACACACAAAAGTACTTTTTTCATCTATTAATTTAATCTATTGATTAGAAGTGTATCCATCGATTATATTATGTGAGTTTTATTGAAATTTAAAATCCCTAAAAACTCCACAAAAATTGAAAATTTATTTAAAAAAAATATTAAAATTAAATCCTTTTGACACATCCTTAGAAGCATAATTTACATTCTTCCCAATTCCAAGCTCTATGAAATGGTTGCTGTCATGATCACGTCGAACAACGCACGACGCAAGTCTTATGATATCATATTTACTTTCTAGAATAAAAAAAGCAACAACAACCACAACAGCAACAACTTGTAATAAAACTTCCGCTTCAGAAGATTATTTCTTTATACACTGAACTAAATAAAAAGGGCGTAGATTTTCATAAAATTATGTGTTTCATAAACGTATATTCTATATCTTTTTTCGTAAGAAGAATTTCTATAATTTCTGTACTTTCAATTATCCACTCTGTTGCATCCCCGTAAATGCTATAACACCTTTTTATGATACTGATTTTTCTCTTAATTTATATAAATTTTGATGCGCAGCGAAAAGTTATTTCAAAATAAAAAATTTTCGAATAAAAATAAGAGTCAATAAAAAAAGCATTAGAAATACCTTTGTGTTTTTACTCTCTCTCTCTATCTTTCTCTCTCTCTCTCTATCTATCTCTTCCCCTCTCCCTCTCTCTGTCTCTGTCACTCCATATTTCTCTCTTTGCATGCAGTAACCCTCTCTGTTGCATGGCAGTATCGCTTTTTCTATTCAAAATTAGTTTATGATTATAATTCAGATTAGATTTTTCTACCTTTGTGAGAACCATCTTTGCGCTTCAAATAGGTTGTGTTTCTACATGTGTTTCTACATTTCTAAAAAAACACAAATAATTCCATCAACGATCATGAAGCCGCCGATCGATGGTGATGAGAAGAACGTTGCCGTCGGAGCAGCAGAAACTCTGTCGAGCAAAAACTATTTTTCTGGTAATGATTTTTATTGAGAAAAATATTTCTATTTTTTTACGTTGTAAATGATGAAATTTTTACAAAATTTCTAAAAAATTTTTCCACATGCGAGTATATTGTGTAGCCTTTTGGTTCGGTGTATGATAAGCTTAAATTTTCTACGCAAAATCTCTCCAACTTTCAAGAGTACAACATCTCGCTTAAGTACGTTATTATTAACAAATTACTTAAAGGAAGTGTGTATGTATATTTTGTGGAAGACACGTAAGGACTACGCCAGTTACGTGGCTTTACCGCATGCAAACATCAAAGACTCTTCAAAAAGACTCTTCAAAGGTTAAGTTTGAAGAATGTAACTAAATGGATAGATGGAAGGATGGAAGGATAGCTGGCTGGCTGGATGAAGTGAATACGCGTGGAATGCGCGTTGAATGCACACTTCTACCTTCATATTAAAATGTAAATGAGAGTGAAAATGTGTCAATCAGTTTGCGCAAAAAATCTTGCTACAGAAAAGAGATGCAGCAGCTGCTGATCCAAAACTACCTTGTGCCATTTGCGATGCCAGGCACCACGCAACACGCTCGCAAAAGTTTCGTAAAAGAAAAGATAAAGAAATGAACAGAACAACTCTAAAGAGTGTAAAAAGACAAAAACAACAACGACTAATGAACGATGCCAACAGAATATTCAACGGAGTACACACCGTTTGGTCTATAAAGAACGGATGGCAAGACAGTTTGAAGGGGAAAAAATTGGAAAACTCTGAAATTGATGAAAAGACAGTAGAGAGAGAAGGAGTGAGATGAAAACGCGGAAGAAAAGCGGCCATGAGACGCGTAGATAGAGCGGCAGGAAGTGAAGGGAAGGGAAGGGAAGGCCTTGCGAAAGGATTGAAGGTTGAAGAAGAAGAAGATTTTAGATGAAGCAGCTTTTTAATCAACTACTTGACAAGATTCTTGACTTTTTCTTCGTTTCTCGTCTTCTTTTTCATTCCTCGTCTTCTTCTTCGAAATTCCATTTCGATTGCACATAAAAAGTTTTGATAGACACAAACAGAAATAAATAAGAATTCATGAAATTTAATTTTGAATTAATTAAAGACTTTCTATCAAAACTTTTTATTGTAAACTTTGAACGTGAAAATGTTTTCAGAAATCTTTAATTGAATGCTATTATATTAAATAAAATTTTCCATAATTAAAATTAACACAATTTCGAAATTTCTGAAGCCAGAAGCAGCATTTTCTCTAGAGTTTTGATACGCTGATTGCGTCAGGTTTTCGAGATATCCCGCTATTAATGTACGCAAAATACGTTGTTTTGTTAATTTTTTATGTTTAAATAAACATGTTTGATGTTACACATCATGTTTGATGTTTATGTTTGATGTTACATTAAGAACTAATCCGTCTTGACCACAAAACTCATGAAAGCACCGGAAATTATCATTGCTCTTGTTCTTTAATATCTTATTATTAAACTATTTATTTCTTTTACGAAAAAACCAGTGTTGAAATTAATGAAATTACTCAGTTAATATTCCGAAAATTATTCTAAAATGATTGAATAATTAAATTTGTTATAAGAAATTTCGTGACTAACGCCTATATATCAACGCCTATATAACTAACGCCTTTATATCAACTTATGCAATCAAAAAGCAAAAGGAATGTCTTTGAAGGTGTCAGTCTCTCTACCGTCAGCCACTTTTAGCAAATAACCTTGCTCATTTTGTCATTATTTTTCTTTAGCACACACAATCAAAATATGAGTATGTATGTATATAATTTCTAAAGACATTGACATCTTCTTTTATTTTACAAAAAAAAAAAGTTAAAGGAATTGCATATTCCTCCGAAATTTTCTCTTTTCAGCTCAAAGAGGAAATTCCTTCAACGTAACCGATAAAAACTTACACGAAATATACTATATTTCTTCTACTGACATATGTACATACATACCGAGAGCCAGCTAGACGTACATACATATACTCCGACAGCCACACCGACGCGTCGTTCCGAGCTTCTTCTTAGTCGGCACAATCGCTTCATGTTGCCTGAGTCTGCAATGACACATCATGTCTGCCAAGCAGACAGGCATACAGTCATACAAACATACCCAAACACACAGACACCTACTCATAGACACACACACACTGTCAATTGCGGAGGATTACATTTAATTCGTTTCGCACCAGCCGCCGGATGTGCCTCTACACTCGCATTACCACCGAGATGACTCTAAACGTATTTGAGCGGCAGCTGTTTGTAGGCGTGAGCTTGTTGCTGTGTGTGTGTGTGTGTGGGTGTCTTCTGCACAGCGCAGTTGTTGTGGTTAATTCAACCTGCTGAACTCACCCAAGCATGGCTCTACGCCGGCTGTATGCTCTCGTTGCATGCAAAGAAGAGCAAGCAGTCGTGGCAGCAAGAACTGCAAGAGCAGCATAGAAGGTACCGAAAGCCAAAGAACGACAACAACAACAACAACAACGCAAGGTTACACTGATTTCTTATTTCAGGCGCAATTGACCTCATTTTTATTTATTTTCGAAAAGAATGATGAAGAAAAAAAAACAAAATATTGTAGTTTTCAGGTCATGAGTTTAACAAGTGTTCTCTTTTTTTAGAAAAAAAAAACCAAACGAAAAGAGTGTAAGAGGGACAGAGAGTGAGTGAGAACAAACGGAAGGTGTTTGGTTGCTGTTTACTACTCTTAGGTCGAAAGAGGTCAAACTATTACGCGTGAAGGTCGTTGCTACGCTTCCGCTGAACTAGTTTCGTCCTGTTTTTGGTTGGTATTATCGACATTTAAATGTTTATTATTTTTCACTATTCTACTCTGTTGCTTTACTGTAGTTTATCACTATTTACTGCTGTTTGTTGGTTGTTGTTTGTTGTTAGTGTTTGTTGCTGCCGGTTCTTCTCTTTTATTGCAAAATTATCCAATTTATTGCAACCTTTTAATAAGCCCTGATTTAATTTTGAAGCCGCTGTTTTGTCATACATTTGTTCGCCATAGTTTACTATTGTTTGTTTATGTTTGTTTTGTTTCTTTGTATTTCCTCCTGCTTATTTTTGTCCCTTTCCAGTTTGGGCTAATATTTTTCTGGTTTGCAATTTGTTTTTATGATTATTTGTTGATCTTAGTCATTGTTTATTAATGTTTGTTTTATTATTTCTGTTGTTTGTTTGTTTGTTACTGTTTGTTGTTACTGCCTCTAATGTTTCCGTTCGGCTTAATTTATTGCAACTTTTTGATGTCATGACTTTGTTTTCGATGCCGTTGTTTTGTCATGCGTTTTTTCGCCCTTGTTTGCTATTGTTTGTTAATGTTTGTTTTGTTTCTTGGTATTATCTAACTGCTTATTTTTATCCTATTTTGCAATTTCTTTTTTTTTTGATTATTTGTTGACGTTATTCATTGTTTATTGATGTTTTTTTTAATATTTCTGTTGTTTGTTTGTTTGTTACTGTTTGTTGTTACTGGCCCTACTTTTCCATCCGGCCTAATTTATTGCAGGTTTTCGCCGTCATGACTTTGTTTTCGATGCCGTTGGTTTGTCGTGCGTTTTTCGCCCTTGTTTGTTATTATTTGGTAATGTTTGTTAATGTTTGTTTTGTTTCTTGGCGTTTTCTAACAGCTTATTTCTATCCTTTACAATTTGCACCAATATTTTTCTGTTTTGCAATTTGTTTGTACGATTATTTGCTGACGTTTTATTGATGTTTGTTTTAATATTTATCTGTTGGTTGTTTGTTTATCTTTGTTTGAATATTTGTTGGTGTTTGTGTGTCTCCATTTGTTGTAATTTAAAATAGTTTATTATAGTATTATGCCTTTGTTGCCATTTTTTTGCCATTTGCTATTGTTTGCCATTGTTTGCTATTGTTTTTTACTGTTTGTGTTGTTTATTGTATTAACGTCTCCTGACTTCTGAATCCAAATACTATATCGCTTTATCTCAAAAAGCTAAAGATCGACAAAATCATTTTTTTTTGTGACATAAAATAAAGTTACATTGTTTCCTTTTCCTTGTTTTTGCTGGTTTAATACTTTTTTTCCTCATTTCGATCGTTATTTATCCAATGATTATCCTTTAAGTAAATTCATTGGAGTTTTTTTTTTTTTTACAGAAGATGCCAGAAAAAGAACCGATCACCTCCCGACCTGCATCCTCATCCGCCTCCGCAACGGCTTCAGTGCATCCTCTAAAACTTATGACGGAGTTTTCGCTCTGAACGCCTCCGCTTTAAATTATGGCACTTAATCGGCGGCAAATGCGATGGATGAGACCCAATAAAAATAAGAGAGAGAAGGAGAGAAAGGCAGCTACGTCCGTGGCCGCAGCAATAAAAGCAAAAGAATGAAATGTAACGAAAACAATAACGAGAAATTGGCAGCTTCGATTGTTGCCATTATTTTGCCTTCACAGCGAAAGGATAAAGGATGAATGAGGGATGAGCGATGAGCGATGAATGGTGCTGCATCTCAGCCTGCATCGCTCAGGGGGGTGGAAAGGAAGGGCGAATGCGGCGACTGGGGGAAAAGATATGCTCATTGTTCAGAGCACTCAGTGCAAATTTTCAATCACCTCCAAATTCGAGCCATAAATAAACCTTCATTCGGAAGCCTTTATCCTTCGTCCTTATTCCTCTTTCCTTCTTCTCTTTCTCACGCCGCCACTTCTTCATCCTTTTGCTAAAATTTCGCGAAAAATGGCATCATTGCGCCGCTCCTTGAGGCTCCACACTTGAGCTCAGCTCCAGGGCATTTTCCGAAGACTTCGCACTGGAGGGTCAAGGGTCGGGAAGGAACGCTTGGAAGGAAGGGTAGGTACGTACGATTCGGTTTTTAGCTTTATGAAGATGTATCGATTATTTTCATGATCGTTCAAGAGACGTTTTATTACTGGCATTATTTCGATTTCGCGAATTACTGAGAGAGAATTGGTTTTTTATTTTATTTAGGATTCTTATCAATTTTGGCCGAAGGTGGGAGAAAGGATGTGGAGAGAGGCCCATTTTGACACCGCCGCAGTGTTTTCTTTCTTATAAAATTCAATGAAACCATTTTGAGGACTTTTTGGTTTGAAATGAAATCTTTCTCTTTTCCAAACAAAGGAACAAAGCTCGCCCACTGAAAAATCGACCACGATCTCATACCACTTTACATCGCTACCATCACTACTATCACCACTACCACTACAGTACAACCACCGCAACCACCCACAGTTTAATTGCGTTATAGAAATTTGCTTACGAACAACTTAATTTATTCTATTGAGTGTCTCGCTTATTTACTCTACTAACGTAAATATTAACCCGCCAAAACCCAATAACCGCGAGACCACAAGGCCACAACAACAAAATTCTGTATTGATGTACATTCCTTTGCATTCGTTTGTCTGAAGCCGAAACTAGAAGTTTGCAAACACTCGCAAAAGTTTCGCTATTCGCCGAAATTGCGTGAGAAAAAAAACAAAATAAATCAACAAACCGCAACTCTCTCATTCTCGCTCCAACATCTTTTCGTAGACTAAACAAATATTTGACTTATAAAAGCTGTTGGAAAAGGTCGAAAAACAATAGCAACAAGAACAACAACAACTTAACAATAATCATAATCCCAGTAGCCATAAATTGTTGTATTAGTAATCAAAAGTTAATCAAGCGCTAATCAAATGCAAACCAAGCCCCGGAAAAAAAGCCTAAAGTTTCACTCAAGCCTTTACGAAAATCTCAACAAAATCAAGCAACAAACTCTTCAAGAAGCACCGAACCGACAACGACTGACCGCGCCAAGACCATGATATTTTTTTTAAGAAAAATCAAGTACTAAATGGATTAATAAATAAAAGTAACTTCTTAAACCTTTCGGAACATCATCACTAATAAAACATTATTCGGTCCTTCGCAACTACTTTTAACTCTCTCGCATCTACCGCTCTCTCTTCTGCTTTTTATTATACTCGTAGCTTAGCCTTCACTGACTCTCTTCGCTTTCTTTAAAAGAGACGCATGGCCTCTTTTCATACCTTTTTAGGTGTCAAAAAAATGATTAATCGCGGCATTAAAATGCAATAAAAGCAACAACAAAAGCACCAACAGCAGTAACAACAACAACAACAATAACACCAACACCGTCAACTTTCAGGCTAGTAGTGCTGCTGCTAACCCATTTTCTAGAGCCTTTCAAAACTGCTGCCATTTTTTTTTCATGCACCATAATTTTTTTAATTTATAATGTTTTTTAAACATTAAAACTTTATCGTGCATTGTTGTTGGCTATGAGTTGATAGAAATACATAATTTTGGTTGTTGTTGTTGTTGCTGTTGTTGTTATTATTGTGCTTGTTTTTTTCATGAGTATACAATGGCAGTGTCAATGCTTTAGTTATGTGTCTTGAAGCAAAGGCAGACAGACAGACAGACAGACAGACAAACGGGAAAAAGTAAGAAAAATATTTAATTTAACGCTACTTCAGCTTTTACCGTTGGTTAAAAAAGAAGGAATTGCCATTTATAAAAAACCATTTATTCTTACAAAAATAATCTTTCATCCATCTTCCTTCCTTCCTTCCGAACGACAAAGAACAATATCCGGAAAAAAGGAACAGTGTATCCTCATAGCCCTCTAGATTTTCAAAGAAAAAAATAACAACAACAACAACGATAGAAGTAAAAAAATGTTTACACCTAAAAACTGTACAAAACTGTACTAACCAAATTTATTCAAAAAACCTTCTCCCTTTGCGGCACGAAAGGTAACCACAATCAAAACAATAACAACAAACAACAAAAATAAACGCAAAAAAAACTAAACGGTTCGAGCGGCAGCAGAAAAAAGAACAACAATTCGTTAAGTTCCTGAAAACGGAAGAAGGACTTCCGTGGAAGGGTTCGGTATGATGCAAAGACATGACATACGAGTATGTACCATAAGAAAAGAGCTAACTGTGAGCACAAAGCACGGGAAGAGGAGGAAGAAGAAGAAAATGACGAACATAACAAAAAAAAAACCGTTAAGCCATAGAGAGGAAAAACCCTAAAATATGGCTTTTTCGCAAAAAAAAACTTATGATTAAAAGCCTTCATACGAGTTATTATATACCAGGTTTTGCCGCAATCAAGGCTTTTGTCTGTACTTTTCATAAATAAGTATTCCGAAAAGCGGTGGATTTAGCTTTCGTTAAGATTTAACCGTTAAGTAATTAAGAGTTCGTTAAAATGGGTTTTAGTTCGTCATGTTAAGGCAGTTTTTTTAGATTTTCCACATTGAAAAAGTGTTTTTAAGTTCCAAATTTTAAAGTTTTAAAAGGAAAAAAATACTATAAAAAATCTCCCAAGAAGAAAAAAAGTTATGGAAGTACAAAAAAAAATGCTAAAATGTTGTTTCCATACAACGGTTTTGCTGTGGTTTACGCGCAAAACTGGTTTTCACTGCGAAAACCATTATAAAACCAGAAAATCTCCATTGAAATTGTTATTGTGAGTTTAGCGCAAAACCGAAGAAATTTCTGGTTTTAGCAGTTTTCAACCCTGTTTCGAAGTTCGAAATACTAGACGCCATAGCCTTGTCTCTTTCTATAGTTAATATGGTAGAAAGAGATAAATATAGTACACAAAAAATATTTTGTCAAAATAAGTTAGTAGTTTTATTGGTTTTGCATACAAAAACAACAGCAAGGGGCGAAACCCAGCAAAACCAAAAATAAAACTAGTTTTGTACGGAAACACTCGACACTTTATCGATATTCGAAAGCCTAAACCAATACCAAAACCTAAACCATTTTATGGAAACACCAAATAAAACGTAAAAAATTGTATTCTCTCATTGAAAACATTTTAAGTCTATATTAATATTTAAGGTATATAGTACAATATACAATATACAAAGTACAATATATAATATATTGTATTATGAATCGTCATCGTATTATGAATAGCCGCAATTCAACGCATTTCAATTTTTAATTACTCAAAATCAAGCAATCGTTTTTTCTTCTTTCAATTATTCTTCCATTTTCATCTTTTCTTGTTGTTGTTGTTGTTGTTGTTGTTGTTGTTGTTGTTGTTGTTGTTGTTGTTGTTGTTGTTGTTGTTGTTGTTGTTGTTGTTGTTGTTGTTGTTGTTGTTGTTGTTGTTGTTGTTGTTGTTGTTGTTGTTGTTGTTGTTGTTGTTGTTGTTGTTGTTGTTGTTGTTGTTGTTGTTGCTGTTGCTGTTGTTGTTGTTGTTGTTGTTGTTGTTGTTGTTGTTGTTGTTGTTGTTGTTGTTGTTGTTGTTGTTGTTGTTGTTGTTGTTGTTGTTGTTGTTGTTGTTGTTGTTGTTGTTGATGTTGATGTTGATGTTGATGTTGTTGTTGTTGCTGTTGTTGTTGTTGTTGTTGTTGTTGTTGTTGTTGTTGTTGTTGTTGTTGTTGTTGTTGTTGTTGTTGTTGTTGTTGTTGTTGCTGTTGTTGCTGTTGTTGTTGTTGTTGTTGTTGTTGTTGTTGTTGTTGTTGTTACAGCAAATCACTACTCATTTTTCATACGATTACACAATCTCAAAAAAAACACAATCCAAATGCAATAAAAAAAAATGAAAATAAAGAGAAAATAGCGGTATAAATTATTCTTCATTCAGTTTTTTCGCATTTGGTTTTCTTCATTATGTTTCCCACACATTTTGCCTTCCAATGACGCGTCGCTTGCTCTGATTATGGCCCAACGAGCAACGAGTAACGAGCTGCGCGGCACTGCAATATCGACAACGACCATTTGAACGATCGAACGTGGTCGGTCGGTCCACGTTCTGTGTCGCGCAAATAGCGACGATATACGGTTTACGGCCGCAACCGGTACGGTGCCGTACCGTGCCGTACCGTACCGTAGCGGTTACAGACGACACCTGGCAAGCATCGAGCGAGCACCGCGCCAGCAAACGTGCTGCGCCGCGCTTCGTCTGATTTATGAATCAATCGCATTGTTCTCGAAACTTCAGCCAAATTGATATTCACGCCGTGTAGCTGCAGTGCAACGAGTCCGCGCGCTCGATACCTACACCCACCACGCCACACACGACAGCCGGCGCCTTTAGCACTGCCACCGCCAGCAACAACAACAACACTAGCAACCAATAACTGCCTGCTGGTGGTTTCAAGGCAAAAACTTTTCTCACTTTCTTCCTTCTCTTTTTTGGGCTGAGTTGAATTGATTCGTTCACTCGTTGATTCTTTGGCTTTCTCGTTCGTTCGTTCATTCGTTCGTTTGCTCGCTCGTTTGCTCGCTCACTCTCTCGTTAGCGAATTCGTTAGAGCGTTGCTTTTTGGAATTTTTCTTTTTTGTCTCCGGATAAATTATGGTGAATTTAATAATCTGGTCTCTTCGCTTTTTCATGTCGCAATATGAAGGAAAAATATGAAGGTGCCCCATATTCTTTGTTGTTGTTGTTGTTTTTGTAGTAGTCTTTTCATAAAATTACATTCATTTCGTGGAGATCTGTGCAAAATGTGTGCGTTAGTGTGCATTGAGTTGAGAAAACGAAATTGTTTGGGATGATATACTCTCTTGTTTTTTCCAATCTCTTTTTGGCATCTCTTTTTGGCAATCAACAACATTTAAACTTAATTTAATTTAAAATGAAATTTAGTAGAACTAAATTTAGAACAAAAGCGAGATTTTTGAAGATATGAAGGATCGCGCATCGCGAAACTCATTTGGGCAGAAAAGGTCAGGGTCTATATATACGTCAAATCTATATTTTTTTTAAAAATTGTAATAAATATTAATAAAAAATAAATAAATTACTGTATTTTTTATTATAAAAAACACATCGCGAAAAGATTTTGGAATCATAACACAATAAATACTAAACCGGCAAGCAGTAACAACAACAACAATAACAAAAACCAAAATAAAAAATAAGGGGGTAAGTAAACAATAATAACAACAACAACAATAACAAAAACCAAACTAAAAAATAAGGGGGTAAGTAAACAATAATAACAACAACAACAACAGCAACGAAATTAATTTACTGTTTGGTCCCAAAGAGCCAGAGGCTAAATTCAGTGTTATAAAAACAACAGCAACAACACTGACAGAGAAAACGAACTTTCTCTAACTCTCTCTCTCTCTCTCCGTCTCTCTCTCTTTCTCTCTTAAATGCACTTAACACGATTTACAATTTTTTCCGGTTATTTTTATTTTTGTTAGTTGCTGCTGCTGTTGCCTTTCGGGCTGCTGTTGCTGTTGTTGTTGTTGTTATGGGCATCGATTTCGAAGCATTATATAGTTTTCTGAATTTTGAATTGAAGTTAAGTTTGTTGTTGTACTTTCTGGCAACAGAAATCTCCGTCGTCGTCGTCTGAGTATGAATGCTAAAATTTTGCATTTGGCTCGGTAAGCATATGCCTTTCGGGGACGACAGGCAAGAGAATGGCCAACGCTTGAGGGCTGAAGCTGGCTCGAGCCGTGGAGGGGAAAACCGGGTAAGTATGCTGTTACTGCTGGTTTTTCGGTCGCTTTAAGACTGATTGGTTGGTGCTGCGAACAAAGTAAGGCGGCGACGGAGAGAAGCAGAGAAATACTGATGTCCGCAGGACGGTAAGTGTCTGTGTTTGTGTGTGTGTGTTATTCATTGAGGTCGCCAATAAATTCGAGGATTTTACATTGTCAAAATAACCGAGAGAGCACGGGTATATTTTGATAGTTGCGAAAATATTAAACAATTGCGATTTTATACCGCCCCAAAAAGATTGCCAGATTCAAGCAGTTCATAAATTTTACGAAGGTTAATTAAGTCTTAGAGAAAAGAAATGTTTTATAACCGCGACGCGCGGCAATTTTCTACAGCGCGAAGGCAGCAAGAAATTAATCTTAATTATAAGTACAAAGTTATTAAGTAAACAGCCACAGACGATAGAGCGTTAAACAGTGTATTTTTTACAATATATATTTATTTTAAGTAGCTTTTTCTTGAACAAAATTAAAAACTAAAAAAAATTTTTTAAAAATTAAAAAAAAAATTATATAGAAAATTAGAAATTAGAAATTTAACAATTCCTACCACCAACAACAACAACAGAAATGCCAACAAGTTTTCATTTTCATAGACAATACTTTTTTTTATTGAAAAAAAAATTACTTAAATAAATACTCAAAAAAATTATTTCCATTGAGAAAGAGTAATTATTTCCATTAAATCGCCAGAAGTTGAAAAAATTGTTAAGTGACCGTACAGAAGCATGCAAGAGAGGGATAGAAAAGAATGTAACTCTTATCTTAATTGATTGCTTTCATTTCGTTTCGGTTCAGTTCAGTTCAGTACAATTGCGCAAACTTTTGTTCGATGCTTGAATATAATTAGATTGGAAAATGCTGACGTTTACTTAAAAGCTATCACTTTCTCTCCCTCTCTTTCCCTTTTCGATCGAATTCGTTTAATGCTCTCGATAATTTATTTATCGCTCGCCGGCTCTCTATCATCGAGAAATACTCTTGTCAATATTGCTCTGAACTTTCCATTTAACAAAAATTTAAATTTCGATTATTTTGTGTGTCATTGGCGTTGTTGTTGTTGCTCTTTGTGTTGCTGTTGTTGTTGTAGTTGTTGTTATTACTATTGTCACTATTATCCCAAATCGATGCCTGTCAGCGACGCTGTCACGAACGTGAATATGATTAAACTTAGAACGAACGCTCTTCTCGTTGATGACAATAATGCCGATGAGAGCGCGATAATGATGCTTGACAGATTTTATGACGGGATAGCGAGGCAATGATATAATTTTGTGCAGTCCATGCTACGTAGGGATAATGGCATTCAGAGGAAATCCTTATTAAGACTTTGGATAATGACGATAATAAACGTTTCTTTGTTTATGAAAACAAACACTAGAAAATTTCGTTCATAACTTTGGTGCGTATATCTAAACAGAATTTTATACTCGGTTTTTCGTTCCTTAAAACCGACTTTTAACTAAATAAGCCTTTTTTGAAAATCGCTAAAAAATTACATTATAATCAGCCCCAAAATGAGGGAAGAAAACCCAGCTGAAAAAATCTTTAATTACTGAATGTTTTATACTCAATAAAAATATAATTAATTTGTTGCGCAAACTTTCTTAGAAACTAAAAATTTTAGTCTCAGTTTCTTGATTCTGAGGAAAGAAGGCATGATATTTATTATTCATTGTTCTTTTTCGCACTTGGAAGTGTTAAAAAAAGCCTAATAAAATGTCTTTTATAAAAAGCAAAGTGAACAAAATCTACGAACATATCAAGTGTTTAATTTCAAAACACAAAATTGCAAAAATTAGTGTTAAAAACGTTACGATAATAACGATAATACAATCTTTTGTGTGGCAGTGTAGGCGTTATATTTTTCTTTTGATGTTTATTATTAAACAAATGCAATTAAAATTTGTCCAATAAAAATAATGTAGTCTGTGTCATTTAAAATTTCAAAATCATATTTAATTTTTTACTAAATCTTAAAAACTAATCCGGTACGTTTTATTTTTACCAAATCCCTCAGGTATCGTAGGTCCCTATTTACCCAATAATGAGTAAAGTCTATCGAGCTAAAAATACTCATACTAACAATAAAAAACAAAAATGATCAACTCTCCGATTAGCAGAGAACGAAAGAGAGAAGAGAATGAGTCTATTGTAGGCGGCGTGATGTGTTTTTGCGTTGGAATAGGTGTCAATGTAGAAATGGGCCTACCTTTCCTCTCCAGCGAGTACTGTTTGTTTATCATTTCATTGTAAATACATACCTCTCCCGCTCTCCATCGGATTATATAAATTTCAAATCTCTCTCTGTGGAATTATTCACACAACACGAGAATTTGCACTCGCACAAAATTCAAATTAAATCGAAATGAAATCGCATCGCATCGCATGATCTGTAAGCATTTGATAAAATTTCACAACAATTTAATAACGTTCTCGTATGTACATACAAATGTATAGGTATAGACATATATACATAATGCAATAAAGAGTGTGCATTTTAAATGAATGGCAGAGAGCAAGTGTGGGAGAGAGCAAGTGTGGGAGAGAGTATGAGCGAGCATAGAAGCGTTTCAGTCGGTCTGAACGAAGTGCGTATTACTCTACAAGTTCTTTTAAATAACATTACAAAATCTTTGGACTATTTCCAGTCTGAAGGCAAACAACACGACGCCATGATTAATATGTAGTCCTAAAAGTTCTTTCTGGAGGCACTTGCTCTTATTCTACCTGTAATACGGTAAAAACCATCCTCATTTACATTATTCTCATTTACAAGTATTAAGAATATTCATTAATGCGTTAGTAATAATACAATACATTCGACAAACAAACAGAAAATTACGAGTAATTTATTCATTCATTCATTTCTTCATACGTTTGAATAAATGCATGAGCTGAGCTGGACCGACATACTTCAATTATTCAGTAGAAACGAAAAGACGATCGATCGATCCTATGTACGCAAAAACCATCAGCCGTCGATACGAATAAATTATGTATTAAGAAAATAAATAATCATAATGAATGAATGAATGACTGAATTTGCATTTACTTCAATAAATTTTGTAACAATCTCTTAATGAAAGATTGCGCTGCTGATGCTGATGCCGATGCTGCTGCCATTGCTGATGCTGCTGCCATTGCTGATGCTGAAAATCAGGAAGCGCAACATTTTAATGAAGTAAAATCCTTCTGTGCTGATCGAAAAATTGAAATAGTCTAAGGTTGAATTTCGTGATGGTTTTTGCTTGCTCTGCCAATAAATATGCTAACAATGCAAGAACTCTATCGGCATTCGTGGGACAGAGAAAAAGAGGAAAAGCAAATTCAAAATCATTTCGCAGAATCATTACACTTTCGTATTATTTGGATTTGTATAATTATATTTGTTTTGTAATACTGCAACGACTAAGCTGTCCTCTACTCCTCAGTTTTTTCATACTTTCTCTATGGCAAACGTTGTTTTCAATCTTCTTTCTCCAACCTTTCTGGTCGTAGCATTTTTTCAATGAAGATAATCGATCAATAATTTTAATGAACTCGGTTTTTCTGTAGTTAGTGGCGGTTTTTTTTCCTAAACGCTTCTCCGTCGACTACAGCAGCAAAAATTTCCTTCACCTCATTTTTTTGTTCTTCATAAACTCAAAGAGCGACAACTTCATAGTGTTCTATGTTAGATGTGAAAATTCAGAGAAAGAGAGCGTGAGATAGAGAGAATTTAGACAATGGTATTGGAACTTCAGGCTACTCATACGCCATGGTGTACTTGCTTATAATTATTAATATTGGTAATATTTATTAAAGAATTAACTGTTTTAGTGCCGGCTCTGAAAAATTCCGTGCTGGTAGTGTATTTGCCAACGAAGTGTATGCTCTTTACACACTTATATATTAACAACGAAATACGCGGCAGACGAAATGTAGTTCGTTGTTTGACCCAGTAGAAAATTTTTTAATTTTCGTGTAGTTAAAATATAAAAAAACTTATATCATCAAGTTGCCTCTTCTAACAATTATTACAATTAATTGGAGAAATAAGTTGCTAAATTCAGTTGTCAGTTATTTTATCAGTCGCGAAATTAGATTTTAAGTATGTGAAACCGTTGAAGGTCTGCGAAAATCAACTCTGGCAAAAAGAGTGAGTGATTTCTGAAATTATAACATGGCCTAAATTACATCATGGCTTAAAAATAAACTAATAAATTTAAATAAAAGAAAATCATTGCCATGGTAGAACAAAACTACGCATTAAACGTCAACTAAACCATACTGCAACCCTTCATTACATTAACATAAAACCTGAAAATAGCCTAAAAAGAAATAAATTAGATATTTAACAGGAAGATTCATTGCTTTGAGTGAAAACTAGCACTATGTAATCCATTGCCGAATGTCTTTGTCTAATTCATTTATTCTAATAATCATTATTATTGAAACTTAAACTAAAAAAAACTAAAATACATTATAATATATGTACATTTTTCGATTATTTGTGAAGTGAACAAGAAAATATTTTCTACAAATTAGAGCCACCCTTAAATCTAAATCCATATTTCACATTAACTTTATGCTTCCTTTGTAATCTCTTCCCATTTCTTTCTTTTTCCATGGGCAATATTTTTTACTGCTGGGTCAGTGATCGGTCGGTCGACGGTCAAGAGGCATAGTCGTGTCATGTCTCTGGCTTGCCAGCATTGCCTGCATCCTAACATGTGTTTATAAAGTATCATTTGAAACTTTATTTACTCAGTAGAATTGAAGCGTTTGTTGTTGCTGCTGTTGTTGTTTTACTATTATGGCTAACATTGTTTCGTAGTTGTTGTAACGGTTACTGTTGCTGTTTCCTTGGCATATAAACAATAAATAATGCAATATTTCAAACAATGCTCCGGTTGCTGTAAACTATTCTTGTCTCCAAATTATTATTTACGAAAAAAGGAAATAATAAAATTCTAATTTTTGAATAATATGAATTATTAGATTAGTTTGGTAGCATAATGTACTCGTATACTATGCATATCACTCTCTCTCTCTCTCTCTCTATGGATATAGTATCATAATGTATAAAATGGAAATTATACAAACGAGCAGGAAATACGCACAGCTACATTTCAAAAAAGCAATTCCGAAACATAAACAAATACCGACACGTTTCAAAATAACTTTCGAAATGTTAAAAATAACAATATTTTAGCATTAATCAACCTCTGAGTGTATGAAAGGAGAAATTGCTGTTTCTGGAAAATTCCGTGTATATTTTGATCAACCATTAATAAGCTTCAAACTGAATTTATTTTCTATTCTGTCACTGAAAAGTAAGGTCAAGATTGTGTGCTCTGCTGTTTTGAAAAGAACACAATCACCTCCTTCTCCTTCTACGGCCTTCTTTTTGTTTTTATTGTAGTTTAATTTTTTTACTTATTTATGACGCAAACCACAAGCACGCACCAACGAGTATTATGTACATGACTTTTGAATTGGTCTCTTCATTGCACGCCAATGTGTACCGATATAATCGTATACCCTTACCCTCACCCTTACCCTCACCCTTACGTACGAATGAATACTCACTCACATTTCTCAATTTCTTATTCGACAATTTGCAAAAAGAACAACAATTGTAGAGAAGAATAAGAACAAGAACAAGAAGAAGAAGAAAAAGCAGCAGCAGCAGAAGAAGAGAAGAATTAGAGGGCGATGAATAATAAAATCAAGTGCTTTATCATGATTGGGTGCCCTCAACCTCAATCACCCTTAAAAAAATCGAGCATGCAGCGTCGTCGGATTGCGATGAAATTGAAGCTAAGCATCTGACGAAGTGTCTGTCTGTCTGTCCGTCCGTCTCTTTATGATGCCATGACACCAACACGTCTTGTCTTTTAACTGATTTAACGCATACGCAAAAGATTGATTTTATTTGATAAAATTCCTCTCATCAAATTCATCGCAAAGAGATTCAATGAATTCTATTCTATTTAAATTTTTTTTATTAAAGTATATAAAAAAACAAAAACAAACAAACAGCTTGTACAGCTTTTCGTTGTTCATTTCGTAAAATATTCTTGGTAGTAAAACGATTGGTATGTGTCGGTTGGCCCTGAAGGTGTCTCGATGAGATATTACCGACAAAGCTGAGCTGAAGTGCATTTTTACGAAGGTATTACTGCCTGAAATACGAGTATGACTGACGGCCGAGTCCGCCTCTAGACAAAAGCTGAGTCTGACAAATTCACCGAAAGGCGCAGAAGCATTATTTAAGCAAGGAGTACAGTCCTGAAGCTTTGAATTATGGCCTGCATTAAGACCGTTTCAATGTTTGCAAAACACTCGCTTCTGATACTTCTCATGATTTTGCTCCATTTTATATAAATACATACATACATACATATATCTAAAACGATGGTGTGATCTGGAAGAGGCTTTGCAGCAACAAACAAAAGCACGAGAGGGAAAAAAATCCGCCACTTGAGCGAGCCATAAGAGCGAGGCGAGCTGGCCATTTACAACACTTTGCCAAATTTGAACAACTTCATTATTCAAGCATTTAATGCAGATGTACGCCATAGAAAACACATACACAAACCAACTAACTTATACATTTATGCATGTATAACAAGCTGCGTAGGTGTGGTTGTCTGGCTGTCTGTCTGTCTGTCTGTGTGTCTCTGGAATGCGTTATAACATACGGCTCATACGCTCATAAAATATCCAGCAGAAAGAGTCTGCCATGAGTCCTGCCAACAACCGTATGATTATAAAAATCGAGAAGACGGAAAGATGGACGGAGGGACGGAGGATGGTGGATTGAATGAGAATGGCGCAAGGAAAGTGTGTGCGTGTGTACTCGTATGCGTGTGCATGAGGACGAGTGAGCAAGAGCAAAACATCAGGTTAAAGTTTATTCAACAAAAAACTCAGCCTAAAAGTATGCAAAGAAAGATTTATGCACACACAATTTTTTGTGTAAAGAACGACGCCGACGACTGCGGCGACTATTCCTGTAGGTGTAATGTTGTTGTTGTTGTTGTTGAACATTGTTGTTGCTGCTGTTGTGTCCCTTGTTGTTGTTGTTGTAGTCGCTGTTGTCTGCGGTGTAGTATAAAAAAACCGCTCTTAATAAAAATAACGACCATCAACAAAAAAAAAGCACCAAACAAACGATTAATCAAAGAATTTTTGTGGGTGTGGTTAGCCAAAGAGGCGTGCAAAGGATGTATATATGTATATATAAATATATATGTACGATATATGTACGTCTGAAAGAGGAATGGCAGAATGTTGGTTCATGCGAAGACCAAGCAACACCAAAAATTCGTGTAAAATATAAACGTTTGTAAAACACGTTTGTAAGTCATATGGTGAAATAATAACAACAATAATAACAACAATAATAACAACTACCGGCAACCTAAAGTAACCAACTTTAAAAGAAACTCCGGGCTTATACTACAATCCGGACAATACCGAATTTTCTCAATGTCCGGATGTTAAAAGGTTTTCTTTTGTGTTTTCTACGATTCTACAAAACATTTACAAAAGTTTTATGAATCTCAAAAAAGCCAATTATTGAAGACCTCCGGCAATATTCAGGTGTTGTTTACTGAAAGTATTCTTTAGGGATACAAAAATTTGTAAAAGTTGTTTGAATAAAAAGCAACAAAAGTCCTCACATGGATTAAGTTGTCACATATGCCTGTCATCTTTATAATTGTCAGCTTGATTTGGGATAGTTCGGCGCTTTTTTTATTATTTGAACCTAAAACATATGAGACCAATTATAATAAATGACAGATGTTGTCTTTTTTTTCCTTTCTCTTTTACCACGAATATAACAAATTGTGTTAGCCGCTGAATTTTATGTATTATATTTTTGTATTTTCATGACGGTTTCTTCGAGAGCTAGAATTTTAATTGTTCTCAAAAAGTAAATGGGAAAAAAGCGAGTCTACTTCGACAGACTTCGACTGAAAATGAGAAAGTCTGGCTGGAGTTTTTTCTAAATCGTGAATATCGTACGGCGAGTAAACGAGCTCGTATAACATAAAATTTCAGAAAAAGTGCACAAGTTTTTTCGAGCATTCTTCTATTTTTATTTTCTTTTTAGTGTCTATGTCTAGGTCTATTTTCTGTCTTGATGGTTGTAATGATCATTAAGGTTTTCCAACTCCATTAAGGCTTGTCAATGTGTCGCAAAAATCATTATCGTAACGTGACGAAATTACGTGGTGCACGCTTGAGCAATAAATCAACATCAACATCACTATGTAGACTCATTCTCGGTAATTGGAGGCGGAAGGGCGGGTGGGGGAGGTGGGCAGAGGGGTGTAGTGAGTGGGAGATGAGAAAAATCGAGAGGTGTGTCAATTTTGGACCGCTTAAGACATCACAATGTATGTTATGTATGTCGAAATGTGTTTATGATGCTTTCGTAATTGAAATTCTTTGAATTTTCAAACGATCGATGGAATTTTTTGTCATATTTATTTTTATTTTAGCTAATTTTCAGTCTTCTGGATGAAAGAGAAACAAAGAGTGAAAGAGAGAGAGATTTGTTTAATAAAATTATATGCATATGTTTCTAATACTTTTAAAAATGTCGTTAAACGAAAACTTTTCAGTTTCTTTTCAATAAAGAAAATTCATTCAAGGTTTCAATATTTCACGCTACAAATAGTTACCACCAACCTTTGAAGATCTTTGATATTAATTTAAAAAAAACGATTGGCAATTTCTTTGCCAAAAAAACGAATTCGATAAAAAATTTCGATAAAAAACCGATTTGTCAATTTCTTTTCTTTAAAGAATTTAATGAGAACGCATGAAGGCCAAGGCCGTCGTAGTGTTTAATATTTTTCTTGTTCCGTATTAATTTCGATTTCAACTTATTTATTAATTTTTTTTGCGTGTTGGCTTTTTTCTTTTTTGCATGAAAAAACATAAACAAAATAAAACGCCAACGGCTTGCCGCGCTTCGAACAATTTCATTGCCTTCGGTTTCATTTTGAAAACGCATCGGAAGTTTTGTGAGCAAGACCCATCCGCCCGCATCCACCGCATCCACACATTGTTTCACAGAAGTTGCAAACAATTTTAAAAAAAATTGCAGAAAAAACGGGCATTATTTTCAGAAATAAATAATTTTTTATGTTTTTCCTTTTTGTGAAGCAAATTCTGTCTATCGAGAAAAAAATCTGCCAACAACGAAATGTGCCTTTCGGTGGCACATTTTTTCTGCTGTTTACAGTTGTCCTTGTTGTTGTTGTTGTTGTTGTTGTTGTTGTTGTTAGATAAACTTATAATAAATGTGTGCGTGTTTTTATAAAAAATATTAGCTCTATTTTGTTGTTACTGTTAGTTGTTCTATCTTATTGTCTCGATGTTTCATTGTAAGAGTGTTGCTTGTTAGTCAGTTTTTTCTTGCAGCCGGTGCAAAGAAAGGGCAATTATTTGCCCGCTGCTGGTTCTAATACGAGTACACTCAAGCAAAAAAGTACATGAACAACTTCATTAATGCGAAACGTTAAAGTAACACCAATTTTCTATCAAGTAAATTTTTTATTATGACAAAATCAAAAGATAAAATGGCTGCAGCTTCATGGATTATTTATTTTCTTATATATTTGTGTATACTAGATGCCAAAAACAATATAATTGAAGAGCGAAGGTAGCTCTTCATCTACAGCGCGAAGGTGCTCGTAAAAAAAATTAATCTGAATTATAAGCGTAAATAAAGTTCGGAAGAAAAACGAGCAATGTTTTACCAGAGAGGGAGAGGGAGAAAGGGAGAGAGCTAGAGAGATGGAGATAGTGAAATTATTAATGTATTTTTTAAGAAAAATTTCGTAGAATCGATATAAATTTCTCTATTTTTAGGTATTTAATGCAAGGTATTAAATATTTTTAAATACATACCTTTTTTTGAGCAGTGAAATTTATATAGATTATTGTACGATATTACGTGATAATATTTATATCGTAGATTATATAGATTTAAAAAAAAATTTATACTTTTCCGAAAAGTAAAAGCTTCAGACTAAAAATTTTCTTAACAGCAAAGACAAAATCGCTTGCGAAATAATTTTCTTTCAAATTTGTATGCTATTTTTGGTTGAGTATAAAATTTTTTTTCTCTCTCTTTTCATTATCAGCATGCTTTTTGTTGCTGTTGCTGTTGTTGTTATTGTATTTTATAACCATAAAAATTGTGAAGCAGAACCTAAAGCTTGACTGGCTCCATTCAGAAGCTTATCAGTGACAGCCCGCCAATAGTTTTGCCCGTTTTGAACTCATGTCGTTTGACGGAAGCGAAAGTAGCGGCGCACATTTTGCGACGACAAGCACTCGATGGTGATGGCGATGGCGATGGCGATGGCGAGGACTCTGATGATTTTATTGCATCAAGAAAATCAATCATGTGTTCTACGAAATCTTTTTATCGTTCTCTCTCGCGCTTCACCTACATACTTTCTTGCTGGTGTTTTTTGATTGCTTTCCATTAAAATTGATTGATTTTTTATGGTTTGTCATAAAGGACAAGCAGTCGTTTGCCATCTTCTGGGCCATTGCAGGCACTCCATTCGACGTTATTATGGTTTTTTTTTCTTTTGCGACAAAGGCAACGATATTTTTACAATCACTTCAAAAGTTATGATCATAAAGCATTCGGAAAGACTTACGAAGAAGCTGAAAGCGGTTAAATACTTTTTCTTCGTTTCATAAATTTTCCTTTTAAGAATGAAAGGATTGTGATAGTTTTTAAGTGTTACTGTTAAAATGTTTCGTTCTCATTAAACAATAATGAATGAATGATGAATGAATGAATGACTGACTAAAAGCACGCACCATTTATGAACACTTTTATTGAGCACTGAATTTCCAAATAAATTTCAATAACTTTAACACGCTTTGCAATGATATACGATAATACAATATATGAAACGATAAAATTGTCTATTACTTTAGATTAGAAATAAAAGAAAGCGACCGGAAACCAACATGGCGTCTGACAGATATTCTCATTCAGCATCCTAAAGGTACTTTTGAACAAACCCATTTTGGAGGCGATGATTAATAATGACATGAATCCATGATTTTTTTAAGAGTCTGTCAGACTCTTTGACTGCTTTAGGGAATATATCAGAAGTAAATGACCTAAAGAACAATTTTTTACCAGGAGGGCAAGGATGAACCCCGGTCCGTAGTAGATAACATAACTTGTTTCGGGCGCCTTTATTAGAGATAAATTGAACTCTTTTGATACGACATTATCAAAGGAACTTGCAGAGTATATATATAAAGTATTGAAGAAGTTGTCGCATATATCCACAACCATATATCCATACACACGCATGCACACTCACACACACACACACACATACTCATGCAGGACAAATG
Source organism: Conops quadrifasciatus (assembly GCA_949752815.1). Classification (NCBI taxonomy): domain Eukaryota; kingdom Metazoa; phylum Arthropoda; class Insecta; order Diptera; family Conopidae; genus Conops; species Conops quadrifasciatus. The sequence continues at coordinate 5,193,878 of OX457077.1, forward strand.
ATGCGATCGAAAACGAGCAAATTGAAAGGTCACGCTGTGAAGACTATAGAGAAACGTAATGGTCTATATGTACGAGTACGAGTAAATTGGGTGTGTAGTGTGCGTGTGTGTGTGTGTGTGTGTGTGTATTCAAATGTATGCCAAGCTATTTTTACCGCCGCTTCGAGTGAAAACTCCATAAAGGACGTGCGCAAAATTTTAATTTAGCATTTTTCTGTATGTGTCTTTTTTTTAGGAATCTTCTGGCGCTTATCTCAACTCATTGTTTGTGTAACAATTTTCTTTTTTTTCTGGATTAAATAAAATTATAAATATATACAATTTTCTTATACAATTTTCTCTTAGTTTCTATGGTTTTGTTTCTTTTTCTTTTTTTTTTCCTTTGTTATTTCTTGTTTTGTTTGTCCTTTTGCTGATGTTTTGCTCAAACACGAACAAGCATTCAAAGATGCTTGTAAAAGTTTGTGGTAGTGGCAGCTGCTTCTTTGTTCCTTGTTGTTGTTGTTGTTGTTGTTGCTATTGTTTCTGCAATGATGCGTGTGTACGTACGTGTCTGTGGATTTCTTTCAACATTTTTAAATAAACACATACCGCACGCTACGACCGACAACTGGAGTGACGGCAACACCAACAGCAACATCATCGACAGCAACAACAATAAAACAACAACAACAACAACAACCACAAAAATAACCACAAAAAAAGTTGCATGAAGGAAAGAACACAAGAACCAATTTAAATTTGACAGCAAAATCCTTGATTATTATTGTATAAGTTCAGTTCAATAAACATATGGACAGAGAAATTCACACACACGCATACACACACACACACACACACACACACACACACACACACACAAGACACATACACTCTCTCGCACATACACGCAGTCTCATGTCGTTGAGGATAAAATGAGTACTCTTGAGAGACTGTTAGCCATTCTTTTTTTCTTTTTTCCATCATATTTTGTATCATATCATATCATATTGGTGACATCACTTAAAAGTGGCTGTGTGCATGTGCATGTGTGTGTGTGTGTGTGTGTGTGCATCAACTAACCACACTTCTCTGCTCTCAGTTCGCTCGTGATGTTCACGATCGTGATCGTGATGATCACTCTTGGAGAAGACCTCACTATAAACTTAAATATCGAGACGATACAAATCGCGGCTTCGTTGGCAATATCGTCTTGATATATATGAGGTATTTAGCTTCCTCTTCTTATTTGCCGTCTAGTCTTTTCAATACAAAGTCTTCTATCCATTAATCGCGATGTCTTTTAAATTCAAATTAAAATAAGTTTAGTTAAAGTTGAATTTAAGTTAAATTTAACGACAACAAGTTTGCCATTAAATTTAATTAGGCATGATATAAATAATTTTGTTCCAGCTCAAACGATTATAAACGTTGAAATCTTTTATGAGTACAAATAAAATTCAAGAGAAAAATTTACCAAAAGTTTACTGAAAAACACAATTATCATCTCAACAGCGCACCGAAGATACCGTTTGTTAAAAAAAAGTTGTCTAACGATCATTGATTTTATGATAAATTGCAAAAAGTTTGGCACTAAATTAGATAATAATAAAGCTATAAACAATTTAGTTTCATGCATTAATGATTTGTCAGAGATTTTCAAAAAAGATGCTGCTATCTTTTAGTATTTCGGTTTGTTTGTGGTAAACCGAAATTGAATATTTTGATTGAATATTGAATTGAAATTCAGAATAGCAATTTTGAAATTGCTACCGTATACACGTATTTTTCAAGGTTTTGAAATGAGTTTTTTTTTAAATTCATGAAATCAAAACTTGAAATAATTTTTTTTTTTTGTATTACGAATAGTACGATAATAATACTTGTAAAAAAAAATTTCAAAAAAGGCTTGTTAAAAATTCCGAAAAAATCATTGAATTTTTGAATATTTTTGATACCATTTCTACTAAAATCTAATACTTTTTACGATTACTTTTCTTATTCAGTTTGAAGTTGAAAGTTTTCTGACTCAAATTCTTTAACTCTAAACATTCTAAGTCTCACTACGTTTTATCTAAATTGCTACCATTACCACAAAGAAACCGAAATGGTAACCCTAAAGCAAACTTTTCGCATCGTAAAAGTAAAAAAATATTAAGGATTAATGCATTCACTTAGTACTTTTTCAATACTTTTTCACTTTTCAACTTTTTTTGTGCTCTCTGACGATGATGCTCAAAGTTCGACTAGAGAATGCCGATCTTTCTTGCTGTCTGCCGCTCGGACGGCATTTATTTTAATTTATGGCAGTGGCGGCTAGCACCAGCACCACCGGAAGGGGCGCACAGGGCGCAGATGGTTGCCGGCGTGTACGGCACGAAACTGATAACACGGAAAGTGCAATTTTAATGAGCCTCGCATCATGCAATAAATTCATGCGATAATAGCTTCGGTGGGCAACATTACCTTCTTTGCTAGCGCTGGCGGCTAAACTCGTTCATGGCGCAAAAAGGCGTAAAAAGAGAGCGGTATTCGTTATCGCGCAGGAAAATCGAAAATCGGTCGAAAATCGGTAAAAGCATGTACAATGAGCAACGAACGTTTCAGGCAGTGTCCGTACAACAAATGAATTCAATGAATTTCAATGAGTTGTAAAAATAAAGCGGTATATATCGATGCATTCAAGGACTACGCGTTTAATTATGAATTTATTTTAAATAATTACAAGAAGAAATTAATGATAAAATAAAATGCTGCTGCAAAGCGAAGCAATAAAATAATTCGAAATGCGTCTCAAACAAAATGAATGCATTCGAATGAATGCGCGACTTCAGAATGAATTTCATTTGAACGCATCGCTTACGCTAGATTAAGCAACGTATTGAAACGGAAGGAAACTTTTAATAAATTACCAAAATAGTTGCTTTTAATGGAAAACACAAGTCTTTTAATAAACAATAAAAAACAATTTAATTAGGGCCACTTTAAATTAACCAAAACGAAGTTAAACCAACAAGAGTTTTATGTTTTGTTTGGACTCAAGAGAGAACAAATCAAACAAATTAACCTAAACCAAGCAAACAAACCTGAACCAAGCCTCAAACCATCATAACAAAGTTAATGAGTTATGTATAAAAACTCAACTTTGCAAAGAACGTTCATGAATCTCTGCGTAGGTCGTTGAGTGTGCTTTCAGAGTTTGTGTGTCTATCACCAGAGCTTTTGAGACACCTTTTGTGGCATTATTGGAGTTAAGTATATTTATATTCAGGTTAAGTATCAAACAAACTTCTTCGGCTTAGAAGGTTGATACTAAAGCTTGGCTTTACTTCGTTATAATTAAGAGCAGTGGCGTCTGTCTACAACTAAAACTCTCGACAACTGAGAATCATTGTAACACTGACTAATTTTCTTTGATCAAACTTTGATCTAAGTAACAACTACATATACACATATATATATAAATATATATAGCAACCAAATCGGTCACTCTGCTCTTCGCTTCGCTGCATCACAACGAACAGAATAGAATAGAATAGAATAGAATAGAATAGAATAGAATAGAATAGAATAGAATAGAATAGAATAGAATAGAATAGAATAGAATAGAATAGAATAGAATAGAATAGAATAGAATAGAATAGAATAGAATAGAATAGAATAGAATAGAATAGAATAGAATAGAATAGAATAGAATAGAATAGAATAGAATAGAATAGAATAGAATAGAATAGAATAGAATAGAATAGAATAGAATAGAATAGAATAGAATAGAATAGAATAGAATAGAATAGAATAGAATAGAATAGAATAGAATAGAATAGAATAGAATAGAATAGAATAGAATAGAATAGAATAGAATAGAATAGAATAGAATAGAATAGAATAGAATAGAATAGAATAGAATAGAATAGAATAGAATAGAATAGAATAGAATAGAATAGAATAGAATAGAATAGAATAGAATAGAATAGAATAGAATAGAATAGAATAGAATAGAATAGAATAGAATAGAATAGAATAGAATAGAATAGAATAGAATAGAATAGAATAGAATAGAATAGAATAGAATAGAATAGAATAGAATAGAATAGAATAGAATAGAATAGAATAGAATAGAATAGAATAGAATAGAATAGAATAGAATAGAATAGAATAGAATAGAATAGAATAGAATAGAATAGAATAGAATAGAATAGAATAGAATAGAATAGAATAGAATAGAATAGAATAGAATAGAATAGAATAGAATAGAATAGAATAGAATAGAATAGAATAGAATAGAATAGAATAGAATAGAATAGAATAGAATAGAATAGAATAGAATAGAATAGAATAGAATAGAATAGAATAGAATAGAATAGAATAGAATAGAATAGAATAGAATAGAATAGAATAGAATAGAATAGAATAGAATAGAATAGAATAGAATAGAATAGAATAGAATAGAATAGAATAGAATAGAATAGAATAGAATAGAATAGAATAGAATAGAATAGAATAGAATAGAATAGAATAGAATAGAATAGAATAGAATAGAATAGAATAGAATAGAATAGAATAGAATAGAATAGAATAGAATAGAATAGAATAGAATAGAATAGAATAGAATAGAATAGAATAGAATAGAATAGAATAGAATAGAATAGAATAGAATAGAATAGAATAGAATAGAATAGAATAGAATAGAATAGAATAGAATAGAATAGAATAGAATAGAATAGAATAGAATAGAATAGAATAGAATAGAATAGAATAGAATAGAATAGAATAGAATAGAATAGAATAGAATAGAATAGAATAGAATAGAATAGAATAGAATAGAATAGAATAGAATAGAATAGAATAGAATAGAATAGAATAGAATAGAATAGAATAGAATAGAATAGAATAGAATAGAATAGAATAGAATAGAATAGAATAGAATAGAATAGAATAGAATAGAATAGAATAGAATAGAATAGAATAGAATAGAATAGAATAGAATAGAATAGAATAGAATAGAATAGAATAGAATAGAATAGAATAGAATAGAATAGAATAGAATAGAATAGAATAGAATAGAATAGAATAGAATAGAATAGAATAGAATAGAATAAAATAGAATAGAATAGAATAGAATAGAATAGAATGGAATAGAATAGAATAGAATAGAATAGAATAGAATAGAATATAGAACTGATAACTTGTAAACCGTTTGCATCTGTTTAAAAAATACCAGACCATGCTTCCTGCCGTGTTGTCATTTTGTGACTTTGACATTCTGGTTTTCAATGCTCGATTCTTGCTGTTTTCCAAGAGAGTAAAGAGAGAGTCTTTGGGAGAGTCTTGCTGTTTTCTTCAACGCGCTCTTTAAAATTTCTAGAATCTTAAAAAAGTCGCTTGACTCTTAACTTACTGTCGTTTTTTTTTCTCTCCACTAAATATGTCTCGCTGTCTGGTATCATGTTATATAAAAAAAAAATAGGTAGAAGACGATTATTGATGACATGCATGAAAAACCGTCCTATTTGTTGTTGTTGTTGTCGTGAATGCGGCGAAGACTTAGCTTGTCAATCTGATGAAAAATACTCTTAACACTGATTTTCTCGAAATTCGATGATTCCAAAGAGTAGCTTCAAGAATTTATTTTTTTCCTGACACACCCACACCTACGCACATACACACACACACACACACTTACCGAAAAAATTGTTAAAATGATTCGATGATGCATTGATGTGGAAACTGTGGAAAAGATTGATTATTGCTAACGCAAATTGGATTTTCAAAATACGAAAACTGTTGGAAGTTCAAAAAATTCTCTCAACTTTATACGAAACGCTTACTTAAGCATAGATTTTTTTTCTTCTTCTTCTTCATTTCATAAAATTTCTGGAATGTATGGATTTTCAGTTTTCCAATTTATGGTTTTTGTGAATTTATTTATAAAAAATGGCTAAACCTAAAAGCAGTTGATTACGCGGAAAAACATATCTAATGGAAAGAGAGAAAGGCAGAGAGAGAGAGTGAGAGAGAGAGAGAGAAGAAGAGAGATATAAATAGAGATATTTATAATGAGAGCTTCGGCACGTAGTTGCCAGATTAGAGGTAAAATTGTGGAAAAACGGGAATGCTGTGGGATTTTCTTCTGGGAATTTTTAATTCATGTGGAATATTTAAAAAAGAATAGATTAGTATTTTTCACTTTGAGAAAAATTAGACTTTTCCACAAAAATTCAACACGAAAATATCGGGCAACTGCTACGTTTGAGCACAGAAAACAGATAGTTTAGAAGTTTTTACAAACGTTTTTTTGTGTGCTCTAAATGTGCTTTAATTACTCTGGAACTTCATCACATCGCACACACACACACACCCGGAAATCTTAAAACTATGAAGCATACACCACCCATACACACATTTTCATTTCTCTGTCTCCATCTCTTTTTTTTCTCTCCATTTTTCAGACGATTTTTCCTATTATTCTCTCTGCAGAATAATCTAAATCCTTTTCTTTCATGCACTCTCGCAAAGAAAAAAACACTTCATGCGAACTGGAGAATAATTGTTCTTGTATTTGGTTTTTAATCTACAAAAGCTTAAAAGCTAAATGTTTTTTATCTCATCGAAAACAATAAAAATTGCAATTTAATACCATTTTTGTCGGCACAGAGAAAGCATTTTTTATCTTGCCCTTTTTTTAGTATTATATTTACGAAAATTTTTGGTATTTTTTGCTGTTTTGAAAAATACTAAAAAGAGAGCAGAAAAAGTGTGCAAAGCAGAAGATAAAAATGCAAATATATTTTCTATCTCTTCCGAAAAGGAATGTGATGCGGTATGGGTTTCGGCTTTTATTGCAGTTTGGAGCATACATACTCAATTATTTGATTTGTATGTACTCTCTCATGACAAACGATAGAAAATGTGACAAAGGCATGTGAGGAGAAATCATTTTACATGTCGGAACTTTTTCATTTGTTAGGAATTCTTTTAATTTGTAATCAAAATCTGTTATACCGTATGAAGGATAAAAGTTATATGGCTTTAAACTATCATCTAGCTCTCAAAAGTTCAAACTTTGACACTTGGCCGTCACTTCCGGCATCATCTGTATCGCTGCCAATTTTGAATTTCAATGAAATTCAAATTAGATTATCGTAAAATTAAAAGATTTTACTCTGCATTAACTGCACGGGGCGAAAATTTTAATGAAAATCTTTATACGAAAGTATGAAATCATGTCACGCGAAAGGTAAGCAGACATTTTTGCCACACTTCAACGTTGGTGGATAATTTTTATTATTAGACAAGCTCTTTTCCTGCTTCTCTAATATGGATTTTTCTGTTTTTTGTGGACTTTTGTGGACTTCAGATTTTCCTTCAAAAAAGTAAGTGTTATTTGCACTTCTCTGAACTCAGGCTGGCTCATGACATCAACCATCAACATCAACCATCACTAACTAACTTTAATCGTTTCTGTTAAATAACGAATACTCCGCAAGCAAAATTAGCTCTTCCTCTTGATAATGCAACCGGCTCAAGACGACTCAGAGGCCGCAGATTGAAGGTAAAGCAACGAGAAGCCGACAAATTTTTTTATTTTATAGAGTGTTGAAAGGCTGAAGGGGAGACGGAGACGAAGACGAAGATATTCACACGAGTAGACAACGCTGTTAACGAAGGCAATGATGACTGCAAGATGAGGTTGGAAGAAGGTCTCAGACGAAGAACTCATTTGCATCGTAAAGAACTGGAAAAAAGCAAAAACAAAAAGCAGTCACAGAGAGCAACAGCAAACACAAGAGTCGAAGAGTGTAAGAGTGGAGGAAAAAAAAAATAAACATGAAAGCTTCCATCGTAGAGCACAAGTTTTTGACTTTGGCCTTTGCTCAGCTGCCGGCAGCAGCACCAGTAGCAGCAGCGCTGTCTCTGTCTCTCCGGCTCTGGCGTTAATTGGAAAATTCTTAAACGGCCAGAGAAGCTACGACGACGACGACGACGACGATGACTTTGTATCAATGTAAAGAAGATGGCGAGGACCTTCCTGAAGGACTAGGAATGAATATGCCGTTGCGAGCTGCATAAAATTGAGTTAAAATTTAATGAAAGCGTTGAGATTTGATCGCCAGGCGCCGGGCGACGGGAACAGAGAAGAGTTGCCATGTTGCCAATCTTTTTCAATTTTCTTTCGGGATTCTGGAAAGACATAAAACAACTCTAATAGAAAAATTCATACATCTCGTTTCATTTAAAGTGTTGGCTTTTTTGGGTGAAAAAAATTAACAACAACCAACTCACTTCGCAAGAACTCACGACTCACTCTGAGCGTAAATACGAGCCTCACTCACTCTCTCTCTATTAAACTGCCTCAAACTCGTGGCTCTCGTTTTAAGCCCGCGGCGAGCAGTTGAATGCAGTTGCAAAAAAAGAAATGCTTGAAGATTTCGAAAAATCAATGTAACAGATTTAATGAATAAATTTGAAAAAGCCGGCCTGTTTGTGTTCTAAATAATGCTTCAATGATATAGCTCGTTGTGTGTGAAAAATTGCAGCCTCTCTCTCTCTCTCTCTATCTCTCAAAAATAAAAAAAAAACATGCATGAACGTTTCTCTGTCTTTTTCCGGCATTTTTATCTCTGTGGCTAAATGCATAAATGAATAAATGCACATTTATTTTGCGTTCATGCAAAGTTTTATGCCCTTTTCTTTCTTTATACAAAAATAAAATACAGTAGAAAAACGTTCTTTCCTTTTAGCGAAAAAGTTTTAATTGTGTTTGTTAAGCAAACATATCTTTTGCTTCTTCCTTTTTTTCAGGACTCAAATTTCTTTTTGGCTCGTTTGAAATTAATTTTGAAAACTTTTGAGGCCATGTTTTGCTTCATTGTATTTCATGGCCAGACTTGGCCAGAAGAGAAACCATTACGAAAACGATTTTAAAACTGCAGATATTTGGAATGAATGAAGGAATGAATAAATGAATAAAGGAATGAATGAATAAATGAATAGATGGCTGGAATATATAAATGATTTTATTTAACATTTTTTTAATAACTCGCAGTATTTTTTTCACATTTTTCATCTTTCTTAAACGCTATTAAAATAAAATTCATACAATTTTTAAGAGTTATCAATTTTGAAGAATTGCTAGAAACCTTCAAATGAAACACTAACGATACAATAATGATAACCCTCATCGATAAAATAATTTTTTATCGATATCTTGTTATCCACATATCATAAAATATCGCCAATTTATGAGGCCAAAAAGGCGAAAAAACTTATTTGGAAAACCTTGGATACGTTGAGGTTGCGATAGAGGTTCCTATAAATTATGGAATTCTCGACGAAAATAACACACTCTCGATTGAGACGTCAATTAGATCGTACTCGCCAGAATTAAGAGCAAAAATGCTATCTGCAACACTCTGGAAGCTTCGCGTCGCCGCCGAGTGCATCGGTGTGCTGCTGGTCGTGTGTGTCGTCGCTCAGACGAATGCCCAGACCTTCCCCGACGCCTCAAATCTGCAAAGGTTTATGCAACAAACTTACGGCCAACTGCTGCTGAAGTATAGCGCTGAGCTGAAGAAAAACCCACTACGATCCACGGCATGCTTCCGGGACTACACGCCCAAATTGGCCGAGCTGACTAAACAACTGGAGGCGGCCCATAACACCTGCCAGCGCAAGCACGAAGCCGCTCTGGCTCAAGTGCCGAAGACAGTGGCCAGGCAGCGCGCCAACTTAACCAACACTGTTGCGGTCATCTGCAACAAGTTCACCGAGTGCAGTTTGAAGGAGCGCGCTTTGGATTTCTTCCGCTGCTACGAGTGCACCGTAAGTACCATCAAATACCCTGCCCTTCCGCCTGCCCTCTTAACCTTTACACGCCTTTTCTTTGCCAGGCCAACGAAGGCATCAACGTGGCTCACTGGATGCGTCTGAATGCCGGAGAAGGCGCGAAGCTGGTGCAAATAAGTTTCGATGTAATCGACTTCGAAAAAACCAAATGCGCCAACGCTTGCAACATCGCTTTCCTGAACTCGAACTCTGAACTTCAGAAGGAACTGGATACTTGCATTAACGGCGAAGCCCGTTGCCCGGGCAAGGACGATGCTGCTGCCGCCAAGCAAAGGGCAAAGCAAAGAGTTGACCAAGTCGGCCCAGCCGCGCCGTTGTCCCACTTCGGCTACAACAAAAACGATGAAGGACACAATGTAGAGCCTTTTCTGCAGCGACTGAACTCAGAGACAAAAAGAGTGCAAAATCAGCAGATTTAAAATCATTTGTATTTGATGAAATATTTTATACATATTTCCGTTCTTAAATATAATTAAGAAAAAAGAAGAAATATGAAAATTTATTTTCATGTTTCTCAATAGTTTCCTTTAGAGGATCATTTTCTTTTGAAATAAAACGTTTTCTTAACGAAATTTCTAAGTATTTGTTTTTGAATTCAGTGACTTCGGTTAAAACCACTTTCTTCGATAGCCTCAATTCTTATCAAATCCTTAAAGGTTTTTCGATTATATCAAAATAAATTATAATTTGCTCTTATGTATGTATATAAAAAATCATAAACTCTAACATTATCACAAAAAGTTTGTCGTAAAAAGTTTAAACGAAAAACATTTAATAATCCGTACATTTTTTTTTATTTAATTATATCGAAATAAATTATTATAAAATTTGCTCTTATATAAAAAATCATAAACTCTAACATTATCACAAAAAGTTTGTCGTAAAAAGTTCAAATGAAAAACATTTAATAATTCCGTACATTTTTTTTTAATTAATTATATCCAAATAAATTATTATAAAATTTGCTCTTATATAAAAGATCATAAACTCTAACATTATCAGAAAAAGTTTGTCGTAAATGGTTCAAACGAAAAACATTTAATAATTCCTTAAATTTTTTTTATTTAATTATATCGAAATAAATTATTATAAAATTTGCTCTTATATAAAAAATCATAAAAACTTTAACATTATCACAAAAAGTTTGTCGTAAATGGTTCAAACGAAAAACATTTAATAATTCCTTAAATTTTTTTTATTTAATTATATCGAAATAAATTATTATAAAATTTGCTCTTATATAAAAAATCATAAACTCTAACATTATCACAAAAAGTTTGTCATAAAAAGTTCAAACGAAAAACATTTAATAATTATGTATATAGAAAATCGCAAACTCTAACATTATCATAAATAGTTTGTCGTAAAAAGTTTAAACGGAAAAAATTTAATAATTCCTCAATTTTTGTTTTTTGATTATAACGAAATAAATTATTATGTATATAACCTGCTTTTACATACAAAATCATAAAAACTCTCACTCACAACATCATCACTCGTGTTTGTCATAAAAATAGCAAACGAAAAACATTCAACAATTTTATTACATTTTTTATAATTATTAATTTCTTTCGGCGCTTTTGGAATATAGTTTTTTCCCGGATTTAATCTTATCATCTCGTATCGTTGCGTTAGTTATCGCAATGATAAATTATTGAAATTAATGCGCATTTCGATTTTATGCGAATCTATGAACAATTAATGGAATTCGGAAAAATTAATAGACTTCATTTTAGCCGTTTATTAGCATAAAAACGGCTAAAATAAAGTAATAAAATAAAATAAACGGCTAAAACAAGAATAAAAAGATAATCCTTCACAATCGTTGACAATCCTTGAGGATTCCAAATGGACACTAAAAAACTTAAAGTATTTGTGACAAGAACTAAAAGTGTCACCGAGAACCACAAGTGGTGAACTTAAAAAGATATCGAAACATCAAGCCGTTTACAAAGAAGGTGCCAAAAAAGGCACTAAAGCACTAAAACTGATGACAAAGCGTCGAAAGCGACGCTTGTAACCTTCATAAAAACACTGCAAAGGGTAAATACTATATACTTGGATGTTCCTTAAATGTACGCGTCTATTATTTGCTCACCTGGTAAACGCTTCTCGGTAGGTTACTTTGATACAAAGAGTGCTTAAGTACTCAAGTGGCGCAGGTGGCGTCGCTTACAAATGACACAACAACAAATAAAACGTTGTGGCAACGTTTGAGATGAGTATACATTTTATTTTTACCAACACAAAAATACACGAGAGCAAGAAAAAGCCGTGATGGACATTCCGCTTTTCTGCTTTTTCGCTTTCCGGCTTTTTTTTAAGAGCTTCATTCGCAAAGAATGCATTAACAGCTCGAACGACAAAGCCTTGGCTTTGGGCAAACAGTTGCAGCAAACGGAGCAGGCACGAATCGTATGGTTTTGTGACGACTGCATTGCGGTGATGAAAATGGACGATAGACCATAGACCATAGACCGTTGTCGTAGTCATTCAGTGGCACTCAAGCGCCAGCGAGACCAGAACTAAATTCAGCTCAATTTATGCAGTCCCATACCACGTTGGTGGACCAACAGTAATACAACAACAACAACAAATGGCTATAATAGTGTAGAAGATAAAGGGGGATGAGGTGGCGTGTGTTTGAGTGGAGAGCCAGAGAATTATTCGCACAGATAGCATTCGAAAATGGTGACTCCAATTTTTTTTGCAATTCTACGGTATCAACAACAACTACAACAGCAACAATAACGATTACGACAACAACATGATGAATGTGTGAGTGACTTGTGTGTGTGTGTGTTTTGGAAAATCGTTCTCCAGTGATCGATTAAAACAATTTCACGATTTTATGCCCGAATTTGTGCCACAATCTGTCTAAACAAAAGCAACAAATCGCTAATGGTGTCAATGTCAGTGTTAACAATTGTTTATACACTGAACCAACAAAAGTAGTATATAAATTTTTCAAAAAAAATTATTTCATCGAAATGTTTATAGATTTTTTTCCGCACAAATCGTTTCGCAAATGCTTTCTAAATGCAATTGCTTCTCATGCAATTTTTTTTTTTTGTTATCTGTGTTTTTTTCTCCGAACTGTTTTTCTGTTTATAATTCAGATGAATTTTTTCTACATACTTTAGCTTTGCAGATAAATGACGCTCTTCAATTGTTTTTGGCTTCTGCATTTGGTGCGGACCTTAATTAATATCATAAAATAATAAATAATTTATCTATCGATTGTGTAGCGGCTGCACCGAATTGGATTTTCGAATAAGCTTTCCATCAAAAAATGACCTTGTCGTTTAGGAGAAAACCAAATATATTTTTGGAAGGAAAATAAAACGTCTTAAAAAAGTCACTTGCTGAATGTGCTTTATAGTTTGAAAACTTTCAAAAATTCTTACAACTTCGAAAAAAATTCCGTAAATGTTTATAAAATCCATTTTTTGCGAAAAATTCGAAACTTTAAAGAAACTTAATGCACAAAAAAAATATTTATAAAAATTTAAGCAAATATTTTAGAGTTTTCTTTTGAAATTTTAGGAAATTTCTATCAAGCGAAAATGGAAATCGCCGCCTTTGAAAAGAACTTTCTTGCAGTGAGTTCATGAAAATTGTTCAATGGTTCCGAAAACAATGTACCGAGAACTAAATAAATCAAGTTATAGTACACACACGAACGCATCGCATGATGCTCGTATCAAACAAGAATTTCTATCATCGCCGAAATCAACACTGAATGTTTCTAATTAAGATTGTGCGCTGGTCAAGATTGACAATGATGACATACCGCAATACCGGGCACCAGCATCAGAATTGTTCGCATTTTCGGCAGAACAAAGTTAAAGCCAGGGGCGGCCCATTGAAATTGTGTTTTATCAGAGATGATTGCCACCTGGTGGCAAGCTTTCAATACGATGGCAAATTTCAATCTCTCTGTAGCACACACTCTCTCTCTCTCTCTTTCGCTCTCGCTCTCTTTGTCTTCTGCCGACCTCTCTGTCGATGCATTTTGGGCTCTGTGTAGATGGTATGTATGCAATTTCTCACTTGACTACAATAAAGCAATTCCTATGTCATCGCTATTGTATGCCGGCAACAAAATTCGTAACTTCTTCCTTCACCCTTCCCCCCGCCTCACCTTGTAACCTTCTTTCGTTATATCATTAACAACAACAACAGCACTGCTCACATAACTTCAGTTTATGAAGCGTGATAGCATAAAATGAATGGCGCAAATACCGTATCCGTCCGTCCGTCCGTCCGTCCGTCCATCCGACCGTTTCCATCCGCCCAAAATTCAACGTTTCAACGCTGGCACCATTACCATCAACTGGCCCAGCATTCACTTGGTCACTTTATTTGATTTATTTACATTGCAGACGCCAAAAATTTATTACCTTCTTTTTGCTCAATTCGGTCCGGTTCACTTCGGTTCAGTTCAGTTCAGTTCAGTTCGGTTCGGTTTAGTTGAGTTTGAGATTTTGTTATCGCAGTTGAATGCACAATAAACGATGCATTCTTTGCAGTCTAACGATAATGCTATACTTAAACACATGCACACGCACACACACACACACACACACACTGACCGTTTCAAGGCAAAATGAGAGCCTCAAAAATGGGGTAAACTTATAATAACATCACGTTTCGCAGTCAAGTTTGGAAGAAACGAACATGATTCTACATGAAATCTGGTATGAAATCTGCAGGATAATTTGAAAAATTGGTGGCCCCAGCTAATACAATACATAGAAGAAGAAGAAGAAGAAGAAGAACCAAAGAAGAAGAAGAAAAAGATGCTGCCGCGATAGGAAGAGATTAAAATTGGTCAAGGTATTGCATACTCGTATACAAACCACAAACTGTTTATGTTTATCATTTTTACACGGTCACGACGTTGTTCACGATGACGGAAGAAAGGAAAATGATGCGGTTTGAATCTAATAATGAGGATGGAAGCGATGCGAAATAATAATCTTTCAAAAACCTGCATGCCATTCATTAATTTTCGTCTTGGATTCAGCAACGATTTATCATGAATGAATTTTGGGATTTATAGAAATTTGTAGAATGTTTATAAATAATAAAGTTCTGCAATTAATTCGAAATTCAACTCTTCACGTATATTTATTTTTTTTTTTTTGTAAATTAATTTTTTTTAATTTTTTTTGTATTTTTTTTTTATTTTTTTATTTTTTATTTTATTTTATTTTTATTTTCAATTTTGTTTTTTTTGTAAATTTATATGTTTTTAATTTTTTTTGTATTTTTTTTTTTTTATTTTTTTATTTTTTATTTTTTTATTTTATTTTATTTTTATTTTTTATTTTCTTTTTTTTAATTATAATTTATTAATCAAATCCAGTTTGGAGTTTTTGTTTTTCGGGAGAAGAATTTCTTATTTTTTATTTTATTTTATTTTTATTTTCTTTTTTTCTTTTTAATTTTTTTTTTATTTTTGTAAATTTATTTGTTTTTAATTTTTTTTGTATTTTTCTTTGTATTTTTTTATATTTTATTTTCCTTTTTTTAATTATAATTTAATAATCAAATCAAGTTTGGAGTTTTTGTTTTTCGGAAGAAGAATTTCTTTAAAAATCTTATCTAACTGAGACTATATTCACAAAAAGCACAGCATCGCCACGTGACCTGATTTCATCTAAAATCGAAGGTAAGCATTACGTTTTGAAACAGGATAAAAGCAGGATTATTTGTAGCATCTTTATGCAGTACTAATGACGAATAAATCGCCTCAGGATGGAAGGAATGACAACTTTTGTAAAGCTCAAACTCTTGCAAAACTCACGAAGACTTTAAAACAACTGAAATATTCGCATTACATATATCAAAACTTCCTTGTAAAAAATTATAACAAAAAAAAAAGACATACAAAATTAGAACTGTTCAAAGCAAAACCGAAGATAAGTCATTTTTAAAAAAAAGGAGGAGAAAAAAAACAACAGGGGTTTTTAAGGCTTCGCCTTCTTAAAAAGTTGTGAAGCTGAACGAAGGATCGTGTACGCACGAATGTCTGATGTCATCAGAGAATGAAGGAAAGCCTTGTCTCAAAGTAACGTAAGGAAAAACCTGGGCTTTTCACCTTCCAAAGAACAATTTAATCTCACGAAGGGTTAAAAGAGAAAGGGAAGAAGGGATTAAACACATAAATACCACACAGTAAGAGAGAAGGAGAGCCGGGGGAGGGAGGGGAGCTTGCTTCTCCCTCTTTTTCCCTTCAGAATCTCAATACTCAATGCCTGAGCACAAATTCCTCAACCTTAAAGATAATGAGAAAGAATTTTCACCACCAGCAGCTACAGCAACAGCACCATCATCACCATCGTCACCACCATCATCATCATCATCACCATCATCATCATCATCATCATCATCACCATCATCATCATCACTTCACTGAATTCTAATTATGCTTATCCTTCAATTATGCCGTTTCCTGAAGTGGCACCAGAATATCGTGCAGCCGTCCTTCCGCCCTTCGCTCCTAACACGCCTTAGTTGCCGCCGTCGAAGTCGACTTGTGGAATTTCATAGACGATGGAGTACATCGTATAGCACCGCATTAACCCATTCAATGCCACGCCAAGCCTTAGTCATTTGCATTTTGCCTTTAACGCCACCAGAGAGTAATTTTTCGTAGTATACAGAGCCGAAGAAAAAAAGTCTCTTTATTAACGTTACTAGGAATTTTTTTTTTCTTTCATTAAAACCTCTTCAGAGACGTGTGTACGAGTGTTTACTTGAAATGTGTGAAAAATTGTGTATTAATTAAAAAAAGGTCATGATAAAAATGTTAATTATTCGTCATCACTTCGTCAGCAGCAGTCTTCTCTCTGCTCATTTCAGACCACATTAGCTCGAACACCGTTAGAAACGGGCTGCCAATTATGCAAATTAGGAATGAAATTTCATCCAGATGCAGATCCACAAATTTATTTATCACTATCAGTCTCATCATTACGCGGTCTTGCCGTTGGTTATCCATGTTAAAGTGATGATCACTAGCATTTTTTAGTCATTAGAGCAAGAAATTAAGCGAATGCTAGTAAAGTTTCAATTCCTGAAGTCCTAAAAGATCCTAAATATTTCCAAAGCTTTAAAAGACTATTCAGAAAGGCTCAAAATTTCTCGAGGTATCCGACTCAAGTAAGAGATTCATAATGATTAAGATCATTCCTTCGTCGTTACATGACTTGAAAATGATTTTCTTCTACAGAAATATGTAAAATCTATTTTCAAATCTATGTAAATTTAGTTACTCTGTGAATAAATGCTTAAAAAAATCGAATAAATTTTTATAAATTTAAAAATATGTAAATAGTTTATAGATAAATTCTGCGAAACTTTTATTAAAGCTTCACTATCTCCCTGTCCAGCATGACAATAAACGTTTTATTGTTCGTAGCGACTTTTTGTTTATAATTCAGCTTAATTTTTTCTGCCTTGCTTTTAGTGCTTTAAATGTTTTGCCTTCTACATTTGGTGAGTACCTACTTGCGTATATGTTACTACAGAATATGCCTTAAGTATGTATATAAACTATTATTTATATACATATTTTTTTCTATTACAGTGTACTTCTTGAAAACTTTTTAACTACAATACTTTTTGCAAAGAGCTCCTAACTTTATAAAGCCCACGCACTTTATTCACATAAAAGATCACTCACTCACTCACACACTAAACGTTTCAGCACACCCACCTCACGCATACCCACAGAGACAGAAACCCTAAGACACAGCCTCGCCCCCAACCGCAGACACAGACATTCGCCACATCATCCTTTGCCATTTCAGTTGCCCTGACATTTGGTGGCTTATGGCGTTACCATGGCGCGAATGGAATATTTTGCTGCTCGGTTTTGAAGCCAACAACGTCTCTCGTTAGTTGCTCAACGTCATGAACGTACCCACTCGTAAGTACAAGCAAATACTTCAGTTTGAAATTTCAACACAATAATTCGCTGCTTGCAAAAAAGTTTCATACTCAATGCGTTTCGTGGAACAATGCAAAGTCATTGTGAAGCCGCCTGCGTAGAGAATGAATGCGTCGGCGGGCGTTGCTCCTGCTACTGCTGTTGCTGCGACCATCCCACCTACAATACATACTCCTACATACGACTGCTGCTTGGTGAGATGCCAACGTTTCGTTTCAAGCTCAAGCTCTTTCTGGCGCTGCCGAAGCCACCGCATTTGCAGCTGGCAATAGAAAGTTCACAGATGCATGAATTATTTTATATATGTATTTTCCTTCATTCTATCATCATCATCATCATTATGCAATTTCCATACGAAGCCGGCTAATGAGAAAACAATGAAAACTTATCAGGAAATAAAATCAAGAACTCCGAAAATAATCCAAAACTGACTGATTTTGTGGCATTAGATTTTGTGGAAAATATATGTATACTAATTAAGGATTAAAATGGCTTAGTATCTACATTTTTGGAGTGAACGAATTTTCATTAGGCGTTGAGGCGTATTTGAGGCAATGATTGTAACAAATGTAAATAAAATCTACAATATTTGCAAGAAAATTCGCCATTTATTTCCTTGATTTCATTACATGCGCTTGTAACTGATGCGCCATCTTTCATGCAAACGGTATGCAAACATCGAATAACTTTAACATGTGTCCACCGCTAGACTTGAGTAAACATGTTTTTGAAGCGTTCAATTTACCAGTTTTGCTATTTTAAAAAAACAATTCAGCACAATTTTCACCATGAATACCTTCATACCAAAGCAATGCGTCGAAATAGTGAGTATCGTCGAAAATCGATCTTGGCCAAGAACCTGTGTCTGACAACACTATTCGTCGTTTGTGGTCTAATTTTGTTGAGCACTGGATAGTGGGTGACCGTCGACATGCGGTTCATCAACGCCGAATGAACTGGTTGAAGCGTTAAGAGAGAGTGTTGCCGCGAAACCACATGGCTCACGGCGCTCAGCATTTTGGCACAGTAAAACTACCTCGCGGCGCATTGTGAAGAATGATTTGCCCTTATTTCAGCGAAAGGTGCAATTGACTCTAAGAATTTTGCCGACAGACCGACCACGTCGCTTGGAATACGGCCAAACAGTCACATACCGACATAAATGATGGCGCACCCTGTATGTATCGTATATTCTTAATTTTTTTTTCTTTCTATTAATTATTTTTTTTTCAATTTATACAAAAATTGTGAAATTTTTTAATAGTTTTAACTTTAAACCTTCCCGTTGTTTCCGTAATTACTATTATTTTGATAATTAACATAATAATGAGCTTACAATTTCCGAAATCTATGGAATATATTCCATAAAACCGAATTTACAATAACTTTGAGAACTATAAAAACTTCTTGTTATTTTAAATTTATTAGATTTTCTATAAATTCGTTTTCATTCAATCAATATATCATCATTACTTCAGATTTCAGCATTATATCATACCAAATTTATGACTATAGTACGCGAGTTGAGTTCGTTGAGTTTTGATTTTTTTCGTAAGCGTTTAGAAATGCATAAAATATGTGTGCGTTAAAAACGTGTAAAAGGAGTGAAGAAAGATTATATTGTAAAATGTTGGAAAATTGTAAGAAAGCGAAAGAAATGGCAGTCAGGCAGTGTGTGGTGCACTTACACGAACGCATATGCATACGTACGTAGGTACGTACGTTACAAACACACACACACACACACACACACACACACACACACACCTACAGACACTTGATTACAACCTGAAGTCGCAAACCGTCTTCGTATAAGCGTACGTTGCGTTCGCTGCAGGCGTCGTAATGACGTGAAACTTAAATGTAAAGTATAGCGCCAACTGGTGAGCATAATACGCAGCGCACAGCGCCGCACATGCTGTCACGTTTAACGCATAAATATCGAGCACATCCCGAGCGACGCCATTCCCGCCAACAAGAGCCAACATCTTCTCCAGCATTCTCAAACGCCCACTTTCGTCTTCTTGTCGCCTTGCAACTACGCGGCTGTAGGCAGAGGCGGGCGGGTGAGTGGAGAGGGGTGAGAGAGGTGAGAGAGGTGAGACGTGAGAGCTGATTATGATGCACAACCATCAACATACATAACAGGATGGTATTTAGAAAATGGCCGCAATAATTTCCTGGGCCGTTTCTGGCGCTGCTTGTTGTAGCTATTGTTATGGTTGTTGTTGTTGTTGTTGTTATTGTTGTTGTTGTTGTTGTATTTTTTATTATTATTATTAATCGTATTGCTCTTATTATTATTATTATTATTATTATTGTTGCCGGAAGTTTTGCCCTTGCCGTTGTTGTTGTTGTTGCTGTTGTTTTTGTTTTTGTTTTTATCATTGTTATCGCACTTTAAAGTGGCCACGAATGGCCCTAAGTGTACCTCATAGTTCATCATAATTAAACCTGAAGTTAGTACTTATTTGGCCAAGTGCTTTTGTACGTGTTAAGACGTGTTTAGTACCAACCAACCAACCAACCAACCAACCGACTAACCGACTAACATCAGCGTTCAATTATGTACTTAAATGCATAACCATATACATACGTACATACCTACTCTTATGTATATGTGCATACATACGTATACAACATGTACCCAGTTGTAAAATCACAATCAATCTTACCGAATTCAGACAGCCCTTCCTCACATCACTGCTCTTATATTTTGCCTATGAATTTTAGCAAATTTCTACGCCTTCCTCTTTAACTTCCTTTAGAATGTCTGCAGGAGAGAATATTAAGCGACTGTCGCAGATTAGAAAGATCTTGACATATGTGCTCCTTGCACGCCTTCTTTAAGGTGCTTTTTGAGAGATCTCTGAAAATTTGGAAGAATAGGAGATTTTTTAAAAGAATCAGGCTTTTGAGAACCTTTAAAAGAATCACGCTTGCTCTACCAAAATTCGCTACTGGGTACCCGCGTGCGCTCGCCAGCCTTTGTTTAGTTGTTCGGCTTCTTCTTTACTTGCTCGCTCGCCAGATTTCGACAGTGGCCAAATTTTAAAAAAATGCACACTCAATTAATCTCTCTCGCGCTCTCTGATTGCGATTTTTTAATCGCAATGTTTGTTAACAATTTTTTTTGAATTAAATAAATTAAGTTCAAGCAATACTTTCAAAATGCTGAAATTATGTTTCGCAAAATCAACACATCGAAACAGAAGATCCCTTCACAATTTTATCCCTACTTCTTTTAGCTTTTTCGCCTTTTTCTTCTTTCTCTTATGCTCCTACCTACTCGTCTTCTTCTCTTTCTGTTTGAATTCTTATTGGAAGACGTTTCCTATCGGTTTAAAAGAAACCTGAAAACATTCATTTCAATTTTATTAAATATTTTTTTTAAAGAACGAACTAAATTTTTTAATAATCGGTTTCGGTTTCTTTGTTCCACGGTAATGTTTTTCGTGTGAGAGCAACGATGGCCGCCTCTCTTCGCTGCTGCTGCTGCTGTCGCTTCCAATCGCATCGCTTTTGTAATTGGTAAGAATGGTAAGAAAAGACCGAAGCACCGAAGCAACCGCAGAGTTTGACGCCTAAGCTTCTCACATTGGCCCACAGTAAAGGAGATCACGTGTTCGTCACGCTTGAGAATTTACGCTTGAAATTAAACTCATAATCGCCGAAATTGATGAAATATGCGTGGATTTCCGTTTCCGCTCGACCGATTCGCATAATAACCGGCGAGGTATTAGATTGGTATTACATTGATTTATGACACGCGGAATGTCGTAATGTTTTTGGGTCGAAGTGCGGGCAGAAGCGAAATGGACACAATGGCGTAGGTACGTGTCTATTGACACGTCCTTAATTGAGAAAGGAAATGTTTGGAAAATTAATGGAAAATTAATATGAAAAAAATCGCTACTAAAATCTTGTAAAATTCATAAAATTCTAAGAAAAAAGGACGATTTTGACAAACTAAATATAATTAAAATTTTTTAAACATTATTCTATAGAAATAATTCTCGGAGGTACTTCTCTCATAGTTGTACTTAATTTAAAAATTTAAATAATAATAATAACTATATTTTTTTTATTCATAAAAAAAAATTTATGAATTTATATTATATATTAATATGGAAAATTAAATATAAATTTTAGTAACTTTTGAATATTTTCAGGAAAACTTTTTCATAGCGTAAATTTTGCATCTTCTTAAGCGCCTCAAACTGAAATATTTTATATTTTATACCACACAAAAAAAAAAAAATCCGCATTTAATACAGCAGTTTATATAAAATTTATTGTCCTTCTTCGTTGTTCGTCGCGGCTAGACTCAATAAATCACGACGAACTGGTTCGCCGACATTTATTTCATTTTACTATATTTTTATTGAGGCTATTTTCTTCTTCTTCTTTTTATTCCATTTCGCTTCTCATTTTATTTAATGTATTTTATGTATGCACGAGTGTGTATTTATTTCAGCCGTCGAGTGCGTTTGGTTTTTGTTTTTGTTTCCCAAATGTTTTCATAATGGCATCGTACACAACACATAGCAACACTTTTATTGAAATTGAAATTTGAATATTTTCAAATCAATTCAACGCCTTATGCTCCAATGCCATCAAAGCACGGGAATAATTATATTTTAGCTATGTCCGAAAACTAACCGACCTAGAGAGGAAGCTGACATTGTAACTAGAAACTGTCATCATTTAAGCCTCGCATTTTATTTAAATCTTTTTGCCTTTACTTTTTTGTAATATTTATTTTACTGACTCTTGGAATAATTCAAATGGTTACGAATTATTGCCTAAAATCTTGTTAGACATTAAACTGCTCTTCCAGCAGCTGTTTTTTTAACCATCAGCTGATTTCGAACAGTCAGCTGATTTCGAACAATCAGCGGATTTCGATCAATCAGGTTTGTTTTTTTTAAATTTGATCATTTACTCTTATGTAAAGTAATCAGCTGTCTTCGATATGATTAATACAATATCTACGGTAAAAATCGCATTGGCGAATACTTTTTGGACAGATGTTACTGTATGTATTTTATGCTTACAATTCTGTCCTGTCCTGTCCTGTCCTGTCCTATCCTTTACCAACAGTCTATTGAGCCGTTTCGTAGTGACTTCAAATAAATTCGATTTATTTCTCTTATCGAAAAATGTCGGCAATATTTTATTATTACTAAAAGATTATAGATACTATAAGGACTATGTATATAGTACGTATATTCGCATGCGAGCATACATACGTATGTAAGTAAGTTCTATCTCTTTCTGTTAACCCTTTTTTGGTTTATTGTCGCTTTCTTTCTCTGTCGCTCAGTGTTTTTGTTTTGTACTACTGCAATATGGTCTTTAGATAAGTTTGAACCGTTTGGTTTGTGTGTGTGCGTTTCTTTATCCGGATGTTGCGTAGCATTTTTGTATGCAGAAAACGAAATCTTTTGCCACTTCAGTAAAACTATTTATTTCTGCTGGGTTCGATGTTTTTTTAAGCACTTTCTACATTTGCTGTTATAATTTGCATTCGAATGTGTTAGATTAAGTGTACGTTTACACACACACACCCACACACCTACACACAATCAACTAATACCACCTAAAGCTGTGCTGATATCTTGCTTGATTGTAAACACATTCACAAGTTGTTTATTTCATAGTTTTTTCGTGAATGCCAGACAAGAGAATGCAATTGACTTCACCCTCTTTTTATACTCCCTTTTTCTTGTTCTTCTTCGATTTTTCCTTAATTCTTTTACTTACATAAATGCATAAGTATAGATTTAGCCTTTTTTAAGTGTTTTCTAAGCGTGTTGCCGCAAGAATTATCAATGTTCTGTCTTGTTGTTTCGTAGTCTTCTGTTTTTATTCCTTTTCTGTTTTCTTTCTGGCTCTTTTTCTTCTTTTTGTATTTTATACTTTTGGCAAAATTGACTTTTTCAATAATTATGTTATAAATTATTAAATATTTGTACTTTACAAGCTCTCATAAATGGAAAACATTGTCCGGAAAGTTTTCGAAAAGTTTTCTTTTGTTCGTTAAGCCGCCTTTCTTTTCCAAAAATGAAGTATCCATAATAAAATAAAGAAATAAAGTTAAGAAAACATATTCTAATCGATATACGAAATTTAGAAAATATTATTGCCACTAAAAACATTGTACATCATTAGTTTTCGCCTGAAGTAATTTCAGCTTTAGCCACATAAAAATGTTATAAAAACGCACACACACACACACACACACACATAATATAAAAGTGCTCATTCTACACTCATACGCATTCATTTCGAACAATAGAAACTTTATTTCACACCACAAACGTCATTAATTTCATCAGATTTAATCAAAATGGAAGCGCGCATATTGAAGGATCATAAAAAAAAATCAAAACAGACCGACCGAACTCTGTCGAACCGAATCAACACGAACATTACTACATACTCGTTGCCATCAGGTACCATCATTGTCTTTAAGAAATGAATTCTGATGAAAGAATCATGCATGACATTTCACAATCGTTCATCGTGAATAATCGTGTTGACTTTGCCGTACAAAATGTCGATGGAAATTTTTTTTTAAAGTTTTGTTATATAAAATTATTATTTTTTATTATAATAATATTAATATAATTTTTATTATAATTCATTATTTTTTTTTTTACTGAAATTTGTTTTCTTTTTCTAGCGCTTTTTCTTTTCTACCGCAAACAGTTTAAAAAGTCGCATTTAAAAGAATTCGCGACGGAAAATGCTTAAATTTTCAAAATCGTCACTGATTCATTAACGATTCGTCTTGAATGAAATATGGAACGACTCGGAATGGTTTAATCAATAAAATTGGTACACATATGTGGACATACGTACATACATTGAATGAATAAATTGTGTCACTCAGTGTGCGTGTGTGTGTGTGTGTGTTCGTTCATTTGATTAATATAGATACTGAGGCGCGCTCATCCTTTCGTAGTTAAAAGTTTTGTCCTCGCTCAAGTTGTTCAATCACTAACGGCAATTATTGATGAAGTTGGAAAAATTTTCTTTCCAAAAACTGAGATTTATAAATTTTTTTTTCCTTTTTGTTATAAACTCGCAAGAGCCATGCACACACGTACATATATAACATACATATATCCACACCCACAAGCAGACTATGATGCTGGTTTCCTATTTCTTTTCTCACTCTCTCTCTCTCTTTGTGTGTTTCTCTTCCATCATTACCCACGCGGTCATTCAGAGTTATTTTGGTCATCGTTTTTCCTACGAAAGTTTGCCAAATTTACAGCGCCCAACTTCATAAATTTCGTTTGTCAACGCAAGTAAAACTTTTCGTTCGTTCGTCGTTCGTTCTTTCGTTGGTTCATTTCATTCTCGAATTGAGTTATTAGCTTACAAAAGAACAAGAAAAAGTTCCCCAAATTTGTTTCCGAACATTTTTTTATTTTTGTTTTTATACAACGTTTCAATAGCTGTGATTTCTTTTCAGAAACTCCAACAAAAAATATGAAATGCTGACAGGCATTTTTTCAAACATTAAACATACAATTTTTTTTAGGAAACAACATATTAATTCACTTTAAACGAGAGAAATATTTATAATAAAAATTGTAATATCTAATAAAAATTCTAAAAAAATAACCTGAAGATTTTCTCACTTTTCCATTCTAATTTTATAAATTTAAAATAAAGACCATAAAAAATTGCTTCAAATCGATGCCGCATGGTTTTGAAGATATAAACCTGAAATTTTCACAATTTCAAAGGCCCATAACTTCTAAACCAGATGACAGAACCGAAATTCGTTTTCATTTGTTTAATTACAAACGCATTAGACATGAATTTGTGTACATAGATCGAGCTTACGGCCCTCAATCCAAATGATATACATAGTCTAAGTCTACAGCAACAAATTCAGCCATTTTAGTAAAAAGGATAAAAGATTATAGTCAAATTTTTAGTCCAAGAGACGAAAGATTTTAGTCATAATTATATAAAATTTACGTTTTCATAGAAATGCTAAAGGCTGAGCATTTACCGGGGTCAAAAAATTAGCCTGGAACTCAGTGTGGTATCATAAGAGTTTACAAAGAACATAGAACTAATATGTTTTGATAAAAATATTAGCCGAAAATCGCAAATTATAATTGTTTATTTTAAATTATTTAGCAAAGTAAACGTTTTTAAAGTAAACGTTTTCAATTAATTAAGAATAATTTAAGGAGAGAGAAAAAGATAATAAATAACAAGAATCAAACAAAAAACGAACAATAGTAACTTTTTGAACATTTCCTAAAAAATGTAACAAATAATAAAAAAATACAACAATCCAACGGCATCAGTAACGGTAAGATTCGTCATAATAAAATCGTAAAGTAGTTGAAATGGTTGCAGCAATTACAACAATAACAAAAAACAACAACAACCAGAACAACAGCAACAACAACAACAACAACAAAAAAGATTGCAATATAGTAAATAAATAGCAATGGTAGAAGATCAAAAGAAAAAGAAGAAGAAGAAGAAGAAGACCACTAACAAGTAAGTTTAGGCGCAACAACAACAACAACAACAACCACAACAACAACAACAACAACAGCAGCAGCAGCAACAACAACAACAACAACAACAACAACAACAACAACAACAATAACAACAATTAAAACAACAACAACAACAAAACCAACAACAACAACAACAACAACAACAAAACCAACAACAACAATAATAATAATAATAATAATAATAATAATAATAATAATAATAACAACAACAACAACAACAACAACAACAACAACAACAACAACAACAACAACAACAACAACAACAACAACAACAACAACAACAACAACAACAACAACAACAAGATAATAAGAAGATAAATAACAATAGTTGAACAAGAACAAGAAGAAGAAACAGAAGACGACGACCACGAACAAACAAGTTTTAGGTGCAAAAACAACAACAACAACAACAACAACAACAAAATTTAACACCTCAATGGTAGACGTCGATGGTGATTTGTTGATTTTTACTCAACGCCTTCCAACGTGCAAATGCTCTCAAAAGAACAGCAACAAGGAGTAAAGAAGAAGAAGAAGAAGAAGAAGAAGAGGAAGAAGGGGAAAAGGAAATAAAAGACCTTAAGATTTATTTCATTTATTCCGTTTTATTTATCTTGTTTTCTTTTCATTTGGTAAATACCTTTTTAATGAGGCGTAACTGTTCTGAAAAGCTCTACGGAGGTCGGTTGGTCGAAGTTGGTTGAAGTTGGTTAAAGTTGCCCGATACGGTTGATGTTTATGATGGTCCTGTCTGACGCTGCTCAGTCGCTCGGTCAGTCGGTGTGAAACAATCTACCGGATGTTGATCAAGCAGGAAACGAAATAAACATCGTAAATATGTATGTACACGGACGAATGCGATACGAAGTACGACGTCTATAACCAGTAAAAAGAAGCACTCATTTCGTTGGAAATCGCTGAACCGGAAGTGACTTGCAGCAGCGCTGAATTACCGCGTAACACCGAGAAGCCATTTGTTCGCAGGCTGCTTCAAGGAAACTCAACAAAACAAAATGAAAGGCAATGAAACGAACTGAAATGAGCGCGACCATCTGTTGTAGCCGATGTAACCGATACCCCACCAGCAAAAGATTTGTCGATTTTTTGTTAAAGCTCATAAAAATTTAATTTTATTGGCCGTTGTTGTTTGTTGTTTTTTTTTTGTTTCTTGTCTCTCTTTTTTCATGGCGCATTAAGTATAAAACAATCGAATGATCTCCGGATTCAGCAGGAAAATATATTCGCCAGGGTGGCGACGGCTGAACGCTCCTTCGGGTGTTATCCTTACCTTACTGCCGCTGCTGATGCTTTGACCGTTGTCGGTTACACAGTCGGTGTGGATACTTTATTTCGAACATTCATTCCACCGGGTTCGAACTCGTAGTGGCTGAATAGACACAACGAAAGGCAGCTTCTCCAGTTACAGACCGGCACTGATACACAAGCACCCCCACACTTACCATTTTTCCAAGACATCGCAAATTTATCGCAGATTTTATTAAACTTTAACACTTTGAAATATATTCTCTTGTACTCGTACAATATATAAAATATACAAGAACTCCTACGTCTAAATGTTATTATTTTTAGGGCCCTTAAAAGAGTGCCCTTGAATGTTGAATACTATAACTTTGTTTCTTCTAAACGGAATTATACAATTTTTCTGTTCTTCATCGCATGACACATTTTTTACGAAAGGGCCACGCAGTGAGAGACGAGGATTCTATCAAAATGCTTAAAATCGTTTTTGTTTTTTTATGTTAAGGCTTATAACTCCGAAACTTTTTTATAGTTTTTAATTATTTAAAAAGCCTAATTTAGCCTTAGATTTTCACTTTAAGTTGAACAAAAAATAATAAAAATTCGTTCCACTGAAAAAAAGTTATCAACGCTAGAATAATGCAACGTACGAAAATTTCGTAAAATGTGTACGTAAACTTTTCTAGATTAAATGATAACTTAATACGAATCTGCTCACTCTAGAATCTAGATTAGATTAAACGAAATTCCAGAAAAGTAAATTTGTATGTTCCAGAAACAGCGGAGCACGAAGAAATGTTCATTCGAAACAAAAAAAAGGAAATATTGTGCATCGAAGTTGTCCAAAAATTGTAAATTCAAGAATATACGAATCGTTGCCGTTGTCAAACTGAGTCAGTCCTTCGTTTATATTTTATACAAATATTCATAAATCGTGAGAGCTCATCGAGATGTTCCTACTCTTTCCCTTTCTCCCGTTTTCTGCCTTTCTGTAAACAATTCTGGAATTCTCATAAGGTTCAATAGCGTCCCTTGACAGCGTTTCTTAACGACGGACGGACGGATGGACGTAGAGACGTTACTGTAGCCTAAAAATCTGTAACGAGACAAAAGTCTGCCAGAACAAAAGTAATAATAACAACAACAACAACAACTACCACGTTTACAGTGACAGTGACAGTAACAATAGGAATATTACTACTACAACAACAACAACAACAACAACAACAACAACAACAACCACCAATATCTTCCACTACTTTTTCAGTCAATTGAGTCTTCAGAATTTATTTCTGCAGTTCATGATAAGCCCGAAAATCCAGCACCGAAATGAACCAGAGCCAAACAAAACGTAACCAGAAAGTACACACACACCATGGATACACACACCCATACAAACGCACATACGCGCACATACATACATACTACACACACTCGTTTCGGAGAAGAGCGAACACAATCGATAACTGAGCATAATCGAGAATGAATGAAAAACGTTTAGTGACATGACATCAATAATAAAATAACTGCAATAACAATAGCAAAAACAACAACAACAACAACAACAACAAGAACAACAACAACAACAATACTAGCAACAACAACAATACTAGCAACAACAACAATAACTAAAGAAGAGAGAAAAATTTCTGCAATATTGCGATAGAGATATCAAATATCAGCAAAGCGACAACTACAATTGATATGAGAACTATGGTTACAAAATGGTCGTCGCTGTCGCTATTGGCAGCAATAGCAATGACAGTAATAAGAACAACAACAAAAACAACAACAACAACAACAACAACAACAAATAACAATAGTCACGACGACAAAAAAGAGCTGCACAACAATGAAAAAGCGAGCGACCAAATGCAACTGCGGCATTTACATTCGTATCCGCATCCGCATCCGCATCCGTATCCGCATCCATATCCGCAACCGAATCCGCAAACGAATCCGGCTTCACATCCGTAAAGTATTAATGGATTTTTTTTCTTCTTCTTATTGTCTTCTATTTTCGAATGTTTCTAGGATAGTTTTTGTTTTCTCTGTTTTTACGAGTATTGCTTGGGGCTTACAAAGAGAAAGAAAAAAATTGTAAGGGGAAGAAGAAGAAGAAGAAGAAGGAGAAGAAGAAGAGCTAGAGGTAGAGGCGATGGCGGCGATGCTGATGGTGCTGTTAGCGGCAAAGCGGCAGCGAAGGCGATTATTGACGCCTCGTTATGAAAATACAAAACTTAACAAAGCCAAATAATGCGAACAATAATATTTTATTATATTCAGGCGATAAGAAATATTTATTGTGTTACCTTTTAATGCTCAGCGTTGTTGAAGGTTTTGCAAAATTTTTTTTGTCGGTTTTTTTCCTTTTAGCCGCTGCTGAATGGAAATAATATTAAGGCAGGAAACGGTAGTGAGCAACGCACAAATGGCAGCATTGTTACCTTTGTTGTTGTTGTTGTTGTAAGAACTTTACAGCACTTACTTCACGGTGGTCAAGAAAATGGTCTCTCTCTATTCGATTAATTTCTACATTTCAAGAGTTTAACATAGAAAATTAATAAACCGCCGGAGAGAAGTAAGGCTGAGAGAGAGAGGGAGAGAGAGAGAGTAGGTGCAAAGTTGCACACGCCCCTGCTAACTAATACAATCACAATTCATGGCAAAATTTCGCCAACGGCCACATCCGTTTAGTTTAATAGCGCCGCAGCGAGCCCGTTCTCTCTTTCTCAGCTTTTTCATAATCTTTAGCGTATGACTGTACGGCACGGGCACGGGCTGGGGCAGGGGCAGGGGCACGTTAACTTCGGCGTGTAATCTCAGGTGGTACAAGCGCCGCACAAAGTCGGTGCGTTTCGCCACGAATGAAAGTTTTCGCGAAAATTCATATTCATAGGCTCGGCGTAAATCAACGATTTAGATTCTGGTACTCGTAGTGGCTTCCTGCGACGACGAGGACCAGCTCACCGCAGGACACCGACCGCAGCACATCCGGTACGTGCGCTGTCTACCGCCGAGAATGAAACCGGGAACGGGAATGCCTGACGCAATGTGCGAGATAAAATGGAAAGAACAATAAAGATTTGAATTATGCTGGCGACAGCGGCAGCGACAGCGACAGCGACAGCGTCAAGCGCGATAAGCATTTGCGCCCGAAACACGTTTACCGGATTTTTATACTCCGGGTAAAAAGACGCAGCTTTTGAATTAAAAACAAAAAGCTTGAAAGGAAAGAAGGGTGTACAACCCTCTCCCTTCCTCCCTGCCTGCCGGCAACAAAGAAAAATAGTCTTTTCACCAACAAAAAAAATTATAAAAAAAAACCTTAGATCTTTTATAACAATCTGTTCGCCTTCACTGCAGACCATCTTAATTCTAGATATTCTCAGTTTTGAGTTATTGATTGCCATAAATCAAGCCATGACCATGTGCTCTTTGGTTACACGTAGGTACCTACCAGACGTATTTTATACAAACACACACACAAAACACCCTTCCAATTTCACAGTTTTTTACTTGTAAATATCCCGAACACGTAGATTGCTTTTAAATCGTTGTTGTTGTTGTTGTTGTGGTTTTTTTTTTGTTGGGTGGGAAGGGGGGGGGGGAGGGAGCTCCTTCGGCAAACTTTTGCAACTCGTTCATCCTTTTTCTGTCTTTTACTCGTACCAAAACTTTAAAAATCACTGCAGTGTGAAATAAGAAAATTCGGCACTCCTGGTTTTTTTTATGCCACAAAAAATAACAAAAGATATAAGAAAAATTGTAAAGAATAAAACTCAGATTTCATCACGTTTCACGAAGTTATGAACTGAAGCAAGATGGAGAATTACGAAAGTATGTATAAGCTAAAAGTGATAGCATGGCGTTAAATTTGCGAGAGGAAAGTGCGCTTACCGCTCAATAACAAGAATCACTGAAAATATACTTACTAAAAAAAATCACCGAAAAATACTCACTAAAAATACTCACTGAAAAAAAGAATTACAAAATAATACTCACTAAAAAAATACTCATTAAAAAATACTCACTAAAAATACTCACTAAAAAGTAAAAAAATACACACTGAACAAATACTCATAAATACTCATAGTAATACTACATAATACTCACTAAAAAAATACACACTAAAAAACACTCACTAAAAATACTCACTGAAAAATACTCACTGAAAAATACTCACTGAAAAATACTCACTTAAATAATACTCAATACAAAATACTGACAGAAGAATACTCACTAAAAAATTCTCACTAAAAATACTTACTGAAAAAAACTCACTAAAATGCTCACTAAAAAATACTCACTAAAAATACCCACTGGAAAATACTCACTGAAAAAAAAAATAAAAAGTACTCACTAAAAAATACTCACTGAAAAATTACTAACTGAAAAAATACTCACTAAAAATATTTACTAAAAAATACTCACTAAAAAATACTCACTAATAAATACTGACTTAGAAATACTCTCCAAGAAATACTCAGTGACGAATACTCACTAAAAAATACTAACTAAAAAAATACTCACTAAAACATATTTGCAGAAAAAAAAGTCACTAAAAAATTGTCACTAAAAATACTGACTGACAAAAAACTCACTTAAAATGCTCACTAAAAAATACTCACAAAAAATGCCCACTGAAAAATACTTACAAATACTCACTAATAAATACTCAGTGAAGAATACTCACTAAAAAATACTAACTGAAAAAATACTCACTAAAAAATTGTCACTAAAAATACTTACTGAAAAAAATCACTATAATCCTCACTAAAAAATACTCACTAAAAAAATACTCACTAAAAAAATACTCACCACAATATACTCACTAAAAATACTCACTTAAAAAAATACTGACCAAAAAATACTCATCAAAATAACTTAATAATATTAAAATTGAAACTAACTAAAACGTCAGATTTATAAATATTAATAAAATTAACATACATATATTATAATTCCGGAAAAATACTCTTACCTTTCGTTACTCCAGCAATGAAAACTTCATTTTTGTATGTCCACAGCTTATGGTCTTTCTGAAACTGGATTTAAAAAACTTTTTTTTTAATTAATGACAAGCCATAAAACACCGGAATTATACGTCTTAGCAGGAGAAAATCCATGTTAACAAACAATATACGAGTATTTTATGTTAATGCAAGCTCTTCTGCAACTTTTCTGCCTGTTTAACAACTTCGAATACCTTTCATAAAAGAGAAGATTTTCGAAAACTTTGTACGCTTTATGATCGTACATAAAACTTCTGTGATGTTTGTGTTTTTGCAAAGAGCGAGAGAGAAAGGGAAAGAGGAAGCAGATGATGTCTTAATTTTCAGTCTACTATTTCAAAAGAAAAATTTAAATTTAAGCGGAACATACACGCGTACTCGCCGAGAGACTGCAATTATAAGCTGATTCCAGAAGTACTAGAACTTCAACACTCCCACTGTCTCTCTCTGTCTCTCTTCTCTGGCAAAAACAATGCTGCCTTCACTGGCGGCAGTAAACTCTTTGGTTGGCAGCCTTCCGTCAGTCGAAACGCGTCAGTGAGAATGTTGGAATGCATACGAAAAAACAGCATCAAGCTTCACCGCTTCTTTTTATACGCGCTTGCAACCGTTTAATCATTTCCTTTAAATCAAAATCTGGAACTCTTGCAATATACTTTACATCATACGCGCTTATAAACAGAAATCTTGTTAAAACAAAACTTTTTAATTGAGTAGGCAAAGGATTTAGGCTTAAGGAAACGCTGTGTGTGATAAAATTTAGCAAAAGGATAATTTCTAAAGTTAGTGAGTTTCTTATCTTAATTATAAAGAGTAAATGCAGATAAAACGAGTATGATGCTTATGATATATATAATCTAAGAGAGATAATTGCCATAATTGGCTTAAAAATTGGGCTAATCTTCTAAACCAAGCTACTTTTTCTCGTTGTTAACCAAACTATACCTGACAAGCTTAAATCCAATCCGTTCGCTGATTTTCTCTATCACTTTTAGTTTACGAGATATCCAGTTTAAGAGATTAGAGAAATCGGAAATGTCGTCTTTTCTACTCTTAATGTGCCCAAACGTAGCAAAAGTTTGAGCATTTATGTTACGTACATCACGAGATAATCTTTCTCCAGCTGAGAGAAAACTGCTTACAGCAGCAGAAAATCCATCCATCTTCTTTTCACTGCACAATAAAATGGTTAAACAGAGAGATAATTTTGCTTTTCAGATCTTTCGTTTTGAGAAAAATGTCCGAAAATGTCTGAAAGCCAGCCATTGCTGGCCGTTGTGCTACTATTCGTTCATGCATATACCTTTCTATCTCCATCTCCGTCTCCATTTCTCTCTCCCTTTGTCTCGCTTTTACTGTTCCTTCCTCATTTGCTTGCTGAAGTGAAGAAAGAGAAAAATTTAAAAGTCTGCAATGGCCACCATAACGGTTAAATGCACTGCAAAGCCATTTGCATCTGTTGGCCATTAAAAAAAAAAAAACGCTACCAGCAGCAGCAACAGCAGCTGCAGGAGCAACACTGCCGCCACCACCACTGCCAACAACAACAACAATCCCACTAATTCTCGAATTAGCCAAGCTCTGATGAATGTCAAAACCATCAATCATTGAATCCAGCCAAATGCTATGAGATTCATGAAACCTCCTTCCATGGAAGGAATGTTTCGATGCCTTTCGAGCGGTGCAACCTTTTTTAAGAAGATTAGAGATCAGCTGCACATAACGTGGTTGTAAAATTTTTACTATCATCATTTGAAAATCAGCCAACCAACCGTAATGATTTCAACAGACAGATAAAGTTTTAAGTTTTAAAAATTTTTTTTAATTAAACATCTTTCGTCGCTTCTCATCTATTTAAGAACTAGGATTAATTTCATTGGAAATTAAAAAAAAAAATATAGAATGAAAAAGCATCATACTCACTCTCCTTTGGACTTTGGTACTCATTCCATCACGATTCTTAAATTTAACTTTTTTATATCATTTTAATGTGATGTGATCTTAATCAAAATTTTGATCAAATTTTTTGAAAAAATAAATGTTAAAATTTGAATTTCGTGATAAAGTTTGACTAGAAATTTTTTACGAAAAATTCCTCAATAAGTGCAATATATTTTATTTTCTAACACAGAACACTCTATTAACGGTTGAGAGCCTGAGGGTTCTACACGGTAAGATTTTCGAGCAAATGTAAAATTACAAAACATACTTGTTGAGTTAAAAAAGTCTCGCTCAGATTCATTTCAACGCTTGATCGAATTGGAATGAAAGTTTTGGCGAATTTCTCCTATAATTTCTCCATACTACCAAACCATTGGATCTGGTTTAAACCTTTGAGGTTACCATTTTCCATAGCGCTTTGAGAGATTAATGTCTTCTGCTGTTTTTTTTTTCTGTAATATCGGTGTCTTCATTGTTTTTTCTCTTTCTTTTACATTTCATTTTTTCCCTTTTCTTTAACTCTTAAAAACTTAATTAATTTATTAATTAAATAATTTTTCCCTTCTCTTTAACTCTTAACAACTTAATTAATATACTTCAGCAGATCGTTGTTTTCTATTTGAAATTTGTAAACATATTATTTACCACAGAAATATTTAGCAGTTCTCATATTTTTCCTTGACTTCAAAACTATTTTTAATCTCAAAACTATTTCGCAATCAATTTTGCAGTTTCTGCGAATATCAGGAGGGAAGTAATGAAGGTAAGAAGGGCTCTCTTTCGGAAGAAAACTTGTCTGTTTGAGTGCGGTACAATTTAGTTTAGTTCAATTTCAGTGGTTTTTGCAAATATTTTAGAAATGAAATAAGTTTTATGGGAATTTCAAGATATTTCAAGAAATTCAAAATATTTTGCCACAATTTCGTGTCGAAGGTTTACAACATTTTTATCAACGATGATTTTTTAAGGATTTCTTTAAATGTAAAATTATGTAATAAAAATGTAAATTAACTGAAAAAGCAGTACAATTAACAATAAACGCAGATGTTTAGAGCAATTTTCTTGAGTTCCTGAGTTACAAATTTCAAAACTTTTAACCCTTTAGGTTTAAAAATTCTACCAAAAGTAGCACTTTTTTCTATTCATCTTTAAATATATCAAAATATGTACATATGTATATATAATCTTCGTATTCTTATTTTTTTTCTCTTTTTAAGGATTAAGATTTCTGCATGAATTTTCATATCGTTTATGGTGTATGAATTTCCATATTATGTATTTCTCTCCTCTCCTCTCCTCTCCTCTCCTTTTCTCTTTGTTGCAGAAAAATCGTTGTTGTCAGCAAGAGTTTCGTAATTGTTGTTGCTGTTGGTGGTGTTGGTTTTTTACTCTCTTTTAGTTCTTAAATGGATTTTGTTGAAAATATTTCAAAATGAAATTTTGTTTTAAAGGCACTTGTTTTTCTCTTCCACTCTCTTCCCCTAAGATATTTTTTTATCTCATTTATTGCAACATATGTTGCATGAATGCATGGCTGAAGGAAAATTTTCGTTAAATTAAGAAATTTCTTTGTCGGCAATACGTTGAAGATTGTGGAAAGCAAAGTAAAATTGTCTTCAGCAATAATGACAGCATGACGGCTGGCTGCTACGGGGTGAAGGGAGGGGGAGGGGGGAGGTATGGAGAAATAAGAAGGAAGATGAGCGAAGATTCTGTCGATTGGCTTCTTCTTGTGCGCAAAGTGAAGAAAGAAGCACTAAAAAGTTTTAATAACTTTGCACGTAATTAGCGAAATATGCTTTGGTTTATTGTTGCACTAAAGTTGCGCCGAATCTTTTGCAGATTTTCCCAGAGCAAAAGCATACTCGTAACAACTGCAATGGTAAGAAAAAATTAAATTAAAACATCTGCCATAGCATCCACCACATCATGGGTAGCTATCCAAGAGAGTCATGCATGAGTATCACTCATGAGTCAAGTATCTTAATCAAGTGCAGAACAGAAACGACATCTACCAAAAGTCTTAAGAAAAACGCTATAACCTTTTTGGCCGAAAACCTTTTACTTTAATTTAAACTCTCTTTTGCTCTGTTATATTTTAATTAAGTGCTTAATATTTTGTCTTTTGGCTTTCATTATTTCTTTCATTCTTCCATTTTCGTAATATTTTCTTATCTCAGTGCAATATATTGTATTGTATTCATTCTCTTTGAGATCGTAAAACTTTTGCTCGCAAAAATTCTGGTGCATTCACTTTAGCACTTTGATAAATGGTCTTCTAGTCATGACTTCTATGTACATACAAGTACATATGTACGAGTACATTCCTGAGAATATTGCATTCTTTTCGAACGACAAATTTTGCAATGAAAATGTCAAGTGTTAAAATTCTTTACAGTAAAATTAAAAAACCTGCTTCAGTTTTTAGCAGTTTTGAAAAAACAAACAATTCATTGGTGGCCCGAGATGAAATGAAATTCATTTAAGCAAAACGGAGAAGAAAAAAAAAATTAAGAATAGACAGAAAATATTTGAATATTAATGTTTTTTGGTGTTGTGTTTGCTTTGTTAATATGTTTCAAGTAAAAATTTTCTTTTATTTCGTTTTGTTCGTCAATTTCCTGTAAATGGATACTATCTCTCTTGTGCAGAAAACAAAAACTTTTTTTTTCTTGTTAATGGACTGAATAGCGTGATACAATTTCTCAAAATCAAAATCAACACAAATAAAAAACAAAAGTCAAATAGAGTTAAGTCAAATCAAAGCAAGTCAAGTCAAGTCGAGTCAAAACAAATCAAGTCAAATCAAATCAAGTCAAGCAAAATTAAATTAAATAATATCGAAATGAAATCAAGTCAAGTGAAATTAAGAGAAATTAAGTCAAATCAACACAAATCAAGAAAAACCAAGCCAAATCAAGTCAAGTCAAACAAAATAAAATACAGAAAAATCAAGTTAAATCAGGTGAATTCAAGTCAAATCAAGTCAAGTGAAGTCAAGACAAATCAAGTCAAAAGTTAAATCAAATAAAATCAATCCAAATAAGGTCAAGTCAAATCAAGATAAATCAAATCAAATCAAATCAAATTAAGTCAAGTTAAATTAAATAAAGTCAAACCAAATCAAGTCAAATCAACACAAATCAAGAAACGCAAAAAGAAAGTCAAATCATGTGCACAATGTTAATGAAGTCAAATCAAAGCAAGTCAAGTCAAGTAAAGTCAAATCAAATAAAACAAAGTCAAATCAAGTCAAATCAGGTGAAGTCAGATCAACTCAAGTCTAATCAAGTTAAAAAATCAATCCAAATAAAGATAAGATAAATCAATCCAATTAACAAAATCAAGAAAAACTAAGTCAAATCAGCTTAATCAAGTAAAATCAAAGCAAGTTTGGTCAAGTCTAGTCGAGTCAAGAGAAATCAAGTCAAATCAATTCAAGTCAAGTCAAGTTAAATTGAATAAAATCAATCCAAATCAAGACAAGTCAAATCAAGGGAAATCAAGTAAAATCAAGTTAATCAAATCAAATCAAATCAAAGCAAGTCAAGTCAAGTTAAATCAAATTAAATAAAGGCAGTTCTATTAATATTTGATGTTGGAATATCTGACTATGCTGCTAGTCACACCGTTTTGTACTGACGGAAGGATTAAAATATTGTCGTTCATTTTTTCTTTATCACAAAATAATAATATTTTTCTAAAAATATTTATGAATCACTTGCAGTTTTTGTTTTTTTATTTCTATTATGAAAGAAAACGCTTAGAAACTAATCGTTATCAAAAAGTATTAGTAGTAGATTTTTGCTAAAACAACCTTATGATAAACACGCATTTTGTTTTTATAATTTCTAAATTAAAAGAAACCGTTTTTGCGGTTTTGGTTCTTTATTTAATTTCTAAAATTATACTATTTGTATAATCATTATCAAGAAAATAATGGTATTTTGATAAAACTCTTTTTGAATAGATTACGCTTTTGTTTTGTATTTCTTTTGAAGACATACTCAAAACAAAAAACCGCAATTAGTTAATTTATTTGAAAAAATATTTGAATTTTGATAAAATCGACGCTATGAAATAACTTCTAAAATAAAAGTTTTTAGAAAGTGCAAAATATTTTTTATTGAACAATTTTTTGAAATCGTTATGAATCACTTTTAGTTTTTGTTTTAAAAATTTCTTACTCCAAGCAACCACTGGGTACTTAATCTTCGTCAAGAAATATTCGACGGTTTTATTCCTTTCTTGTTGCTATTGTTGTGGCATAAAATAAAAATAAATGTATGTTTTAGTGTTTGACAAACTATTTATATTATTTATTCTTGAAAACAAAATCCTCGACGCTAGAAAAGCTCTTCAAGAGAGACAAGACGAAAAAGAAAAATAACTGGCATGTTTATTTTAACACTAAATGATTTGTTTCGAATTTAACTTCAAATTTTTGTTAAAATTTCGTTTGTTTAATTTGTGGTATTTTCCGTTGATGCAATTGTTGATTCTGGGGTTGTTGTATTTACGGGTAATAATTGACCAGCCATGCACTTTTCCAATTCGTCGTCAGTGTCCAACGAAGCGGTATTGTATAATTTGAGGGCATCGCTTTGGCATGTGGTCTGCTCAAAATCAATTTGCTCATACTCCATCTTCAAGAAGGAAGCCTGAACATTGGAGGACATGGATACGCCCTTCAACTCGGTGGAGCCTGTGTTAGCCTGTAATCGAAGGAGAAAAGTTATTTGTCTTGCTCTCCGCAAAGAGCACTCTCCACAGCGCCACGTTCCTCTCGCCACATTCCATTCTCTCTTACCTCTTCGGCGTAGCAGGCAAAAAATTGCAGACCATCGTTTATATTTTGGCAAGCATTCAGTCGGGCGCATGCGGAGCCACTGGCGGCCACGACAGATTTACGCTTGCCAGTGGTCTGCTGTGACAGCTTTGTTTTCGATTCGGCAGCTGTATTTCGGCAAAAATTGGTCTGATTCCGGTAAATGGCTAGATTTCGTAGGTGTTTTTGTTCGCTGTACTGGAAGCACCTCTCCAAGTCTTGACTGCTAATATCGAAAGTGACGGGCACCGCTCCGGAACGGGCCATGAGGAGCGGAGGTGCTGTTAAAGCGTGAAATAGCGTTCGCATGGTATGACGCTGCTGTTCCATAATCACGTCTGTAACATCGACGGCGGCCATGGCGGCGACGGCAGCCATAAACGCGCAGCACAGCATTAGCAAACTGATTGGATTCATGGTGCTTTCAACTAACTTTAAAGTCTGCAAAGTTTATAAATTCAAAAAAAATCAAACTTTCTGGCTTTCTCAAAACGATCGACGTCTTGTTGATTTGGCACTTTTCCGTTTACTATTAATCGATTGTTACATGTTGGGCCTTTTATAGCGATCATTTGGCGCACATTTTATTGAAAATGAATGAAGGCTCTTATCGTGCTGCGATTCCGCATACGATTCCGCATGCTCGCTATCTTGATTTATTAATTTATAAATAAAGTATAGCTTCCATTTCGTTTGAACCTTATCTTTCCCAAAACACGGGGCAGTGCATGGTTAAAATCTGTAAGGTTGATATAAACTGAAGAATGACAAACGAGCCTGACCCATGGCAGCAATCACCGGAACAAGTGGTCATTTACCTTCGGTATGTGAAGTGTCAAAGAACTTAAGAGAATAAAAAAAAAAATTTGGCACCCATTTTTGGATGAGTTTTTTAAGTTGTTATGATTGAAACAAATTCTTTCTACTAAAAAGTATTTAAAGAATTATTATAATTACTTATGGCTCGTGTAAAAGTTTTGAAAAGAAATAGTTAAAAATTAAAATACTCCACATAATTTTTTTAAAAAAAAGTATGTTTTTCTTCTATTCATCAATAAAAAGTAGTTTTTATTATTATCAATCGTCATTCAATTGTATTGTTGAGGATTTTGATTAGAATTCTTAAATTAGAATTGAAACAAAGTTTTAATTTGGAAAAAAGAATTAATTTTTCGGAACATAAGAAACGTTAAGACATCAAAACATTGAGGATTTAAATATTTCAAAATAAGTATTAAATTAGTCAAAAATTAAAATCAAAATTTATACACTTAAAATAATATATTACACTATTCCGAAGGCTTTAATTATGAACGATACATAGTCCTTCATTTCAGTGGCTCATTGGTTAATTTCTTCAAATCCCTCGAATTGCCGACCTCAATTCTTTATATATTATGTTCCTTGTTTCCTGACCGTTGCTTTCGTTGGAATGATGATTCCAACCGGATGATTCTTTAGATTTCTTCCTCAAACCATCCTTAGTTTTCCTGCTTCTGCTGTCATTTTCACTGACAGAGGTGTCGATTTCACTGGAGTTACTGCTACTGTTACTTCCACTGGAAGAGCCTTTAGATTTCTTCCTCAAACCGTCCTTTGTTTTCCTGCTTCTGCTGTCATTTTCACTGACAGAGGTGTCGATTTCACTGGAGTTACTGTTACTGCTACTTTCATTGGATAATTCTTTAAATTTCTTCCTTAAACCGTCCTTAGTTTTCCTGCTTCTGCTATCACTTTCACTGGAAGAGCTGCTGCTTTCACTGGAATCACTGCTACTGCTACTTCCACTGGAAGATTCTTTAGATTTCTTCCTTAAACCGTCCTTATTTTTCCTGCTTCTGCTATCACTTTCACTGGAAGAGCCGCTGCTTTCACTTGAAGAGCTGCTGCTTTCACTTGAAGAGCTGCTGCTTTCACTGGAATCACTGCTACTGCTACTTTCACTGGATGATCCTTTAGCTTTCTTCCTCAAACCGTCCTTAGTTTTCCTGCTTTTGCTGTCACTTTCACTGGAAGAGCTGCTGCTTTCACTGGAATCACTGCTACTGCTACTTCCACTGGAAGACTCTTTAGATTTCTTCCTTAAACCGTCCTTAGTTTTCCTGCTTCTGCTATCACTTTCACTGGAAGAGCCGCTGCTTTCACTTGAAGAGCTGCTGCTTTCACTGGAATCACTGCTACTGCTACTTTCACTGGATGATCCTTTAGATTTCTTCCTCAAAACGTCCTTAGTTTTCCTGCTCCTGCTGTCACTTTCACTGGAAGAGCTGCTGCTTTCACTTGAAGAGCTGCTGCTTTCACTGGAATCACTGCTACTGCTACTTTCACTGGATGATCCTTTAGATTTCTTCCTTAAAACGTCCTTAGTTTTCCTGCTCCTGCTGTCACTTTCACTGGAAGAGCTGCTGCTTTCACTGGAATCACTGCTTTTGCTCTCACTGGAATCACTGCTTTTGCTCTCACTAGAATCACTGCTTTTGCTCTCGCTGGAATCACTGCTTTTGCTCTCGCTGGAATCACTGCTTTTGCTTTCACTGGAAATACTGCTTTTGCTCTCGCTGGAAACACTACTTTTGCTTTCACTGGAATCACGTCCCTTCGAATGACTACCATTACTTTCACTGGATATAGATTCCTTACTCTCACTTTCTTTGTTACTATTTTCGGATTCGTTGCTACTCTCGTTTGAACTTTCGTTCGGTTTGGAACTAGTCGATTTTTCTTCTTCTGCTCTCTCTGTCGTCGTCGTCGTCGTCGTTCCTGATGATTCAGGAGTTGAAGTTATTTCGGTGTTACCATTTGAATCTTTTTCGGTTGTGATCTCGTTCGTTGTTGTTGTATCTGGTATTGGCGTTGGTACATCAGGATTAATAGTCTCTTTCTCTGAATCCAACTGCTCCACAGTAATCACTCCAGCTGTAGATATCTGCAGTAAGGAGAAGAGGATACATGATACTAGTATCAGAATTTTGGAATCCATCGTATTATCTTCTGATGCTTTCTTCAAGTCTATGAAGGTTTGTGTCTCAATCATAAGAAGTCATCGTATTTATACAAAAATTTTTGTGTCTTGGTATCTTAAAAATTTGAATTTGTCAGAGAGATGGATTTATCATTGAACAAATATAATTTACATTATAAAATCTAAAATACTAGCAGTATTTGCTTGGATTATCATTGCTGTTATCATTGCTTATGATTGTTAAAATTATCTGATTTCTTGGCGAATTTTATAAGCTAATTTTTGTTTATTTATTCTTATAATTATCTAATAATATTTATTGGTTTATTCTATAATTATAATCTCATCACTCAGCGTTTATTTATCATCGAAAACAAATTAATTCCAAACTAATTCATTCTTTACGTAATTCGTTAAAAAATATGCGGAATTTTAACAAAAGCGTCAAAAGGCTTTTCATTTTTGGTC
Organism: Conops quadrifasciatus; assembly: GCA_949752815.1. NCBI lineage: Eukaryota > Metazoa > Arthropoda > Insecta > Diptera > Conopidae > Conops > Conops quadrifasciatus. Next base: position 5,236,698 of record OX457077.1, read on the forward strand.
TCCAGCTTCTTCCTTCCTTCAACCTTCAAAAGGTTGCATGGGTTTTGATGTTACCATAGTCTGAATGTAGATTTTTTCACTAAGAATGCAATTGTTGTTTGGGGCAAGTCTTTGTCTATCACAAATGTTACAATGGTGTGCATATTTCCAAATTAATTCTGAAGATATTACGGATGATAAATGTCGTTGACAATCGATCATATAAAAAAAAAAAGAGAAAAATAACCTCCGGCCAAAAGTGTAATCGCTTTAAAAACGTTACCGATTTTCAAACATATGATTATTAGTAGATGATTCATGTATATCATTTATGTTATTTTCATAAAAATTTGTCATTTTTTTAATAGAAATTAGTCATTTTTTTAATAGCCATTAGTCATTTTCTTAATCAAACATCGTTTGCTCTAAAACTGTTAAATTCTTATCGCGAATCAGTACAAATTTTGTTCTCTTAACAACATTTTATTTTTAAAAATAAGTTGAATAAGTTTGTGATAAAAGTGATAACATTTCTCAACAAAATACAATAAATATATATCTCTTTCAAATATCAAATTTAAGTTTGGTGAAACTTTGAAATGCATTAAATATGATTCTGTAAAAACATGAATTTATGATAAAAGTGATGACATTTATTATAATAAATAAATTATAATAAATAACGATAATTACCTATCAATATATTGAATGAATATTATATTACTCATATTGAATTATTTTGGATTAAAATATTGCATCAATATTTGTTAATATTGAATTATTTTGGATTAAATTTGAAACGTGATCAAAATCAAATCAGCCTCATCCAAGGTATAAATTTTTTTTTTTATAAATTTTATAAAAGGAAATTTATTATGTTTTGTTGATGCTTAAAACCTAAACATTATTTTTTTATTTGTGCCGTGAATGATTTCTACATATAAAATTTCTTATATCATATACTCATTTATGTAATTTATGTAATTATTATTACATAAATTCATAACTTTATTTTTGTCATTGTAATAGTTTTTGTTTTCTTTTTTTTTTAATCTTTAATATTATTTTTTCATAATCGCATTAGAAATCATTACTTTTTCCACCAAGCTTTTTTCATAACATTAATTGATGATAATTCTTATGATTTTAAAGCATTAGTTGCATAGACTTCTGCTTGAATCCTTTTTCTAGATTAAATCTGCTTTTCGGACAACTAAAGCTTCCCAGCACGATAGACTCAGAGGGTTTGTGAAGCGCCGATGGCACAAAATCACCGAGAATACAGCTATGCATCCTTTTATTTATGCCATACTTCATTCGTATGGCATTTATTTTGGTCGAAATCAATCATTGCATTGATATTGCATTTTCATACCATCCATTCATTGATCGTTCCATTTTAGAAGCCTTCCGAGTCGACACCAGTCGGCGATGGATAACATTGAAATGGATTTCATTTAAAATTCTTGAATAATAATAGCTACATGTGCGTTACTTAAACCGAACCTAAAGCTCTACTTTAGGGAAGTGTTAAAATTGCGAAACAAGTTAGTTAGTATAATTAAAAATACACAAAAGACGATTATGACAGTTGTTTAAATACAGCTGATTATATTATTGCAGGCGTTAGCGGTTTGTGTGAATAACTTGTTTCCGCATCAATAAAGCGAGAGCTTATTTCAATTTCAAGTATTATTTTGTTTATTCATTAACGCTTACTTATTATAAGATTAATTTACAATGTCACGATATTTCCAATGAACTCACCACATTTTAATTAGTTCAGCCGTTTCATCGGCTCGACGAACAAAGATAGCGCTGCTGATGCATATTCAATAGTTCGAAACAATCTAAGTACTCGTAATTGCGGTATTATGCATTCCTCGGTACATCACCGAACCGGAGACTACTACTATTGTAAATAACTATGTAGTTATAGTGGAGTGTAGTATAGCAAAAGTCGTATATAAATCGTATGAGAGTTAGTAAATTCATTCATTTAGTCTTCGCTCGTCGTTAGTGCTTTACAATGTATTTTTCCAAAATAAATCTTGCCATTTTTGCTCTACTCGCTTTATGTCTGTTTGGCATGGTTACTGCTGATGGTAAGTTATGGAGATATTTCCTTCCCGGAGCAAGAGGAGGCAGAAGAGTATGTGACTTTAACTTTTTGTAATTTCTTTTGAAGGTTGTCCACCAAATCAAGAATTCTCTTCATGTGGCACCGCTTGTCCGCTCTCTTGCGACAGACCGACTCCGGGAATCTGCACCCTGCAATGCATTGTCGGTTGCCGTTGTAAAAGTGGTTACTTGCTGAATCGTGAGGGAGCCTGCGTTCGACCATCGGAATGTTGAGTCATGAGTCAGAACCAAATTTCATCTTGATCTTGATTATTTAAAATATAACGAATATTTCAAAATAATTTACAAATAAATAATTTACAAAAAATGAATTATTAAATAATTTACGAAAAAAATTAAACGATTTTTTTGCAATGGATTGATTTAAAACTAATTTCAATGGATTAATTTAAAAATATGTACTTTCAGAATATTTTCGAGCAACTTTTGAAGCAATTAAAAGTTTTTTCAATGAGCCTTCAAAATAATATCAATACGTATAAGCTTTCAATGCAAGCTTATAGCACATAATTTAAGACATATTTTAATTGACTTTTTGACAGCTATAAGAAATCTTCGAATAATTTAGAATGTGAGTCAATATGATTGTAATAAATTTTCGAAGTGATATCAATGGCTCGCCACTGAAGTGATTTCAGTGAGTTTCCAAACTGTTCTCAAAGAATCATTAAAACTTCTTTGATTTGGAACGTTTTCTCACAACGAATTGTAAAAGGTGATTAAATGAAACGCGAAAATTCTTAAACTACGAGCTTTCAAACGGATTAAAGTAATTTGAAGGAGTTTACAAATCAACGTCAAGTAATCTCAATGATCTGTCAATTATTAGGTGCCATTTGACAGATTATAATGATTGACAGATACAATAATTTGACAGACAGAAGAACTGTGAGTTACCAACCTGTTCTCAAAAAACTGTCAAAAAGTGATTAACTGAAACGGGATAATTAATTATATTTTCAATTTTAAACTAATTAAAGCAATTTCAATGAGTTTTCAAATGAACGTCAATCTCAATGATCTGTTAAAGTGACTTGTGACAATGAGCTCTCAAATAGATTTTAATAATCGGTCAAAATCATTATTCAAATAACTTTCAAAATGATTTCATGTATCGTCAGAATGTTTTCTTAATAATATTTTTCTCTCCTTTTTGTGTTTTTTTCTCCTTCATTATTAACGCTTAGCTACAAAGAGATTTGCTGAGTAATACTTTAATACTTTAAAGCGTTAAACCACGTTATTCTACGAAACCAATGAATATTATTTATAATACAGCAGTCTTCATTCTCTACGTAACCGACAGTCCGAAGTCATTTGCTTCAAAAAAGGTTGTCATGGTGATAAGGATGATTTATTTTTTAACTTGTTTTTAAATTTTTTAGATAATGCCAATTTGGGGACACGGCCCATACTAAGTGCTAAATATCGTAAAAGCGCGAATTTGTCAAACGTACAATTTAATATTTAATAAGATTATTTACAAATCTCGCGATTTACGATTTTCGCCAAATATAAAAAGCCACTTTTAACCTTGATTGTGGCCATGATTATGTTATTTACTTTTGTGAGGTTCTCATTTATTTCTGAGGCGTCATTTAAGAGTTTTTGCAAAATTCTAAAGAATTCGCATTAATAATTGATTTAATTTATTGCATTGATTGCTTATGAATTGTATTGTTAGTGTCATTTTCACTATCAATATATTTTTCAAAATCTTGAAATTTTATTACGCATAGCATATGCCATAAAACTAACTAAAATTCGAAATCCTAAAGCTTATTTACGGCATTTGATTACATTTTTTTATTATCACAAAAAAATCACCATACAATCAATCACACAATCATTGTATGAACAATGATTGATAGTGAAAATGACAATAATAATACATTTTATACGCAATTCATAATCAATGCAATAAATTAAATGTTTTCTGTTTTAATATGAATTCTAAAGAATTCAGATACGAACTCAGAATTCTCAGAACTCTTTAGACTTTTATTTAGTCACGTTCTCGAATTAGTTAAGCAAATAACTCCCTGAAAGTGACAGCAAAAATCGGTAGTTAAAGATCAATTACTCAATTTGAATTCGATCATTACTCAATCACTTTCGAAGATCCTCAAGATGAACATTTTATATATGTTTATATCTTTGTTATACACTGTCATTAGCACTGACTTTGGCTTCACAAAAAAGTACTTAAAAGCCAACAGTACTAATAAATGCCAGCAGTCATTAACCATTAATGTCATTAACAATAATAACTAAAACACTTAAAACTATGCTAACAAAAGTTTTACTAATTTTGATGGTTGTTGAATTGAATTAAATTTTAAACTAAAAGCTAGCAAAAAAAACGGAACGATCATTTTTTTCAACTGTCCGTCTTTTGTTGTTTTGTTGTTTTCTTCTCTTAGGACAAGTTTTAATACACAATACTTTGCCAAGGCGGTCGTCATCGTGTCATCGTCCGTCTTTCTCTTGTCTCTGTTGCTAATTAAATTTATAATTGCACAAACAAATTGCATTTATTTCAAAGTTTTTCACTTAAAAATTTCACACTAACTTCGAAAAATCGAGTAAAGTGAAGACGTGGCTGCCATGAGTCTATTACTGAGACAACTGGAAGGGGTCGTGGGTATGATGAATACGTGGAAGATCTTTTGGGCTTCTTTTAAAAACGATCTATGGCTATCAATTATATTTTGGCAGTATATCGCCAGTACAATAAATACAATATATACAGGCTGCGCCAGCTTTTATGCCGGTCAACATAAATAAAAATACCTCATATATAGAAATCGGTTTTTTTTTCAAATTTTTTTTTTTTTTATTATTCACATACCGACATAAAATATGGCGCACCCTGTTTATATTATGTAGATATTAGTATATTATTAAAAAATCATGCATATATTCAAAATTTCGAGTAATTTTTAAAAATACGAGTATACTCCGATACGTAAATATACTAATCCTTACGAGTAGATCTAGAAACTCCATCACAAGGCTCAAATAGAATGGATTTTGACGGTAACATCGTCACTGCAAATCAGTTATTTTCATTTTTAAAGTCATAATATATAAATTTACCAATATATTTAGTTTTATTTCTCAATCTCATGCGATATTGTGAGCTTATTAAAATTTATGTAATCAATTAAATTAATTATAGTAAAATGAATACTATAGCGGACGTATGCACTTTCTACAATACAGTAGTATCGTAAGACGAGGGTAAAGAAGTAAATACATATATTCACGTTTACACGAAGGGAATATTTGATGACTTTGCCTTTAAACTTTCGAAATCTATGTAATTTGTAATTTTATTGATGGAACAAGACGTATAGAGAAAGAGTGGGGCCAAATAGTTTGTAGGAAAGGCGTGGTTGGGGGGGAGAGTGTTAGTTAAGGAAATATTGTAGTCCTCAATGATGGCTGAAGGGTGTTCCTTACATCTCTTTAGGAACGTCGATTACGCCATTTTATTTCATTTGTAACTTCAATAAATAAAGTTAGTAAAATTTCTGGAAAATCACTAACGTGAATGAGTTTTTCTGCTGCTGATGATGATGCTGATGATGCTGATGATGATGATGATAAATGATACACTCTCTGAGAAATGACATGAACATAACAAATCACTGACATTTCATTTAAATGCTAACATTTTTAATGTGAAATGTTTGTAACAAATGTTCGTCTTTCTCATATCCTTCCACTTTACTTTCCACTCACTTCTTCTTCTATTTCTTTACATTTTCAATTTTTCCAACTCCAGAGATTCCTAGAGATTCAAGAAGCAAAGAGCAACCGCTACAAAAACAACAACAAAAACAACAACAATACAAAAGAACCAAGTACAGAGAAGTTGGCTGGATTACAAATCAAAATCGAAATCAATTCTCTATCAAATAAAATAAGTTTAAGTTGATTTTGATTATGTTTTATTTACTCTTTTAATTAAAATGTTTTAAAAAATAGTTTCAGATTAAGCAAATTTTCAGCATTTTAGGATTTTTAATGTTTTTAATGATTTAAATATTTAAAAAGAAATTTTGAAACAAAAGTTTAAGAATTAATTATTGCCATTAAAGCATTATTACAACGCTTGACTTCTCAACAACTTACCGATATTGAATTGAAACTCATTGAGAAGCGGTTGTACTTGATTCCGTGGAAGGTGTTGAATCATCGGCTGTTGACCCGTCAGTTGTTGAGTCATCTGTTGTTGACTCGCCAGTTGTTGACTCGCCAGTTGTCGACTCGCCAGTTGTGGACTCGTCAGTTGTTGACTCGCCAGTTGTTGACTCGTCAGTTGTCGACTCGCCAGTTGTGGAATCGCCAGTTGTGGAATCGCCAGTTGTTGACTCGTCAGTTGTCGACTCGCCAGTTGTTGACTCGCCAGTTGTTGACTCGTCAGTTGTCGACTCGCCAGTTGTGGAATCACCAGTTGTGGACCCGCCAGTTGTTGACTCGTCAGTTGTCGACTCGCCAGTTGTGGAATCGCCAGTTGTTGACTCGTCAGTTGTCGACTCGCCAGTTGTGGAATCGCCAGTTGTTGACTCGTCAGTTGTCGACTCGCCAGTTGTGGACTCGTCAGTTGTCGACTCGCCAGTTGTGGACTCGTCAGTTGTCGACTCGCCAGTTGTGGACTCGCCAGTTGTTGTCTCGTCAGTTGTTGACTCACCAATTGTTAAGTCACCAGTTGTTGACTCGCCAGTTGTCGACTCGCCAGTTGTTGACACATCAGTTGTCGATTCGCCAGTTGTGGAATCGCCAGTTGTTGACTCGTCAGTTGTCGACTCGCCAGTTGTGGACTCGTCAGTTGTCGACTCGCCAGTTGTGGACTCGCCAGTTGTTGACTCGCCAGTTGTTGTCTCGTCAGTTGTTGACTCACCAATTGTTGAGTCACCAGTTGTTGACTCGCCAGTTGTCGACTCGCCAGTTGTCGACTCGCCAGTTGTGGACTCGCTAGTTGTTGAGTCAACAGTTGTCGACTCGCCAGTTGTGGACTCGTCAGTTGTCGACTCGCCAGTTGTGGACTCGCTAATTGTTGAGTCACCAGTTGTTGACTCGCCAGTTGTCGACTCGCCAGTTGTCGACTCGCCAGTTGTGGACTCGCCAGTTGTCGACTCACCAGTTGTTGACTCACCAGTTGTTGACTCGCCAGTTGATGACTCTCCAGTTGTCGACTCCCTAGTTGTAGATTTGCCTGTTGTTGATTCGTCAGTTGTCGATTCGCTAGTTTCTGACTCGTCAGTTGTCGATTCGCCAGTTGTTGGCTCGCCAGTTGTCGACTCGCTAGTTGTCGATTCGCCAGTTGTTGACTCGCCAGTTATCGACTCGCCAGTTGTTGACTCTCCAGTCGTTGACTCGTCAGTTGTTGACACATCAGCTGTTGACTCGCTAGTTGTCGATTCGCCAGTTGTTGACTCGCCAGTTATCGACTCGCCAGTTGTTGACTCTCCAGTTGTCGACTCACCAGTCGTTGACTCGTCAGTTGTTGACACATCAGTTGTCGACTCGCCAGTTGTTGACACATCAGTTGTCGATTCGCCAGTTGTTGATTCGCTAGTTGTTGACTGGCCAGTTGTCGACTCGCCAGTTGTCGATTCGCCAGTTGTTGACTCGCCAGTTGTCGACTCGCCTGTTGTCGATTCGTCAGTTGTCGATTCGCCAGTTGTTGACTCGTCAGTTGTCGACTCGCCAGTTGTCGACTCGCCAGTTGTGGATTCGCCAGGTGTCGATTCGTCAGTTGTTGACTCTCCAGTTGTCGATTCACCAGTCGTTGACTCGTCAGTTGTTGACTCACCAGTCGTTGACTCGTCAGTTGTCGACTCGCCAGTTGTCGACACGCCAGTTGTCGATTCGCCAGGTGTCGATTCGCCAGTTGTTGACTCTCCAGTTGTCGATTCACCAGTCGTTGACTCGTCAGTTGTTGACTCACCAGTCGTTGACTCGTCAGTTGTGGACTCGTCAGTTGCTGACTCGCCAGTTGCTGACTCGCCAGTTGTTGACTCGTCAGTTGTTGACTCGCCAGTTGTTGACTCGCCAGTTGTTGATTCGGTGGGTTTAGTTGATTCTGTAGTGGATCCAGTTAAATCGGTAGTTGAGTCTTTTGATGTTTCTGTCGTTGAACCTTCAGTTGAAGATGAATCGGTTGTTGTTGTTGTTGTTTCGGGTGTTGTTGATTCGGTGGTGGTTGGACTTGTTGATGTGGTCGTCGTTGGCTGTTTTGTGCTCGATTCTGTAGTCGTTTTCGTTGTTGTTGTTGGATTCGTTGGTGTTCCTGTCGTTTGTGGTGGTGCTATTGTCAAAGGTTCCTCCGGATTTTCATCTAGACAAACCATCAAGTCTTTCTTCGCCTCATCAGTCCTTCCCGTATACCATTCTTTTCCTGCTCTGGCGCACTGCTCCTCCTCGTAGGCTATAGATTCATATACAAACTGCAGATCGTTCGCCATTTTATGAGCGTCATTACTAATAAAACGACCTACTTCAGCTGCTGCGACAGACTGTAAAATGTAATAGTTATAAAATAAACGAGTAGAAAATAAAACAAGGTAATTAAATTGCTAGAAAACTAGTAAGAGTTTTGACTGATGTTTTTTTAATTTTCTGTTTATGGTCTCATACTTACGACATTCGAACGGCAGTAGAAATCGCTCAGAAGATCAGCCTCATTATCGCACATATCGTACCTCGCACAAGTGTCCACAATCAAATTCTCCTGCATTGCCCGACGACCTTCCACATCGCGGTCCACATTGGTGCGATATTTTTCCGACCTTTCGACACAACCGTCATATATTCTTTGGTACTCTTTGGTCAAGGCGTCCATAACCGAATTATGAATTTTGAAACAATCTGTCGAACGTTCAGGATTACTTGCGAATTTCTGGCTGGAACGCATTATATAGTCGGCGACTTTATTGTTCATTTGTTTTACAACGAGAGGAAGGAATTGTCCATCACTATGCCACACGCATAGCGACGTTGTTACGACGTAAATAACAAACGGAAACGTTTCCCCGAAAATCATTGTTAACTGGTTTTCTTACTGCGTCTAAGGATTTAACCACTGGCCGCTCGATTTGGTGGAGGACCGTGCTGAACTAATGCCACTCGGATGGCTGTCGGTTACTTAATAGCTCTTTGCAATATATATATATTCTCGATAACTATAAAATTTGGTATTATTGATATTATCCGACATCAGTCGGTACAAGTTATCGCTAATCAATTTCGATGAATTTCTCAAAATTTATTTTATTCTTTTATCGTTTCAAAGTCGCCGGCTAATATTTTATCTTAAAACATAATAAATTGCTATAATTTAGCCTTCTCTAAAAGCGAAATTTTTTGTTATGTCTTTAATAAATTAGTCTTTTATCAATAATTTTTTCGTCTGAGCTTTCAGCTTTGCATGATAATCATGTTGCCATGCAAAAAGGAAATAGCATACTTTCGTACTTACTTATACAACATTGCTAAGGTATATGTATATACCTACCTCCCTCCTTCCCCCATCTCTTCTTCCCACTTTAACTTCTTACTTACTTTTTGTGAAAGGACGCTAAAGAATATAATTTCTCCACTTTTTTTTTTAATTACATAACAGTTATTATATTTTTGTATGTATTTTTTGCGAGTAAAAAAATTCTAAATTCTTATATAATAAGTCCACAATCTTTATTATCCATTATACGATACGTAGGTATGTGCGAGTACATTATAGCTTGATGATAAAATTATTTAAACGATATGATATGATAAATATTTGAAATAAAATAACAATGTCAAACTTGACGTAACACATCTAAAAGGCAATAATATTATTTGCGTTATATAATGACCATATACAGGTATAATATGTTACGTAATGATTATATTTTACAAAAAAAATTAAAATAAAAACAGCATAAATTTACTCTAAATAAAGGATTTTTATAGAAAAATAATTAAGACAGTATTTCTTTTCGGTAAAAAATAAAATTTTTCGAATAATAACCCTTCATAACCCTTTATAACCTAACCCTTAATAATTGACCGTGAACTTTCAAAAAGAGGTGTCACTTTAAAACGCCAGAAAAGTGACACATTTTTGTGAAAAGTGCTGATATTTTGATATCAGCGTAAAGGACAAGCTCTGCGATTAGTAATAAAATGTAAAATATCTCAAATATCTCCGTCTCTGTTCCTCTTACTCATGGTCATTCTTTGATGAAGTTTATCGGCTTGTATTTCGCGCCAGCCCAAAATCACACCAAACTGTCCCTAGTTGTGGATTTCTTCGATTATTTCTCTAGGACTTGTGCATAATCCAATAGAAGAAGAAGCCTTGAGTCTTGTTGTTAGGAATAATTTCGTTTAATACTTGCAAACTTTTTTATGTGCAGTTTTGTAGTGAATTTTCACTACTTCTGTTTATTGTACGAGTGTGTACTAAACCATACCTAAAACCATCTGGTTTTTACTTGTCAAATAACATCACCCTGACAACAGAGAGTTGACAGTTCAAAAACGACGCTAAATTTCAAATAACATCTCTTGCTGAAAGACTCTATAAAAGTAAGTAAATGTAAGAAGCCTAAAAATGCGAAGAGTTTTCATTATTTTTTTTTATTATTTGAAGGTATATAAATTCATAAAGGCACAACAAATCATAGTAGTATTTATTTTATCATGTCTTTAGACAAAATATTTAATTGGTAGTATAGATAGTCACCTCACCTCACTTGAGGACCATTAAATGGGTGTAACAAAAAAAAAAAAGACCGACAAGAAAAATATCTATTTACAGGTCGATCGATGAAGGACCGGATCGGCCGTTTCTACAACCTTTAGGTGCATTCTACAGACATCTACCAAAGTAAACCATCATTATTTTCCTTGATTTTCTTTTATTAATATTTAATATTGTTTGTCGTATATAAGAAAACGGCTAAAAAAAAAAAAATTTAAATTAAAAAAAATAAAATAAAATAAAATAAACTAAAATAAAATAAAATAAAACAAAATAAAATAAAATAAAATAAAATAAAATAAAATAAAATAAAATAAAATAAAATAAAATAAAATAAAATAAAATAAAATAAAATAAAATAAAATAAAATAAAATAAAATAAAGTAAAATAAAATAAAAAATTTTAAACTTAAAATAACAAAAAAATTTTAAAATTATGCACAAAGTTTTATTCAACAGCAATTATTTCACCAACGAAAATTAATAGTATAATGCATAATATTTCATAGGACCTCTTCTCAGTGATGAATTACGATACCACCGATCGCTAAAATTTTTTCTAAAATTTTTGGCCCGCCGTACAATCTTGAAGATCGACCTGCAATTTATCGGCTTTCTCCTTATAATCCATGGACAAGTCATCGGTACATCGATTCTGCGTATAAATGATACTGTCGTATAGAAAAGTAAATGATCCCTCAGCTGTACTCGCCGCAGACACAATCTTACGAAACTCTTGGGCAGCTCGATCGGCCTGTAAGAATTTAAAGTATCATTAACCTGTTGCTGCCCGCTTTAGCAATCTCTTCTCTCTTCTCCCGCCAGACTTACATTTGCATCGGTACATTTCATATAATTCACATTCTCTTCATTCTCGTCGCATTCGTCAAAGCCCAAGCAGAGATCAACGATCGTATCCTCCATTTTGTAGCGTGTGCTCTGCGCTTCTGCATCGACGGCGGTACGTGCCCCTTCAGCGTTTTCCAAACAATTCTCGTAAGCCGCCTGGCATTCTGCAGTTAAAGCATCCACTTGATCCTTATACTTTTGGAGACATTCCCAGGAACGTGATTTCGAGAACATATTATTCGACGATTTGTTAGCGTCTGTTATGTATTTTTCCATTTTAGATTTTAACTGCTGAGCCAGGACAGGAAAATTTTGACCACTTTGGACTACTTGAAGGCCGGGCCAGAGAACTGCAACGAAAACAAGCCAAATCATCGACGCTTTTCCAGCAAACATTATTAAAAATAACTAGATATAAGAACAATTTCAATTCTTAATTTCTTAAATTCAATAACGTTCAATGCTTTCTAAGCCCAAACGAGACTGAATTAAAATTGACCTCTTCGTGGTTATTTTATAACAATTTTTTTTAAAATATCGTTCGAGTTGGAAAATGCAAAGGTTTAATTTTTTATAATAATAATATTAATTGTTTAGTATTTCTCATTAAACTGAAAAATTGTTGTTATCATGATAAAATCGAACGATAAAAATTTATTCGACATTGGTATATGATATGCACTTTTATTTAAACATTGAACAAATTTAATGTATAAATTTTTTTCCTTTTTTTTCTTTTTCTTTTTATAATTTATTGAATTTTATTTTACACAATAATTTATTTATTTAATTTGAAATTTTTTGAAAAGATATTTAACCTAAAAATTCGTCATTTTTGTATTTTCCATCTTTTTTTGGTTTTCAAACCAAACTTCTGTAAAGGTATTTCTTATTATTACTACGAGTATTATTATTTTTAAAATATTCATTGAATCTTCGAAACTTCTTCGGCAATAGAAGAAAATGATTTCAATTTCGATTTCAATCTTATGCTTCCTTCTTTTCATTCTTTGAGCCTGCATTAGATTCGAGAATCGTTCGAAATTCGTTTGCCCAAAAGTAGTTTCAGTTTGAATTTATTTTGTAGAGTTTATTTCCTCGAAGGTTTTACTGAAAGAATCTAATCTGATTTTCATTTAAATTTCGGATTTTCATTTAAATTTCTTTCTTCTTTTGAACTTTGAACGTGTTCGACCATTCATTCCATTTTTACTGTTTCCTTTTTTATTCGTGAATGATTTTTATTTGCTTGCCTCAAGCCGGAAAAACACATTATATTCTCTAAAAAATAGGCGTAGAACAAGATTTTCTTCAGCCTTCTTCTTTTTCCGTGTGTTTTGCAGCCTCCTTCTCATCATCATCCACACACCAACAGCAACATCCGGTTACCAACAGCCTGATTTAATAATTTGATTAAACTTTAAATTATTTGCAAGCGAAGGATGGTGGACCCAGTCGCCTGCTGGGTCGGTTCAATGCAAAGCCAGCCTAAACCAATCTTTGTGGTGGCCGTTGATAATGGAGAAAGTGAGGAAGGGAGAGAGATGATAAGGGCTGGCTGGTTGTCCTTTGGTTTACCGCAGTTGGTGCGACTTCCCGGATTTTATCTCAGCTCCTCCACTCTTCCAACGCCCATCCTTTCTCCATCAATAATAGCCACTTTTGGTAATACAATTTATTTAGTATTTTCTAGAAAATTATTCTGTTTCTTTCCTTTCATTATTATGCGAGTTTATTTTGACTAAATCACCATTCATTTTCACATTTTTACCTTTTTGATTGTACGAGTACAAACATTTTAAAAATTTCCTAACTGGCCTGATTGATCTTAACCTGATAACTTCTCTTTGCACACGAGCATTGTGCCCAAGCCTTACTTAGCCTTAGCCCATACAATCTTTTTAGCTTCTCTTCAGGCCTTCCGAAGGCTTCTTAAACACCAATGTTTAAGGTTAATCTCTTAAAGAGCCGTTGATGGCTGGCTTGTCGTTGAAGTCTGATTAAGGCTCTTCTCTTTTCTTCTCTTCTTTCTTTGTGTGTGTGTGTGTGCAGGTCTTCCGGCCGCTCTGTAAAGGCTTTTCTGTATTGTATAGCCGTTGCGTTGTGTTTGTATTTGTACTTGTAATTTATTTTTATTGCTGTAAGTTGGCGTGTTTGCTTGGCTCAAAGCGTTGAATCCTTTGCCGGCCACAAAAAAAAATGGTGAATTTCTTTCATCGCTTTATACTGCCGCATACTTCGAGACATTTTGCTGCAGCGTCGTAACCGAGCGTTTTAAACGCTTGCGGTTGTTTGGCAGCCAACCGATATCCGGCAACCAAAATGTTTTGTGGAGCTCATTGTTGTTTGAAAATAGGTCCCGTCGCTTCAACCAATTTTATTTTCTTATTGTTGTTGTTGTTGTTGTGTAGTTGATTTTGCCACTCAAGGGTTAAACCTAAAGAGTACCGATTAAGAGACGAGAGTAATCTTTACGTAGTGTACGTTTGTACATTAAATGCATTTTATTCTTTCCGCATTCAATAATAATAATCGTTATAAAAAAGAAATGCGAAGAGTTGTTTTTTTCTTTATATTTTAAATGTTCACTAAAAGAAAAACAACGGAAAAATATACATAATTACATACTACAGTATTTAATTTTTTGCAATGAAACAATTTTAATTAAAATCCTTTCGAAATTATTATGTTAATTATTTTATTATTATTATTTTTATTATTTTATTATTTTATTATTTTTTTTTTTATTTTACTTATTTTATAATTTTATTTCGGAATTATTAAACGAAATTGACTAATTTTTAAATTATTAAAAAATCCAAAAAAAAAAAAAATTATCCATTGCTCGAATATCGTGAAAATATTTCCATATTTTCACCCTTTTTTTTAATTTAAGGAAATACATACAATATATGTATAAATAATATATAAAAATAAAATATATTATTATTTTTCTTAATCAAGGCAGAATTTTATTTTTTTTTTGCAAGTGTGTACATAATAAATGAATTCTGACAAAAAATTTGTTTGTTGAAAATTGTGAAAAAATGTCATCTAGTATAAATAAAAGAACCGTAAAAAATGCAATTAATTTGGAGAAAGATTGTCTTTATTTCATTGTTATTTTGTGTTAGAAAACATTTAATAACGCAAGTTACATAGTTTTTTATAATAAAAAATAAAATTTAAACTCAACAAAAACCTCATAAAGTCATCAGAAAATTCGCTATATAAGTTACGTTTTTTTTTTCTACAGTTAAAAGAAAGCATTAATCAGATATTTTTTAAGAAAAATATACAATTTCACAGAATGTCTCTTGAGCAATCTGTGCATTTGCATTTCTTCTTGGTATTCTTAAGAATACGAAAGAAAGACGAGCATTTTTGAGTTGTTTTTTTTCTTTCAGTGTACTCTCTTTCGCTCATTCGCCTCTCTCGGTCGTCTCTCGCGCTCGCCTTTATTTGCCTGGCTTTAATTTTAACACGCGCTATTTGGCAGCTTTTAGTCTATTTTTTTGCTTTTGCAATTTTAATGCAGTTAGTTTCGTCGTCGTCGTTGTTGTTGTTGGTCCTGATGCTGTTTTTTTTATTATAGCCTGATTTTGTATAAACAGTTAATAAACTGAACCAAAAAAAATTATTGGCTTTATTGTTAGTTCTTGACTTAAAACAATATGAATTTTTTTTTTTAACTGTGGCCGATGTTGTTGTTGTTGTTGTTGTTGTTGATAACGCAGAATAGTCGTTGTTGTGCGTGTGTGCGCGCCCTTGTTTTTCTGTTGCGTTGTCGGCTTATATATAGTTTTTATTGATGTTGTTATCGATGCTATGGTGGCGGTTCTTGGTGTTGTTGTTGTTGTTGTTGTTGCGGTTTCTACTATCTTAATTCTCTATGGAAATTGTGTTTTTAAACGAATGTTTGTATTTGTATAGAATTTGCGCGCGCAGCGGATTTTTTATCTCGCTTAAATGGCAATGGCTTTGATGATGCTAACACAGCTGGAGGAGCGTGTTTGTCTGTGTGTGTGTGTGTGTGTGTGTGTGTTTGTTAGTGTGTGTTTTTTGTTTGTTTTTTTTTACTTTGTCCCACCTGTCGTCCCACTTTGTTGATGACCTCGAATTTGGCGGGCAATGAAAACTGACTGATAAACGTGGCAAAGTTTGACATAAACGCAATTCTTCGGAAGAGAGAGAGAGACAGAGAGAGAGAGAGAGAGAGAGAGACAGAGAGAGAGAGAGAGAATGCAATATAGACAAACAAATAGACAAAATAGAAAGAAACAAGTACATAAATTTACCATAAACATTCAAACAGACAACTGAAGAAAGAGAATGACAAACCCAAACAAACAAACAAAAAACACAAGAAATAATATAAAAGGGAAGCAAATGTTTCCACGAACACAGAGATAAACAAAGAGATAAACATAAAGACAAAGAAACAAATTAACAGACATCAAGCCAACACAAAAAGAAAGGAAACAAACATTGAAACAGACACAAGAGGAAACTAACAAACATTGAGACAAACAGCAAACCAACACAAAAAGAAGGAAACAAACAAACATTGAAACAAACACAAGAAGAAACAAACAAACATTGAGACAAACATCAAACCAACACAAAAAGAAGGAAGCAAACAAACATTGAAACAAACACAAGAAGAAACAAACAAACATTGAGACAAACATCAAACCAACACAAAAAGAAGGAAGCAAACAAACATTGAAACAAACACAAGAAGAAACAAACAAACATTGAGACAAACATCAAACCAACACAAAAAGAAGGAAGCAAACAAACATTGAAACAAACACAAGAAGAAACAAACAAACATTGAGACAAACATCAAACCAACACAAAAAGAAGGAAGCAAACAAACATTGAAACAAACACAAGAAGAAACAAACAAACATTGAGACAAACATCAAACCAACACAAAAAGAAGGAAGCAAACAAACATTGAAACAAACACAAGAAGAAACAAACAAACATAGAGACAAACATCAGACCAACACAAAAAGAAGGAAGCAAACAAACATTGAAACAAACACAAGAAGAAACTAACAAACATTGAGACAAACATCAAACCAACACAAAAAGAAGGAAGCAAACAAACATTGAAACAAACACAAGAAGAAACAAACAAACATTGAGACAAACAGCAAACCAACACAAAAAGAAGGAAGCAAACAAACAAATAGACAAAAATTAAACAAAGAAACAAATAGAAAAACAAACAAACAAACAAACAAACAAAAACGAGACAGACAAAGATACAAAAGAGACTACAAAGAACATCATGCTTAGGCTTTAAGACTCTAGATAATGGATAATGGTAATGGATAAGACCATCGATAATCGGACAGACGCATTCAGGCGACAGCAGATGGAAGGAAAAATAACAACAAACATAAATTTGGGTTTTAAATTTTGACTAAACAAACAAAGAAACAAACAATAAGAATTTTCCGCTTAACTTCAGCAAAAAGAAAATCAAAACTAAAAGCAAAACAAACTACTTTAGAAAAAGAGAAAAAAGAAGAAGAAGAAGAAAAGCATACATAAAAGTCAAGAAGCACTAGAAATTGAGAACAAGACTAAGAAGACGACGAAGACGAAGAAGAAGAAGAAGAAGAGAAACTACTTTAATAACTAACCGCAAAACTACTACGAGCATAAACTTCAAACTAACTCTTTTTGGTTGAGAAAAACCAAAAAAAGAAAAATTTGTTATAACTGAAAATATATGTACATATCTATATAGTATATAGACATACACAGATACAATTTGCATAGATAAAAGTAACAAGACTAAAGGAAAATATATATACATAGTAATTAAAAGCAAATAAAAGTAAGAAAATTTTGTTAAGCAGAGCAAAAAATACTCGTAAATAAATTTAAGAAAGCGCAAATTCCTTGTATTTTTTTGGTGCTATCGTTGTTGTTGTTGTTGTTGTCGTCGTCTGTTCAAGAGCGTGCTTCAAAGACGCGCTCGGTGAATAAATTTCTTAACAACAACAACGGCAAGGGCGACGACAACAATAATAAGATTACATTAAAAGTATCCAGCAAAAAGCAATAGAAGTCAGTCTATTGCAACCACAAACAAATTAACAAGTTGTAAGTATGTTAAGTTGCTGCTGAGTTGCTTTTAAGTTTATCTCTTAAGTTTTTCTTGAAAGTTTTTCTTTGAAGTTTAATGTTTTTTAAGTTTAAAGTCTCTTTAAGTTTAGTTTAGTTTAAGTTTCTTGCAAGGATTTCAAATTCATTCAACAATTCAACACTTTTGTTTAGTTTTTGTTGTTGGTTTGAAGCGAACGGTCAACTAGAGAAGGCTGAGACATGTCAAGTCAGGGCCTAAACAATAACAATTCCATCACTTTAATCGCTTTCTTGCGCACTTTCTTGGTATGTATGTATGTCGTCTGTTTCTTGCAAAACTCTACTTTTCTACAATAATTCTGGCTCTTCTTTGTCTTCTCAACATTCCACTTGACCAAGGCCGCTCTGCCGATCTCAGTCGCGTGCACTTCATCAATCCATCAAAACGGTTAGGTTTGAGTTTTTAGGCCTTCCATTCTTGGTTTAAGTCTAGCGCCAGGGTGGCCCAACAACACTACAAAAATAAAGTATGGTACGAAAAAAAAAACACAACACAACACAAATTCATAACAACAACAACAACAACACCGTACGCTGATAAAGAAATCAAGAATGAATAAAATTTAGGAACAAGAAAAAGCAGAAATAAAGCGTGATACAATTGCTCCACAAAAAGAAGCAGAGAGCAAAACAACATCAAAAAAAGGCAAATAAAAAATAGCAAAAAAGTTCAACTTTTTGAATAAATTACTTTTTTGTTGTTTTTTGTTTTTGTTGTTTTTGTAGCTACGAATGTACGATATAAATGGCGAAGGTCGCAAAGTTTTATGATGGTAACACTTGCTGGAACTTCTGGCAACAGCAGAGCGCAGCGACAACAAAAATGCAAAAAAACAACAACAATAACAACAACAACAACAACAACAACAACAAGCAATCAAGAAAACAGTACTAAAACCACAAAAAAAAAAAAAAGGATAATGTCGAAAATCAAAAGTACAAGAAATAAAAAAAAAACTCAGAAGCAACAATGACAACTACAAGAAGAACGACGACGACGACAATGGCAACAATGATAACAACAACAACAACAACAACAACAACAACCACCCAGCAATTGTTCTGTAAGTGCAATAAACTATCGTGACAGCAACAGAAACAAGCGCGTGCAATAGCGAGCAACAGCAACAGCAACAGCAACCAAACGCCATTATAAGCAACATCACAATCATTGTCAACAACACCGACATCGTCACCATCAGTTCCACCACTAGAATGAATCGCCGCCGCAACTGCCCGACAATCCGACAATCCGACAATCGCAGAAACAACATCAAAAGTTTAACAACAGCAACAAACTGAGAGATTGCTGCTGCCCCCGCTCGTCTATTGCTCGCAGCTGATTTCGTCTGAAAGCAGCGGCCAAAAGTTTGAAATGAAATTTTTCTATGCTTATCCGCTCGCTCCGCACAATTCAACTCATTTAAATACACAAAGTATAAACTTTCAAAGTTTTCTCTTCCTCGAGGCTGAAACAAATGTTGCCGCCATTGCTGTCGCTGTCAGTGTCGCTGCTGCTGCTGCTGCTGCTCCATACGTTCATTAAAATGCATGCATGTTTTACAAAGCAGTAACAAATTAACAACAACAACAACAACAACAACAATACAAACTTTAGAGTTAAAATAAATTGCAACGCTTTTCAACTTAAAATACGAATTTCTCTTTCTTAGTTTCGAACCATCTTAAAGCCACGCCCCAAAAGAGTAAACTGGATGTAAGTACGTCGTACGTCTTGATACGTCTTAAATTAGGACTTTTTTTTTTGTTAATTTAACGTAATTTTAAACTTTAATAAACAAAAAAAAAAGTGAAAAGAGTGAAAGTGAAAAAGAGAGAAAAATTTGAAAATGAAAATTTGAAAATTTGAAAATGAGAGTGAAAAATTTGATCGCTTTCCGAGACGAGAAAATGTCTATCTTTCTTATACTATTTTGTTTAGAGTTCTTCCTTCTCTCCGATTTTAGTTGCTGTCGAGATGAGTTCCGTGAAACGAGACAAGATTTTTTAGTCAACAAAAGATTCAACGAACGACGCAGATTCTTTGCAGTCGCGACGAGACGAGAACAAAAGGTCTTTTCAGCTGAGACGTGATATTTTTTGTCGATTTGAAAGGAGACCACGAAGTAATTTATTCAAAGTCTTCGAAACCGACACGTTATCGCTTCTATCGAGACGAGATCTTTTCAGTCGAGACGAGATACCTTTCAGTCACGACGGAGTGGTTTGTCGAAATTAGAAAGATCCGGAGATCTTTTTTAGTCAAGAACACGCCAGACTTCTCCAGTTTAGACGATACAAAATAAATTAGTTTACGATAAACTTTATGAGTTTATTCCTCGCAAACGCAATCTGTCTGATGTTTTTAGTTTTAATTAATTTTCATAGCATTTATTAACTCTCGATACACAAAATATTTGCTAACAATGAAAACAAAGTGGCCTCAGCAACAAGGTTCTGGTTGTTGTTGTTGTTGTTGTTGTTGTTGAAAACGCTTAAAAGAAATCCACTTTAACTTTCTTAATTTTATTACGCAATAATAATAAAACGATCCATCGATGGATCAATTTGCGCGGCAATTTCCCGGCTTGCGGTCTTTGATTGTTTCTCGCGTCGTGTAAAATCGAACGAGAAAAACTATCGCCGGAAAAACACTTCAGCGGAAAAAATCCACTGCTTCGAAGAGCACCACCCTGCGCCGTTGAAATCAATTAAAAGGTTGGCGCTAACTTATTAAGCGTTTGATTAAACAAACTCGTTGGTTGCGGGCTCTCTTTCGGCGGAACGTTGGTACTCGTATCTCTCTACCACGATTAATTGCTCTTTGTGGTTACTCTTTGTGGTCGCCGCCGGCTGCTCGGCTCCTCTCTCGGCTACCATCGAACGAGGTTTATGCGTGAGAGATAAAAAAATGGTAATGAATTATTTTCAAAGTATTAAAAAAAATATAATATACCTCACTATTTTTTTTTTCAAGATATAATTAATAAAGATAATTAAATAAATTAAAAAAATAAAGTAACACTGCGGTTACTTCATCATCATTAAAGTAATGTAACGTACTGTGGTGACATCATTATTATTATTATAATTATTACTAAATTAACCAGAACAATGTTATTATCATGGTAGTTTTTTTAAGAACAGTCACACTCGTTTTTTGTAATTTTAATTATTACAATAGTAGGTAATTATAACAATTTCGTTTGTACAATATTTATCATTAATTCTATAATAAAAAAATAATAATACAATTATTAATATAAGTATACAATATATAATATACGAGTGTTGGTAATATAAATAGTAATATATAATTATTAATTAATGTAATAGTAAAAAAAATATTTGCTGCTCATTGAAACCATTTTATGCTCCATTTTGTTGCACTAAATTAATAGTTTCGTTATTATCATTATCTTCATCATCATCGTCGTCATCGTCATCATCGCCATCGGCATTATCTTGACTATTCCAGCTAATTAGCTATTACCAGATAGTGTAGAATTTTATCGTAACTTTTTCGTATATTTTTAATGAATGATACTTGAAATGAAATGATTTTCATTGATTTATTTCTACAATCATCGTCTCATCGGTTCAATAATTTAATTTCGAGTATCATTCATCGGAAAGATACGATAAAATTCCCCGAAACACTTAAAATGCGCACTCTTGGTCTTTTTTTTTTTGTTAAGACCAAGCAAGATAAGCAAAAATATATTAAACAAGATAAACTACTAAATTCAATTATGAATGGATTTTAGCCAAATCAAATCACATCAGATCAAGTCAAGTCCATGCCTATAAAAGGGCTTAGCAAATTATGGTCGCGGTTCAGTTGATTGCTGAAAGTCTTTAAAAGTATTCAAAAAAGTGAAAGTCTCGAATTTATGAAAAGAAGTGTTTATTAAGCGAAAGAATAAAAATAACTATATTCATTTTAAAAAACTAAATAAAATATATTATATAGTCCTTTTTGGTGAGAAAGATTTGCGGGCAGCTGATTTTCTGCATTCGTAAAGTAATCAATTACAGCGTATGGTTTAAAATATCTAAAAAAAGTGTGGTTTTTAATTTAGTAGTTTTAAATAATTTTATTATCTAATTATTTAGAAATACATAATATTGTTTTCTTATATAATTATATTTACACAATTTACTATAATAGGTAATAAAAAGCTATTATTTTATAATTTTGTTTTGCTCTTAGTTTCTCATTTCTAACATTTCTTCTCATTTAAATATTTAAATATTATATTATTTTATTTTTTTAAATCTTATTTGTTTTTTTTTTAATTAGTTTTTAATTTATTTTAAATCCATGCGACTATTTTTTATGCGCAGGCGAAAAAAAACTGACAAAAATACAATATTTTCATATTCCATTGAAATGGTTTTTGCCACGCTCGACAACCACGCCTACCACCGTAAAGCGATCAAGTAATAAATTAAAAAAAAAAACAACAAGTGTGGGATGAAATTGGATTTTTTGACAACTTTCCAGAAAACTTTGACAGCCATACACACAGCCAAGCACACACGGATATACATACATACATATTTACGAACAATATACATACATACAAATCTAGTTATGATCATTTGTCAGCGTGTGTCCGCGTCTGGCTGCGGGCGGATGTGTGTGTTTGTGTCACTTACATATTTTTACCCGATTTTTTCTTTTTTTTTTCGAGTTTTAGTTTAAAATAAAACCTGGTTTTTGTTGTGCGCGTTTTTTTTTTCTTTCTTTCTTTATTTCGAAGCCAGTAAAGAGATAGAGTTTTATTTTTTATTTAATTGGAAACATTGTTTGCGTTCGAAGCCCGGAGAAATACACACACGCACACACACGCATACACCCACAAACACACAGCTTTAACAAGTTTTAATGAACTACAGAAAACTTTCTCTTTTTCCGTTGCGACGCGCCGCGCGTCATGCGACAAAATTATTGCAAATCTGTTCGCGGTTATTTTTTTGGTTTTCTTCTGACCCGTTTCGTCTCTTTACGTTCGTTCGTCTCTGCACACTTTGATGAGTTGTCAACAATTTAGTTAACCAATGGAAAATTGTTGATGTTGTTGTTGTTGTACAAAAAAGCGTACAGACTGCCGGCGCTGCAGGGCGATACTGCAGTATTTTGTTGGGCAAAATTAACGAAAATTTATATAAAATTGTACTATATACGCCCACTTCTTCTACATCACATGACACACAAACACTACGTTCATCCATCCTACCATCCATCCTTCCATTCATCCTTCCATCCGGCTGCCGAAAGTTCATCGCCTTTCGCTGACAATTATTGCAAATAGTTTTGATTAAAACGAATTCTTTTCAATTCTAGAGTATTTGTTTTTGTTCTCGATTTACAGCGAGTATTTAATATAAACGAGAAACAACAACAACAACAACAACAGCGATATTTTAACGAAGTGAAAGTACCTACGATTTAAACGAAGTAGGTACGCGTCGGTTTTAACCTCACAACGAGAATGCAAGGAACGGTTTTAACCTAACTGTATGTAAACAAGGAACGAGAGAGGAGCGGAAGTTTTTTTGTGTGTGTGTGTGTGTGTTGGTGTCGCTCTCATTATGTGGGCATGAGGTGTTGAGAAATTGCGCTAGAGAACAAAAAATTTAAATAAACTATCCGCACTTCTGATGATTGCAAGCGTGAACGAATTTAAATTGAAATTAAACCGAACGAAGTACATTGAAATGCACACGGTAAAATTAAAATAAATAATACTCATTTTAGCCCAACTTTTTTTTTGTAAAATACTTTCTTTTTTTTTTCTTTCTTATATATAGTATGTTCAATAAAACTTAGTTTTTTATGAACGCCAACAAAAATACAGAACTTCGTAATGCGCAAGCAAACAAATTAAATCTAAGAAAATATTAGAAATTTTAAGAAAAAAACTATCGAAATTCTTCGTTGACGTCTAGCAAAAAAAAGGTAAAATTCGTTTAAAACTCTTGAAAACTAAAGCAAAAAAATTACTGAGTCACTGACTAAGAAAATGCTGAAGTTTACAATTCATTGAATTCATTGCAACTTTTGACTTTCTTCAGACTGAGTGTAACTTTAAACGAGTCGATATGACCCAGTTTAACCTTTCTCTGAACTACAAGACTTCTCTAGAATTTAATTCAATGCAATTCGAATACAATTTTATATTGTATTTTTTCGTTTTCTCTAGAATTTCTAGAAAAAAACTTTTTTTGCAATTTTTCATCTCTTTCTTTATTTCCCCAAAAAAGCAGTTACTTTTTTTTAACTGCTTTTAAGAAATAAAAGCAGAAGGTTACAGCCGCAACATTTTCTTTCTACCAATTTTTTATTATCAAAAAGTTTAATCAAATTCACTAAATTTCCCATTTTTTTTTTATTAAAAACCGACATTTTTTATTATTATTTTCGATTTTTCATTATTTTTTTAAATTTTGTTTTCTTTTAAAATATGTATTGCGCATCATCTACGCCAAGAGTTGAGAGGTTTTATGTATAGATGTATGTATTTGTGTATGTACAGTATATTTACAAACTCATGCAATGATATTTTTTATCGCTTGATACTGTATTTTTTTTACAGTACAATTTCTGTTTTTCTTTTCAGTTTCGGTTAAAATTTACGAAAAAAAAACAATCACAAAAAGCAAAAGGAAAAACAAGAAATTCCTTGAAAAGAACTTGCACAATTTCGAGAGTTTGAAAAAGGGTCAAAATTAACGAAGCTAATTAACAGTAATTTATGAAGTGTGTTTTGCGAAGAGTGAAAAAGAGTAATTTTTAGTAATTTTTCAGTTGTTTTTCTTTGGAATTTTGTGGCTACGTTTTTAAAAATGCAAAGAATTCTTTATGAGGAAAATCTTAACCTCAAGGTTTTCAAACTTATGGTAAGTAATTATTTTTAATAAGTTTTTTTTTAATAATTTTATTAATTTTTTCCTTAATAGAAATTGAAAATTGTTATATGGAAAATGAAAATATGGACTAAAAAACGTATGAAAAAATTTTTAATTTTTTAATTTTTTTTTTCACGAACGACTCTGTTAAGAAGCTTTGAAGGGAAATTACATCAAAGAACAGACATAATAGACAGATTTTATTGACACACACATACACACACACAGCCCATGATCGATCTTGTTGTTTTCAACGAGAAATCATTCTACATAAATGTACGAGAACATACCAAGTACGAATATCTACATTCTTTGCATTTTCTTGTGAACAGATTTTTACAGTTCGATGGTCGAGATGGTTTTCTTGGCAATTTCCTGCAACTACAAATTTGGTCATATTCCAAAAATATGCACATACTCGTACAACTACGCTCAACTTTGAAGGTGCATTCAAATGTAATCCTCTCTTCTTTATTATTTCATGAGTTCTTAAACAGTCGCTCCTTTCTCTCTCTTTAAAAGAGTGGCGTAAGCAGGGCTGCCAAGTCGTGGGGAATTGCCCCCAAATTGCGGGTAATTTATTATCCTCTGGAAAAAAGAGGAATAAACGATAATTTTGAGGAATTTAATAGTATCTAAGTAAATTGTAATAAGCGAAAATTCTAAATATTGTAAGCCATGCAATTATAGCAAGTACTTAATTCTTTCATTTTTCAACACTCTACAAACATGCAAAACGTATTATATTGAAACAGTAGAATCCATTTTGCATGCAAAATATGTATTATGTATTCAAAAACAAAAATCTAACAATTACGAAATTAGAGAGGCTCACTTAAAAAGTTCTGAGAGTACAATGAGAGTCAGTACAATCTGAAAATGTATGAACATTTACAATAAGTTATGACAAAGGCGTTGGCTGAGTTTGTCTAGTCAAAGCTAAACAAATGAAAAATTTAATTATAATTTTTTTGTTGTAATAAAATTAAGTTGTAAAAGTTCAAACTACTTCAATTAGTATTTCTGTTGCTTCTGAAATGTACCTGAATTTATTTAATTTTTCTTTTTGTTTAACATTATTTTAATTTTTTACTTATTTACTATACTTAACAGAATAAATTAAAAAAGAAATACACAATAGCAGATAATTTTGATCGCCATTTTTTTCTACTCAACTTTTATGATTTATTTTAAATGCATTATAAATATAAAATTTAACAACTTTGTCATTCCAAGAAAAAAATCTGACAACAACAGCAACAACATCAACGGCGTTAACATTTTAGAAAGCAGTAGATAATGAAATGAATTTTGCGGTTTGAAGATTTCAGCGTTAGGCGGTTAAGCCCGCAAAGAGGTGCCGAAGAGAAGGTTCTGTGCAAAAAGCGAGCAACCGCATAAAAGCTAAAGAGAAAAAGATGCACAAGAATTTCATTATCTTCAGGCTGCCAAACCGAATCTGCATACTTTTTTAATAGTATTAAAACTCAAGCAAGAGCAGCACCGACAACAGTACAACAACAACAACAACAGTATGGTACTAGTCACCAGCACTGACATCGCGAAAGAATGACAGAATGGCAGAAAAGCCAGATAATAAAAATGGCATTAAAAAGAATTTGTAAATATTTTCTGAAGCGCTTAGGATTCTGCGGCGCCACGAACGTGTGCCATATTCTCAATAAGTCCCTTTACCCAACCCTGATTCTGGCAATCCCATGGAAACGCATAGATGATGTGGAACACTTACGAATAAGAGAATAAGTGTGCGAGAGAGCATGAGAGAGAAGATGAGAGATAACGTGAGAGAGAACGTGAGAAAGACCGTAAGAGAGAGTGTATGAGAGATAGAGCGTGAGAGAAATGTGAGAGCTATGAAAAAAAAAGCCATGCAAAAGACAAATACAATACATTTAAAAAATTCTTTGCATGTGTTTGGCGGAATGGATGGAAGGAATGACCGCATGGATGACCGATGAAATGGCCGCTTTGCTGCAGCCACAACTACATGAGACATTCCTCGAATGGAAGCGCGAATTTGACGAAGGCAAGGCGTCAGGGCGAAAGAAGCGGGCAGAGAGGCAGCTTAAGTAGCAACAAAAAAGACAACAGCAGCAACAGCAACAACTCAGAAATGAGAATAAGTTCAGTGACAACACTCGGCACGGATTAGAACCAACTAAGCGTATGCAAACTCTAATTGAATTCAATTCTACACCAACGCCCAACGACCCACGGCGGACCATGGTCGCGATGAAGCGCCATTCGAGCGCCGGTCTCGCTCGAGGACTTCGAAACTGATTTCACCGCCGTCATAGTTCACATTAAAACCAACGAACGAAACCAAGCCGAATTTCAAATTAACAAAAACAAACCAGAAAAAAAAAAGCTGAATGAAATTCATTTCAACCAGAAGCCACTGCATGTATGTTAGAACGAGAGAAGGGAGGGGTTGGAGAGAGAGAGAGAGATGGTGCGACTTACCGTCGGGCGGCCGTAGAGTAATTTTCATAAAAAACAGGGCATGAAATAACAGCGCTAGTAGATTATTCAAACTGCAAAATGGCTAACCTTCCGTTAGCGCCGGCATCCGGGCGACAATCGAACGGCATATGCTTACTTCAGATTACATTACGTTATTATACTATAGAAAACAACCAACCCTTGGCTGCCATAATTTCAGGGATTTTCACCCTCCTGGTACTACCTCGAATACGATACGATGACGGCAGACTAAAAGGAATTTTTCCCAAAGCTCAAGCACAACAAGAAATACAAGGCGTCCCCTCCGGAGCCACGAAGTCAAGTCCAGTTGAGTCGCATCAAGTCCAGCCAGCAAGCGAGCCTTCTTTAAGTAAATTATGGCACGTAAACGAGCCGCGTTGTATGTTATGAACACCACTACCACCATCCAGAAGGCAGATGGCCAAGAAACGATAAAATAAAAATGAATAACCAACAAAGTGTATTACAGTGCGGCACCTCGTTCGGGATGTACCAACCCTCATTTACAGTCATATCGCCATTGCTTAAACAACCTCTGTCACATTTTGGCAATGAAAACAAAAGAGCAAGAGATTTTCTATTAAAATTACTACCCGTTTTTTAAAAAAAAATAAAAACTCAGCTAAGAAAATTGAATTAATATCGTAGTTTTCAAGCTGATCACTTCATTTGAGGTGTTGAGAGTGAAAACGATCTTTCTTCTCTTATTTTTTTTATTACAGGGTCTTTTTAATCGTCAGGGTCTTGAATATTCTTCTACAAATGATTTAAAGTTAGGATCACTTCAGTCAAGGCGTTCGTTCTAGGTGATCACTTTGATCAAAAGCGTTGGATTTTAATTCCGAGACAGTAAAAAGAGTCTTTCTTCTCTTAGTTTTTTATTACAGGGTGTTTTTAATCGTCAGGGTCTTAAATATTCTTCTTCAAATGATTTAAAGTTAGGATCACTTCAGTCGAGGCGTTCGTTCAAGGTGATCACTTTGATCAAAAGCGTTGGATTTTAATTCCTAGACAGTAAAAAGGGTCTTTCTTCTCTTATTTTTTTATTACAGGGCCTTTATAAAAGAGTTTTATTTGTTCGGCAGCAGGTACTTTGGAAACTTAAGCTTAACTTTCGTTTCTTTTAAAAACCATCCATTTTTCTGTCAACTTCTTTTCTTGATTGTCATTTGTTCAACTCAATGGCTTGTCATTCGCTCAATCATCTTCAATTCGAAGATTGTCGGCAAGTTCGGCGTGTCTTTCTTTGGGTCGAGTGATAACTTCAAGTAACAGATTGCCAGCCGGACGGATGGACGGAAGGACCTGAACTGAATTAAATAATGCCAGCTGGTTTGAAAACAATGGCACCACGTACACACAAACAAGCAAAAAAAAAGAAAAGCAAACAAAGAGACCACGGCAAAGAGAGAAGAAAAAGACGAGAGAACAGCGCTAATAATACAAAGAGAGATAAGGAGTAAAAACGATGACTATGAACGAACTCGAAACCACAAAAGATTTTCAGACAAAAAAAATGGTGGCATAAAAATGGATTTATTTCGATTGAAAGAGAAAAACTAACAGAAGTTTTACAGAGATTTTCACAAAAAGAGCACTTCGAGCATGAATGGATCGCGTTGATGACACACGTATGTACATACATACATACTATATGATCGAAAGAAAGACATATTGACATAGTGACAGATACAGCGCTACCGCCATCATCGTCGTCACCACCAGCAGCAGCACACCAACTTTGCCGTCAATAAAGTTAACTGTCACAAAAAAGTGCAAAAAAAATATGATAGAAAATTATTCTTTCAATAACCAGACACACACACACACACACAGACACGATTATCAGACACGAGTATGGGAGTGTGAAAGTGTGTGTGTGTGTGTGTGTGTGTGTTTGTGTGTGTGTGCCCATCCTGAATGATAAAAGATGGGCTGATTTTTTTTCTCTCTACTTCATTCAAGGTAATCTCTTGCGCTCAATATGGTTCAGCGAGCTGCTCACATGCTCTCGTAATTAACCCTTATACGACGAAACTCAGTTGAAATTTCTTACGATTTCGAAAATAAAAAAATCGCCATATTTTTTTTTTCAATTCTAAACGATTGGTCTTTACCAATATTTTTTTTCTATTTGTTGTTAAAGTTTTATAAGCTTAAATTGTTAAACTTAATTTTGGAGCAAAAGGTATTTATGAAAAAGCTCACGTGAGCGGTCTTCGAACGAAATTGTTTAGCATGTTTTGTATTGAAACTTGCTATCAAATTGTGTATAAATTGAATTGAATTGTATTCTATCTTCAATTGAATTGAAGAACTTGAATTGTGTATAAAATATAAAAATTCTCCAAATTTACAATTTTCTATCCGTAAACTTTGTCGAAAAACTTTTCAACATTCAGGAAAAGTTTGGACTATTCATTCGAAAACTTTAGGTCGAACGTATTCGTTTCTAAACTTTCGAACATTCTGGCCACAAAACGGGAAGAATAGGACGTTAAACTGGTGCTAAATACTTAAAGAAAGACACAAAAAACTATTTTTTTATGTCTTTTATTTTGAGGATTTTTTTCACGTTAAAGCTTTTGTTATTTTCAGAATCGTACAAGGGTTAAAGTGTCCCAACGAAAAATGCGCGTATGTTAGCTTATATTTCTTCTTTCCTCTCTCTCTTTGTCTTGAGTAAATTTGCCATGATTGTATGCAGGCTGGTGCCGTGAAGCGCTGCTGACAACCCTTCAGTAACAATTAACCACAGTCATAGACTTCCGCTGGCAACATTTTAAATCGAATTAAAGTTGTACGCACTTTGGGGAGAAAAATTTAACAAAAACTTTTAATTATATTATATTGCTTAAGTGAGCAATACCTCACTCAATAAAGCTTTTAAGGTTTATAAAAAAACCTTTAAAGGGTTTATCTAATTTTTTGCTTTAAAATGAAGTAAATACGGACTTTCCAGGAATATATATATACAACAAATCAGAGATTTATAAACCAAAGCAAAGCCAAAGTACCATTAATTGCTAGAAGATTTATTTAAGTGGTAAATACTAATTTTATGAGATTTTACGCAGCTCACTTCGTAGCCTACATTGAAAAGACGAAAGGATGAAGAGAAAATATTCGCTAAAGTTAGTAAATATATGAACCTTTCTCTAAGCAAAATACTCGTACTTCCAAAATTTACATAGTATAAAACGTTCCGCACTCGAAAGCGGTTTACTCCAAATAAACCTTGCATACTTTAAGGCGCCAACAATTAATTTTAATTAGCTGCTGAATAAGTTCTTTTATTTGTTGTTTGTTTTCGATTTATGCGTTGTTTTTTGTTGTTTCCTTTTGCTTTTGTTGTCTGTTTTCTCCATGCATAATCAACCGCAAATTTATGCAGAACACATAGCAACCTCCGTTGTCAACTTTAATTAATTGTTGCAGACATCAGCACTACACCATCACCTCCAGTGTACCAGACACAGCAATAACGACAACAACAACAACACCAAAATCAACCATCCCGTCATCTAAATAATAATAATAATACCAACAACAACAACAACAACAATGGCTCAGTTTTATTGCGGGCTTGTTTTTAATTATTTATTTGTTGGCGTTGGCATTAGTGTTGTTTGTGGTGTTGTTGCCGTTGTTTTCGTTAGTATTGTATTGTATGTATAATATTTATTTGATTTAATTTCCTTTTAGTCAGTTTCATACAAAATTCAGTAACGATATGAAAGCGACTTCTTCGCCATTTCTAAAATGTTACACAGAATTTTATTTTTCATTTGCATTTAATGTAAAATGAAACAAATGGAGCGCGGTGTTGGCGTCGTTGTGTTGCTTCGGTTCATACATACACACACACACCCATGCATTCGATTTAATACGTGCATTTGCGTTAACAAAGTAGCGAGTATTCGCGCTAGCGGCAACGGCAACGACAGCACTGAACAAATGCAATTATAAAAACCGCCTAAAAGTATGCGATGAAACAGTTTGCTCAACCTGTACAAATACGTATTTATACAAAGCCGAATTGAATTTCGTTGAAAGCAACAAATAACAACAACAACAACCACTTCGGTTCATGTACTTGTATTTAAGAAAACATAAACGAATCATGCAAGACATTTGAGCAACGCGTATGAAAAGTGTAGCCATGAACGACAACACAAATCCACGATGAGAAAGAAACATTGAAGAAATGGCCACACTTAGACTTAGTAAAAATGGCTGACACAAAGACGAAATAAGGAATGTATGAGAGAATTGACGTCGTCATTGACTGAAAGGGCATGGATCAGCTCAATCCATTTGAGTTCTTCATCAGCCCGAACTACTATATTTACCAGCTTAATTTACTATTGCTGTAACTCTCCATCAAGGACGCACATTCACATTCATCATTGCCACTCATCACACCCATTAATCACATCGCATTCATCACTTCCCATTCATCTCTCTCATTAACTCACTGTGACTGAGATTGTTATTCTCTGCAAAACGAGGAATGGATATAAAATGTTTGCTTTAATGTTATAAAAATAACGAATTCCAAAAAAAAAACACTTATTCTTTAGAAAAAACACAACTAACTCAAAGTCTCTGCTGCTCTGCTTTTCATCTCTTTCGAGATGAAAGATGAAATTCTTGAAAAACGACGCCTGTGACTGTCTCAAACGACGAACTGACTGTGCTTCTTCTTTGCCTTAACCTTGAAAATGTTAAGATGCTATTCAGTTTTATTCAGTATACAAATACAAAAGGTCCACGATTTTAAAAGGAAATTTCTAGTAAGTGATTTAAAAAAAAAATAAAATTTAAAAAAAATAAAAAAAAATAAAAAAAAATTAAAACAAGAAAAGAAAATTAAAAAACAAAAAATATAAAAATTTATTTTTATTTTATTTTACTTTAATAAAAAACTACGACCATTACTTGTACCACCACAAAAAACAAAGGCACAATCATAATAACCATGACCAACCACTACCAACAACAACAACAACTAACGCAATAACACCACAATAATCAGCACCCCCCAACAACAACAACAACAACAGCAATAACACACTCAGCTGCTGATAATGATGATGAGATTATGCTGATGATGTGGCAACAGCGTGTATATGTTTGTGTGTGTGTGTGTGTGTTTTTTTGTTTGCCCAATTTTTTGTATTAAAAACATTTATCGTAACGCAACGCAATTGAATAACGTTACGCGCTTAATAACTCTTCAGCCGATTAACGCTTAATAACTGAAAATTGTTGGCAAAAAAACGGAATGAACTGAATGGAATGAAACTTAACTGAAAATGGTTTTGCAGCGCATTAAAAACGGAAAAAAGGCAATTTTACGAGTTTCTTTAATGAAGCAAGCCAAAAAAAGAACCCAAAAAAAAAAACGTTGCTCTTATTCTGATTGTCAGCAGCAGCAGCAGCAGCAGCAGCAGCAGCAGTAACATGAATAACAGCAAAAAATCACAAAAAACAGACGAAACAAAGCAACAGAGAGTCCTTCTTTTTGTCCCTTAAAAGCCCAACGAGTGAACGCAATTTATCGAACTCGTTGGTGGTCGGCCGCTGTGCGACGCTGTTCGCAGCTTTTTATTGAAATTTTATGCGAAGCGCGCTTCATGCGAGCAGCGCGCTGCTCACCGCGAAGCATTCTACTCGAACACAAATCAACAAACGAATGAAGGAACGAACAAACGAACAAACGAACAAACGAACAAACGGACGAGCGCAAATGAACGAACGCTCTCACTTCGCTCAGCAACGAACATACAAACGAATAAACGGCAGATTACAAACGAGCGAGTACAGTTCGAAATCGCTTCGAACTCTTCACACAACTGCGCTCGCTATGAACGTGCTTTTGCTATGAACGTGGGTGGGTGTGTGTGTGTGTGTGTGTGTATTTGGTGGGAGTCGCATGTTTTCGAGTGCTTGCAAAATAGGTTCGATTTTTGCAAGAGAGGGCAAAATTTTAATTGAAATTAAGACAGAAGCCACACCACAGAAGTACACAGAGTACACTGGAAAAAAAAAACAGCCACAAGTAGCATGCAATTTTGTCATCATTGATGATAATTGTTGTGCAAAAGCAAAATTAAAAGATAAAGAAATAATCTTTACATTATTATCACGCTTTCTCATTCCTTTTCTGCCGATTTCTCTGTCAATCTCTGTTCAGGACGTTTTCTATGATTTTCTCACAGCGTCAAATCGCGGTTTGACGTATGCATATTGAATGTTGAAAACTTTCTGGAACGCTCGGTCCACCCTCTACGGTACGGCTTCGGTTCCATTCAGTTCAGTCATGCCGCAGTCTTTCGCCATGATTTCTCATTCACTTTTAATGGCAGGAAGTGCCGCCGTAATGTCAACGATAAATCCCAATTAAAGTTGGCCGACCGGCCGATCGTTGGGGCCACGCCACGCCACGCCACGCATTCGACTATCACAAAACTTTAAAGCTGGGCCAGAGGAGCGCCCATGGAACGCGGTTGGCCGAGAAGCGCGTGGCAACGGGCCACAAAAATCATTGTGCAGCTGTCGGCGGCCGGCTGCGGGCCACGTAATGCGACTAACTGCGACGGCTTGGGACCGACTGCGACGGACTGCGACGGTTTGGAAGGGTTAGGGATGTTTTGGGACGTTTTGGGACCGACTGCGCTGTTTTGCTGGCCAAGCAGTTTCTGTCTGTGTGAATTGTTATACTCTCTTGTGGTCGTCCTCGTCGTCGTTGTCGTCGTCGTCGTCGTCGTCGTCGTCGTCGTCGTCGTCGTCGTCGTCGTCGTCCCCGTTGTTGTTGTTGTTGTTGTTGCGGTAGTGCATATTTTTTTTAATTTTCATTTTCGTTTCAGTTTCTTCCATTCCATTAAATGCGCTTGAGCTTGCGTTTAATTGCTTTCGTTGCGGTTTTTTGTGTTTGTTTGAAGCAACGGACGCTTCTGCTCAATTGTCCGGCGGCGTTGGTCTGCTGCCAGAAATCTGCTGCGGCTCCAATTGAATTTGGTTTTATTTTTTCCAATTTTTTTTTATTGTCTCTCTCTCTCTCTCTCTTTCTCAATGCTTTCTTCGATTATGCTATGAAGCATAAAAGTATAGCATTTTTACAGTCGTTGACCGTTTTAGTGACCGTTTTAGATCATAAAATAAAAAAGACACGCAAAGAGCCAAACGCTCGATGCTGCAGCAGCATCGCAGCAGAGACAGTGCGAGAAGATAAAAATGCCAGCAGAAGCACTTGAAAAAAAAAGGCGAAGAAGAAGAAGAAGAAGAAGAACAAAGAAGTGACAATAGTTCATATACGCTTAAAAAGATTGGTATCATAAAAAACCGAATGCTATAAAACACTTAAAAGCAAAGTATGAAAGATGAAAGGGGTTACCAGAAAGAAGAAGAAGAAGAAGCAGCAGAAGAAGAAGAAGAAGCAGCATGTGCCACAAATTTTATTGAGCAAGACATTCTTAACAATTTCACAAGGAAAATTTGCCATATTTTTTCGTTCTGTAAATCCTTGTTAACGCAACCTGTTGACAATTTATTAAAAAAGGCCAACAATAACAATAGGTTTTTCTACTTCTTCTTCTTCTTTTTCTTCTCTATCCTCCTCTCGCCATAAGAAAATTTATAAATAAATGAAAAAAATAAATCATTGAAAATTACAAGAAATTGTACAGACAGCATCACGTTGCTGCTGCTGCTGCTGCTCATGAAAATAACAAAGAGAAATATTGTCAATTCATTCGCAAGGAAAAAGCCATAAAATGCGAAAATCACACCAACCGGAAAATCCTTAAAAATCCTCGTGTTGACCGGAAACGGAGACGGAGACGGAGCAGCATATGCCGCTCACACGAACCACGAGCCACTTGCCTTCAACCCAGCAACAGAAACGAGCTGTGGCAACCGTAACAGCGGCTTCATCGGCATTATCAGCATCAGCAGCGGTAACGGTAACGGTAACGGTCGTTACCCATCAGCAACGGATTGCAGCCTTTAAAGTTTGCCGTTTGCTTCATCAGCCGTTTCACTTGCAGCGCACGCATCATGCCGGCCCTACAGCCGGTTCCGGTTTTCTTTGCCATTTCCCAGAAAGACAGCCTTTTTGAAAACTGGGCACCATTTTGAGTGCCAGGGCGAGAAATGGTGAGAGGACGAGAGATGATACTAAGAGCGCGAATGCGAATGCGAATGCTTGTGCCTCAGCCGATGCCAAAAAGGATGCACAAAATTTATAGCTTTACTCGGTGAAAAAAAAAAAACAAAAAAATAAAGATTATCTCGATTTTTTCCGAGCAATGAATAGCATCCAAAGACTTAGGCCGGGCGGCGGCAATCTTTTTCCCTTTTACTCGGAGGAAAAATCAATACCAAAACGTGAAAGCAGCTTGGTTGAAAGGAGCTTTCCTCTCGAAATAATGCTTTAAAGAAAGATTTTGAAAGGAAATTATGGTTTTATTATCGTTTTTTCCTAAAATTTTTTGATTAACATAAAACTGTTATAGATAATTCTGCCCCCGGCACGCCCTCTGTGAATTATTTTTTTAAACTTTAAGTCCAAAAGAGTAAATATCTTTAGAAATTTGTTAATAATTTTGTGTACGTTGCTAAGAAAACATCATTTATTTAATTTTGAGTAATAAATTGAGTGCAGAATCAGGCCCAGGGTTGCCAGAATATTGTGTTTAATACACTTTTCATAATTTTTAAAAGCAAAAACTATCGTTCGGTAGCGATATTTAATACTCTTTTTATTGAGAAAGAAGTAAAATTGAATATTTTTTGTATATTATAATTTATCGAAGGAATTTTTTTTTTTCTGGATTACTTTGTGACCCAGAAGTCAAAGATTTCCGAGCCCTGAATTACGCGAGCTATATACGTTTTCATTGAATCGAAAGCTGTCGTTGTTTTTGTTGGTTTTTACTGCTGCTGCTGCCTCTTTCAACAAAACGTCCTTTTCATATTTGTTGTCGCAGTTGTTGTTGTTGTTGTTGTTGTTGTTGTTGTTGTTATTGTTGCAGTTACCACTGCAGTAGCTATTGTTTTCATATTTCCTTCCTTCGTTTATTCGTGCGTTCGTTTGTTCGTTCGTTCGTTCGTTCGTTGAGTTGTTGATACTTCATCTTATTTTTATTTCACTTTTTTCATCCCATCTTCTGTCATCTGTTTTCTTTCATCTTCTCGAAAGTTACGCAAACGCAAACATGGACAAATGCAGCAGCAGAAAACTACTGAACAAAAAACTACTTGATCCTTGATATTATTCCTGATGTGATGACACGTACATACATACATACATACGTACATACATATTGTCTTAGAACAATTTTTTAATTCATGCTTCTTTTTCATATTTTCTCTCTTATGTAAAATATTTTCTCTCCACGTACACTTGCGCAAATTTGTTTTTTGTTTGTTTAACAAGAAAATTACCAATCAACGATCACCAACACAATTTTAGTCAACAATCGGTTGAACATAAAAACACAACAGTAAAGATAATTTTATATAACTTTGAGCATGAACCCAGAAAAGTCCTATTTGCGCCTCGATATAGATGCCGAGAGACTTTTTAGTCGAGAATTTCTCAAAAATATTTTCCTCCAAAATTTCCATTAATATTAAGTATATTCGACACTTATTTTCAACTTAATATCAATGTTCTTTTTTTTCTCGTCTATTCTTTCTTAAGTTCTTTTTCGCTTTCAATTTTGTTGCAGTCAAGACGAGATCCGGGAACTACAAATTTTCGGAAAATCGCACTTCTCTTAAAATTTAACTCGTTAGCGCTAAATTGAAAGAGTTCTATCAAATCTCGAAAAATTTTATTTTTCTTAAAATTCAACTCGTTACTTTTACTAGTTAAAATTTAACTCGTTAGTGCTTAATTGAACGAGATCTAGAAAATCTCGCCAAATCTCACTACTCTTTAAATTTAACTTGTTAGCGCTAAATCGAACGAGATCTATCAAATCTCGCCAAATCTCACTACTCTTTAAATTTAACTCGTTAGTTTTACTCGTTAAATTTAACTTGTTAGCGCTAAATCGAACGAGATCTATCAAATCTCGGCAAATCTCAGTACTCTTTAAATTTAACTCTTTAGTGCTGAATTGAACGAGATCTATCAAATCTCTGTAAACCTCGCTTCTCCTAAAATTTAAATCGTTAGCGTTGAATTCAACGAGAACATTCTATTGAAATTTAACTCGTTAGCGCTAAATTGAACGAGATCTATCAAATCTCGCCAAATCTCACTACTCTTTAAATTTAACTCGTTAGTGCTGAATTGAACAAGATCTACCAAATCTCGGTAAATCTCGCTTCTTCTAGAGCTCGTTAATGCAAATGTTGATAATTTCCAGATTCCAGTATAATTCCAGTACTTCCTTCCCCTTCGCCTTCCATGTTGCCAGCAACACCGCTAGTTACATGTTTGTAACATTGCAATGTTGTTGCAAATGTTGCCGTTGTTTTGGCGAATGCTTTGGCAACTTGATGCTATTCATTGAGGCTAGAAATACCGAATTCAATGAACTTCTATATTGACCGTGAAGTATTTACGATGCGATGCCGTTAACAGCTTAAAAACAGAAAAATTATAAAAGCAGAGTTTAGAATTTTTTATAACATGAAATTTTCATAGTTATAAAAAGGATTGGCAAGTGATAAAAACTAACTACAGCAATTAGCCACTTCCTTGCGTCTAAATGGGACCTTTAGCAACGCAAAATCTGATTCTTAATATTTTTTAACTAAATCTATTTATACACTCTGGCAAGAAAAAAAGGATAATGCGAGTATCATAAAAGAAGGAATGGAAGAATGTTGAGAAAAAGGCAAGACGAGAAAAAGAAAAAAGAGGGATTTTTCGGGGTTTTTTAAATACTCAAGAAATTTTCGACCAAATCTGATAATTAAAACGTCCATCTGCCATCGCGATTATTACAGACATTTTGGCAAATGGCTTAGAAAATTTCATTACGGCTTTGCAAATGGATAACTTGGACTCAATGTGTTGGATAATGCGATGAAGTTTAGTTGCAGTTAAGAAAACAAGCTGAAGCTTTTAAAAAGTACGATAATTAATTTTTATTTTATTCTCAATTCTGAGTAGTTAAATGCGAATAGTTAAAAAGATAGTTAAATACTATTTATACGGTCTCTTAATTAAGTCAATATAATACTATTTCATTGTTTTCAAAATGAAGAATTTCTATGAGAAAAGTTTAAGGAGAATCTTATGAATTATAATATTACTAACATTTTTAGTTGATCTCTTTCATCTTTTCTAACAATTTGTGAAGAATTAAAAAATTCTATTGCTTTTACTTAAATTTTCAAGACATTTCGAGACTTGTCCCGGAAGTTCTCTTTGATCTCAGAATCTCGCTTGTACCTGAGAAGTCCATTGTACGAAATTCGAGACGATATCGAGGCAAAAAGGAGAACTCTCTTGTTTCCAACACATCGTTAATCGTTAATCTATTTTGTATCTAAGCTTTCTTATCTGAAAATAGAAATAAAAATCCAGGAATTATTTATAATCAAGGACTTTCGAAAGTTAATTTTCTGTATATACAGAAGAGAAAAAAAGTGGTAAATATAATCAAATTTTAGAAGGTTCTTATCGTTCCATTATAATAACGATAATTACAGAGAGAGAGAGTTCTGTAATGACCAAGCTTCGCACAAGAGAAGAAGAGCAAAACGTAAGCAACCGAGAAAAGGCAAAAACAAAGTACAAATAGAAGATAATTTTTTGCAAATTTTTTTTTGAAATTACACTTTATTATTTTGTGTAACTTTTAGCAATTTATTTATACCGAATTCGTATAATCGTTGCCGAAGGTTGGACGATTTTTAAGTTTAGGGAATGTTGTAAATAACCTGCCAGGACACATCTTTTCAAAGAAGCTAAACTGGACCACGAGACAAAACGCCCAAAAAAAATCGAACTTAAAGGAAGGCAGCTTTATTCCTCGCAATGTTGCGAAATAAAAATTTAAAAGTCACTGACTTTTAAAAGTTACTTATCATGACTTTCCATGGCAGCAACCTATACAAAAGCAATTTTCAACCAACACCTATACAATGACATCCAATTAAATACGAATGGTGCGATGGAGAGTCAACGTGCCAGCACCGAACACCAAACGCAAAATGCCAAACACTAACACAACAATAAAATGAACTCGATGCCACTAAAGGAAATTACTTTGTCCGCAGGCATCAATTAAAAAATAAGGAAAGAAGAAAATGGAAATAGAAAATAGAAAATACGGGAAGCATAAAATGAACAAGGAAATGAAAAGAGACCGACGCGTCGGAGGGACGACCTTCGTGCGGCTGTTGTTGTTCAGATCGTACTAAATTTTAATCTATGGCATATATCTACACCGATACAAATGTCTGTGTATTTAATTGTGTCTCGTAGAGCGGGACGCAGTGACCTTCATTGTATTTAGAAAGGAAACCAAAAAAAAAACAATGTCAAACTAATGGAGAATGTCTTTCTTTCTTTCTTATCTATTGTACCTTTGTCACTCCACACTTGGCTCTCTTCACAGAAGACCGCACAAACTTCTGTTGGTAGCCATAACACAAATAAAGACAAAAAACAACAGCAACAATAATCAACTAACTGTTTCAAAGGTTAATCAAGCTTTGAGAATTACGAGAGTACTCGCACTTGCCAAACATTCTCTTCACGCCTTTTGCTGTCCTGCTGTTATAATACTCGTATTTGCCGCTCTTCTGCACTCTCATTCTTATTCCGCCTCTTTTTAGCAATCTGTCGGAGATCTTCGTGAAGCTTAAATTAACCTTCATGACATTGTTTTGACAGTTTTTCTATTTATTTATGATATTGGCTGGCGGTTTGCTGGCGGCGAAAAAGTTTGCAAAGAAGCTCATGAAGCTCTTTCTTTCTTTCTTTCTTTCTTTTTTTTAAACTGTCAAACGTCGAATCTTCTTCTCTTCTTCTCAGCCATCTTCGTCTTTATCTTTATCTTTTCCCGTTTCCTATGAGACAGGAGACGTTTTAGGTTCAGGTCTGTGAGATACCACCAGTTTAAATTGGCAAGGAAGTCCTTGTTCTCGTCCTTGCCAATTGAAACTTCACCTGCGGTCATTTTTCACAATCGAGGCGCGCTTGATTACGTTTTGTCTCAATTCAGCACGAGGCGTTTTATGTCTCTACGCTTCGATTATGTTAAGAAGTCGCTGCGGTTCGGTCGGCCGGTACTTTACTACGTTACAGTATGGTTCGGTTGCTTTGTGTCACAACGATTTGCATCACGCGAACGTGATGTAACGTAATGTAAGGCAACGTAACGTAACGTAGAGGCAACGTAACGTTCCGATTTTGATTGGATCAAAAATACAGAAAAAGAAAAGTTAAAGAAGAAAAATTACCAAAGAAAAAGAACTTAGTATAAAATAATAATAATAAAATATAATGCGTAGAAGTAACGCCGGACTATTCTTGTTTTTTTTTAAAAGATTTTCTGCTCTTCTTCAAAGTTACTGCCGAAAATGTTTGGCAACTCTATAAACTTATTTTTTCCTAAAACAAATTGTGGTAAAAAGTAAGGA
Source organism: Conops quadrifasciatus (assembly GCA_949752815.1). Classification (NCBI taxonomy): domain Eukaryota; kingdom Metazoa; phylum Arthropoda; class Insecta; order Diptera; family Conopidae; genus Conops; species Conops quadrifasciatus. The sequence continues at coordinate 5,277,628 of OX457077.1, forward strand.
TGTTGTTGTTGTTGACGAGTTTACTTAATGATTCTTTTGGCCGCTTGTCACGTAGCAGTTCATCCTATTAACTAAATCTTGGTCAACGAAAACTTTTGGCGAAAACTTTGGCAGGCACTTTTTAAAAGACTTTTCAAAAATAATATCTCTGCCGGAGTAAAAGTTTTTAGGGTTTTTCTTCATCTTCTGAGAGAGAAAATGGTAATGGAATTTACATAAATTTTCTTTGAAAAGCTGAGCAGAGCAGAGTAGAGTCTCCTTCAAACTAGATTCGTTATTTGTTATGGCATGTCCTTCATTAGTTTCAAGATCCTTAATCATTTCGGCAGGATTCTAGAAGAGATTCTTCTACGAAAAGAAAATGATTTTAGCATTTTCTATAATATTTTTTAAAAGATTTATTAAGATTTAATCCTAGTAGATTGTTAGAAAAATATGCACACAGATAATTGTTTACAGAGATTGTTGTTCGAGCGACGACTTTTGTTTTTTTTAATATACTCACCAAACAAAGCATTATCTGATCCGCTCCCTCTCTCTCTCTTTATTTTCTCTTTATTTTGTTTGCGATACCAGCTCTTCAACGGCTTAGAGATGCCAATTCGTTTTATGATAAGATTAGCTCTTTCAAATGAAATAATATTAATATGTATAAATATTTAATTAGTTCACGTAATAAATTACACAAAATTTTTGAAATTATTTACTGTGTTGTGAAATTTTTCTTAAATTAACTAATTTTAATCAACTCAATCCAATTTCGTGCCTCAATCCATTTCCAGATTGATTAAATGATATGCGCCTATCATCAACGAAAATGCTTTACTATGATTGTTCAGACGATGACAATCCTTAATGATGTCAATTATTTATACGTACATATTATTTATATTGTAAACAATACTGAAGAGATTTCTCTAGTGATTAAATATGTACGTGCACATGTAAAACTTATTAAATACTCAACTTCTCTTAATTGGAGAAGATTATAAGTATGTATGTACTTATTGGTAAATGTTTTGTTGTCACTACTGACGTAATTACTCTGTAGATGCACGAGTGCGTACATACTAATAGTCCAAAGTGTTTGCTTTGCTGTTATTATTTTTGTATTAAGTAACCTCATCAGCAGAGATTTTCATTATAAAATATTCGCAAAATCATTCAGCATTTAAGAGATAACAACCCCACAAATATTTCGCTTACTTTTGGTCTGCTACGACAAATAGCTTTCGGTGAGAGTTTTTTACATCTATAATTATTTTATTCATATTTTTAAAATTTTGAACATATTGTATGTATTATTAAAAATGTTTTTTATAACTTTACTTATTACTAATTTAAGCCAAAGTAGTTAAATGGTAAATAACTTCTTATATTTTTTCCCGAACACATATTTTTAATAAAGATGTTATTTTAAATCTCATATTTCTTAAATTCAAATATGTAATCAATGAATTTTTGTGTCAATTAAAAAAATATTGTGCTTATTATATTGTATATTCGATATAATGTTATAATATGAGCAAATTAAAGAATTCCTTATAAGCGGTTCAACGAAAAAACTATTCCCATTGTGCCAAAAAAAAACAAATACAATAAAAAAAAAACAATGAGAAATAGATTAGCTGCGCTAAGTAATAACTTAACTCCCTTTACTTCGCATTGCTATCCGTACCGCCCTCTACCCTCTCGGTTAAAAACAAAATATGTTTATATGCGATATGTGTAGATCCTTGAATTTGGTACTTCTTATTTTCAATTGAGAATAAAAATTGAATGATTTAATAATAGAAATAGTGCAAGTTAAATATGTTACAATATATGTATGAAATTATATGTGTTTATATATTAATAATATTATTTGTTTAGTATGTTTACACTAAATGCACTCACCGTTTTTATTGTTAAAGCCAAATGTGTTGGTATCCAAAAAGAAGGAAGGTGAGTGTAAAATCAAAAATTACTATATTTTAAAATAATATTTGCACACTCCCGCGCAAACAAAGTATGTTAACAAATAATACAAAATTAGTAAAATAAAAGAGTTATATGCTTGAAACTTTTCCTCTTAAAATAAATACTAAAAATATTCTATTTTTCGAATTATAAATTAATTATAAAATTTTTAAATATTGCGCAAATAAACATTTTCCAAAATTAACTCCTAACTTCAATAGTTTTGTGAAATTGGCAACTCCATGCACTCAGCAAACACGCAGTGCAATTATTGACAACAACAACAATCAAATACTCTTAAAAAGCTAAATGCGTGTGGGTGTGTGTTTTCCCACAAGAGAGCATAATTTGTTCGGCATGATTTATAATAACAGCCAAAACACATTGCGGCAGCGGCAGCAACAGCAACTCTCTCTCGCTGCTCAGCAAAGTACATTAGAGCAGCGACAGCAAGTCGGCTATTTGTTTTTGTATTCTGTATCCCATTCTCTCGTCTTGAAAGAGAGCTTACTCTCCGTATATTTTTCAATACAATTTGTCGGATTTTCAGTGAAAATTGGCAACACTGAGTGAAAAAGAGAGTGGGAAAAAGAGAGTTTTGCTTGCTGCCGTAATAGAATCTATTTTTCAGGGCAGCGGCAGCACCCATAAGCCTCTATATAATTTGCTGTTGCTGTTGCTGCCGCTGCCGCAATGTGTTTTGGCTGTAATTCGTTCGTCATGTTGGAAATGGATTGTTGTAGTTGCTAGTTGTTGCTTGTTGTTGCTGTTTTCCAGAGTGTTGCTTGTTTTGCTTCTGAAAAAGTGCTGGAAAATTGAATTCTGAGTACATAAAATGAAATTGTATCGAATTAACATTTTTAAATTTAATGAGAATTGAGGAAGAGTTGAACAAAAATATTTCAAAATATTCTTTCAAAGTGCTTCAATTTTATTTTCAAAAAATAAACAATAAGAGCAATATTTATTTATTAATTATTTGATAGATGATTTAGAATGGAAATGGTTACAGAATTTCGCTTAAAAATGTTTTTGGCCACAAATAATAACCGCCTACTGTCATGACGTCTTGTTTTTTTTGCTTTATCTCAAGTATTGTGATCGTTCTTTTCAAACTCATTGCCTGTAACTGCTGACAGAAGGACTTCTAGACACGTGACTCAACCTATACTCCGACCCTAAAAACGGCGCTGCTTGCTTTTCTTTATTTTTTAGCCAAACTTTTTTGAAACCAAACAACTTTTTTGAAACCAAAATTAACTCCTAACTTCAATAGTTTTGTGAAATTGGCAACTCCATGCACTCAGCAAACACGCAGTGCAATTATTGACAACAACAACAATCAAATACTCTTAAAAAGCTAAATGCGTGTGGGTGTGTGTTTTCCCACAAGAGAGCATAATTTGTTCGGCATGATTTATAATAATTCGTTCGTCATGTTGGAAATGGATTGTTGTAGTTGCTAGTTGTTGCTTGTTGTTGCTGTTTTCCAGAGTGTTGCTTGTTTTGCTTCTGAAAAAGTGCTGGAAAATTGAATTCTGAGTACATAAAATGAAATTGTATCGAATTAACATTTTTAAATTTAATGAGAATTGAGGAAGAGTTGAACAAAAATATTTCAAAATATTCTTTCAAAGTGCTTCAATTTTATTTTCAAAAAATAAACAATAAGAGCAATATTTATTTATTAATTATTTGATAGATGATTTAGAATGGAAATGGTTACAGAATTTCGCTTAAAAATGTTTTTGGCCACAAATAATAACCGCCTACTGTCATGACGTCTTGTTTTTTTTGCTTTATCTCAAGTATTGTGATCGTTCTTTTCAAACTCATTGCCTGTAACTGCTGACAGAAGGACTTCTAGACACGTGACTCAACCTATACTCCGACCCTAAAAACGGCGCTGCTTGCTTTTCTTTATTTTTTAGCCAAACTTTTTTGAAACCAAACAAAAATTCTTTTCAAAGCTTTTGCAAAGGCTTCCTTCTTTATAAAAATTATTGAAAAAAACAGGAAAAAGAAGAATGCGAAATGTCTTTAAAGAATACCAAACTGTCTTTCATCTTACATTTATCTTTTTATTTTCATTATTCTTATTAACTTTATATATTATTTATATTTTTTTTTTTTTATTAAGTCAGCAAAAAACGACCAACAATTTAGCTGCTGGATAGCTTCACTGCTAGCGTCAAGGAGACGAAAAACAAATCCATTCTTTCACCAGACAATAAACAACCGCGTCCACGGGTCAAGTACAATATTTATTCTTTGTTCAGAGAGAAAGACAGAAATTACTGAAATTTTGAGTTCACTGACTTTCAAAGTAGTCTGTCGGTCTGTTTATTTGTCTGTCTGTATTCGTGTATGTACTCCATTGTTTGCATAAAATTCATAAAAACATTTTTAAAAAATATAGAAAATAAGATATTAAAAGTTTCTTGAAGGAAAGGAAACGTTACAACAACAACCATTTCGAGAAAAACATTTTTTTTTCTCTGTAAAACAGAATAATTGTTATAAATTTTGTATATTTTTATTTTATTTAATATACGCAAGAGATTTTTTTTCATAAATAAAACCAAATTTTTTTAAAAATTTTGAAGAAAAGTCAAAAGTCTACTACTTTTCTTCTACTTTTTATTTATTTTATCATGATTTTCAGTTTTCACTTTTTTAATTTTTCCAAATATTAGTGTTAAAGCTTCCCAAAAACCTTTAAATAGTTATTGTTGCTTCATATATTGTTGCCGTTTTATAACTTGGGCTGCTTTTATTAATTTTTAATATTAAAATTGTGTATTTAAAAATAAATAACTATTTATTTAGCCTAAAAATTTTACTTTAAATAGCATGAAAGATAATAGAACTTAATTTAGCAGCAGCACAGTTATGATCATTATGAATTAATGCGAAATTTTAATGGAACCTTAAAAGAAACTGTTTTATGCAGTTTTTTCAACTATTCCTTCTTTTCACCATTTACCTTCCTAATATTTTGTCGAAATCTCCCCTCACCGCGATCTTAGCCTTTCGCCAAACAATCTTCTTTCACTTTTTCATTTCTTCACTCTACATTTCTACTCTACAGACATTCTTTATTTAGTGACGTACGTAACGCACCATTTTCCGTACGACTATCCTGCTCGAACTGTCCGATGTTACTTTTTATTGCGTTTCATGTCAGTCCGGTTGATATCCTTTGGCATATTGTTTTTATTATTATTATTTTTCCTATCCTTCTTCTCGATTGTGCAACATCTTGTTATTTTTTAGTTACTCGTATTTTATTTTTCTTACGAGACGATTTTATTGCATTTTCTTGAGAAGCGTTGAAGATATTGTAAGAAAAAAAATCGTAGTGTGTACAATAAAAACAATTTTCAAGGCTTTTAAGTAGCTTTTTCTATTTTCTATTTTTATTTTTTTTTATATGTATACTCGTATATAAAAAATAAAATTATTTTCTTTTGTAAGCTTCTTTCTTCACATTTTGGTATTTTCGCATTTTTGTTGGGAGAAAAAGAATAACTTGAAAACTATTTGATTCTACTCGTAGTTAATTTTGAAAAGAAAGAATGTACGACGCGTATGTATTTTTAAGAAAAAATAATAGCAAATTTTGATTGATTTTTAATATGATACATGTTGAAATTTTACAGTGAAAAATTGATGGTTTAGAAAGAAAGGAAATTCTGCCTTTAAATTAATAGAAACAGAGGAAGGAAAAGAGGAAGGTCGAACAAAGACCTTTTTAAAACCTTAATAATAAAAATAAAGACTCAAACTTCTACTAAAAATTATACAAGTTTCAAAGATCAACAGATTATAAGATAAATAGCTAAACAATACCACAAAAAATTCCCCTTTCACTAAAATACAACAACAGCAACGATGAAAATATCATAAAAAATTATTTCTTCAGGAATGATTCGCATGATTTGCTGTCGATGACACCGCATTCAAACATATTATTCTACATATTTATCTTTTTCTATTCATAAATAAAATTTTTCGTCAAATTATTCTCTTTAAAAATAAATAAAATGACATGTCTTCAGAGACATCATAGACGTCATAGAAGAAATCACACACGACATGTCATCAGAGACGACATGGACGACATTTTCTATCGGGAAGCGCTCAACGAGTAGCGCTCTCCCACAGGCTCTCTCAACTACAATGTACCTACTCGTAACTCAAGAAGCGAGTTTGCATTAGCGCATCCTGAGCATGCTGTCTTTTGATGAGTGTGTTTCGATGCTAATGGAAGCTCTCCATTTCGAAGAATTGTAATGAATATTTGTAATAATTTCGTTATTATATTAAAAAGTTGGTTGTTTAAAGTTTGTATGGAGATTATAAAACGGCAAGAATAAATATTTACGGCAAGAAAAATACTGCATTCTCAGTGGACGGTATTCAGTGTAAACGGATGATGGGTTACTTTAATTTCTGGTCTCTACATATTCACCCCTTCTTCTAGGATTATAAAAAATTTACTCTATTTAAAATGAATGCATTACTAAAAGCTTTCCTGCGCTCATTCCGCACTTCATCCTTGTAATCCACACTTCATCAATTTCCGTTCAAATGCAAAGTTTCGGTGGTCGAATTGATGCAGCCGAGCGTATCTTCAGTCGTTTGTGCTCTGGGTACAAACACAGTTTTGCAACATTCGTAATTCGTTTTGCAATCCTTTCTCTGTCTCTCTTTTACCCTCCGTTCACCCTACTCACTCACTATTTTCCCAATCATTTGTTCCCGGAAAAGTTCTTTCTACCCTCCACTGCCTGCTCGCCCTTCCGCATCGCATCAACCCTTTCCCTTTTCCAGCTGGCGGGCAAAAGCAGCTTCAATTTTCTTTGCCCCAAAGTTTTTTGCGGTTTCATCGTTACGGAATTTGCTTCGCCATCGGGAAATCAAAATTAAACTGTCCGGACGACAGCACTCTTGCAAAATAAATTACTTGCACTCTGGCAATCCTTGCCGGCTTGCGTCTGGTGTGTTAGTCCTTCCTGGACCAAGGAGTATGTTTGAGGATAGCATTCGTTTACATTGCAAGCAAACTCCAGACAGAAGCCACTTTTGTCACATGCTTGCTCTGGTTGTCACTGTGTGTGTGTGTGTGTATGTTTGAATGTGGCTGTTGTCGGTGTGTTGTTGCATTGCCGGATAAGCAGACTTGTACCAACAAATAAAATGTCAAATGCTTAATGCATGCAATGTCGTTGGTTTGTTGGCTTGTTTTTGCCAACCACAACTTTTTATTGCCGATTTAATTGAACGTGTAAATATTTTACATTCTCGGGTAAAAAGATACATCCAAAAAAGGTACAAAAAGTCGAATATTAGTCACGTACTGCTTACAAATTCAAAACTAAAAGAGAATTTAAGATGAATAATTTCTCATACGCGCAGCATTAGCATTAAATAGAAATGCCTGAAAGTATGCAACAACGTTTTAACAGCAAAAGTTCTGTTGGAATAATTGACTGAAAGGTGTCCTCAGAAGAATCAGAGACGTAGTGGTTTAATTATACGATTAATTACAAGGGTCAAAAGCACCTCGGTAAAAAGAAATTTAAAAAAGGGAAATTTTCTCATATAAAAAAATCTTTTCGACCTATTTCGTCCTATTTCTATTCGTAAAAAATTGAAAAAAATGAAACAAATAATTTTGTAGATGAATTAAATCGAAACGTTCCGATTAACCGCGCTACTAGCCATACATTTTCCTACGTCTTACTCTCTCCTTAACTATTTCTCTCGCAATCGACAACGACAACGTACCTCTCATCCGTAAAACATGGTCATGTGGTCAACTCTGAAAGAGAAAAAGAAGACACAGCATATGAAACAACACGAAGAGTGTACATACATATGTACAAATTTGCCAGTCAACCCAACAAGCTGTAAAGTAAAGCACGTTCTTGTTGCGGTTACCAGCATTCGCCATTCATTAAATTGCATTCGTTGTGGCTCGCACTCGTAGATTCGACACAACGAATCATTGTCGGTGTCGTGATGGTTTTTCAGACTTTCAGAGGATTTCGAGAGTCATCAGGCAACGATTGCACGTAGCATCAACAAGTCAGTATTACGAGTAGTGCAATGGAAGAATCGATGAAGGGTGATGAGGAAAGAAAAATACGGGTATTACGCGTGTGTTGAATGGTTGCTAAGGATTCGGGAGGCAAAAAATTGCTGCTTGTTGGGTTTTTCATCGAAGAACGATGTTGATGATGTTGGATAGTTTTTAGTTTTGAATGAGGTTCAATTGATTTGGAGTTTCGGAAGATGACTCTAGCTAGTGTTCGTGGTGGAACAATTAACGATTGAGGTATAAGATGCGCATAAATTGAAACGATTGTCGATAAACGTTTGATTGACATTAAATGGGAAAAAAGCATATACGAGTTTTCAGATCGAAATTCATACAAACTGCTGAGTTTGAGTTAAATTTTGTTCGTCGACGCGTCGTCGATTATAATCGAGAATTGTTTTAAAGCGATTGTGGAAAAAATAAACTCCTCTCATTAGAAATTTTCCTGTTTAAGTAGAATAAAATCAATAAATAAATTTTTTCCGCCAAGTGTTTATCGTGTGACTACGCCTCTGACGTTAAAGACGTAACTAAAGAAAACACGTAATGAAACCTACACACGTTGTCCCTCTCTCACTAACAGGGAGAGAAGCCAGATGTTAGGGTTCGCTTCTTAAGTCTCTCTTCAGTTTATATAGAATATAGAGGCACCGCCGCCAACTATTTTTCGGCAATGTCTTTAGGCTTTAGAGCGTTGAAGCTAAAGCGAAAACTAAAAATTTAACTTAAAGAACCTAAAACTCTATACGTTGAGAAGAAAAAAGAGTAAGCAAAAGAAGAAGAATACCACGGCAAAGACTGAGACTGAAAGGAACGCAAGTGAATGCGGTTAAGTGGAAAAGGAAGCGCATCGTGTATCGCAAGTCGCTGCTATGCAAACAAGTTCTGACACTAATTGGTCACGCAAATGGGTTCCACAAGGGTAAAAAAAACGTTTCCTTGATGCCAACCTTCCTACAACAATCCGCTCTCTTGTGCTCTTTTCATGCGGTTGGTAGTGTTCTCTCGCTCTCCCGCTCTCTCTCTCTCTCTCTGCTTCCATTGAAACCTCTCGAAACTGTGAAGTATCATAGATCATAGTTTGTGGTTACGGTGAAGGAATAGGTAAGAACGATCTGTAACAATTGGTGGGTGGGCGGGGAGGGAGGGGGATAGTGAAGTAAAAAAAGAGTGAAAAAGTGGAAAGAGCGCAGCAGTCTTTTTATCGTCGAAAGACAGAGCTATCAAGTGTTCAGTTGATGATGTTGTCAACACGCGAAGTAATAAAAATTCCACCAAAGAGCACCAAAGGCGTCCAAAGGCACCCAACAACAACAACAACACTAGCTACAACAACAGCACACAACAGCAACTTTGACAACAATAAGCAGTATCACAAACGAGCGGCAACGACACTTAAACGAGCAAGAACGAAATATATTCAAAGGACGACAGTTCATTTCCTTCAATTTTTTTAGTAAATGCGGAATGCAGGAAAAAACTGTTTACCTCTCTCTCTCTCACACACACACTCTCTCTCTCTCTCTCTCTCTCTCTCTCTCGGTGGAAAAGGGTGGGGCGGAGTAAAAGGACAAATAAATGGAAGGGTAGAAAATGAATAGTCTGACCAAAGCGAAAGACGTGAAAGTTTTGGAAAGAGAGAGAAAGAGAAAAAGAGGAAAGGAAAAAAATGTAAACAACAAAAAAAATAAAATCTAGACAGCAAAAATGATAAAGTTCGCGTAGGAAAAAGTGACTGACAGCAGATTAACAAAAGAGTTCAATTAACATAAAAGTTAAACAATGACTACTGTCAAAGAAGAAGAAGAAGAAGAAGTAGAAGAAGAAGATCAAAACGAGAGGAAGCAGTCGGCGACGGAGAATAAAAAGAGATAACAGGAAAGGAGAGCAGAAGGTTGAAGAATTAACAAACAGCAAGAAGCATAAGGACGAAAATGAAGGACGTTGCAGGAAGGAGCAGCAAAACCAGTAGCGCAAACGAAGCCAGCAAAATGCAGAGAACCTACAAAAAAAAAAAAATATGTACACAAGCACGTGGCTCAGTTCGGAGTAATACCATTACGTTGCTCGCTTCATTGTCTTCGCTGCACTTCACTTCACTTCACTTCACTTCACTTCACCGCACTAAGTTTGCATTCGAAAAGGTTCGTTCGATCTGATGAAGATTTCAATTTGATTAAAAAAATTCTCTATCGAGAAAACTGTACTGCGTTTGTATTAAAACCACCACAACTCTGGTGGTCAGTATCAGCATAATTGTCATTAACATTATAATTATTATCACCAAGCAATAATTATTATCACAGCAATTACCCAGAATACAGGAGCTGTCGATCATAACTTCGTAACGATTATAACTTTACTTTTTCAGAACGAATTTCTATAATTTTTCTCAAAATTTGAAGTCAATTTCTAGAGGTTAAAAAAAACTTTTTAAATGCTAAAAATCTATATAAAAATGCCAGAGTTATACGCCTTAAGAAAAGAAAAACGCCTTTTAACAAATTTTTTAATTACTCCACGGCTTAAATGCTTTTTTATTAATGTAGAGATATAATTTTTCGTAAAAAATTAGTATTCTAGCTTTCAGTATTTCATAACTGAAAATCGGTAAGAAAGAATTCAATTGTGGCTGTTAGCATAATCAAGTTTTAAACTAGTTTTTCTGCTTAAACGTCACAAAAACCTTCTTACCTCACTCTTTAACCCCGTTTTGTATTCTATAAAGCGGTACAACTAACGCTTTCATTGCAACGTTTTAATCAACGTGACCCCGAGTTTGCGGCATCTCAACAAATTCGATTTTATAATACAGTCTAAGAGGAAAGAAGGAAAGAACTTCTCTCTCTATCTACTTAAAGGGTCTTTTCTAAAAACTAAACCGACTAAAAACTAAAAAACCGACCACACAATAAATATAAAATAGTACCAGCATTAGTAAAACTACAACTACAACTAGTACAACAATAAAACAAACAAAAGGAAGGAAAAAAGAAAGAAAGAAAGAAAGAAAGAAAGGCTTAATTTTGCTTAGCCAGGATTTCGCCAGAACTTTTCCGGTTGGCTGCAAAAGTTTGTAAATTTGTTTGGTCTAAGGATTTCCATACGAACGGAATAATCACCGACGCCGAGGCATTACTATTTTTGCACGCAACTTTGTGCTCGGATGGATTTAGACTCACAGAGTCTAAAAATGCAATTAAATAAAATTTGAAAATTCTGCTAACTTTAAAACTATTCTTAATATAGTACACTTTTGTTATAAGCTTTGGGAGTACACTTTCTTTTCTTTGCTTTTCAACTCTTGTGCAAATAAAGTCCTTTTTAACAGAGAAACAACAATGTATTCTCTGCTTTTAATCCTCTTCTGGACGATTTAAACATTGAAGCAACATTTAAAAGAATCTTTTTCTTCTGCTCACCACAACAACTCCTACTGCCCACGCCACAACACGCCACAACAACAACAATACACACAGCGCGCCGTTTAAGCAACCGCTCTTTAATGCCTTTAGGAAACTATAAACGAATCATGCAAGACATTTCATCATCGTGACTCGTGAATCGCGTTAACGAACAAATACAAATCGTAACCGATGCGGATCGTTTGTCAGATTATTTTATGGATCTACGTAACATTGCGTAACTTAACTTTGAAAAGTCTTGATTCTGAAGGTCGCGGTTTCGAAGCCTACAGCTATCAAATCCATAAAAAATCAGTTTATTCGAAAATTAATTTTAAAATTTGTTTGGTTTTTAAGCGCTAATAGATAATTATTATTTTAAGCGTATTAATTGTAATTATCTTAAGCGCATTAATTCAAAACCATAACCTCTCACAAAATGAGGCTGAAAATAAAGCAAGCGCCACAGGCAGGCCTTTAAAAAGTTCCATGCACGAAATTTCGTCTATGATTCTTGAACCATTTATTGAATCATGAATTATGTTACTTAAAAGTTCCCCAAAAGCCATCCGCTCTCACGCTCTCTTTCTCTCTCTCTCTATTCAACGAATGAAGCTATGTTTGTGTTTCGGTTTCTGTTTGTTGCACCGTTCGTTGCATTCTTGCTTTGACTCACAACTCTCTTTCTCTTTCTTTTTCTACCTCAACAGTTACTGCTCACGACCGCATCCGCTCTGGGCTGGATTTCTGGAGCGACGGCGACGGCGACGGTGACGGTGACCGTGGACAACAATAGCGCTCACCATGCTTTAATGACAGACGCACAGCGCCTGAAGGCGGCATTCAGGCAGCTGGAAATGCAACAGCAACAACAACAGCAGGAGCAGGAGCAAGAGCAAGAGCAACAGCAGCAGCAGCTTCAGCGCCAACAGCAACAACTGCATATTGTGCCTTTTGATTTGGCCAATTTACAACGTTTACGCTTAAAGCACAAAAATGTACCAAGTTATGAGAGTGAAGAACAACAACAACATCCTCACCATCAATGGCAACAAATCAGCAGGAATAATAACAGAGAGCTGGCCCGATATCGGTACGTGTATAACGCTGATGAGCGTCATCTAACCAAAGGAAGAAGCAGCGAAAGGAGCCGCAACGACTACGACTATGACAATGACAATGACAGCAGCGACCACAACGACAACGACAACGACAACGACAACGACGACAATCTATACTCATTCTATGAATATGGATATAGCAACAGAAATGCCAACAATAACAAATATAAAACAAATAGTAACGGAAATCCCGGTAGAGACGATAATGATTATGATCAGCGGCAACAACAACAACAACAACGGCAGCAACAACAACGTCAGGATGTCAGTGAAAGCATCCGTTTGCAATTGTTTAGTGCAAATGAGCCTTTTAGTAATATTAACAGCAACAGTAACAACAACAACAACAACCGCAATGACTACATCATCAACAACAAAAGTCGTAACAATAAAGACAATAACAATAGCAATGAAGAGGGCAACGGCAACGACGCTGGCAACGGCGATGGCGACGGGGACGACGATGGCAGCAACAATGACGCCATTGCAACAAAAGCCAAACACAAAAGGTAAGAAAAAAGCGCATGAATAATTGTTTGTTATTGTTGTTGTTGTTGTCGTCGTCATAAACGTATATTATCATCGTATCGTATGCAAGTGCAAGAGCCTGAGTGTGTGTGTGTGTTTGTCTTGTCTATGGCTTTTCAAGTGAATGCATTTGAGTTCTTGCCTCCGATTGTTTCTTTGTTGAGGGTCGATCTCTTTGTTTGATGTTTTTTATAGCTCGCAAACGAAGAAAGAGGTAGCTTCCTTTCTCTTTCTCGTCTGCGGAATATCATTTATTTCCTTTTAAATATTGATTCGTTGGTATTAATTTTCGATTTATAACCATTTCGTTACAGCCCTCCAAGGATGCCTTCTGAGTTGGCCTTTGATGATAATCTTTATGGCATACAAAACGCTGCCAAACGCTCTGATGCTGCTGATAATATGGTGCATCATATTCACCGACAAAGGGTTAGTTTGAAAGAGCTTTTATTTGTTCTTTATCCATTGCAAAAACCTTTTCCTTCTGCTTTATAGACGGCCTATCAGTCACTGTGTCCCACAAAACACAACTCAATACCTTTAGAGACCTCAGTTTATGAGTATCGTCCCCAGAATTACCGGGAGGTCACTTGCGCCCACAACTACGCGTTAACACACAGTCGTGATGACGGGCAAACTGAAAATGGGGTAACCTCAAATTAATTTATACACTTTTGCCACATTTTAGTTTATACAACAACCTTTAAAATGAATTTCTTCCGATTTTTTCCTTTAAAAAATAATTTTATAATGTTTTCTGTTTTTTTTTCGTTTTTTTTTTTTTTTTTTTTGGTAATACCAACAGATCTGTTCGGAAGCTGGCTTCGACTGCATTCAGCTCAACCGCACTATTCACCTGGTTCGTCGCAGAAAGACCGCGGCCACGGACTGCTGGGAAGCTGAAGTGCGCATAGTTCCTTCGGGCTGCGAGTGCATGTGGCCAAAGCATCTCCGCGGCGACATCGTAACATATCGCCAGAGGCAGAAACGCCTTCGGGGCTTTAATGCTGCCTTGTTGAATGCACAAGAGAAGGGAAAAAAAGAAGAAGAGGACGACGTGTTGAATGAGCCTTATGCACAAAAACCACTTGAGGAAAGAATGATGTTGGCGAATGTACTTAACAGCCACAACGCCCATGGCTTTAAAAAGAAGTAGAGAATTATAATCAAGGAGTCGACCCCAAAAATCTGACGCAGAACAAGACTAAATGCTTGTGAATTTAATCGTGATAAGAAATTATGTATTTTTTTTAACATAAAATATTGTGTAAATATCACAAAAAAACATTAGAATTTATTTAATCATAGAAAATTATTCATATAAAATTATTCATATAAAATTTTTCGTCTAAAATTATTGTATGTATTTATATAAAAAAAAAACCAATATATTTAGTTTTGAGCTACATAAAATTATTAATTATCTCAATGTTATCTTTTTAAAAACGTATACATAATACGAATATAACACATACATACATACATATATATAAAACTTATACATGTGCCTCTTAATTCAGACCCAGTAAGAAATTTATGAACTTGTTAAGCTTTTCAGAAGTACATACCTGAAGGGTACATACGATATACATATATGTATATATTGTGACAAGTTTGAAATAATTACACATTTTTCTTATACATAGGTAGTCTTCATAATAATCAAATTTTTTAAAGACTTTTATAGAAATGATTTACTCGCCTTTTTAGCAAAATATCACATGAATCTCGTGATATTGATCACGATTTCATATGGATTCTACAATATATGGATTTCATCATATTATATTTGTCTAAAAAGCGAGTAAATCATTTCTACTTATAAAGCCATTAAAAAACTAGAAAAACTGTTATTGTCATTCATTTTAAGTTACAATTAATTTCAAAAGGTAGAACTTGTATATCAAAATTTTTATATCAAAATTTAGTTGCCAAAGAAAATGTTTTAAATGTGTAAAAAGCAAAAAAAAAAAAAATTCGAAACAAAAAAGTTTGTGAAAATTTATTAAATCTTAAAATCTTTTTTGAAGATTTTAAAACGAATTTGCATTTTATATACAAAAATTTCTCATTATAAATATGCACTGAAAGATTGGTCGATTGTGAAAATATAACTGTTATAAAAATTATCTTATTATTATGACTGTTATGCTATAATTAAATTTATATTAAATTAGAAGAAATAAAGAAATACGCGTATAATAATATCGTGTATACGCGTATACGATACATTTAATTTTTTATTCACTACAAGTATGACGAATTATACGATCCTAATATTTGTCAAGTATTTGGGGGCATCGAACTCAGACGACTTGATCTAATGCCATTCGTTTGTTACGCGTAAATGACGAGTGGGAATGAGACAGCGTATATATCGTACCATGGTAAGTGTACATGTTACGGAAATATTTACTATATACTCAATAAATACATAAAAGAGAAATATAAAAACATATAACAGAACTTCTTCGTGTTGTATGTCGCTTTTTAAGAACAAAATTTTCAAAACTATATTTTAATAATTACTATTTCGATATCTAATATATATATTATAATAATTAGACACTAAACAATTTAACATTTGAAGAAATTTACAAATATTTCATTAAAATTTGTTCAGTTAGAGTTACTTTATTGTTCGTGTAAGTATTTTCATATTTTCGGGCGGGGTCGTTTAGAGCAACGTCTCCATGCAAAATCAGGCAGAGATAACATTCTCCTGCAGACACACACACACACACACACACACACACAGTCATACATAGAAACGTGTTTAATCTATTTGAAGCTTAACAAAGCCAAACACAAGTTAATAAATTATTATGGTAAATATGTACCAAAAAAAAACCAACAAAAAAATAATGTGCCCTAATCATTCGACAACCAACACTAACAACAACAGCTAATACCAAAGCCGAAACCAAATGCAACAAATGATGCATCGAGTCATGTATTCCGATATTAAAAAATGTGTGTGTTTGTGTTACATGTATATAATATCGCGTACCTGTGTACATATGTATATAAATACGCACATTAACATGTACCAGCAAAAATCAACAGAACACAATTAAACAAATTCACATAATTTTTTTATTTATTGGATTTTACAATTAACAGGATATAAATTTTTTCAATTTAATTCTCCTTTAATTGGCTTTATTTATACGACAAGAGAATTTAAATATAAATAAAAAAAAAAAATTAATTAAAAATTAATGCCTTTTATACAGAAAAAAAATATTGCATAATAACATAAAATAAAATAAACAACATCGAAAAAATTAGCTCATTTAAATTTTATTGGTATTGCACAATATTTTATCAAAAGAAAATTATATTGAGATTGCATAAGAGATAGTATAATAAACGAAAATTTAATTTCTTTTAATTAATGGGTTTTAATTTTTATTTATTTCATTACAAATAAAATAAAATATGTTGAAAAAACCTAGAAAAGTAATTATTACAATAAATATATTTAAAATTAAATTTTATCCTTACAATTACGAGAATTTTCTGGTACTATTGAAATAAGTATTTATAAAATTTAACCGTTTAAAGATTTAAATAATAAACAACAAACAATATTTAATTGTTGTTTCTACAATAATCACTTTCTAAATTAAGCATTTAGCAATAATAATCTGTATAAAAAGTACGTAATAGTTGTTGGACAAAACATTTTCTTCTTCTTCTTCTTCTTCGCGTACTCTTCAAAGGTTTGTGTTGGTCTCATTAAAATCGTCCACGATAGCATCCATTTTCTCCACATCGATTTGTATTAGAAATATGATAAACATGGATAAAGCACTGATCATCTGCAAAAAAGAGAAGAGAGAATTTGCATGATATATTGCGCAATCATATTGATCAGTTATAGTCGCTTTTACACCGCCCAACAACATAAGATCCAAATCAATGATGCCACAAGCTGACTCCGTCTTATGACAAAGCATTAATTGCATTAGAAAACGATTGATGGCCCGCTCCATGCTGCCGCTAAGCGAATTCAATTGATGCAAACTGAAGCAGGTGCGACATTTCTAAAAATAGCGACAAGTATATAAAAACAATCATGGACTCTTCACCGAACTAACCTCAATTATAATTGCATTGTTGGGAAGAAGTATGAAAAACATGCGACCAACATGTAAAATGATCCATATTATTTTATAGATTACCAAAATAGTTGTGAACTCTTCGGGTCGATCGTAATACGCGTAAATGGAGAACATCTCGACCGACAACTCGATGAAGGTGGCCAGAAAATTCAATATCAAAACCAAACCGAAGGCTTGTTGTATGAGCAGAGAGTTCAAAGCATCCAATTGTGCATAAATATTACGCAAATTTTCCAGGAATTTGTGTAGCGTGGTCTCGGCTGGAAACGTGGTATAGTGTATCTCTCTGCGAAACCAGGCTGCTGCCTCTAATTCGAAGGGGTAAATTTTGTTGTTGCTGCCAGTCCAGCAACATTCCTGCTCGATTGCGTGCAATGAAGGCGGCAGGCATAGCCTGCGCAGGCATTCATTAATGCCAGCATACAATTGTCTAATACCACGCAGGGCCAACCAATGTTGTCCCAGATTTAATGATATCAATACCTGAGGTACATTGTAAGCGCCGGAACTGCGTAACCAAACCACCACGTTGAAATCTACCAACAACAGATTGAGCACAAAGCAGCAAGCAATAAAAAAGCTTACTAGCGCAGTTAAATTGCGCAATTCACGATATAAAGTATCGGTGTTCAAAGCAGCTAGCTTTTGTTCATCATTCCATAAACGAGGACGATAGTCGTGATGATGATGATGTTGTTGTAGCTGCTCCTGCTGCTTCTGCTGTTGTTGTTCCAGAAGATATGTCAAGTGCTCAATTTCCTTCGGTACACTTACAAAATATTCACTTTTACGCTGAGCATTGACCATAGTGATGACAACAATAACACAATTGATCAAAAATACACTGATATACAATGCTTTCTCGACGGTCGGCTTGTCTGATGGAATTCGCATCGATTGCAAATAATTGGCCACACAAATGTACAAAAACAACGTCACGCACCAGAGATGATGAAGATATTGTGTAACGATTGCTCTTGCTGCTGCCGCTGTTGTTGTTGTTAGTGCTGATGGATTTGTTCGCCGCTCTGTTTCTCTTTTCAACGGCGCTACACCGAAGAGCTGACAGACTCTCAACAGCCAGCCGAGCAAACGATGCAAGCGGGTCTTTCTGAGCTGTTGCGCATTGCGAAGCGCTTGATTGATTTCTGGCCTCACCGACGCGGCCATTTCGTAAAGACAGACGAAATGTGTGGGTGTGTGGTTGTGGGTGGCGATTCGTTAAGGCGCCACGTATCAACGCCACGCAACAACGATTGACAACTGATTTAATTAATAACTTCTTAAGTGAACGAATGCTGAAAAGTTTTTATATCGTAGTAAAACTACATTTGTTGTAATTAATGATTTAAGAGGAAACCTTTCTTCGCCTACGACATTTCTACGTTCTTTGCGTTCTTTTGCTCTGCATTGCATGGGTTTTTTTTATCCAGTCCCTGAAGAAAATCAATGACTAGATAGTATCGTTAACCATTGTTACACAGATTGTCAGTTGACAATTAATTATTTGAATGATAAATTATTACAGCTGCGACTATCTTCGCGCTATCCCCATTAAATTGTCATTAAGCATGAGCATGATTAAACGGCGGCGAACACATAATTTTTATTTGATTTAAGTTAGATTATAAAATTTTTCAAAGCGCTACAACAAAACCTTTCAACGGCAACATGATCCCAAAATCGAGATACTTGCCGCAATTAATCTACAGCAGTCCCAACAAAAATTTGCAGAGGAAGCAAATCTGGTCAAAATTGGAACAAGAGCTTTACATGAATGTAAGGAGATTGCTTGTAGTGTCGCAGATCCTGGCATGTGCACCCGTCGGAACACATCGAGTGCAAACGCTGGAAAGGAAGACGACCTCCTGCCACAGACGAAGACTACTGCTGGCACTTCATGTCGTCTGGTGTTTACTGGTCTATACCTTCCTGGCCGTAATGGCCTATGTCGATTACACCAAGGAAATTGTAAATCTGCCCGGAGTCCAGAAACCATTGTACTTCTTTGAGTATCTCGCCTTTTTGGTGCACGCACTGCTCACCATTGTCAACTCTTATCGCGGCCGTCATCGGTTTCGACAGTTTCTGAACGCATTCGTAGACTTTGATTGTTGCGTGTTGATGGAATTCGATACAGTCCCTGAGTACCAGAGATTTCGCCGTTTCTGCAATGTACATTTTTCTCTGATGACGACACACTTACTGACCATTCTCGTCATCGCATATTTCTACTGCAGTGACGGCGGATTTTGGAGTTTCCTTTTGAGCACCACGGGCTATATTCTGCCGAATGCTATAGTTCATGCTTCATTATTGCAGTACTATGGATTACTTAATGGCATCGTACGACGCGCATCGCGTCTCAATGAAATGCTTCAAACTGAAGTGTCTTTGCGTGCGGGCGATGTCGCGCGCTTGCATCGCAGTTTGCACTCGTTGCGCAGACTCTATTCACACTTGGAACTCTTCACCCATCGGTTTAATAATGCTTTCGGACCTTCCGTCCTGCTGGTCTATTTCGGTTCCTATGTGAACATCAGTGTCGGCATTTTCCTGCTTTATAAGCTTTTCGATGATGTCTGTAGCACCGAATTGAGCAGGACTCTGTTTTCTCTCTTGTGGACATGTACGCATATGGCAAAAATATTTTTAGTGCTGTACTACAATCATCGCATACAAGCGCAGGTTGGCTGTGATTATTAATCAATTACAATACTAAATTGTTACAATATATTTTTTCATTCCTTCAGAAAAATACCACCGCACTGATACTGAATGGTATTAAAGATCCAAATAAGGATTTGGAAGAAACGGTAAATATACTACCATACACTCGATCTTTGCAAGAACTTCAGTTCTGAAATTTGTTTAATACATATTAGTATCAATTATTATTTATTATTCATTTAATTATTATTTAAATGAATTTCTCTAAAAGCAGCGATTAATACTACAAAATGGCTAAATTTATTAGACCACTTGAAATGTCCGTTGTATTCGCCTTTCTTTTACTTTTAATTTTTTGAAGTTAATCGATTTGGCCTTTAATTTCAAAGTACTTTCATTTTTTCAAGAATTTAAACCACTTACTATACTGAAATTTTATTAAAAGACTATTTGTGTGTTAAATACCTTTTTGCAGATAACACGTTTTGTACTGCAGCTTACTATAGATACTCGTAGTAATGTCGTTTGTAATGTCATTACTTTAAATTTGGCATTTATTAAATCGGTAAGTTAGATCCTGGTAATGAAATGACGTTGAATTTTTATAATACAACGGTTTTTCTTTCGAATTTCAGTTTCTTCTATCGGTGACTACATTGTTTATATTTCTCTTACAATATGATATCTCTTTTCAACCTCTAAACACAATGTCATAATTTAAAATCTATGTAAAACGTATAAATAAAAGCATTTCTCAAATATGTATATCTTTCTAAAGATCTACAGAGACATTTTATATTTTCATATAAATATAATTTTAGACTATTTTTGCGATTTTCCTTATAAATTTTCAACGATTTTCGGTTTTAGTACGTCTGAAATTGAAATAATGTACAATTCTGAATTGCCTGTGATTTTATATCAACTTTTTCGGCCGTCACTGTAGACTTTTACATATGTTTTCGGTTATGTTATATTTGCCATCAGTGTTATTTGACAATAAGCAACAATGTGACGCGACGTAAACTGAAGTTATTGTGAATCAAATAACGTAAGAAGTTGTCATAATAAACCAATAAAACGACCTTGAAATCAACCAGGTTCGGTGGAGATTCTTTTGTTTAGTGGAACTAACCCTGTAAATATATTTAATAATTTATAATTAATAGTTAAAAATGTGCGACGTTGGAACTGTGCAAAAAATTGCCAGCTGCCTTGAAGTACCAGCAGGAAAGATTACACTAAATGATGAAATGGTAAAAGTTGTTTAATGCAAAAGGGATACCCACGTGTCATTGAAGCCAAATTAATCCTATATACATACATATATACTTAAATATATTTATATACTACAAATAAAATTAGAACCATTAATTTAGGTAATCACTCGGACCTGCAAAAACAAAATCATTACAGGATTTGCCACAATTCTCAGTGCACTCAGTAAAGAATCACAGACAGAAACTGCTCGAAACAGTTGCTCCACGTTGGCAATTGAAGCACAAGTCTATCAATGGATTGAATTCGCCCTTCTTCATGTAGTACATGGTTCCAAGAAGAAGCAAATAGCCCAGCAATTATTGCGTGATTTGAATGGATTATTCCTGAATAAATCTTATTTGATAGGAAACTATATTACAGTGGCCGATCTAGCTGTATTCTATGCCATATATGATCTCATGGTAAGGATTTCAATTTTAGTCCGAAATTGTCCTCAATTATTATCTGCTGCCTACCATTGCCATTATGGTAATTTTACAGAAATCTCAAACGCCCATCGAGAAGGAAACTTATCTGAATTTATCGCGTTGGTTCGATCACATGCAACAAAGACCGGAAGTTCGTCGCGAAGGCATTGAATTGTTGAATTTCTCCACAATCTACTTGCATGGTTGGGCAACCGGGACTCATATTTAGATTATCCCTTTTTGCATCAATGATTTTCATTACACCCATAGTTGAAACGTATTAAACTTTTATTCATTATATTTATCAATCTAAAAATGTTTATAATTAACTTTTAAAGCATTTACGATTCATAGAAAGGTTCTAGAATATTTAGTATAAGATATACTCGCCGAGAGCTGTTCTGAATCCTGAATGGATGTCTTTTCCTTTGTCCCGAAAATATTGTGCTTTTCTAATTTCCTTCGCAACTCTCGTTAGTTAAAAATTCATGTACGATACTATTAAAATAGAATTTAATTTTAATTCATTTTCACGATTTCACAATTTCCATTTTTAGTTTAAAGCAAAATGCTGTAGAATTATTTAAAAAAGGAATTTAGTTTTTATTTCTATCGTTTCACAATTTTCATTTTTAAGTTTAATTAAAAAATAAAATTAAAAACAGTTTCTAAAATAATAATTATATGAACAAACTCCTGATTATTGCGTTTTCTAATTGGGTCACATTTTCATTGAATTGAATTTTTTCAAATAATTTACATTTTGCTCATTTTCTTTTCTGTTTAATTTACAACTAAACATATTCATAGTTAATTTGCATGAACCTCACGCGGTGAGTTCAATGAGTTATTTAGTTCTCCCGGTTCGGTGCACTTCCAAAGACCGTATGTTTTGCCGACTGTTGTCTGCCATAATCGCAAAGTGCCATCTTCGGAGCCACTGGCGTACAGTTCACCATCCGGACTAAATTTAACTGAATGCACCGGTCCAAAATGACCCTTAAAGGATTCTGAAAAAGGTGAATACCTTTTTTATATATTTCTTAAATTAAAAATAAGTAATAGATGGTTACTGTACCGATTTCGTTGCCAGTTATATATTCAAATTTGTACATTTTAAAGTCTTCGCCACCACACACAAACACATGCTTGTCCGGATGTAGACTGGCCGATGAAACATTCGTTGGCACTTTGACCTCCTTCAGCTTCTTGAGTGTGGCCACTTCCCAGAAGCTGATGCTCGAACCGTGCGTCACCGTCAGAATATGATTGTCGGCCGAGATTTCTAAACTATTGGGATTATTGGGAAATTGCAAGCGCTGCACTTCGTTGCCGCTGAGACGATCCCAGAGACGCACGGTTTTGTCCTCGGCCGCCGACAAAATGCACTTGTCATCGCGACAGAAGAGCGCACGCTTAATTGCGCCGCCGTGTCCGCTATAAAGCTCCGGCTCAGCGCAGGGCTGTTCGAGATTAAAGACACGCACCAGCTTCTCGTTGCTACCGGTGACGATGTTCTCTGAGCTCTGATCAAATGCCACCGACTTGACGATGTGCTTATGCTGGAAACTATGAATTTCCGTACCACTGACGGCATCCCAAATTTTTCCAGTAAAATCAGCTGCACCCGATGCGGCCAATGTGGCATTCTTATTTAAAGCGACACCCCAGACGGCGCCCTTGTGTCCCTCGAACGTCCCAACCCAGTCGCCGGTATCACCCTGGCGCAACATGGGATAACCATCTGAAGGTAGAAGGTAAAAGAAAAAGATTTAAGAAAAAATAGAACACTATAAAATATTAATCTAAATTACTTTCTTATATATAACGATATGTGTTAATCCATTTACATATTTTTAATTCAAACTTACAAGAAAAAATTGTTATTTTAAAATAAATATTAAATATTAATTATTTTCTGTTTTGGTCATTACGTACATTATAACAAATTGTTCATCTTAAGACTGACAATTAAGATTATAGAATAAGTTGTGTGTATGTTTTGATCGCAAAAACATACACATACTAAAAGCATTGTTAGAAGCATTTAAAGAAACCTTATCGGAATATGACGGAAACACATTTTCCGCCATGTTTAGCACTTGTACAAATTGACATTGAACGGCGTTGCAGAAAATGACGTTGAGAAATTAACGTTGATATACTTAGAGACATACAGATATTTCCGTTATAACGACAAAATACTTTCAAACGTCGCATGAAAGTACGCTACGAGTTCATTTAAAATGCTTAATTTTATTTGAAGTTTCCTTTTAGAGAGTATTATATACTCGTATATACATATGTATATACTTCTGACCTTCTTCAGAATATTTCTTACTTTTTTCTTCCGCGTCGTCTACAAAACAACAAGTTTTAAATAAGAAATACAAAGTTTGTTATCACAAGTGTGCACATATTTTAATAATTCAGAAAATATTGCTTGAATACTTCAGCAAGTGACTAACGGTTGTGAAATTTAATCGACAATAACTTTAATTATGACTTCTCCAAACATTTTTACATTTAGAGGGTTTGTGTCTTAAATCTATTAAGTTAGTACAGAAAAGAGGTGTGAAGTAGGTAACACTTTTTATGAAAGGAAGAGTTTTTTACCATTGCAGTGTTGCGTATTAAAGGATATAAATTGTACCTACTAACAGCTATTTTTGTTATTTTTTATGGAAGACATATCGGTTCGTGGGGAAAATCGAAATTTTCAATGTGTACAATTGTACTACAATCTGTATTTAATTAAAGGTTGATTTTCAATTAGAGCTGAGAGATATTTCGCGAACTCTGACTTTGTCACAGATACATAAAAGTCACGAGTCACAGTTGCGACGACGATTGCTTCTAAACTGTGACACGCCGTCACAGTTTGCCTGTGGAGCAGATATTTAAGTCACAGTTCAGTTTTGAATTGTTTGATTCTGTTCATTCTTGGAGCAGAATGTAAAAATTTAAAATAGGAGTAGGATATAATTATTTAATTGTTTTATATAGATGCTTTTATTAAAGATTAGTTCATGTAAAATTGTCAGAATGCTTCTTTACAAATTGTGTATATTTTTTGAATGTTTAAAATACATAGATAATGTTTAAAAAATGTTGCATTTAATATAAAACTAAGTTCTCTTTTAATATAACAGAAAAAAAGCTTAAAACTTTAGTTTATTTACAGCCTTATTTCAGATAAGCAAACTGAACATTTAGCCAAGGTTAGGCTTTGATATTTGCTTCGAAACGCAGAAAAGCGAATATAAAGCATAACGTGAAATAAGCGTTCCGCTCGCTTATCAGAAATAAGGCTGTTAGTTTATGTCACGAGTCACAGGTTTTTGCATCTGTGACAGCGCTGTCACTGTCACTGGTTGGAACTGCTCCACAAAAATCACTATATCGCTCAGCTCTATTTTCAATAGACCCCGTGATTCAAAGCGATTGAATTGTGTGATCCTAAACGAATGATTTAGAAAAATGTTGTTCTTGTTGTTGCTCAAAGCAGAATCGATAAGAATCACGTCGATCGTTTATTGAAAATCACGCTATTATTGTTGAACCTTGCAACCGTGGTTCAACAATAATAGCGTGATTTTCAATAAACGATCGACGTGATTCTTATCGATTCTGCTTTGAGCAACAACATTATTACATGAAAGATTTCATAAACTATTATAGAAATATCGATATCGATAAAATTTAATTTTCCCCATAATAGATTTTGTCAACGTTGAAAACTTTTCTATAATCTAGCATCGATCTTCGAAAACTTCGACTACATGAATTTCTATAAAATGTTTGTAATCTTTAACCATAATTATACGAAGACATACAATCAGTAATAGACTTATTTTAACCTACATACCTAATTTACGTAAATATACGTAAATTTACTAATCCATACATATAATATTGTACAGTTCTAAAATTAACATTAACGTTAAATTAATGATTTTACAACGTCCATATTTTTTTAGATTCCACAACACTGACGAGCTTAAATAATAATATTTATATTAATAATTGTGTATGAATTAATTGCATTTAAATCGAACTGCAACCACACACACACACACACACACACATACATTTAACCAATCAACTTAGTTGAATTGAATTTAAAAATGTTCAACTGGTAAAAGGTACTCTACTCATATACAGAATTGCGGAAGCAACCTTGACTCAATGACTGCTTCAATGCCAACGACCTGCATCGTAGTCGTGGAGAGAGCGAGCGAGTGGTCGAGTGAGTAAATAAATGAACTGACATCAGTTTGATGCATTGCAAAATATTAAATATTACAAAATGCTCTTTCTTATATTATATACAGTAAACTCCCGTACAATAAAATATCGACAGGAAAACTAGAAATACAAACATTAAAATTTAAACTATATAAAACATATTTTATATGGTTTTAGTTCCTTTTTAAATTTTATATTAGGTTTTTTGTATGTATTTATTCTTTTTTATTTATTTAATTTTTATTTTTTTTTATTTAATTTTTATTTATCAAATCGAATTAAATCATATCAAACCATGTTAAGTTTTATTTTCTCTTTCTTTTTAAATTTGATTAATTTTTACACTGAATCACTAACAGGGTCAGTGAAATCAGGATTTGGAAATCAAACATCTTTAAACAATTTTTTAAATCAAATTTTTACTCCAATTTCGCGAGAGGACCGGTTTCTTCTAATAAATTTAGTTTAAAAATAAAATAATATCAAATTAAGTTAAAATCAGATAAATTCTTTTTAAACTAAAAAAATCGTTAATCAATTAAATTAAATCAAAACTATATCAAGCGGTTTTACCGGCAATACCGGTTCTCATTGATAATTATAACAACAATTAATTAAGAATTAAATGCGAAAATAATGCCGATGTGTTGAAATATTGCAAAACAAAGGATTATGATAATTGCAAAATTAAAACAGTAAGAACTGTTAAGGACATGTAAGAACTTAAGGACATTTTCGTTCTTCCAAAATTCCAAACTCGGTATATGATTTTTAATTAAATACTATATATTTTTAACAAATTGAAAAAGGAATTTATTAACTTAGTGTAATTTTTTAAACGATCTTATAAAACACAAAGTTAAACTTTAAGAGAGAGACAGACAGAAAGGGAGAGAGAGTGACTACTGTATTTATAGTAATGATTATAATAAAAAACGTTGACGTATATCCCATAAAAAACTGAAAAGTCAATTGAGACGTAACAAACGTCAAAATGATTTATTTAGTCTGAAGGATAACTGAGTACAGATTTGTTTTCATTTAGAGGTCATTCGAAAAAGAATGCTTTTATTATGCGACACAACAAACAATGTTGGAAACTTTAATTTTTTTCGATCGTTCATGCTGTAGAGAGAATGCAGACAAATCAACTGCATAAATTCACATAAGTTTATATTGCTTTGCTAACTTTGACTTGACAACAACAACAACGAAATAACAGCAAAAACCAAAAAAGGCACCTCCAATGACAACAACAAAAAACAAAAAACAAAAAACAGCGCCAACAGTTACCGATAAAAGGAATACGGAAATTAGTATTAACGATGGATGCATGTATTAGTGTGTTATGTACATATGCGTCTATGAACATATGTATACGTACGTACGCATACAATACCAAGGCCGATTTTATTTCGAAGGTTTTTATATATGTACGTCGCGATTAATTCATTTGTCGGTTTAGAAAATTTAGATTTGTTGTTTTTGTTGTCGTTGTTGGTATGGTTACATTGAAGAGCTAAAAAAAAAAGTTTAACTAATTTCACATCACTTTTTCATTTGTCTTTTATCTCAAAAAAATGCAATTTTAAAATATTGTTATTTTTAGCAAATAAATAAATAAATAAAATGTCTATAAAAAATCGAAAACAAAGTACTACAAACGATAATAATTTCAAATGATTTCAATGAGAATGAAAAAGGCAAGAAATAAATGGATTATTTGGAAATTATAGGATTTAAAATAATAATTTTTTTAATCGATTAAAACAATGCAAACTTTTTGATCAAAACAACATTGATTTAAAACTTTAATATTGTGTTCATTAGTGCACTCTCATTCTTCTTGTGTCGTTGCATGACTTTCATGGGACTTTCGTGTGCGAAATCGTACATCAAAATATACATACATACTTCAAAGACTACGAACAAGAGAATGCACGCTGTCCTACTCCTTCCTTTTTTGCTCGAATTAGGTGCGAAGGATCGCTTTCGCCTTTCGCCTTTAAGGCATCTACATCATTTGTGACGTTTCACAAATTCGTTGAAGAAATTTCAATTCATAAACTGTTCTTAAGTTAACAGCTTCTGGATAAATTATTGAATAATATACTATAAAGAATATCTACGACTTTATCATCAGGTGAATCTTTTGTTTTGTAGATTTTTTTAAACTAAATTAAATTTAAAAATGAATGTGAAGAGTATGTGTCTACATACTGCCTTTTTTACAGCATTTTTGCTTTTTAATAATTTTTTGTGTTTTTCCAATTTATGACTGCTTAATTTTCCGCTTTTTTTTTTTTTTTTTTTTCGTAGATCTAATTGAGCACTTGGATACTTACCCCAAGGGTTAAGGGTAACTGGTAAAACAAGACAATTAATAATATTTATTGTAATCTTTCTATTAATCTATCCTTTTTCTTCTCACTCTTATTTACCCCCTCCCCCTACACCTTCTTGAAAAAAAAACTTTATCTGTCAGTAAAGATGCGTATCAGTTTTATCGCTCTTTCATCACTCTCGCACTACCACCATTCTCTATCCTTCCTTAGTTATTCTTTGCGTATTAGTTTTAAATTTTATTTTACTTTAATTTTCGCCTAAACAATTTGTTGTTGCTGTTGTTGCTGTGGTTGTTGTTAGTCAGCAATGAGCTTGAAATTGAAAAAATGAATGTGATTATTCTATCATTTATTCATTGTTTGCCTTTCTCCCATATGCGTGTTTCAGTATGAATATGTACCTATGTATGAGCGCGAGTATGATTATGTATTATTGTGTGTGTGTGCGTGTGACTGCGTGTGTATTTGTGTGACTTTTTAGTTTGTTTTAAACTTTTTGTTTTTATAGCTAGTTAATTTCCTTTCTTTTTTTCTGCTTTTGTTGTAAAATACAATATGCACAGCCTTTTGCAAATTTGTTATTCAGGGCGTGCATTCAGGGGTGCAAGAATCGAGGGGGTTAGAAGCGAGAAGAAATGAATTTATTTTCTTTTATACATTACATAATTATGATTTGTTTTTTATCTCTTTTATTGCTTTTCATTAAACCAAAAAAAAAATGTTGAAAATTCTTAAATAAGATGACTTTTGACCCCCGTCAAAATCAAACGCTGACTACGCCACTGAATTTGTACATTGTAGTATATACATAGCTACAAGTATTGTATACGATTTTATATATTTTTAGAATATTTTTAGAGATAGCAGTACGATTGTTGTTGTTCGATTTGTTATTGTTGTAACAAATGCACAAAAAAAAAACTGAAAAAAGTTTAAACCAAGGCAAACAACGCGCTCTTTTTAATTGCATTTACGATACTTTCGAATGCAATCTAATGAATTGATTTCTTAAGTATATTTTTATTTTTATTTTTAAATAGAAAAATTAATTGACAGAGAGAAATATACAATGGAAAAAAAGAAAAAGAAGAAAAGAAAGAAAGAAAGGCAGACTAAGAATTCATAATAAAACGCAATAAAATTTTTGCGTAAATTCTGCAAATAAATTCTAACCGTAATGCTGCATTTTACAGGGTGCTCGTTCGCTTAAAAAAAGATTTCTGAAAAACTACATAGATTAGATTAGGTTAGATTCGATCAAGGCTACAAAAAAAAAATCAAACTTCCTTTTAATTTTTCGAAAATCCTACCAAAAAAAACTTTCGGTTTTCAAATATTCTTATTCAATATCCCTAAGTTTATAAAAATAATTATTTACGAAAAGTTTTGAAAAAAATCCGCTCAATCACAAAATTCTGGAAAAAGAAATTTTGCAATAAATTTTCTCAAAAACTATTTGACATAGCGAGTCAATTTAAAAAGGTCATCATGGAGTAAGACACAATGAGTGCACAATGAATGACCTCACTTTGCTTTTTAAACCTTTTTTCCTTATTTTGTATTTTATCGAAAATTCTACTTTGAATCATATAAAAATCTTCTGCGGAAATGATAAACCGACAGGTTTTGTCAATCAATACAAGAAATTCAACATGTTCGGCCAAACGAAACGAAATCCATCTCCTGCGAAGGTTATAAAATATCGCAAAAATAATATCGTTTAATTGTGGATAATATTGATTGTAATTATTGATAACTAACTCGTTATTAATCATATCGTAATAACATAACTTTATGACAGGCACATGCACATCGCTCTGTCTTTATGGATAACTAAATAAAATGTTTATATTCAGTCTTCCGCTTGAAGATTCCTTCAGCAGCAGCGCTACGTTGCTGCTACTCAACCGTCGTCTCGTCTCGTTCAGGGCAATCAATTTAAGTTGCCGTCTAGTTGGCTGGCTGGCTGGCTGGCTGCCGCACTGGCTGGCAAATTTATTGTGGGGCATTCGACAACTATCAGCACAGCCCAGCCTTGGCCTACATATCAGACGAATCTGCTGCTACGTATATGGTACCTCTGAGGCATCGGACTGTTATCGCAAGGCGTCGAGCACAATTATGTTTCGCCAGATATTCTTAAGCTGCTTAGGTTACTCATTAAATATGATTTTAAATTTTATGGTTTGGAGTAAATAAAGGCTTTCGTGTGAATTATTTCAATTTCCTTTTCGGTAATGGGTTTCTGCGTTTATTTTCGTGCCTCTTTGTTACTCCCAAGATTTATGTAGATGTTCGTGCGTGTATGCATTACCAAAATTACATACATACATATTTTTTCAGTTGCAAAAAATATTGTTGATTATGAGTTAATTATTATCGTATTAAGTTAAAATCTCAGAAAATGTTTTTTTGTAATTTGTACGTAACAAAACATGAAAGGAGGAAAGCATCCAACACCCGCTGTTCATGGAATCGATGGTGAAAAAGTGGGCCGATCAAGTGGGCCTGCTTTTAGCGAGTAATTTAGATAATATATTTCGAACTCACATCGCTTCTGTTAACAAAAATCTCATATGAGAAGATTTTTTCCCGAAAATTAGCAAATGTTATAGTTATTTGGATAAAATTTATGTTATCAAGGTTAACCAAAATAATCACAATCTGGAAAATTAATGTTCTGAAGGTTGAACAGAATAATCACAATCTGGAAAATCTCCTCCTTAGTAACTTTTGGTTCATGGTATAAGAGTTCTTTTATTTTTTCAGAAATATCTCATAAAGCGAAGTTACGTTTTGTATATACATTTTTTTCGCCACTGTACAACCAACATTTTTTTAAAACGTTAAGATTATTACATATTAATTGTGTCAAGATTAAGGTTGTCTTGTCGTCTATATTCAACTATGATACCTTCTAACAATCTTCAGAAAAACCATTGAAACTGTATTAATTATTGCAAGCTGTAAGACTTAAAGCTAATCAATTTTTATTGCCTTATAATTTAGTAGATACTAATGTAAAAGTTCTCTTAGCTAAATACTTTAAATTCAAGAAATTGTTGAATTGAAGCAAAATTGTAGGAAGAATTTTTATCACATAAAATAACTGATGACTGCAATCATACGATACTTCGATACTTTTAGATTTCAATGCCAATCAACTTTTAAGTCACGTCGCTACATTCAATAAATAAATAAATATACTTTACTCAATAAGCAATATATGAATAAAAGACAGTTACAATATAAAACAATATAACAATATAATGCAATAACAATACTGAGTTTAACGATAATAAAATAAATTTGAATGCGATTGATAATTGAATCGATTGAATGAATATAATATTTACCAAAATATTTTAATATATTGTAGTATTAAAATTAAGTTATGATATATGTACATTAGAAGCTTTTTTAAATCGCTGATTTAATTTGTAAAATCATTAATTAAAAGTTATAAGGATATTGATAATTTTTGCGAATTAGATCATACTTTACGAAGGAGATGTTTTTATTGGATAGAATTATCACTTGTTTATCATGCTTACACCGTGATAAAATAAAAAAAAAATCTTTCGCTCCTGACATTCAAATACACTTAGTTCTGTATTTTTTTTTTTTTTTTTTTTTTTTTGTTATTGACTTACTCCTTTTGGAATAAGATTTTGGCCAATACGTTTTGGCCAAGGCAAAAATGTTCCTTACTTTATTCAATTTCCTTTCTTACCTTTACACGCTGAGATTAGGAAGTATCCGCTGTCACAAATGTCGCTAAAATCCAGATGAACAACCGGACGCGTATGTCCACTGCATGTCAATGGAATTTGACGCATATTGGAAGACATCGCTGCGACTATTTTCACCAGGGTTCGTGAGAAGCAGTTGTTAAAATCTCAAATCTCGCCACTATACTACTAATTAACAGCTGGATGGGATTGGATTGTGATGATGATGATGATGATGATCGTTGCCGGGGTATTGACTGTAGTTGATTACCTCGGATTCTGTTGGAATTATATGGCAGTTTCAATGTAGTACGAGTTGGCGTTAAACGTAAGCACCAGTTTGAGCACAATTCTTTCCACACACTGTAATTCCAAGCCAGACAAACAGCCAGACAGACCAGTCAATTTTTCTTCGCCTTTCATATACCTTCATCAAATTTAGCTGATTTGTTGATTTCTGTTGCGTCCTGTTTGCTTCCTTTTCCGACTTTTTTGGTAGAATTAGAATTTCATTTACGACTGATTTTAAATAACATTAAATTTGAAAATGCTTATATGTAGTCTCTTTTTTCTTTTTTTGTGCGCTTGCAAATGTTAGAAATTGGGAAGAAATCGTAAAATGCAAGAAAAAAGGGGGAAACTCTGACGACGGACGACGAATCTCCGTTGGAAAGCGAAGCGTATCAACCGAACCGATTCTGTTACACGAATTGACAGAAATGACAATAAAATGGTGAGTTGTTGACGTTTTTATATTCACGTTCGAGGGGAATATTAAAAGAATATAATAAAAACAGGCATGAAAATTTCCGACTACATTTAGAAATTCGTTGCTTCTAGAAATTTTGATACAACAATTTAAATAGCTTTTGAGAGTCTCATGAGACTTCTTATGAGAGATTTTAACTACTTATTTTGTTTTATTTTAAATACACACCCTTTCAAGTTTTTCTTTAGTTTGTTTATAAATTAATTCAAAAAATCATCTCATTGCTGTACTCAAAATTCATTTGGTAGTAGAATGCAACCAAGCAAAACTTTAGCAACCACTCTTATTTTCGATGTGAAAAATTATATAGGAATGGCATGCGCAGGTGTCAGCAGTCTAACCTCTATGATCGAGGTGCATAGTGCATTGTTACATTGCCAAATTTTGATTGACAAATCTGTCAAATTGTTTTGGTTTCTATGTAGAGAAACTATCAGGCTATCTAAAGCCTGAGAGAATGAGAGAAGTTGACAGATTTCTACAGAAAAATAAAACAATTTGATGACATGACAATATTCCCTACGAATCAAGCTACATAATTTCATGTATATGTAAAAACGAATTTAGTGAGAAATTCTTTAACTATAGCTCAACGAATTTTTTACACCAATTTTAATCAAAAGAAGCATTCCATCAATTATCAGCGCTTCATCATATTTGATATATATCTCCTAAATCACTATCTCAAAAATTCCCACACTAAAGAATCAGTAAATTATATTTCCTTATCGACAGAAAGGTACGAGTTATTTTAATTATTAGAACGAATATAACTTTTGAGGAAATAATTATATAATATGTACCTACTTTCATTATTCAGTACTATTTTTACACCACAATAATCTGTAATGTTGAAAGGAGAAACATTTGTGGGCTCTAGGATTTAAAAGGTGGCAACATCATCCATTCGACAGGAGCGGCTTTTTGTGTTTATTTTATAAACGATTTTATTGGTTATGGTTTGTCTTTATTGTTGGTCGCGGAAATGAAAATTGTGCTCACAATAAAATCATCAATTAGATGAAATGATGTCGGTGCACGGAGATAATCTATTCGCCTAAGTATTACGATTGCATTTAACTGAGAAAAGCTAAGCGATTCTCACACAATTTTATCAGAAGTAAACATAAACGTTTGCAATCGTTGCTACTCTGTAAAGCTCGCTGCATGAGCACGTGAATACATTCGATTCCCGCGAAATGTGCGACCCAGAGCATTATGATTTTGGCGACCTAAATTTGGACTTTCTGGACTCAGCTCCATCCACACAAGAAAATCCATGCGTACCCAAAGGTGTTTGTTCGCCCTCGAAGATAATAACGAACCAGCCAAGTCCACCCAGTAATGGTTCGCAAACGGTTGAAATCGACGGAAGGATATACAGAGTCAAAGAATTGGTTAAACAAATTGCCACCACAGATTTTTGTATAGAACAAATAAAAGCTTTGGAGAAGGAACGCAAAGCATTGCAAGATCAACTAAGTGAATTCAAAGTCAATGCTGATAATATTCGCCAATTGTACATTCAGGAAAATGTAGAACGCAAACGTTTAGAGCTGGAGACAAAGGAATTGAGCACGAAATGCGAACGCTGGCAAACGGAGTTAGCAACTAAGACTTTATTCCTCGATCAGCTTGAGTCAAAGTTGGATAACATGAATAACCTACCCGTAGAGTACAATGAGTTACTTGTGGGCTACTTGCGGCTCTGCAATAAATTCGAAGAGGATGCAGCGGTGAAGCTACCAAATGCAGCCGTTGCTTGGGCAAATAAATTGAGGCAATACTGCAAGCAGAAATCGATTCGTATACCAGAATCAGTAAAGCGCAGCCCTAAAGAGCGTCGTCCAAAGAATGCAAAAAAGGATACTTGTATCCAGTGTGAAGTGTGGAGAACAGCACCGGTTGCGGCACCGTCACCGTCACCGGTTTTGCAGACCGTGATACCAAAAGAAATGCGTTCACAAGGTACACAATATATTAATACAACAACTACACGCAGCACTTCCACTTCTACGAATATAATGAAGCGCACAGTAGGTACCAATTTCCCTGAACGAAGTTTACCACACTTTGAAGACATAATGAAGGATATGCTAAAATGGGATATTCAGCCTTTGAGTCCCATTTGCGCATCTCAAATCGATGCAGAAGTCCCTGCGAATCGTGCTCAGACTACAAAATCCATAGGTACCTGTACACTCATTTGCAACATACACAGACAGGTCGATTATATCGCATCAAATCAGAGTTTGCTCACTTCCATCAAGCGTTCGAACTCGCGACCGCCCTCGCGCGTCATGCTCGAAAGTATCAAGCATGAGATGATCAGTCCACCACCGACTATATCATCATCACCGGCAGCAGCAGCAGCTAATTTTGCGAGATCTTCTTCGTTAGGCGCAATTAACTGCAGCAGCTTGGGTGCGGCGACGACAACGACGACTTTCGAGGACTTATGGCAAGTTTTTGGACAAATGGTTCTTGGTTTATTAAGTGGCCGGCAACGTGAAGGCGATACGGTGATACAAAATCTAATCACAGATTCAAGTAACGCCTACAATCAGGAAGAATTTTATCGTTGGTTGCGAGTAATGAGCGCAGATGCATTGCAGGAAACTCAACAATGCACCGAATCCTCAGGCACCGCTGCGATACATTTAAACAAAGGTAAATTATTGACTTTATTAATAGACTTATAATTTAGTCTATTATTATTATTAATAGACTAAAGTTCTGGGGCTTTTAAGTTCATTTCAAGAAAATCGGAAAATATATGAAATGTGTTGTGGTTATAAAAATATTCTGTTTTATATACATTCCAGATACCAATCAGCAAAACATTATTGGTACCAACGCAGCGGCGGAGTGTCTCTGGAGGCAAAAAAGTCACAAAGGAAAAATTTCCAATGTCAATTTGTCGCCATCAGATTGTCCCAGAAGAAACTCATCATTACATCAAGCAGTTCTACCAAAAACCGAACAATATTCAAATGAATACCATAAGAAAAAATCGAAAACGGATCGTTCAGAAAAAATAGTAAATGAAATTTTGAAGCTTTTTGCCGCAGCGGAAACCACTGAAGAAATGAAAATAAAAATACATAAACTCATAAAAAGGAAAAACAAACCACAGAAAGTGGACAGAAAGACGGTTGTAGCTGAGCAGCGAGATATAACCGATGATGTTAAAAGTACGATTTTAAGCCACAAAAGTGAACAAACTCAAAATCCAGAAGAAAATGAAATAATATTCAATAGTACAAATATTAACACAGCCTTGCTTGAGCGAGCTAAAAGCGAGTCCAATCTAGAAAAGAATAAAGAAAATGAATCCCTAAAATTATCCAATATTTCTGAAGACGGTAATGATTCGCGCAAAATGTCCGCAGACGTAAATGACACAAAAACTTCTGTGCCGCCTACAAATGAGTTCGCTGAGAATGCCGTTGATTTTTTAATGCAGCTCAGCAAAATTACCACAGGATTAGATGGAGACATTTCAATACCGCAATCTATTGACGATAAATCCACCTGTTTCAAGACACCCTTAATTCAAATTCAGCACAATAATTTTGCCACAAAAACATCAACGTTAGATTCAGAGAAGTTTAAAAATAAACAAAACTTCTCAGATTTTTTTGGATGCGAAAGAGAAACTTTGGATGATGGTGATGGCGGTAGAGATGATGAAAATTTGAAAACTGAAGAAATTGGAACCAATGAACACAGTTCGCAACCTCAAGTCATTTATCAGCGGATGCATGAAAGCGATTACAGAGCGATGACAGATTTTTCTAATAACGATAGAGCTGCGAACAAGTTGATAAAGCAGAATGTAAACAACAACAGCAACGAACCGGATATAGAGCAGTATCCTTTGAATGATGTACAACTTGCTCAAGCTAGATTGTATCAAGATAATATAGAATCTACAGAATACAAAAACTCTCCAGAAGAAAGAAGACTTAAAATCGAAGTGGAATCCAACGAACTTAGGTCGTCGAAACCTCACAACATTTATCACAATATGCAAGAAAGTAATAATTATATAGTGCTGAAAGCAGACTCCAATGATAGCAGAGTTGAGGAGAAATCTATTAAGTGGAACATCAGCCAAGATTATGTGGAAAGGCAGTATCCTTTGACTAATGCACAACTTTCTCAAGCTAGTTTATATCAAGGGCGTATAAAATCTCCAGATTATAAAAACTCTCGAGAAGAAGTTCGGTATAAAAATGAGAAAGAAAAAAATGAACTCACGTCTCAGCCTCATATAATTTACCACAATATTCCTGAAAGCCAATATAGAAGGACGCCAGAAATTTCCAATAATAACGACAGAGTTGAAGAAAATTTTATCAAGCCGAATATAAAGGAAGACGACTTGTTAGCAAACCGGTATCCTCCCTTGACTGATGTACAACTTTCTCAGCACAGTTTATTATATCACGAAAGCGAAACCACTCCAAAGCAGATTATATATAAAACTGAGGTAGAATCCAAGGAACTTTCGTCTCAAGCTCAAATCATTTATCACAATATGCCTGAAAGCGGTTTCAGAGAGCGCAACTTAATGCCCGAAACTATAGAGATAATGAAACCATATGAAAAACAAGTTATACATGAATATAAGTCTACAAAAATCCGTGATCACAATTACCATCAGCAATTGGTATCTTTTCGAAATTCCAATTTCTTGAATGGATCGCCTGAGTGCGTTATACTGCAGCCGGCTCTAGATATAAATCAGCAAGTTTATACCGAAAATCAATGCTATCAACTAGACGTAAAAGCGGTAAATGATTCAATAATGTACCAAACTATGCCAAATACTCAGAAATTTCATGAACTTTCACAAATAAACCGCCAGGCGAGTGAAGTATTTTTCGAAGGGGATTTTGGAAGTCAACAAGCAGAAGGTGATGAAGAATCTCCTCAACTTATTGGAGAATTAATTGAAACTAATGCAGAATCTGCTGAACTTATTGGAGAATTAATTGAAACTAATGCAGAATCTGCTGAACTTATTGGAGAATTAATTGAAACTAATGCAGAATCTGCTGAACTTATTGGAGAATTAATTGAAACTACTAAAGAGTTGCCAGAAGTCGAAGCGATTCAAAGAATTCAAGATGAACACACGGAGGTCGGTACACACGAGAATAGTGCTCAGATGGTGGAAGATAAAGCTGAAATATGTTATCTGGAATGTTCGCAAGACGTAGATGTCAATTGCAAAACAATGCCCGCCGAAGACCAAGATTCTGCCAAGAATGAGGTAATTGTGGAGGTTTGGGATGCTGTAAATGAATGCAATTTAGTTATAGACGAATGCGAAACAAATAAAAATACGAGGAGTAAAGAAAATGACATGGAAAAAGAGACAAATAAATCCACGACACCAACATTGGATTCTGCAGCGGTCGAATTCCTTACGCCAAAAAGAAAAACTCAAAACAGTAGTAACGAAAGGCTAAGTATTATTGGTCTGTTTTCACCAACAACGGACGGGCGAAAATCAAGCGAAATTATTCTTCCACATTCAAGTACTACGACGTTCAGTGACAAAGCGGCACTGCGTCTAAGCGATAATGATGAACATGAGGTTTTCGAGAATTATTTGTCTCATATACTCAACGAAGTAGCGCCTAGAAATGTTAGCCCTATTTCTATCATTTCTAGCTCGCCAATTACGTCTCTAACGTCGCCGCTTAAAGAACAGCAACCAAAGAAACGCGGTCGCAAACGGAAAAATGTGGAAATGTGCAGCCCTCTTGCGGTATCTCCTGCCGCAGCTCCGACTGAGCCTGTTGCCACTAAGCGTTCTGAACGTTTGCGTCTGAAGCGGAAAATCGCTGAAACTATTTTAGATACAAACAGTACGCTTGTTCGCAATACGCTTGGAAAATACACTACGAAACGTGCCTATAAAAAGAGACAAACCATAAGCGAAGCAGTTGAGAAGCTAGATACAACTGAGAGTCCTTCTGTGGAAGATACTCCAAAGCCAGAAATAAATCTAGGATTCTTTAGAGAACGATTTTTAGCTCTAGAAGACGTTTCACCACTAACTTTAGTAAAGAAAGAAAATGAGAAAGAGTCAAAAGTAGCCGAACTCAAAAGGTTGTTAAATGATAATGGAACTAGAGATGAATCGGTAGGTAAGTTCATTGGGGCCAAAGCTCAGCAGAATCAAGGCGATAATGAGATGGACAAAATTGAAGATTTCCAAAAATATCAAAACTGTGATAATGTGCACTATCGATCGGCTGATAGTGTAAATACTCTATCATTAGCCACTCTTTCACCAACATCTCCCAGTCAACCACGTTCTCCCGCTCATTATGATTCACCAGCATCACCAACGATTCCCACGATTGAATGCGAAACACCCGCCTTAACAACTCTTCACCAACGTCGCCCACCAGCTTTACTTAAAGCTCTTCAGTATGAGTCAACAACGCAACTTACTTCTACTCATTCTAATTCTGATTCAACTGCATCACCGATTCCAGCTCTCCGGGATTCACCCGCCTCACCGATTCCATCTCTTCGGGACTCACCCGCCTCTCCTACAGGCCGTGCCTGTAGTCCCATAAATATACCTCTTCAATTAGATGCAGCTGTTATGGCGAAAGCCAAAAATTCTCTCATTCAGCAATTGACTATCAATTATCGTGAGGACCTACACAAATTAATAGAAGCATCTGGCGGTAAAAAGGGCACCACCGCTGCCAAACCACTGCAAAAGTCTTTATGCCAAAGGATACAGGAATTTCTAAGGAATACCGACGAAGCGGAAGATGTCGATACGTCTGTAGTCGCTTTAATGAACGAAATGCATTTTATTACGCAGAATCTCAGCGAAATACTTAGTGCAATTATTGTTGCTATACAGACCGTACCACGCCCCGAAGCCGAGCTCGCCTGCCCAGTGACCGAGGTGCCTGCTAAATATTTGGGCAAACAGCATCGTCGCATGTCGTTTGTTCTACGGCATCTGCAAGCCCTACAGCCGTTTTTCATCGTACAGCTCATGGGCCAGATTGAGAGTGTGATCTTTAATTTTGACACCTCCATCAAACTATCACTTGATGCTATTCTAAATCTGACGCAACTCTACCTGCTTGCCATCTCCATACAGTTGCCGACGATAAGCGTAAATCCGGCCCGTCTGTTTGTGGCCAAGTGCTTGTATTTCTACAATCTGAAAGCGATACCGATGATATATGAAGTGCTGTGCTGTTTTCCCACCACGCTGCCGCACCGTGAGGAGCAAGCCTACGATCGATCGGATGCACTGATTACCGTCATACAACACCTTCTCATGTCCACGAAATACGATATGGATAAACGAG
Organism: Conops quadrifasciatus; assembly: GCA_949752815.1. Taxonomy (NCBI): domain Eukaryota; kingdom Metazoa; phylum Arthropoda; class Insecta; order Diptera; family Conopidae; genus Conops; species Conops quadrifasciatus. The sequence goes on from OX457077.1 coordinate 5,317,685, forward strand.
ATTTGCGCACCCGCGAACTTCTCTCCAAATTACGCTTTGAATACCATTTTGAGCCATTTAAGCCAGAGCGCACGGAAGTACTGACCAATCTGGTCGACAAAATAAAAGCGGGCAAAGTGGAGAACCTTCCTTATGCATTCGCCTTGTTTTGCAAACGTTTGCCGCAGGCAAAAGTCGAAGAAGATGTCCTCCGAGCCCAATTGTTGCCATTAACACATGAATACTATCGCCAGTTGGACGAATCGGATGCGCACGATGTCAGTATAATGTGTCTGCTGGAAACGATTTCTATGATAATAAAGCCCTTTAGTATCGATACAGATATCGATATGTATTTGCGCATATTCAGCCGCTTTCTGAATGCCACAGAGCGTCCACGCATCCAAGAGGCAGCCGTACAGGCCATTCTGCGGTGCCAACGTTTTGGTTACGTGAATTGTTTCTATGCTCTGCAACTGTTTAGACCGCGCCATGAACTGCAGGCCCAAACAAAGGCTATGTTACAAACATTTGTCTATCGAAAGACGGCGAAATTTTGGCGCACGGTCAATAAAACCGCTTCGTTTTTCATTGAATGTTCTTCAAATTAATACAATCAATAAGAATTTATTAGATTATGTACGAATGCAAAATTCATAATTTTTAGTATTAACATCTAAATTATTATTTTTAGGGTCTTCTTTATATACCAGTAAAATATAGTTTTGTGAGAAATTAAATTATAAAAATGTAAATGAATGTAAACCAAGTCAAAGTAAACACACTAAATCTAAATCTAACATAAATTAAAAATACTAGACGCAGAAATTATTTTTATAAAAATAATAAAAATGGCTGGAACCTTTTGAGTACAAGTTAAATAAAGTCAATTTGGTGAAATCAAAAATAAAAATCGTCCACTTCGCAATTAATCTGTCGAAATTGTAAATACATAATGCGAATGTCAATTTATACTGATGATGATATGATGACTTTTTATAGAAAAATGTTTAACCAAATAATCATAATTTCATTAGAATAATCTCCTTTAAAGCTCGAATTGTCGAAACTTTACCTTCTTTTTGAGGTCTTTGTGAATACTTTATGAGCACGATCATTTTGTGATAACTAAAAATTATCCTGATGTTTCTGTGTCCTTATCCTCAGTTTTTTTGCCCTTTTTTTAACAACTGCGTGGTAATGCTGATGATGTTACAGGCCTTTCCTCAATATCTATTATACCTTCCTCTACTTTTCCGGTTTGATGATGAAGACAATGGAAATCATTTTTTTATGATTAATTAAATTTATTTTCTCATTTTCTGTGCAAAGAATTTATCATGCTATTGCCTCTGATGATGTTGATGCTGTGTATAACGTTGATAAACAGTTAAGCGTTGATGTTCACGTTGATGTTTAAATTTGTTCAAAGATGCTCTTAGCAACAGCTTAAGCCACTATTTTCTACGATGCATATTTGCATAATTTCTTTTCTCGCATTCATTCTTAAAGAATGCAGTATTTTCTCTTCAAGTTTTTGATAACAGACGCGTGTTGTTACATTTACGGTACATTTTACCGTGATCTATGACTTTTGTGGTGATTATTTAGTGTTCAGAAGCATCCATTGATCATAATAATGTAAAGTAAAGCAAGCAGAAAGATAGAAATAAGAGTTTTTGCTTTTTTTTTTAAACTTAGTTATTTACTTCTTTGTTTAAAATGTAAACATTTTAATTTAAAAGGGTGCAATCACTTTTCTTTAGTATAAAGTATCTCAGTTTTTGGTCTACTTTTATAAAATCTTCATGTCACACACGTCGAATGTAAGTTCTATAAAATTTCATTATATTATTGCCTTCATCCTGCGTTCATAGCTTTCGTGACAAGTGACAAAACTTACTAACGGACATACGAAATGCCAAGCAACCAAGACAAGCAAGAAAAATTGGAAGTAAAAGTAAAAAGTTACAGAGAAAGAACTTAGCCTCCGCTCAACAAAGCGCAGCTCAGCACAGAAAAAATGATCAGCCACAGAAGAGATAAAAGAAATTGCTTTCGTCGTTGATGAGCGCAATAATAATGATGGCCATAATCATTACGGCCACACGGTGACGCGATTATTATGATCATCATCATGATCATGATTGTAGTGTGTAGAAGAGGTTCAATGCTTCGATCAACATCGTTGTGAGTTCAGTTTAATACTGATTGTCGAAAGGAATTGTTCTCGTCCGAAGACGAAAAAGCGTTTGACGTGACAATAAAGTGTTTTGTTAATTAGAAAATTAGTGCAGAAAATTAGAAGAAATTCTAAAAGAAAAGAAATTTGATTAAAGAAATATAAACAAAAACTGTCGTTAACATTTTCGAAAAGAACACGACTATTTCTTTAGCGACTATGGATTATCGGTTTATTCTGGTAGGTCGAAGAATTAACAAGTTTTTACAACCAGTTCAAGACATGTAAAAATCTCTTTAAATAAAAAAAAAGAAACAAAAAATTTACTCCTAAATGTTAAGAGGAAAAATTATATACAAGATATTTAAAATTATATCAAAAAAAAGAAAAAATTAAGCTTTTACTTTGAAGAACTTTAAAGATTGATTAATAGAAGTAACTGTGATTAGACTCGCCTTGTTCTATACAAAAAATGTACGGCAATTATTCCACTCCTATTCCACAAGAATAGATACTATCGGTACTTATGGATACAGGCATGAGGCTTCTTCTCCGTTGGATCGTAAATTATTTTAATTCAATAAATTTCTATTCGATTTCCGCATTTCCATTCTTATGCTTCATTTTCTTTGTCATAATAAATAAAGGAAAGAAAAAAGAAAAACTTAGCATCAGCAGCGGCAGCGACCGCGACAGCAGCAGCAAATAGAAAGTTTTATTTTCTGACTTCGCATCGAGTTCGTTTCTTAAGTCTTTCCTTGTATGCCATTATAAATGAATATAGCGCAAAATTCGTTCTTCATTTCATGGAGCTCTACGGTTTCTATACCTGCTGCTTAATACCTTTAAACTTTTCTACGGTTAGAATTTGCTTTTATTTATTGTTATTCTCTAATACTCGTATGTTAGTTAACAACAACAACAACAAGAATTGCTCTGCTTCTGGTAACACAACGACAGTAACAGAAAGTAGATATATGTAATTACCGTTAGCATATTAGTATACAGGCCTATACATATGTACGTACTATACGTAATTTGATCAAAAAGTACACGGAATTTTAATTCTTTTTGAATAAACTCGAAATTATTCTTTTCCTTTAAACAACATTCACCGATTTTTTTATGTATAATAGTAGAACTTTTTTAAGAAACTCTCTTAATTTTAGAAAAAAGATTTTTTAATTTTTTAGAAAAAACATTTTTCGATAAAGCGCATTTATTTCAATGTCAACTTGACAATTTTTATCAAATGACATTGTCAAGCCGAATATTTTAAAAAGACTTCATTCTTAAATCTTTATAGATTTTTAAAAAACAACCATATCTTTTTAGAAATAATTAGTAGGGCTTACAATATCGTAAATTATTCGCATGCACGTAGACTTTTCTTCTACTTCGAATTCAATTACTAACGAATTCGATTTCTTCTTCTTAGGCACTGAATGCAGTGAAATAAAGCAGCAAACTTCACATTTTATAAATGAATTAATAGTGATTAAATAAAGTTTTAGGTTAATCAGTTTTTTTTTCCATGATTGTTGCTTGTTGTTCTCTCCCTCTCTCCTGCATTAACCCACATTCTGACTTCTCCGAAGAAAGAAAACAAACCGTTAAATGTTTTGTTAGCTTTTTCACGTTGGCTTTTCCTTTTAATTTTTGCCTTTTGCTTTACTTTAGCGCCTTAGCATGGAATGCCCCAAATAAAAATATAACGTACACACGGTGTTAACCCAATTCCACAAACTTGTTGCTATTGCTACTGCCGCCTGACATTCTTTCGGCGTTGAGTATGCAAAGCAGAGCCAAAGATGAGTACAATCGCGTTTCTACAGACTATTATAGTCTTTTCAATAGCTATACATTTTCGAAGCTAAGAATGCGGTTAAATAGTTTTTGCATTTGCTTTAAGACAATTTGTCTGTTTAATGAAATGAGTGAAATTTAAAAATTTAATTGTTGTAATATTTATAAATTTTTTGTTATAATATTTATTAATCTTATTTTCTTTCAAGCCTATTTGTACTGAAAGCAATTAAAGACAAATTTTCGTTAAGAATTTGTAGGTTTTTGAACTTCGTTATTGTTGTCGTACTTGCTTCTCTTATCGAGCACAAATGGAATAAAAATTAGACAAATTTTTGTGCTTTTTTACCGTAATTGAAAGCTAAATAGAAAAGAATCAACGGCTTTTAATGAACGGCCGAAGCATTGTATCAAAGACCATAGAATATAGTCTTGATTGTATAGAAATTAGGTTACCAATGTCAATGTACTCCTAGTCACATTCTCGGCATACCATTTTGAGGTTGTTGATTTAATTGTGTTTAATCTTCTCTATAATTATTTATTTCTACAAAGCCTTTTGTCATTTTCCAACATTCCGAACATAAATCAACATTTTGAAAGTTGTTAAATATTATACCGAAAAAAAAAAACTGTAGAAAGTCATCCGAGAATGAAATGGCGAAAGTTTCTTAAGCTAAGAAAAAAGACAAAAGTTAAAAACTGAGTTTAAATTGATTTTTTAAGCTGTTGCATTGCAGACAGAAGCGAAGCCGTACATACCTTAAACTTTCACTCTTTGCTTCTCATATTATCAGTCCGTCGACTACGACATTTTTAATTAAATTTTATTTTTATTCTTACTTGAATTATTTTTTTTTTTTTAATTACTCTTACTTGAATTTAATTTTTTGTACTTGCAGCGAGTTTTATGCTTCGTATCTCTTGCTGTCGTTGGTCGAAAGCAAATCTGTTCAGCGCAGAATGATTTCGGTGAGGAACCGCCAGAAGGTTACTATGCATTCGTCGAGTCGCCGACTGCCATACCGCCCAAAGTCCGACCGCCGCCCTACACGCACGTCAATATCGAGTGCAAAAGTGTCAACGGTGGCAAGAAATCATCGGTTTCGGTGAATAATATTTGCGGTGATTTGAATAAAGGACAAATACCGAAAAATCCCATGAAACAGAATGTGCTCGGTGAACCCTATCCGTTGTGAGTCTCTTTAATGAAGCACTCAAATAATCTCCAGCATTTATTTATTTATCACTTTTTTGCCGTTCTTCTTTCCTTCCTTCCTTCCTTCAGCGAATTGATACGCAATCAAACGTTGAAATTCCTTTCGAAAACATTGCCGGTTCTAAAGGCCGATGACACCTTGCCCAAGGTCACACAGATCATGCGCGACGATCCTGTGGATCAACTGGATCACAACAACATCGATCATCACTACAATTCTCGGGCAAAGCGAGACGCATCAGTGCAAATGATGCAGCCGCGTCCAGCAAGATTTGGGGCAGAAGAATTCTCTTACCCAGACGCTGCTGTACCGGACGAAGAGAAAGAAGAAGAACCAACGAAACATCATGCAGCAGACGATCGCAAGTCGCGCAAATTCTGCGATGGTGGCGGAGTGTGAGTATTTCGTTCTCTTTCTCTTTTCGCCATTTGCTCTCAATTGATTTGACGACTGGTCCGTCTCTCTACAGCTTCTGCAGTCTCTACCGCGCCATACAGGGTGAATCGGCAGCGCCTGCAGCTGCTGCTGCTTCCACAGCAGAACGGCGCGAGGAAAACGGTCCCATCCGCTACGAAGGACCGCCCACACCCTGCCCCGCCAAAGTGGAATATGCTACGCCCGTTTTCGCCAAAAACTATCAGGGTTCGTGGCGCTATGTCGTACAAATACCCTACGAAGGTTACTTTACCCAAACGGTTGAGGTGACACGCTGCATCCAAGCCCGCTGCCACTATCTCGACGGAGGCTGCTTGTCCTCGCCGCGCTGGGTCAGTCTTCTGGTGGCCGAAATATTCTATCCGAACGCCGTTGAGGACACTGTGCTCACCACCTCGACCACCACGCCAGCACCTTCGGTCCAGGACTTCCAAGCCTATCAACAGTATCTGCAGAAGCGGGCCGGTGTCGCCACCGCCTCCGATGGCACCACCCACAACAACCACAGCGGCAGCCCGCCGAACTACGATCAACACTGTGACGGCCATGATGAGATCGGCTGCTTTCAGGTGCGCCTGTATTACGATTGGTTCTTGATACCGGGCTCCTGCAAATGCTGGCGCCCCGACTATTTTGCCAAATACGTGCGAAGGAAGTCGGTGGCCGATTTGTAAGCGCCCTCGCAAATTCGAGTCGCGGCTGCTCATGAGATCATGCAATTGATGTGGGAGATATTTTCATTATTAAGATTAAATCGTAAAAGTTTAGGATTAGGTTATTCATGAGAATCCAATGAAATTGATATTCTTAGAATCCATATTCCTGGAATCCAGTCGAGGAGTCTTAAGGATTTGAATTTCGTTATCGTACGGATTATATCACATAACTTTAAAATTGTTAGAATATTTTCATAAAATATATTCAATTTTTTGGCCGTTTAATATTAATAGTAGAGTAAATTTATGTAAAATTGATAAAAATAATTGTCAATGCTGCTGTTATTAATATTATTTTATTTTTATTTTATTAAAATATATATACGCGTATTTATTTATACAAACAATAAATACAAACTTTTATTGATTGACTGATACAATTTTTTTTTCAATAAAATATATTTACGTAAATAAAATATTTTGGAAAAATTCTATATGTCTTGTTTGTCTTAAATGAGCTTTAATTTTCAACTTAAAAATTAAACGAAATTTAGAAATTTCATTTTCATATTAAAAAAAGCATTCATTATTAAAAAAAAATCATTAACTCATTCTTTTATTAAAAATCTATAATGAGTAAAATTTAATTTAAACTGTTAGTTAAATTTTGAGAAAATTTCGGTGCAAAGACTGAAAAGAACTAAAGGTAAAAATATTATAACATTTACATCATGTGAAGCGAATTTGTTGCAGGCAAAAAATTAATACTAATCAGAATTTTTTCATCTTGAAAAATTTTGTTAATTATAAAAAAAAACGTACTAAATACCATAAAAAGAAATATGTGCAATAGACTCTCATGGTATTTGCCAATTTGCGAAGTAAAAAACCGAGGCGAGATCTCTTCAACCGGTTTAGAAAATTAGAAATCACCACAAGAAGCATTAAATTCAACTCCACCAGCTCAACTCCACGGAAAAAAACAAAGAAATCGGAAAGAAACAAGAAAGATAAAGAAAAATAGTATTCATAAACTAAACTATTTACACATCATTAAACGGTTGATTAAAATCGAATCAGTGTGTTTTTTAACAGGTTTCCGCAACATCGAAAATAAGTTATTCTTTCGAAGTCTTTTAAGGTTTTCAACTAAGGTTTTAAGGTTTCGTAGCTCGCTAAACGGATTTAATAACATTTTATTCTTCATAGTAAAAATATATATTTATAAATACTATTTTTTAAAATGTAAATCGATGTAAAAAAAAGAAAATAAACCAAATTTTATTAGATTTTAAGTCACTATACGAATAAATCTTTCTTTCCAACAAAAGCAGTAAAAGAATTAATGAGTTATGGTCGATAGTGGTAAAAAAATGGTTATTTATTTAGCTCCAAATTTGGACTTTTAAGAGCAAAAGAGTACATAATGAAAACTATGTAATTTAAAAAAATATGAACGGTCTAATAATGCGAGCTACAAAAAAAAGGAAGGAAGGAGGGACAGCATGTTATGCGTTATTTTTGTAGGCATACCATTCTGTTCGGCATGACCCATCTTAACAAATTTCCTTCCATTTTCATTTCATTTTCCTCACCGTCCTCAGAACGTACAGCAAAAAGAGAGACGCGCGTGCGCATTAATCGTCGAAGCAATAATTTTTTTAGCTTCCAACATAACAAAGTGAGCATTAAGAAAAAGATTCACTTCACTCAACGCAACGCGTAATGTTTCAATACATTGAGTATGCGTTCGTTGTTGTCTCTGGTACTACTCCCTTCCATTTCGAGAGAGACGAAGAGAGTCTCTCTCTAACAGAAGAACTGAAGTTAATGAACGCCGCGAAAAATGATAGCGTGTGCCCTGAAAAAAAAGAAAAAACAAAAACGACACCGCTCGCTTCATAGAAATACGAGTGTGCATGTAATATGTAGCTACGTATAGTATAGAAAGGAAGAAGCTGAATTGATGAAATGAGAGACACCTAGGAGAGCTCTAAGTTATTACCGAATGCGAAGTGCATTGCAAATTTGTTTTTGTTTGTTTTTTGTGTGGATTTTTTCACTTTTATGGTTCTTTTTGCTTTTGTTCATTTTTTATTTTTATATCGTTTTTGTGGAAATATTTCCTCTCTATTTGTGTGTGCCTCTGGGTTCTCTTTTGTGGTGAATTGTTCAAAAATAGAATTTGAAGTTATTCATAAAAGTATCCTTAAACTGTTTGGTAGAAGTGCTACTATTGAGTGAGAATAAAATACTACAAGAAGTTGTATTTAATATAAAATTTTTTTTAATCTAAAATTCCAACGATATATGTACGATATTATTTCATAAAACGCTGCATTTGCGTTAAAATTAATTAAAAAAATAAAAAAAATCCAGCCATTCAAATAAAGAATCAGGTTTGTGCCTTGAGTTTTTCGTTTTGTGTTTATGCCGGACTGTTTCTTCTTTTTTGTTGGGCATTATTTTCAAGAATTTCAGTGGCTTTATGTTTTTTAGTTATGTTTTGCAAGCAATAAAAAAATTAATTGCCTCGAATTCCGTTTTGTGTAGAAATCATTAGAAAAAAAAAAGCTGCTTTTGAAGACATATTAAGAAAACAGATGGATAAAGGCATAAGAAAATTATTATTTAAAAAAATAATTATTATTTGTTCTAGTCTAAATAAATTGTACAGGACAAAATTAAATAAAAATATCTCATACATGGAAATCGGTTTTTTTTTTTTTTAAATTATTCAATATTAACATACCGACATTAAAGATGGCGCACCCTGTACATATAGTACTATTATGAGATAACATAATATTGTGACCATTTTACATATTTAAAGTATTTAAAAAAAACTACCAACCGTTCTTTTTCCTTTTCTTTTTGTTTTTTAAGCTGAAATGTTGCGTCACAAGCCGGACCATTTGCATGGCATTGCTAAAAACATACAAAAGACCATCCCTCTGCATTTAATGCATCATGCGAATTTTTCATCCACAATCAATAACGGCAACAGCGGCATCAACAGCAACAGCAGCAGCAGCAACACCCTTAATAATAACAGAACTTCTGGAAGTCCTCTTGATGCGTTGCCAAAGCAATTTGTGCTCTCCATGAAGAAACTGTTTGATATTTTAGATGATCGCCATTGTGGTTTCGTCAGATTCAGTGACATTGAGAAGGGCTGGCAGGATGATGGCTGCAAGGGATTACCACGCGGTGTGATCGAATCTCTTCGCAAGGTAACACCGGCCAGTGGTTTATTGTCCTTTGAGCGATTTTGTGCGGGCTTGAAAATTTGTTTATTACGCAACCAAACAGAAGAGGCCGAACGTAGTGCATCAAAGGCGGCCAAGACTATGGCATTCAAAGCACCGCGACCTCCCTCCGCTCCACTGCTGGAAATTGCAAACCCCGTACCCAGCACACCGTGGAGCTCGGCCGGCTGTGCTTCAGCTATGCAGCAGTCCGTCCGTCCACAAAGCATTGTGGGCACGCAACGCACACTCAGTCTACCACAGCTAAGCCCAGCCGAGTCCGATTTGGCCCTTGAGTTGGAGTTGAAGGTTGGCAGCGGCGGCAGTGATGGTGGTGCGAGCGGAAGTGAAGTAATCAGCGGCGTAGTTGATTTTAATTCCCCGCCTCCACCACCGAAGCCACCAAGAAGTGCTGTGCCCAAGGGCACGGCAGCGGCGGCTGGTGGTGGCGTTGGTATGCATTCCAAGTCGGCGGATAAGCTTCAAATACGTCACGCTCTTCAAAACTGGCAAATGGGTGTGCTCTTCAACGAAATGGAGAGCACAAAAGATGCCGCCGCTTGGAAACAATTTCCGCCATATCGTGGCTGCGCTGATGGCGGCTCTTCATCGGCCAACGACAATAGCGCCCCATTGTCGTATGTAAAGAAACCCAGTTGCAACGTTGGCAATTCCAAACGGCGTGAGCCACGCCGTCACACCTTACAGAGCGGCATCGATTACAACATGCTGAAACGTCTTAAGCAGTACGAAGAGGAACGTGCCGTGCTGCTGCTAGGCCTAAATGCGGTGGACAAAGCGCGTGACTGGTATATGCAGCAGCTGTCTACTGTGCAGGAGAAATTGCAGTACCTGGGACGCATGGGCGATACACACGCTCAGTGGTCCGAGGTGCAGCAGGAGCATCTGAATTTCCAGCGAGCGCGTGTACTCGAAGTGAATCGCAGTTTGGCCTCTTTGGCCGAAACTTGGGAACGTGCCTGCTTCCCCACACATTTCAATTTAGCATTAAGTTCGGCTACAATACGCAGCAGTAGTGGAAATGGCGTTCTTCTGGACCGGTTGCGTCAACAAAACCGCCATCTAGCAGACGAAGTGAGCTTGAAAAGTGGTCGTATCGCTCTTTTAGAAGGAGAAAAGCAGGCACTGCTTCGCGAAATGTTTCTGCTGCAACAGCGTATGCCCGAACGTGGGGAAGGCAGACTAATCGATGTTTTAGGTCAGGCTTCGCCCGTTTGCAGTTCATCTTCAGGTGGACTCGGCGACGCAGATGTGGTTTATTGATTAGCAATATAATTAATGGAAAAGAGATGTATTAAGAATTTAAAGGAAGATATCAATAAATTCTCAATCCTGAATGAAAAAACTAGTTAGTTTACAGTAAATTGTATATATCAATATAATAAAACATGCATTTGTTTATAAGAATAAGCAAGTTGCACTTCTTTTTTCAGTTTCAGTTATTTTTATTTCTATAGATTGCTTTCTTGTAATACCTTACACAGGATTCGGATACATTCGCATGTACTTATTCAGCTGTTTCGCATTGAGGGTTTTTCCCGGAGTTACGACTCCCTGATTTACAATTTTTTTCGCTTCGAACTTTTTATCTATATATGATTGATAGCAATTTTGAAAACTTGCGATCTCCTTGTTACAATATTTTTCCACAAAATCATTATCCTTGAGGCAGGCAAAGAGCACACTCATTTCATGCAGGCAGCATACTTCAGTGCGTGCATCGCCCTTCCCACTAACTCTGTTCTTTAAACGCAGCGGTAGTATGTCCTCGAACGGAACGACATGCTCCTTCTGTGGTTTACGCGCTGCGTAAAGCGTTGAGGGTAGACGCATGCTGCAGCAAGATAATATGGGTTTTTCTTCAATACTTGGTCAAAGATTTAAAGAATATCAATTGCTAAGCTCACCTTCTTTATGAAATAGCAGGGATAAATAGTTCCTCTGAAATAGTTTCCACCAAATCAGTTCGTGGTAATCTCCATATATTATAGTTAGTGATGTCAAAACCAGCTGTTTCATAAAAAGGTCCCATACCCATATAATTATTGTACTACATTGTTAAGAATTTTATAAGAAATCAAAACTGTAATTGCTATAATTTGAAAAGATCCGATTGATGATTTTTATTTCCACCATATTTCTACTAAACAATACCTTTTTACATACAAAGTTCTACTAGTAATTACTTTAAAAGAATTTGACGGATATAATAAAATAAGGAGATGAATATCGTGGCGTTGACTTCAAATCGTCCTGCTCTTCTCTTTCTAAGTTGTGTTTAAACACATTAGAGTAGGACTGCATGGTCAATCACTAGGATTATAACGCCGTCCTTATAGATCTAGCTTGCAAATAACAATAAATTCTGAGAGTTAAACTATTTTTTGTATGTTTTAATAAAGACACAAAGTAGTGTGCCATTGTGCGGCGCAACTTTTTTGTGGTTTTATTAACTTTAAGTTATGTCTAATATTAGCACTCGTTTATGCATTAAATCGAAAAAACACATACGCAATAGAAGCCATCTAGTTTAACTCTGCTTTATATCTTGTCTTCGCCGCCTTGAGTAACAAAAATTTATCGTAGGTTGGCACCCCCAAATTAATTTGATAAGACCAATTGTTAATAAATATTCGTCATCTTCTAAAGACTTGGCATAAAAAATATAAATAATTTTACAAGCCAATACATTCATTAGAAAAGAATATGCAAGAGAATTGCCCTGAACTTTACGAGGAAGTGAAAATATTTCGGAATGCCCGTGAACGCGAGAAATATGATAACATGGCCGATTTATATGCCATCATCAACACTTTGCAGAACTTGGAGAAGGCTTACATACGAGACTGCATTACGCCGCAGGAGTACACAGCTGCATGTTCCAAATATTTGGTTCAGTATAAGGTTGCTTTCAAACAAGTGCAATCTGATGAATTTCCTACGGTGGACACGTTTGTGAAGAAGTTTCGCCTAGACTGTCCCGCTGCATTGGAACGGATTAAAGAAGATCGCCCAATTACGATCAAGGACGATAAGGGCAACACAAGCAAATGCATTGCAGAGATTGTGTCGCTTTTTATCACAATTATGGATAAATTGCGCTTAAAAATGAATACCATGGATTCGCTTCACTTTGATGTAAAAGACTTGGCCGACAATATGAATCGGCTGTCACTAATTCCCAAGGATTTCGATGCCAAAATGAAAGTGGAAGCATGGCTGGCTACACTCAACGATATGCAGGCATCCGATGAATTGTCCGAGTCACAAGTACGACAATTTCTTTTCGACTTGGAATCGGCATACGCAGATTTTACGAAGCTTCTTCATAGCCAATAAATCGCCAATCACCGGAGCTTTAATTAATAGTTACCATCTATGTTAAGAAAAACCTAATATGTACTAACTGCTGCTGTTAAAAATGATGGATTATAAGTTTTTGATTTCATCAGTTCTTATAAGATTGTGATATACATGAACAACCTTTGAATATCTGTAGGCATTTTATAAAATAAAACATTTTTTTAAAATATGTTTTAGATATTAAAAATAATAAATACATTTTTTCATTTTCTTTTCACTTCTTGATTACACTGTTTTATCAAACGTCTACAGATATAACATATATTAGAGCGCTGCACAAAACGTCTCGAAAGGTTCGAAACTGCCATGCAACATTTTTGCGTTGATGCAGTGCTTCCATTTGCTTTGGAATGACGCCGTGACTATCGTGACTTCCGAAATTCACCGGTTGATTTGATTAGCAAAGGAAGAATTTCAGACAACTCCTAAAACTTTCAAGACATCTTGAACAAGCCTTCGAGACGTCTCGTGCAGCCCTCTAATACATATATCTAAATATATACTTACGTACCCACTTTTGAGAAGAAGTTATTACGAACTCATGCTCGTAGTTAATTACAACTACGCATCTATGTTTTCAAGTATTATGCAAGTTTGCATAACAACGAAATATAATAAAAGATTTCGAAAAAATAAAGTTATGGTAATTATTAAAGCAATGTGTCTAAAGTCGAAAGTCTGTGCCAAAGCAGTTTTTTACTTTATATCTTCGAAAAAGTTTCTGGAATCCGTGCGTAGGATTGATTCCTTTCCAGTCACGACTTGAGGCGAAGGGGCACAAGCTTCCTTCTCTCTATAAAATTATAGGATAAATCTTAAGGCTTTATGTCCTGAGCCGACATACGCAGATTTTTATATGTTACTGGTATTATATTTGAACATTCTTCAACACCAAACATTTCGGAGTGTCTACGATTCAAATTCAGTTTCGTTCTGATATTATTTGTATTCTACAAATAATATTATTATAATTCTAATCAATCAATCGATGCTGAATATCAGTTATTATGTTAAGTACGATAATAAAGCAAAAACCATATTTCATCAGGAATCATTTAATTTGAGGAGTTTATTTCAGTCTTATTTTTGCGAAATGTAATAAATAAAACAAGAGGTATTGTATTTAATTTCACATTATCTGCTTCCATTGTTTTATTTTAAGTTTTGTTTTTTAAAGAGAAATTGTAGCTCATTTTAAATTTAATATTAGCTCGAAATATTTTCTTTAAGGGAAAAAAGAAAAGATTCTTTCTCTAAGTATAAATGTAAGATTATTAATCTTTTAGGTAAAATGCGTGTGGCGTGTGTTAGTGAGTTAATAATTTATGAGAAAATTATAACAAAAATATAACGATACATCATCATAACAAACAGTTGAGTGTATTCATTGCATTTTAGTTGAAAAAACAGACAGAACTGAATACGAAATTCAACTCTGGGTTGACTCTTGAAACATGTATGTTTTTATGCAAACCACTTTAATACTGAGGTGCTGAGGATAATGGTCAAGAAGTATTGATGATAATGAGCTACACCGAACTTCGCTTCCGGTTATACAGAGCACATTTTGCATAATAATAAATTTTTCTTGGATGAAATGGTCAGATAAAAAAACACAATTTAAAACGCAGAAGCGCATTCGTGTCTGTTTACAATTCGCGTCAATTTACAATATTTGAAGATAAGAATAGAAAAGAAATTGCAAGTCATAACATTAAATAAACACAATTCCGTATGCGTTTATTGAACGCCTAAGATCGATTTGTTGGTGTTCGTTTGTATGAACAAACTATATGCATTTGCATGCGCCAACAAAATACAATACATACATACATTGCTTTTTTTAATGTAATTCTTTATTAATATAAACTATTTAGAAATATTTCGCCAGTATAGATAGATAGATAGTATATATAGATGCTGTTTTATTTTTTAAATTTTAATTTTAATACGAGCTATTTATTAATTAATTAATTTTTTTGTTTTGAATTTTCGTGTTCTTTTTTTTGTTTTATTTAAATATTAATGTTATAATTATACATAGATGAATATTTTGAACCGAATATATTTATTTCGTAGATCGCTTCCGCCCCTCTGCATTTCTTCGTCTTCTTCTTCATCTTCTATTCGTTTATATCCATTTATATATATATATATTTTTTTTTTTCTCGCAGGATGTAAATGGTTTTTATTATTATGAATATTTTTCTGGCTTATTTAAAGTGTGAGTTTTTTAATGTTAAAGTAGCTTGAATGGGCAGAGTCAGATGGAAGGGCGGGGTGGGGTGTTAAGTTGCTTCGGGACTGGGATTTGAGAGGGTAATTTATGTATTTATGTATGTGTTTGTGTATATATGTGTGTGTATGTACGTAAGTATGTATAGCTATGTAAGGGTATGCACTTATATTTGTTTCTTTTTCTCTTTTTTTTTTTTAATGTGGACAAGCATAAAATAATTTGTTTGGTATTTATGGTATAGCGTTGCCATCAGCCATTTGTCGAGCTCAATATATTCTATACGTAAGATTGACTGTGGCAGCAGCAGCAGCTTTGCCCGCTCTTTCGCCGAACGCTGAACTGTAAACTGAACTGAGTCTTTTTAGTTTTGACCAGTCCAGTATGAGGGCGAGTAGCCCTGTTTGGTAGCTGACTTCGATTGACTGCTCGCCTGCTGACGTTGTCCAGTGCTGTTGGAATCCTGTAAAAATTACGTTTTATAATTAACAATATTTTTTGTGTTTATATTATTATATACATAACGTATACAGTAGGTAATACTTTCATATGCTAACTTAATTAAGGTGTTAAACAATAAGGTGACTGATTGACTGCTAGTTAATTTAGTTTTGTTCTTAATCAAATGATAAACAAAAAAATATGTACTTAAACAACTCATTAACTTAAGTTTGTCCAAAAAAGGGGCGTCCACATTTCTTTTAGAAACACTTAATGAAAATAATTTTTATTAAACCAAAATCGGCGATGCCCTACATAAAATAATGTAAGGAATAAATGTGTATAATAGTAATAATTTTAATATAAAAAACAAAAATTTCGAATGTTTGCGGATTGAATACTGTGTATTTTCCAAAAGGAAAGTGTGCCGATTATGTCTTTTCTTCAAAGAAAATGAGATTAACTTATTAAGGAAAGAGCTAATGGCATTCAAAGAAGACTCCACATTTTAGCAATGACATTATGTAGACTAATTTCAGAATTTTTGATATAAAATTAGCTGGAATATGTTTATATATGGAATATATTTATTCCATTTGAAAAAAAACTCAAACAAATTCGAACCTTTCATTTCGGCAAATCTTCCTTCTGGATTTTTAGTATCAAAGAAATTTCCTTATTTTAGGAATAAAACTAAATTTAATTTTTCAAAGTCCTAAGTACATAATTAAACTAAATTATTCAATATTATCAATTAATGTTTTTGCAGAATAGATAAAATTAATTTAATTTCATTAGAAATTATATTTTTAAAATTTGTTTAACTTAATAAAATTTGTAAAAATTTATTCTGTTTATGTTTTAAGAATAAAATTCGGGAAAGAAATTTGGAAATGCACTAATTTCGAAAGAACAAAACAAATCTTAAAAAACCAAGATTGATTTGAAGACATACTTTTATAAATTCGTTCAGTTAAAAAAAAATTTTCATAAATTTTTCAATATTCATTCAGTAAGAATCCCATTTTTGAATTTAAAAACCTTGATTTATTAATTAAAATACAATAAAAATCTATAAGTTGAGAGCGTGTCTTTATTTAGCAATAATAATTTCTGATTTTGTTGTGAAATAAATTTAATTTTTAAATATCACAAAATTTGAAAAGTAATTCTTTTAATTACTAAAAAAATATTTTTAGCCATTGATTTTGAAAGTGTGAACTAATTTTTTCTAATTTCGATATGTTTTGTTAATTTTTTTTAAAGTTTGATTTTTCTCAATATTAAACGACCATACCATAATTTTTCTATGGAATTTTTCAAAGATTTTAATATCGCGCGATGTTCTGAGATAAAATTAAAGTTGGACCATTTCTTCGATAAAGCCTCAATTAATTCAATAGATTCGAAATGATACTTAAATTCAACAGAAAAGAGTGAAGACAAAATTCGTCTCCTTCTAACGGTTATTTAATACGTATTAGCGCAGGGCGGGGGCGTAGGGCGTGGGGTGTGCTTTTCTTTAATAATATCTTCTAAGAGGAAAAAGGAGTATGACGAAAGTATGTACGTCTTTAAAATTTGACACATACACGACGGGGACCACGATTATTGTTAGAAACATTAAAAAAAAAAAACAACAAAAAACACAAACATATTAAGCAGAAGTTTAAAAGGGGGGCGAGGGCAGTCGCAAGAGATTTCTATGTGAAATAATGAATTGACTTAGATTTTAAATGAATTTAAGAATATCACAAACTTACCCGGCGGGATGGGTTATGAATCCTGCCGTCCATCTAACGATGTCCCATAAAAACCAAAAGAAATAATAATAAAAAAATCAAACAAGATCAAAATCATGCATTTCATCATTTTGTTTGAATGAATGTTGTGAAATTCTTCCATTCAGTTTTAGGAAAAAAAAAATATCAATAGTTGTAGTTGTAATGAAGATAACATGAAACATTATACGAGTATATATATATATATATATATATATATATGCATTTATGTATGTAAGTATATATGAATACTGTTTTAAATTTAAAAAAAAAAATTATTGCATATTAATTGCATATTATTTAATTTTTAATAAATAAATAAAATACAGACCAAAATAGAGCGCGCTAAACTGAGCTGGTGTAATAAATGTATTAATGATAAAAATGTAAGTAGTTGTAATTACAAAACAGACAATGCTTTCTTGTTGGCGCATATAAGAATATACATATACCATAATTAATATACGAGTATATTTTTTATATGTTATGAAATAATGTTTGAGTCTCGATTATGAAGAGTTTTGTTAAGTATCGTATGAATAATTGAGCAAAATTTTCAACGAAAAAGGAACCAGAATGAATAGTAAGTATATAAGATTCAAACAAAATAATTAACAAATTATTTATATCCATTATATTTATATGTACAGATTGGAATTAAATACAATATAAAATATGGGCACAAACTTTAGAAAAAAGAAGCATTGTAATATAGTATATCGTAGTATAGTTCGAGTGCCAAAAGAATTTTAGTACAAAAAAAAAAAAAACAAAAAGGAAAAAAATAGAGGCATCACTTCCCAAGGTCGTAGATTAGAAGATAAAGCTACATTAATACTCGTATTATAAAAACAGTATGTCTCAGTTATTATAAGAAGCGGTAAATATTAATCATTAATCGAAGTGGAATTGTTGTGGCTGTTGCTGTTGATTGGTGCTAAAGGCTTATTCCGTATTAATTTATTTTATACAAAATGAGGCTGTTATTGATTCCCAAACAATGCATGTTCACTATTAGTGTGAAAAACATTTAAATAAACCCTGTTCAAATAGCAATAGTTTTTACTAATTCTTTTCTTCATCTTAAAAACACTGGCGCATATTTATAGTCAAATTTAGAGTACAATTTAGTGTAGAAAAAGTTTACCTTAACGAAAGGCCGACTTTATCTTTTCTGATTTGTAAGCTGATTTCAAAATTTTTAGCAATAGTGTTCGTATAAGCTATGTGTTGTTTAAAATAATTTTTGAAATTCATAATTCTTAGCATGTACACAATTCAATTTGAATTCAGGTGGGAGAAAATGGAGAAAAATTGCTTCACAGGGTGAACTATAAACATATATCTCCCTTTTAAAGTGCACTCTATTTAGAGCATACTTTATTTATGACTATAAATAGCAAGCAATTAAAAGAACATATACTTTAATATTAGAGCATACTGTAATTAAAGTGTACTTTATCTTGGGACCATAAATATGCGCCACTGAATCTTTATTTATTTCTTTTTACACTAGCGTCTCTGCGAAAAACATTTCTCACTTCTTACAGGGTCCAAAAGGTTCTAGAACAACAAAAGACTCTGGCATTGCCAGTCGCAAAGTTTTACAAAATTAAAAATCAAAAGAATTACAATCCGTGTTCATGCAAACCCCTTTTATTATTTCTTATGAACCCTTTATGAACCTTATTATGATTCAGCAAATCATTTCTTAAGAGTTCTTGCATTCTTGAGAGGGTTTGCAAATCATTTACTGCTCGCTCTATTTTCAGCACCCACCAAAGCAATACCTAACCCGCCGAGATCACAATTTTTGTCCCGACAAAATCAGTTGTTTAACTCATAACTACGACAACTGATAATATATCGATCACTATCAATTAATACCGTATTTATAAGCTTGAATTTATAGGTTGGTTGTGGTTAATGGTGTAACGACATGCAGCTAGCTACAAACACCAATTTTATTTATAGAATTTGTGTTCGTTGAGAAATTTGGAATGATGATAACGAATACGAAATGTTGAAAATCACAATTAAGCGGATCAAAATTTTACCTGATGAATCGGCTGATGAATCATGTTGTGATGCCCTGCTGCCGGCATGGGCAAATACATGCCATAAGGTTGAGCAGAAGTTCCGCCAGCTGTTTGTGTGTTCGGCATATTGAAGGGTGGCGGAGTTCCTGAGTGGAAGTTCTGCTTCTCGTATGACTGTGGATGTGTGTGTGTTATTATCATAATCATAATAATCAGATAGAAAAAAGAACGAATGCAATATATAACAAATGCAGTCAGAGTCCGCTTTGATTACTTACATTGACCTTATTTAGCGTCACATGACCTTTGCCGTACATAGACGAAGTTATATCAGAACCGGTGCCAGCCTGTGGAGGGTTCGTAACATTTTGCGATTTCGTCTGTTGATTAACACTCGAAGGATATGCACCCTTTGTATAATCCTGAGAAGCTTGCGAAAGAGCATCATAACTGGTAGAACTATAGCCAGTGTTGTAGGATGGCTTCGGAAATTGCCCACCAGATGCGGTATTAGCAGCCGGTATTTGCTGCTGTAAGCGTTTGGATTTGGATTTTCAGGTTTCGATTCTATGAGTCGTTAATGTACTATAATATAGTATACTATATAACATACCGGATAAATAGCAGGAGTACCATATTGAAAACTGCCTGGCATCATGTTACCACCATAGAAATAGGCATAGGGAACATTCAGCATGGGACCGCCTGAGCCGGCTTGTTGTGACATTGTACTAGAAACCTTCGAGAGAAATTAAAAGGGTGACCGTACCGTACCGTACATTCTTTTCATTTCATATTGACTGATTTTTAACTCACATTACTAACAGGGCTAGAGTTGTTGTCAGTTCTGGCAAAGCGGCCATCAGTCATGGTGGAATACGCCACTGAGCCCAAATTATCACGTCCAGCGCCCAAACTAGTCGGTGTATAATTCAAATCATAATAACCTTGCTGCAAAATGAAATAATTTTTATGCTAAATATGATTATACAATCGTTGTGGCATCAACGATATAATATGAACGGAAATATTGCATAAAAAAAATATATAGTACATATTTATATAATAGACATACAGTCTTTTCCAAAATGTATTATATACACGTACAGATGCAAATGCAGATTATTACATTATATACTTCACAAGTATCGTATATACGAAGCTTTTAACTAA
This sequence comes from Conops quadrifasciatus, assembly GCA_949752815.1. NCBI lineage: Eukaryota > Metazoa > Arthropoda > Insecta > Diptera > Conopidae > Conops > Conops quadrifasciatus. The sequence goes on from OX457077.1 coordinate 5,338,265, forward strand.
GGAAAGAGAAGCTCGCGACTGGAATAACGTTACTTTTAATACATTAAAAATATTAGTAAATTATAAATTTTCTTTACGTTTATTTTCTTTTAAATTTAACACTTTTCAGCTTATTCTATATTACCATATTAATGTTGACATCGTTAAAAATCTTGGGGGTAGGCCCCTCTACAGCAAGTAAAAACAGCCATATTTCGAAAATTTTTTTAGGGCAATAAAGGGATCAATAGAAACTCTGTATAATTGATTTTATAAAACTATTCCGGAACTACAAAAAATAATTTTTTCCAAAATTTATAATAGCAAAATAGTGGCTGTACAGCATTTCTCCGTCGATGCCTTTATCTTTAAGGGGTCCACAGCCGAAAACAAAACTCATAAATTTTTTTGAACCTGGATAAAAACACTAAAAAGTTTTCAACCATATATAATAAAGGCAAGAGAGAGGATGTAGGATTTTTTCGATATATTGATATTCGGCCAAATGGTACATTTTTTTTTAAATGTAAAAAATCAGCCAAATAATCCTACGCCTCTCTCTGTATAATGCAATTTTTAATATAAACGAATAACTTGAGATGGATTGGTGAAGATTTGTTCGAGTTATGTTTCCGGTCAGTTCAAAAAAGTGTTTTCGAGACCCCCCCCACCCTTAATAATCTTCAATATTAATAATAATAATTAATAATATTCAATATTAATTAAGATCTTTCAAAATTGTATTTTTCGTTATTCCAGACACGATCCCGCAATGAAATTATAATAAAATACGCGAATTCCTAACGAATACAATAAATTAAAGTTCAAGGGGGAGGGAACATGAGGAAAACAGCACAAAGCTGCCATTTTTTATATAAATTTTGAGAGAATTTATATTGCCAATAAGTATCAGGAATGGAGATGAGATGAGATATGGTGATGGTGGTGATTGATGGCTTTGGTAGCGGATTTAGTGGTACGAGTATGTCTTTGTGCTGTGCGTCTTCAATATTAATTAATATAGAGATTTTTTTTTTTGGTTTTTAATAAATTTTCATGCAAATATTGTGTAATTTTGTTTAAATTCTAGCGTTTATATTGCATTATTTTTTTGGTATAGTCAATAAATAGCCTCAGTCTGGCAAACATCACAGAAATCAGCTAAAAAGCACTATTCAGGCAATTTTTTCTCATACAATGACATTATAAAAAAGATATAAATAATTAAAAAAGTGTTTTTTCAATTTCTTTTGCATTAAAAAAATCCAGAAGTGAAACGCATTTTAATATAACCACGATGCACAGTGCGTGTTTCCTCCTTTTTTCTTTTTCTTCACTAAGATTTCAACCGCGAAATAGTTATTTATGTATATAGAAAATCGACAAGAGACGACAAAACAATTATGGCCGGATCGGGTGGGTCAATGAATGCCCTCAAATTGGAAGAAGCTTTTAATGTCATGCGGCCGCGACAAACAATGTGAACAATGTCAGAACAAGGCTAAAACGAACATGTATGTATTTAAATCGAAGTGTGTTTGTTATCATAAATGTTACGGTACGATTATTATGTATGAATTAAAGAGGAGGCATGAGATGTATGGTGATGGTGTATTGGTTTTTGTTGTGTTGTATTGTGTTGTGTTGGGGTTGCATATCTCCATAAACTCACCACATGTGGCACTCTCTGTTGCATCATTTGAATTTCCTCGTAGGAATAAACTGGTTGCTGATAGTATGGCAACCCAGTCTGAATATATTGACTAACCATTTGGATGTTGGGTACCATTCCACCAGCGCCGCTAGCAGTGCTGCTGCCTTTGTTCGATGCTGCGGCGGCTGCTGCAGCGGCGGCAGCCGAGGTGGCAGAATTACTACCGCTGCTGCTGCTGCTCACGCTGTTCAGGCCGCCGGCACTGACCACGGCTGCATTGTTGTTAGCTGCAGAAGAATTTGTGGTTACTTTGGTACTTGTTAAGCCACCTACAGAGGATGCACTCATACTGTTTACTGCCGTTGCCTGCGATGTAGCCGCACTTGAAACTGAGCTAGCTACGGTTCCGCTACTGCTTACAGCACCGCTTGATGAAACACTGCAAAGAAGAAGAATGCAGAGATACAATACATACGGATTGTTTATTTATATAGAATTTTTTGCTTTCTATAGAGTCATTTTTGATACTCTTAAGTACCATATTGATTAAATCTATAATATATAGACTTTGGCGTATCCCTATTTCTAAAAATCGCTGCAATAAACACACAATTAAGATTAAAAAAAAAAAATAAAGGGTCAATTGATGATAATAAGAAATCGTGTCAGAATTATACAATATCAATACAATAGAGCCGGCGCTTGGAGCGCGTCTTACCTGTCGAAATGTGAAGAACTGGGAGTAGTGGAAGTGTCCTTCAACTTAGCACTTGTACTAAAATTACTGTATTGAGACGACGAAGTGCTTGCGCTACCAGAGAACCTAAAGGCGACACAACACGGTACACATGGGTGATATCTTTAGTAGTTTAGTTAGGTTTTTTCTTTATTTTTTTCATTTATGTATATGAACGTATTTTCGCAATGACAAACTAATATAGAAAGGCGCCTTCTACGCAAAAAACCAAAAAAAAATATATATTCTTGAAACAGAAAATCATATAAAAACCGGTACTGATTAGTGATTACAAAATATACTGCACTGATTGTTTAAGACATTCCAATTTACATAAAGAATGTTCATTCCTGAAAAGTGATGCTTTTTTTATAGCTTGCCAAACTCTGAGCAACTTTGGGCAACTTTACTCTTCCTTCAAAGCTTCTCAAGGACCTGATAATAAATTCTGAATTATACTAAATTTGGTTGAAGGGACGGGCTTTCAGCTTTTCAATTATATGTTAAGCCATTAGATGTATAGTAGAAAATAGTAGAAAAAAAGTATAGTAGAAAAAAAGTAGAAAAATATTTTAACTGCCTCTAAAAAAGGGTTCGTTGAAAGAGCTCGGAACAGATTCCTTTTGTCTGTAAAGCCAACCTCAGAAACCCTTACATGGGTTTATAAGGCAAGTAAAAAACAGCTCTAAATGTATAAAACATTTTTCACCACTAATTATTAAATTTACTGATCAAAGGTTAATTAATGAATACGAGTACAAAGTTTTTGTTGCATGCTATTGGAAATGGTGTAAAATAATAGGATATACGAGTACCAAAATGACAAGAGTGATAAAGCAATCGAAAATTAATTAAAGTTCTGCAGCTTTTATTCCTTAATAAATGGCCTTCATTAATTTTGTAAGTAGAATTTTCAAATTAAACGCTAATGTGTTAAAAATAGGTAGTCGAAAAAGTATTGAATCTTTTATGGTTTTTGGCTTTTTTTGGCTTACACTCTGCTAAGGATGTGTACGCTACGACACATTTAAAGATATTATTATTTGTTGTTTAGAAACTGTCTAGCATATGTACATAAAATAATCTTTAAGAATTCATTTGTAAACACGAGCTATCCAGAAAGGCCTATTATATACAGCTAAGACAGTACTATTTTAAGACTTGACTGTTAAAATCCTTTAACTGTTTTAAGCCATTTTAAGCTTCTAATCTTTAGCTTCAAGATCTCTGATCTATGATCTCTCTATCGGTCGTGAAATTGAAACAGCAAGAGCGGTTGCAATAGAAAATCGTTAAAAATCTGTCATTTTCAAGAAGTATTAATAAGGCCATATAACATTTTCAAAACATGATCAAAATGAAGATGCTTTCGCTGAGTATTTCGGTCCTTGCTAATCTAAGGAACAATTTAATGGTATACATACTAATATTCGATTCATAAATAAATAAATAATTTTTATAAATGAAAGATGTTAAAAATATTTTTTTTTTTGTTATTCTGCAAAACAATATTTTTTCAACAAGAACAACTTCCGAACATCTGAGAAGATTTTAACTCAGGCTTCTCGGTTTATTTAACGAAACAAAAAAATATTGTTATATTTTATGTACTTCTAATAAATATAAACTATATAATATATAGTATTATATTATTAAATAAAATGTTACTTATTTCAGCTCTTGGGTAGAATCCACATATTATTAGGCTTAGTTTGGTATTTTAAAAAAAATTAATTAAACTATAAAGCAATTACTGTGTCAATTTTCATTTGAGTGCTTTTTCGACTGCTATTTTATATTGTATGTATTAATCGCCTTTGTTAGATGATAACGAGGATGGGATATGGAATATGTTTAGATGTAGACAAAATCATAAAAACAAAATGAAATTAGTGACATAAATATAAATTCTTACCCGGTGTTATTTGAGAGGCCAGTACTACCATAAACACTCTGGCTCTGATACGCACTTTGCTGCGACTGATAGCTCGACGATAAGTATCCAGTATTCGAATTTGCACTGTTAATAATTGAGGTTACAAAAATTTTGCTCAGGAATTGTTAAAAGGTTACGAAAATAAAAATCCAAAGCATAATAAATCGATTAGTTGTTCATTATTTCAATGCAAACAAAATGAAAACGAAAGGATGATTATTGAAGTTACGATAAAAACTAAGCAAAAGCAACTACAACGCATGCTGTGTGGGTGTGCACTTACGTTGCATTGTTGTTGTTGTTACTGCTGCCGCCAACCGGAATGTTTTGTGTGGAGCTACTATTACTACTTCCTCCGCCGCCGCCGCCACCACCTCCCGCATTGCCACCACTTACAGCGTTCGATGCATTCTGAACGGATACACTGCTGCTGCCTTGTTGTTGTTGATGTTGATAAGTGTTCACGGAATTCTGCTGATATGATGCATACGACTGTGGTTGATAACTGTTTGCCACAGATGACTAGAAGAACACAAACAATATTAGCACTCATTCCATTCGCGAATGACGATCAGGATTACCTGCACATTAGCATAACTTGCACTCTGGTATCCCTGAGCAGCAGACGACTGCTGGTATGCGCTTGCCGCCTTGTTCGTCGACGCATTTGTTTGATATGAACTTTGGTATCCGGTTGCGCCAGAAGCATTGGATTGATTGTACGGATCGCTTTTCGAGAATTGATCCAATGCACTGCTTCCTACTGAGGAGCTATTGCCACCACCACCGCCGCCGCCGCCACCAACATTAGTAACAACCTGAGGCTGTTGCTGCTGAACCGACGAACCACGTGGCACGAATGCCGTTGAGAGAGAATCACCCTAATGATTTATTAGTTTTTAAAAGATCATTGCAAAAATTAAGAAAATCATTTACAATCTGAGAATTTTGCAGTCCAGCAGACAGAACTGCGGCCGCTGCCGCAGCCTGTTGCTGCTGCTGCTGCGCATTAGTTTTTGCGGAATAATCATTTGTGGCATCCTGCTGAGATTGCACAAGCTGCTGCTGCTGCTGTTGTTGCTGTTGATCCACGGCCGCATTAAACTTCTCAGGCAAAGCATCGAACGAATCTTCCGGGCCGAAATCTAGTGCTCCGAATTGTACATCCAAATATCCGATATTATTGAGCGTGTCGCCGGGCATCTCGACTGCAGTCGCAGGTATCTATTGATTGTTTCAGACGTTTATAAAGCACACTATTAATACGCGCAGTCAATGTAAACACAAACCTTCGATGGCGGCGGCAACTTCGCCCGCACTCGCCGCACCTGCGGTTGCTGTGAGGAACTCATTTGCGTCTGATTCAACGCTGAATTGGGCCCCGACGAGCTATTGCCCGTTCCGAAGACGTTTGCATACGAAGTTGGATATTGCACACCTGCTGTCTGCGCCGCATACGTGTTCACGTTAACGCCGACGCCAGCAAGTTGTTGTTGTTGCGCCTGCTGTGCATTCGATGCAGCGGCAGCAGCAGCAGCGGCGGCGGCGGCGGCGTTCTGCGACGTCAACGAATTGAAATACTGAGATTGTTCCGCTGAAAGGGTAGCGGACGATTTTAATTGCGGTGCAGGTTGTTGCTGCTGCACCAGATTCGCCGTTGTAGGACTGGAAAAGGTCTCGACCGCACTGCCAGCATACTGTGGCGGTCCTGATGCCGTTGAAAGAACATTGGCAGTCGGCACCGATGTCGCTACCGCTTGTGGCTGAATTTGCGTATTGTTAACAGCGCCACTGTATTGCATTATCGATGTTGTTGCCGGCAAATTCGTGGCATCGTCCGCAGCACTGCCTGCACCTCCCAAAGCATTCAAATTACTTGCTTGTTGCGACGGCGAAACAGCAGCAGCGGCCGACGTGCCCAAATGATGTTCCAATCCAGGAGGTGCTGACAGCTCGTTGGTAGCACTGCCGACAATGCTAACACCACTAACAATGCCACTCGCGGTTTGATTCTGTAGATTACTCGATGTGAACACTTTACTGTCCTTAAGCGAAACGTATTCATCGTTGTCCCATTCACCCCAAGCGTCGTCACTGGCCGATTGCTGCTGCTGCTTCTCGGCATTTTGGGCTATGGTGTTGTCCCATAATTCCACTTCCTGATGATCGTCGTTGGCGTTCTGTCTTGACGAATAACCGCCTCGGTCTCGATCGCCGCGACGATCGCCGCCGCCACGACCACCGCCTATTCGACCGACGCCACTGCGGCCGCCACGACCCACATAACCGCCACCGCGACCACCTCCTCGGCCGCCTCGTGAGCCACTGCGATAATTATCGTTAGACCGATCACCACCACGATCACCGCGTGAGTCCTGCAAATTGCGCTCATTTTCGCGCGCCTCTCTGCCACGCCCTATATTTCAAAATAAATAGTAAAAATTGCTAGAGTAGAAATTGTGTCTTCAATCTTACAGCCGCGACTGTCTGTACCGCCACGACCACCGCGGTTACTGCTGCGATTGCGCGACTTTTCTCGTCTGTCCGTATTAGCATTGACGTCGCCCCATTCGCCGCCATCGCCGCCAGCATTCTCCTGAGCGGCATTTGCAGCTTTGTTCTTTCGTTTCTTGGAAGATGTTTCAAAGGCTCCCTAAAGGACAATGCAAAGGTTGTTTTTTTTTCAATCAATTGTGTATGTTTATTTCCTTTCAATCTTACCACAGGAAGTGTTTCTAACAAAAATTCGACCGCTCTCTGCAAGTTATTATCACACTCATTTAGGGCGCAGCAGACTTCTTCCTCCGAGCGCTGCGTCATTTCCAGCAAGGTTGCAACTTTTTCACGCATGTGTGGATCCTCTGCCGCATTGGAATTAGTGATCTGAGCTATGCGCAACTGTTCAGCGGTCGGCTGAGAGTTTTGTTGTTATTTTTTTAAGAACACAAGAAGAACTTTTTTACTCCAAAAGATTTTAATGATAAGAGAGAGAGCGTTTAAAATCACCTTTAACGGTGCCTTTTCCTTCTCTGTTTTGGAGGCATCTGTTTTTTTCATTGATGCTTGTGAATTGGAGTCACCACCACCGCCGCCGCCGCCACCAGAATTTGATTTCTTTTGATTGCGGCTACCGCTGCCTCGATTTTGTGTGCTCATATCTATGTACACTGTATTTACAAATTAGCTGAAGGGAAAGGATGGATAATGAATAGGTTATTTTTAATAGACATTTGTATAGTATGTAATTTCGAATAGATATGCTTCAATAGAATACTGAAGTGCTTCATATTACTCATGAATTGTAATGGCCTTTGGCGTTGTTATCAACATTGGCACTCACGAGTTGTTATGAGTGTTGTTGAGATTTTTCTCCTTTTATTTTTCAGACCTTTGTGATTACAACGCAATTACATATATGTATTTATGTACGCTCCATCAGTTTTATCTAATTAATGGAGTACCGAGTTCACGGCCTCAATGTCTATTAAAATCCTTATAAAATTCTTCTTCAGCAAATAACTCAGGATTTCGCCGAAGCACTAATAAATAAAATAAATAAAATGAAGCCAACAATGAGGTCAATGTACAATGAACCATGATTTCGAGTTATAGAATAACAAGAACTCAAAACAGATTTTTTTTTTTTTGTGAAGAGGAATGAGCGCAGTCTGCAAAATCTTGACTATCATGAAGTTATAAACATTACTTCTGTGTAATATTTAAACCTTTCTAAAGCCAGTGGAGCAGATAATCTTATTCTAATTGCTAAATTGATAAGTTTTCCCAGTAGTAACATATAAAATGCAGAGAAAAGCTTTTTCTGATATGCATCATGAAAACTCATTAACTTTTAAAAACATTACTGTAATTTCTTCAATATCTTCCCTGCATTACTTCTAGATTATCTATATATATATATATATATTTACAAACCTGACAAAGAAATTTCTTTAAGAGAAAATATTTTTTTTAAAATGCCATTTTTAAAATACCTTATTTTTGAAGCTTAGCACTCTAATTGCATACACAAAAAATTGATTTACAATTTTCATTCGCTTCAGTTTTTCCTTGCTCTTTAACAACTCATTCTTGTATAGCGAAATATATGTCGTCCCATCCTGTCGCACACAAAATGTTATGTCGATAACATCTTGCTGTCTCTTTTCACCACAGGCCTAGCGACATATAATCACAGATTTGTAAATTTTAAAAAGCTCCTTTTTTACAAAAAAAAGTTATGGTAAAACATATTTGTACCACTATTATTACCAAAATAATTTAAAAACGAAACGTAAAAGAAATCGGCTTTTCTTTAGTTTTTTTGTAGTTCTGTTGATATTCTCAATGGATTAACTGTTAAATCCACGATAAACTACGAAAACCACAAAAGACAATCCGAATTTCGTTACGTTTCGATCTTAAATTATCTCGGTATATATCTTTAAAAGCATATGTACATAATTCGGTTTTCTTGTTTTCCGTCTTTTATTCCTATAAATTTAATATTTTCTAATTTTTCTTCTTTAGTTATCTTATCAACATGCTTTTCTTATCAAAAATCAAAAAATTACCTTTTAAAAAATTCTGTACGAATGAAAATCTTTTAATCTGTATAACTATTTCTTTAGTTTTACAAGTAAAAGATAACGGCATAGATATAAGTTTTCAGATTTCCTAGTCTTTGTGATACTTAATTTTTTTTAGGTCGTTTATAATTCAATTTAATAATTTAAAAAAACTCAAAGTTAAAGTGATATAATGCTAATATGGAATACGCTATACATAATTAGTTATGATTGTTGGAACGAATTTCCGTCATCCCTTGTCAATTTTGGTTTGGAGACAAAACGATTTCGGCGATGTGCCATCTTCAGTGTCTCCAAACCAAAATTGACAAGGGATGACGGAAATTCGTTCCAACAATAATCATTATCCAACCCTGTCAGAAAACTAAACGAATATCAAGAAACTATAATTAGTTAGTACAATGTGTTTTAGGAAGGGCAAGAAATATAACGCATACGAGTATATCTTATAACCAGTCTAAAAACTGTAAATGCTCTTTAATAGGTGGATATTTACTTCTAAGAGTTTAAACACCAAAAATAGTTTTCCTAATTTATGGACACGGCAATGGGACTCGCAATAACCATATTACTTTCATATAGTACAGTAGTAAAAAAATAGGCATATTTATTCATCCCAAAAATCTTTTTATACTTTTCTTTGCTCCATTTTACAAGGAAATGATAACACTTGCTCAGATCATAGGGAATAGGATAAGAAAACAAAACAGGTAGAAATGAAAAGCACGGAATTATGAAAGACCAAAACGAGAGTCAAATGCCAAAAACCCCAAGAAAAACATGGAATGCATGATGAGAAAAGAAATACCGGACAAAATGGAGAATTTACAGGAGCTGAAAGGATGGTAAATTATCACTCAGGCTTTAGCAGCAACCTTGTTAATTTAAATATTGGTAATATCTGAGCACCATTAAATTATATTTCATAAAACTGCACAAGAAATCAATAAATTTAAATTAACACAATTTTAATTGAGGCTAGCATGTGCACACATATTCACAGAGATATCACACTTTAGGCCAATTTCATGCGGTAGACGCCATTTCGGCCTGAATTGCCGCTTTAACACTTCGTTTTATCTCTGTCGTTCTTATTAAACTTATACAATATACAGAGATTTCTTTTACTGAGAACATTCTTCCCAGACGGAAGCCACAGCACTTTTTAAGGCATTCTATTCTTTAGCACACAAGTTTATCACAAAATCTTTTGAGCAAAATTAAATTTGGTCATTAAATTTCATGAGTTAATATAGTATATAAATAATTTAATTAATTTTGCTAGCTAAAATATGAAAAATAACACAACGACACAAACCGTACCTGCAAATGCGCGAGAATACGCACTTCTATATAGAGGTCACGTGTAGTCAGGGTTGTTATCGTTTTTTATATGTATCTGGTATAAAAATTCATTTGACTTTGAGTATTGAATCAAGTTATATCCAATTCAAAATATATTTAAATATACTCGTACTTATAAGTACACATCATTTGTTTTCCTTTTTGGTTGAGTAATTGTTTTAGATTTGAATTTTTATTTAAAAGTATGGCATTGCTAAATTTTAAATTTTATTCAAAAATAAATAAATTCTACAGAAAAATATTAGAAAACAAAAAAAAATTCTGCTACGACTCGCGATAAATTTTTTGCTTATGCAGCCTAGAATCGAATTTCGCACTTCGGAATTTTTACTGCCTCCCTCTTTGATTACATTCACCATTACGAGTTGAGAATTATATAAAATCACCGACCGGTTTATTTGATATATATTGAAGAATTTTTTTTTTTTTGAGATTTGAGTTGAGTCCCACAAAGGAATGGCAGGACCTTGGCCAATCGAAAAGATTATAACGCCATCCAAAAAAATATTGAAGAATTTATTACATTTACCAAACCGAGCGGTGATTATAACCCGTAATTTATGAATAAGTACTGGATTAATCAAATTCACCGTAACATGTACACCTAATTCTGTATAAGTTATGTCTTGATATACGGTTATTTTTCCGACAAGGTTGGATGAGCGAACGAATTTGCGGTTTGGTTCTCTCTAAACAAAAATTGTCATAACGAAATTCGTTCTAAAACCCATTCTTGTAAGTATGTAAGTCTGATGTTACTAAATCTTGAAATATCTATCTCAAGTGTAATACCCGGCAACAGGATTGTGATAAAATTTCATTGTGAACAACACATTTACAGCCTTCACACTATTGATGAATTTGTTTGCTAATTCAGTCTTTTACTTCGTACTAGTCAGGAATAAAATGGCAGATTTGCGTACTGTACCTGACTTGAATTTTTTTTATAATTCTTATAGATAATTTTTTTTATAGATAATTTGTTCTTTATTTTAAAAAATTAAATGCAGGCTTTTCCCAAAGTTTATAGAATACTAACACGAGTTTGAGAATTTAAAAAAGCTATTTATTTATATGATATAATTATAACTCTTCAACTATCTCATTTTATAATAGAAAATATAAATTAGGGCATACTATCAGAATATGCTATATTTTAATATAAGTGATGTATTGACATTCCCTCCGAGAGAATTGAATTTCATAAAATTTATGAAGTGGATATTAATAAATTTACTAAAGTATTAATACAATATTGCCCAAATAAAAGAGTAGTCAAATAAATATATATATGTATATATATTTATTTATATATATATCGTTAAAATTTTAAATTATCTCAGCTATTAAATAAAAGTAATTTTTGGATTTTAATCGATGAACTTATATTCGCAAAGAGCAAGATAACATCAGGAAAAAACTTCCAAATGCTTTTTTATAAAATTTTCAGATTTATTTTTTTTTTTTTGGTATGTACCAATTTTTTAATATCCAATTAATATGATGACATTATATAATATTTTTTGTAAGAAATAAATCATTAAAATAATTTAATATTATTATTTTCATAATAACACTTTATTATAGAAAAAAAGAGTGCGTTTTTACTTAAAAAGACATTATTTACAATACGTTATTTAAAAATATGAATGTACCTTTTAAAGGTTTTGCATATGCAACAATTTTTTCGGGTAATTTTTTATTAAAGGAGTTAACAGATAATAATATTGATGTTCTTCGAATCAATTACCACCATGACATATTTTTTGTGGTTTAAAGAAAAATCGATTTTTGCCAGAAATTTTATAATACAAGATTACACGCAGATCCCTTTTTTATAACTTATTTTCGACTGGGACCAACTTACAAAAAAATGCGGTTACGTTATTCCTATTATGACAGTCTCAAAAGACTTACTGAGACTGCTTATGCGCTTGGCAAACAAATTTTTTGGACCATTCTTAAGTTTTGCAATGTCCTATATTCGGTGTTAATTTCCATCCTTTAAAAATACACCAGAGAGATCAAACACTAAACATGGTATTTACATCAGTAAAACCGGATTGACCAAAACAAAATTTGAAGAGAAATGACGGAAATTTGTTTGTATATTACTTCTGCGTAATGAACCTAAAAATAATACATTGTTAGTAAACTATATAAAGTTTTTACCTATACATATGTAAATATATATTTATATAGATAAATCAATTTCCATTATTAATAATTTCAATTTGGAATTTCTCGCAAATAAATCTCTTTTATTCCTTGAATTATGAGTTTCAATAAATTTGCCAAATAAATGGTCATCATATTATTTTAATTGAAGAATCTGTAAATCGGCTTCGTATATTTCATATATTAAAAAGGCTTGTTGTATTTGTATAAATGCATGATGTGTAGACTCGCAATGATTTCTACTTTATAAATCAGTATCGCTTTTGATAATACACAGGGTTATGCATTATTATGAAGATACCACAATATCTTTTTATAACAAAATCATGTGTATTTTATAAAATAAGCCTCGATGCAATCAGTACAAATTCAATTATTCGATACTTCTGATATTGCAAAGAACAGGTACAAAAAAGGGAATACTTTAAAAAAGACTAATTCAGATAGATCTCAATATCTAAACCGAAAGTTTATAAACAAAGGGAACAATTTAAGCTTAAATCGACTAACCCAAATCCTGTCTATTATATACTTGATGTTCGTTAAGTTTTCCGACAGCGTTAGGTAATAATGGGTTTTGTAACGAATTTGCGCCGCCATTTCTTGTCAGGTTTGGTCCTGTCTATTTCCAAACCAAACTTGACGCCAAGTCGTTCCAAAGCTCATCTATCAACGTTAGTTCTTAATACTTAGAAGCATATCGAAGCTTGTATACAATGTACATATTCAATAAATAAATATTCGTAAATAAGCCACCTCTTAAGCATTAAGCCCATTCCTCTTAAGCATCCACACTATTAACACTACACTGTGAACTGATATCAAATTCAGAGACACTATCAGATCCATAGCCGGTAAAGATGCCCATATTGCTCGCTGCTCCTCCACCACCACTTCCTGCACCATTCATTGCCGCTGAGGCCGCAGCTGCTCGCGGCTTCAATACGTCCGCTATATACAACGGTGCTGGTCCAGCGATTTCAACTATGCTCGGCCGGCGCACCGACGTACAGCGCTTTATTGGCGACATGAATGTGAATAGAGTCAACGTTATGGCCAACGTTATAATCAGAATGATTGCGCGTGCCATACCGGCGCCGCGCACGTACGAGATCATCGCCATTACTAGCAACAATATGACAATAGCAAATTTCGTCATTGTCACTGCTGTCGAGTGTATTTTGCCTCCGTTGCGCGAAATCATATTTGACGGACCGTATGCGAAGTAAAGATTGTGACGATCCACGAAGTGCTTCAAGCAGATATAGACCATAGCAAAGGGCATAATGAGTGGACAGAAAACACTATAAACCGTCGAAATCGTGAATATGAGCACGGTCCAGGCGTAGTGCGTGCCAAATGGGAACTCGATCAAAATCGATTTTCGTATATACGGAGTTTCAGCCTTCGATTTTGCCGTGCACAGCATCCAAATGTAAACGCACAATTCGGGGAAACGCAGTAATTCCAGCGAGGTACCGATGAACGCAGCCGTTATCACGAAATTGACATAAAACGAGCCACGATCTGGCAGGAAAATACACTGCCATCTCATGGTTTCATTGCTAAACGACCACTCAAGCAGCGCCTGCGCCGACGTGAGACCCAACGAGGGCAAAATGAAAATCATAAACAATAAATAACCAAAGCATTTCGTCATTATGGAATAGTTCTGCAGAGATCGCGTATAGTGTGAGAGCCACTTGTCGGAGAAGGCAACAATCACCGGCATCAGCGCGGACAGAATCCAAAGCATAAGCGTGGGCAAGAACTCGGAAATCAAAGGCGAAATACTATTCGCGTTTTCGTTGATCAGAGCGATGCTGTCCAAGAAGTTGACAATGATTGCGGGCGTAGTCAAAAAGAAGAGGACCACGAAGAGTATGATGTTCACGATGGCCCACTTGAGATACCAATGGCTCTTACTCACATTCAGATTCTCCCAAAAGATGTCGTCCGGAGAGGGAGCGAAAGTCAAATCCCATTGGCGATATGTTCCCGGTGTGAAGTGGCTAACAATATTTTGGGCCTCCAGGACGGTGGAGACCGTAATGAATGCAATGCCGAGCGGCTCGTTGAGGGCGGCAGCACGCAGACGTGCAACATCACCAGCCAATATGCGCTCTTCACGTTGATAATACTCGTAGGCGTTTTCTTTGCTACAGGAGCAAATTTTCGGCTTAGCCTGTAAGAAAATATTATCAAAGTATTGGTATATGCTTTCTATATATTGTATATATAAAAAAGTATAATCGCCCATATTTGTGTATAGATGTTATATCTATTTTTGACAATACTCTGCGACTTGCCTTGATTGTGTCTCGATCACGGTGATGCTCACAATAGCTTCTCGCATCTAAAACCTTTTCATACTCCGAGTAACGTGAATTTAACTTGGAAATATTGAAGGCAATCTGTACGTCTTCGATGGTAACGTCCGGGAACAGTTCCTGAATGTAGCTACGTACCACCGTTTTGTTGCGATCATTCGCTGATATGTTCGTTATCATGATGGTGCGTGTAGCAGCCTTTTTGAACGCATTACGTCCGGACGCTTTACGCATAACAAGCACTATTAGCGGAACATAGAACACGGTCACAATGACATGTACCCACAACCATGCCGAATCGGGCATTAGATTAGCCATGGTAGTACGCCCGAAAGCGTTGACATCGTACTCTCCCTTTTCGGGACCGTTTAAGAAGTTCACTGGCAAGATGACCGCTATCGAGATGACAGTAACAATAGCCATTACAACCATTAGATGCTGTTGAAACGATAAATAATGCACCGCATCGGGCCCAGTGTGCGTCAAAATATGCTCTTTCCGCAGCTTCCAGGTGATGCGTATCCAAGCGAATATTCCATGGTCAGACGATACGCCCGATAAAGGCGTTAAGTCGGCTGTTTGAAAGCTACTGTGTGGTGCCTCGCCGCCATCTCTGCCATTACTAATAACGGAATGTTCTTGACGTTGCTGCTGCTGTTGCTGGTTTTGCTGTTCCATCGACTGTTCGAGCGCACTATGACTGCGCGAATAGAACACCTCAGTCCAACGTTTCTTCTTTCCTCCATTATTGACCAGAGCTAAGCGACCAAAGTCGCCCGCCTGATGGCGTAACATTGTAAAGAGTACGACGAGCAATATCCAAGAGATGACATTGAGTATAAGAGTCTCAGGTATGCCACTGTAGGCACTGGTAAAGAAATTTCTTCGATTTGGCAATGATTTACAGCCAAAATTGTCTTCATCTTCAATGCTTGACATGCTTTCTGGAGAGTTAGGCTGCTTTATACGACTTAGTAAGCACTAACTAGTTTGCAGATAAGCCTTTCTTAAGGGTAAGGAATAGAATAATATCCTTGATAATGAACCTTGAATAAAAGAGAAAGGAGCATCGTGGCCTTTTTGTCAATAACCAAGTTAACATATAATATATATAAGTACATTCTTTTTCGTTAGTTCTGTATATAAATTTATAATAAGATACTCGTATATGAACTGTTTATTATAAAGTGGGGTAAGCACATTCTTTTCTATCTCGAGATATTTACAGATTTTTATTTTGAAAGCAATTCTTATGCATGAAATCTCTGAAAATTTCAAAAATTTTGAAAAGATTGTTCTTTAAATTAAATGAAACGTCTTCTTTAGATTGAAGATTGTTATGACGGTACCCAGTCGTTAAATTGCCTACGAAATTTGTTGTATGTAAGATAGAATAAAATAATAATGATAATAATGTAACCCGCATCCATTCAATAATTTATATAATGATTAGGGTGTTTTCTTCATTATGAATACAATTTTCGTGATAACAAAGTAGTTGAGTTGATGATAAGCAAATTTCAAAGGCTGAGAATAGACTTATGACTGCATTTTAGTTCTATGTAGTACATATTGGCAATTACATTCGATACATTCATATATTGTATATATGTACAATATGTAAAATATCTACGTACGTTCTTTGAAAATAGTTTTCATCGTCATTTACAGTTTCCGGAGAATAAAAGTTAATACTGTTTTCTATAACAGACAGTGCATTTTTATTGTGATCTACATTGATTCCGATTCGAACAATTAAAAAAGGCAAAACATGCCTAAAACCGATTTTTAGTATACATTTTATAGGGGTTACTCCAAAAGTGACGTACCATAAGCTTTCTTACCACACAATATACAGATGACTAGCATATAGTAATTAGTATTATATATGTATGTTTCTTTTAAATGTACACATATTTTTTGCTTCAAATGTTGGTAGATCGCTGTGTATAACTTAAAAAACAGGTCCCCCGTAGTAATAAATAAAATTTGGCTATACGTAAGATATGTATATGGTATGTTATTTGATAAGTCCAGTGACATCTTATTCGCATATTCTGCCCCTTTTTTATATTTTTATGTACTTCAGTGCCGTTTTAAGAACTTTGCGGCCCTGGCCAGTATATCCGGGGCTCCTGGGAGGGCCGGATCACCAAAAATTATTTAACGTTACAAAGGATTTTGGGTCAAGAATGCATTCACACTGATTTCGATTGAGGAAGAAATTTTTAATAATTTGTATTTTGATAAAATTATTTATGATGATTTCATATTTTTTCGAATCGATATAAGCATAAAAAAAATGGTTAAATAAGTATGTACATATAAAAAATTCAGTAATTTGTCAGAACCTCTTATCGAGGTTGCACTACTTGCTTCAATAACAGGGAGGCACTGATGTACGATACACATTATTAATAATTTTCAATCATAAAATCATAATATCGTGAGTTATAGAAGCACTCAATAAAATCAATAATTCAAAATGAAATAAAATATGTTACATGAAAAGTTATGAGTCTTTAGTTAATAGCAACTGGTATCGTATTACCTAATGACAAACAAATTAAGAATACTCGTATGAATCATCATGTTGGAAAAAGTGGTAGAGGAGTAGTAGAAAGGTCAACGCCAACTGTGCAAAAGTTGTCAGCGAAAACCAAATCCTATTTAAAAAATCTTTTGAATACTACGAATCTGTATATGTATATGTAGCTTATGAGTAGAAAATAGACAAGAGAAAATCAGTGAACCGTGTTCCTGGAGTTCAATTAAACTACGTACATAAATATACATATTACTAATGGAAATTTCTTATGCTTACCGAATTATAAAAAATTCCTGCTACTGCTGCTACTACGAGAATGACTTTTCGTAAATATTCGCGACCATGAGAATAAACTTTACATTAAATGTTCATCTCCTATTGATAACGATTTATTTTGTTAAACAACTTAGATCTTTTTTTTTCTATTAGCTTGCAAAACAATTTCCTTCGCAAAAACAATAACATATGTCAAGGAGGACCGAATTTTCCAATTGAAGTCTTGCAATCTGGGTTGCCGTTTTCCGCGAAAATAAAAATGTGAGATTTTTGGTAGTGCGTTAATCCACTAAGTGTTTGGCTTTGAATACATTTGTCATTACTGCGGCTTTTTGTTATTAATTTGTACGCACTTTTAACTTTTTTTGAAGTAGTTTTTAAGTCCTTCTCCGTGTATAAATTCAAATCGAAATGAAAGCAGTTTATATTTATAAACACATAGAAATCGTTCGTTCAACGGCGAACTTATACAAATATGCATTTTTATTGTTTGTACAAAAGCACACTTTCTCGTGCACTACGTTTTTGGGTTTTTTATGCGGTGCAAAAAAAGTATGTAGACGGAAGCCAAATGTGAATAATATACTAACCTTTATAAATGATAAACAACAGTAATAAAAAAAATTTTTTAAATCTATATATGCAACTGATGATTTTAACAGAACCAACGTAGTAACCGAATTTCCAAAGATTTTCGGGTGAAGGTAAACTTCTCGGATTATGGATCAGTCTGTTCTACTGTAGTTGTCAAGTCTCATATACAAGTAACGTTCGTGGAACTAGCAATGGCGCGTAGAAAATATTAGTAGAGTTTACACACATTATTTGGTCAGTTGTTGATTGTAAAAAAACAACTTATATTTAAGATTTTACGTTTTGTGCCTATATACGTACATATTATAATTAAGGTAATGACTCTTGTACCAATCGAAATTATATTTTCATGTTAGAATCCCTCTTTTCCCGATTCTATTCGCCATGAACTGAACGGGAAGATTCAAAAGGCTGTGCATGAGCAAGTCCCACCACATACAACTGAACCTCCGATGAGATAATTTGAAAGATATGGGCTTGGAATAAACGTTAAATGCAAAATAATGTGGTAAATAAAATGTGTTTATTATGCTGTCGACGAGAATAAAATATGTGTATTAATAAATACATAGTTAGTTTAATATAAAAGAAAACGAGAGAGTACTTTAATATTTATAATTATTTATAATTCTCATATAAGATAATTTCCATTCAATCGAAAACACATTAATTTACACATATTTTTTATTTATATGATACTAGCTGTTGCCCGCAACTTCGTTCGCGTGGAATAGTGCTCGCTCGCATTTATTATTGACATCTATTCTGTCCAGCACAATGTTAACTTAATTTAAAATTGAGACTGAATTCCCCTACAGTCCTTTATCCCCTATTTAGAGGTTGACTTTTTATAAAATAGGTACCCTATGTCCCTCGTCAGGGTTCCAGCTATCTCCACACCAAATTTCACCAAAATCGGTGCAGCGGTTTAGCCGTGAAAAGGTAACAGACAGACAGGCTTACTTTCGCATTTATTATATTAGTATAGATTGAATAGATATGATGGATATTTTAAAACACTCCTTGTGCACGCATGGCTCAAGTTATTGTGCTTTAATCCTTAAGTAAATTCTGCCAAAGCAGCATACGATCATTTTGAAAATCATTAGTAATCCTTATTCCAAATGAACCGTTGGTATTCTTAAATTCTTCATAGTCACAGATGCCGTCAGTTACGCGTTTGGTGCATGGTTTCCACATATCATTATTTTGTGGTTTACTAAATGAAAGAAGAGAGGGTTAATTTTTGTCTTGGTTGATTCTGCTTTCGTCCCATTCAAGAAGACTGCAGACCCTCACCCGTGCTCGGCGAAGTATACCAAATTGTCGACAGCAGCCTTTACTACTTCGGCATCGGTAGAATTGCGAGCAAATTCTGGAAACAATATAGGACTATAAAAAAGGTAGATTAAGTCATCGCAGTGGATAACGCCGTAGTTTCGACTGGGATTGCCCCAGGCGAACTCTTTGGCCCACGAGTAGGGACCACGGTAGTTGAATTGAAACAAATAGATCGGGCTCCGAGCGGCATCCGCACGGTTGACGTGATCATGTAGCAAACTCCAGATCGGATAAAAGAAAACGCGATCGGTCATCAGCTAGTTGTGGATAGTGTAAGATATCGAAGAAAACAATAAAGCCATGTGAAAAACCTACATCGATAAAGCCTTGAGCGGTTGCTTCATTCAACTGATGTTGATCTTGGAAGTACTTGTTAAATATAATAGCCATGTTCGCCTTTATTTTTTGGTTATTAAAATGCTTCGGCCAACTCAAGAACATCTCCACCAATTCGTCAAATTTTAAATTGAAGTCCGACCTAATTTGAGCGTTCTCGAGAAAAGGCAAGACTGATACGGCACCCTCGTGCGGTACCAGGCTCACCAACCAGGGCAGCGCCTTGTAGTTACCGTTCTTGAATGACTCGACGGGGTCTTGCGTGAGAAAAGCATCACGGATGGATGACGATTCAATGACTGGTAGGAAGTTGGAGGCCGGCAGGAATTTCCACGTCTTGAAAACGATGCTTGAATTCAGCACGGCCATAGGGTCAGCCCTTCGCAGCGCACGGGACAATTCTGCAGTGTTCAAATTGTAGGCGTTGCTGATATTGCAGTAGTCAGCGACTTTGCGAGCAACTTCACATGGATTATCGGTGAGCAGAAAGTTAATGTTGGCTGAACCACTCAGCCCTATGGCATTATGAAAGAGTCCTAGAAGAGAGAAAGCGACTGTGCGCACGAGTCCATTTGATTAAGAGTACTAGAGAAAAAAGTGGCACCTGTGGTGGACCTGCTTAGCATGTGAAGATCTACGGACGTTGCACCGGAGCTTTGTCCGGAGAGGGTGACCAGTTGGGGGTTGCCACCGAAAGCGGCAATGTTGCGCTGCACCCAGCGCAGAGCTAAGCGTTGATCTTTCAGTCCCCAGTTTCCGGACATTGAAGCATCGCCCGTCGATAGGAATCCTAAAGCAGTTGGAAAAATCCAGGAAAAAGGGGAAAGAGAGAAAGTGGAAGAGATTGGGGCTCAACTGTGTGTGGTTTTTCGTACACATACCAAACGGTCCCAGCCTATAGGCGACAGTCACCAACACAACTCTTTCGCTATCCATAAAATATTTGGGCCCATACAAGATTGGCGACGGAGTGCCGGCAAAAAATCCTCCGCCGTGTATAAAAACGATTACGGGTAGCTTTTGCTCTCTTGAGAGCCCCTTTTAAATAACAATTGGGCTCTCGATAATATGGGCAAAAAAGGTCCAAATGTTTAGTCAGAAAAATCTTACCTTCGGACGATACACATTCAGATACAAACAATCCTCGTTTCCATAGATCTCGCTGCCCTCTAACAAAAAGTTCTTCTGCAAGCAGTCAGACTTCGCAACTGTAGCATTATAGACACCGGGTAGACGAGGATGTCTTACAGGATCCTGCAAATGAAATTAAAATGGAGAAAAAAAGAACAAATGGAAGGGGCGGGAAAAAATAAATCTTAGAATAGTACTCGTAAAAGCTTACACTGAAACGCAGTGCACCCAGCGGTGGCAAAGCATACGGTATACCAAGAAAGCCTTCGAAGTTTTCCTTTTGAAAACCAGGCAAGACAGTGCCCTCAACACAACCGAGTTCAGGACCGCAGACTTTGGGCCCTTTCGGGACCCTGGCGGGTGGCGTGGTTAGCACGGGCTGCCAGAGAGTAGCAGCACAAAGCAACAACACCGCCGGCAGAACCATCATCAGACTCGTGAAAGCAATAAAAGTTAACTTATCGTATTAGTGACACCTGCCTCGGCGATAAATTGGGGCTAAAATCATAAAAACATGCGCATGTGCCGGATTGTGGTATCATTATAATAAAATATTGTTTTTGGTTATTATATGTACTTTTAAAGAAAAATTAGATAAAATTTTATGATTTTTTCAATCTTAGTGAATTCGACAATACTATTTATCTAAATTTTAATTTTTAAAGAGTTATCTTTATTACTTTTTTTTAAATAATGATAGTTTATTTACTAGTTATTATTTTATTGCTTTATTTATTTTAAAGTTTAAAGTTTTAGTAATGAATGGGAAGTTTCTTTTGAATGTGATCTGAAATCCACTTCTTAAAGAAATGGTGTTAATTTATATTTAATTTTTAATTAATTTTTATATTTATTCAATTTAGACAGCAATTTCTTCAAAATCTATTATTATTTTCTCAAAAGGAAATTACTTATTTTTTACTTATTACTTATTAATTACTTATCATTAGTATTGCATTCCATTTAAAATGTCTACCGGTGAATATCTCGAAATAAGAAAAAGTGAACTTATACCAACTGAGTCAACAAATGGCTTATATTATTTCTCTCTATAAAAACGAACCTTATTTATAAATTTTTCATATATACTTACTTTTTCCTGAACTTATTTACAATTCGTACAGCGGGGCTATGTCCTGCGGTGCAGCTTAACTGATCTTCCAAAAAATTATTCAATTCTTTTACATATTTTTATACCCCACACCCGAGCTCACCCGGTATATTTGCTTTGTACTGTCGTTTGTGGCGCATTAAAGGCGTCGGGGCAGGTATAGAAAAGTATATATACACATGCTCAGAATAACCTCCTGCCTCAACTTAGCCACCATATCCCTGTAGTGCGGCTACAAAGCTGAAATTGCATTGCCGGAATAGATCGTGATTTGGCCCTTGATATACTGTAACATACATATGTAGGTATGTATATGGAGGTTTTTTGGAGAAGATCGATATTTTATATAAATGGAAATTTACTATCTGAAATGAAAGTGGCCCACTTTTCATAATTGTTTCGATAGCTACAGATGTAGGGCCTTCCGTCAGTCCGACTTTAACGCTTTTACTTGTTTTTAATTTTGCATTTGATCAGAGGCGATGATAAGCAATAAATTTTCAAGCTTAGCATTGTTACGAATTTATGGTAATAAATAATTGAGACGATCAGCGGTTCTAAAACCTTCGCTTTGCTGAGGTATAGCTAAGGATTTTTGTTGCCTGAAAGTCTCAAAACAAACCTATTTACAGTTTTCTGCCAGCAAATGATTTTCAAACTGATTTTTCATTTGATCTTAACACTCTTTATATTTGTAGATGTTTAGGTACTGCTCCTTTGAGCCTTGAATTAAATCGTTCGTAAATTCTTAACAACATTACAAGAAATAATCTAAAAGAAGTAGCGATTATTTTTTAAAAAAATGACACATTTAGACACAAACTCGTAGTTCACCCAAATACAAGAGATAGTAATATAACTTAATGCAGTTTTCATACATTAATAAAATATTCAGTCATGCCTACTTTCGTGTAATTAAAGGAAAATATCCTTTTAGGGGTTGATACTCGTATGCTATATTTGGAAATTTAAATTTGAAATAAGAATTTACAAATTTTCCTCCTCTACTTTGAGAACCACTGGAGTAAATGCATTGAACGCAGAAAAGTATATTAAGTCCATGCAGTATGCACATATGTATATTGTTAGTCTGATCTAAGTACAAACATACTAAGTAACGATAATCTATTAAATCTATTAAACTTGATCTTAAATTAAATTTTCACAAACGATCTTCATTTATGAAATTCTAGTCGGATTAAAATGGAGCGAAACTTTTTATATACATATTTTGTGCAGAATATTAGATGTATGATTATATGAATAATTATTTATCAGGAAATGCAAAGTACATAATCGAAAAGAGATCAAATTCCATGCCATTCCATTTCATTTAGGAAAAGTCTAAGAACTTCGGAACATTTTTAGAATTTTAAAATTTCATTTCGGAGCCTCATTCTCAGTTAAAAAAAATATTTTGAGATTTTTAGAATATTAATTTATTAATCGTTGTGCAGAAGGAACTACTTATTATTTTAGTATATTTAATATTTTAGTATATTTCAAATTTTTAATGAAATATTCAAAAAGCATGATAATAATAATATATGTATTTAAAATATTATTTTACTATATTTAAAGTTATATTAATTTAATTATTATTTTATATTTTATACGTAAAAGTGTATTAATGGCAAAATATTCAAAAGTATAATAGGAAAATATATAAAACTGTATTTTCTATATTTAAAATTATATTGTATTGATTAAATTATTTTTTAGTGCATTCAATATTAATTGTATTATTATCTTAGCATATTTATTATTTTAGTATATTAAAAATTTTTAAGAAATATTCAAAGCATATATTTAAATTGTTATTTTACTCTACATATTTTTATATTTATATTAATTTATTTTATATTAAATTTATATTTATTGAATTATTATTTTAGTATTTTTAACATTAATTGTAATATTATGCAATTATTAATTATATTAATTGTATTATTATTTTAGTATATTCAATATATAGTGCATTTGAAATTATAAATTAAATATTTAAAGTATAAGTATAAGTATTGATAAAAAATCAATATAAAATTTTTTACCTTAATATATCTCTTCTTAGAAGTCGATGATTATTCTTATGCTATACGAAGAACACTTATTAAAGTATGATTTAAACAGTTGAGAATACGTGTTAACACGAAGAGTTCACAAATGAACTAATCACTATTTTATAATTTGAGCAACTAAGAAGCGTCGCTTGGCAGTGTTCAAGCTAAAAAGCATAGAACAAATTTATTATTAATCATGAGACAAGTCATTGTGATCAGCCTTACTTTTTAGCTCATTAACGTTGCTCTTTACGGTGAAGTGTCAAACAAAGCTTCACGCCCAAATTAATGTAAGCTTTGCCTTTTTTTAATTTTTATTTAACCGCCAAATGGAACCCAAATGAAATGTAAGTTAAAAAAAAGATACACTATGCCAAAATGAAGATTTTGTTTTTGATCATCGTGAAGGATCACAAAAAGTCATAGAGATTACAAAAAGTGAAATTTTTGATGATTTAATAGTGATGGAAAGTTTAATGAGAAGGAAACTTTCCTTAACTGAGGTTATCCCTTCGATGGCTAACATTTCTGATGTGAATGCACGAACCTTGCAATTTTAAAAGTTTCTAGAAAATCATATCAAAGTTTTGACTCACAAACGAAACGAAAAAAATCTTCTTCTTTTCCTTGACATATGTAGTTTCTTCTATCACAGTTTCTTCTATCATGTTAAACAATGAGTTCTAAAGGCATTGAATTTTTTTCAGATAGGTTTTATTACCAATTGCATTAGAAAATTCTAAAGAAATATTTACAGAAATCTAGGTCAGTTGTTGTCAGAGCTTCCTTTTATTTCACGCCTTCCAAAACATTTGCCCAAAATTGCATTCTCTTCAGATTGAAACGGTTTTCGGATTCGATTTTAAAAGATTCTCCATCATTTCTGTATGACAAGTAGTTGCAAATACCTTCAGAATTACTTTCGAAAACGGTTTTGCTGCATGGCTTATGGTTATTAAAATTATCTTGATAACTAAATAAATTGAAACATATAATGTCAGACCACCTTAGAAAGAATAACCCCATTTACTCACCCATTTTTGGCAAATTCTACATAAGATCCAACCAAAGCTTTAACCATTTTTGCATCATCAGAACCCATAACGTAATCTTTAGGGAACAACATGGGAGCTCTGAAAAGATAAAGCAAATCGTCGAGATGAATAGCTCCAAAATTCCTGGAGCTACCGCCGGTCAAGATTGTCGAAAGAGAATTTGGACCCCGATAATCGAACTTCATTACAAAAATCGGATTCTTCTGATAGTCGATATTGTCGGAGAGATGTTGCTTGAGTGAGTTGAAGAAAGGATAATGAAAATAATAATCACCGAAGAGCTGTTTGGATTACAAAGTAGTTATGATAACATTAGAACGATAGAGATAATGATGGGTAAAGAACTGCAGTTAATGTTGAAGTAGGTACCTCCATAAACGCCTTTTCGGTTTCATTATTTAACATTTGCTTTCCTTGGAAATATTCCTCCACTATCTGAGTGTAAATTGCATCATATTTCTCCATAGCTATTTCCGACGGAAGTTGTAACGTTTTAAAGAGCAGGCTTCGAAAATGTTCATTAAAATCCTTGCGCAGCATCTCATTCTCCAGTACGTTAACCGTATACACACCGCCTTCTCCCTTGCTGGAGAGGACTCCTATTAACAAGGGCACCTGCAAGGAAGTACCACTTTCTAGAAGTGTTTTAGGCTCTTCCGTAAACACTGCACCCTTCCAATGGACCTTCTCAATTGTGGGCCCATAATTGACTAGTGGAAAATTGTGCCATTCCTTAAGGGCATCGCCTGCATTCAAGAGATCGGTACACGTTACAGATCGAAGAGCTGCGGTTAGCTGGTGTGTGCTCAGCTCTGTGGCATTGCTGATGCCCACCGCCTGAGCTATTGTTATTGCTTGCTGCAGCGGTTGCTTTTGGCTGGCTACGAATGGTGCTATACCACTGCCACTCATCATAATGGCACGTTGGAAAAGTCCTGAAAATTATGTTTACTCGCGCAATTTTTCGAAATGTATTTTTCAATTAGTTTTGTACCCTTTGAAGCTTCGTAGAGCATATGAAAATGTACCGAAGAACCACCAACGCTATGACCTGCAATAGTTACCGCTTTCGGATTACCGCCAAAGGCCGCGATGTGCTGCTGCACCCATTGAAGTGCCATAATTTGATCCTTGAGGCCGAAGTTGCCGGGCATCGCCTCATCGCCGGTGGCTAGAAAACCTACACAGGACGCAGGGAAGAACCAATAAAGATGAAATGATGGTTCATCATTACTATTTTCATACCGAAGGGACCGAGACGGTAAGCTGTAGTTATCACCAACACTTCGCCTGTGTCCATAAAATATTCTGGACCTAACACGCCGGGATTAGCAGAGCCAGTATAGTAACCACCTCCGTGTATGTAAAAGATAATGGGCAAAGTCTCTTCAGCTTTGATCTAAAAGGCGATAAAAATTTAAGATTGTTTTGCTTTCTTTCGCTCCTTACGTTCCTGCCTGCCCTTACCGAAGGACGATACACATTCAGATACAAGCAATCCTCGTGCCCGCTTATGGGCCAGTTGGGGATGAAATAGTCTTTCTGTCTGCAATCGGGACCTGGTTGTGTGGCATTACGAACCAGCGGATGCCATGCAGGAAAAGGTTCAGGATTCTATAGAGTCAAAAGAGAGGAGAAGAAGAATTGTTCTCTTTAGCTTTTAATCTTAGTTACCTTAAATCTCAAGTCATGCGTTGGTGGTTTGGCGAAGGGTATACCGAGAAAAGCTTCGAATTTGTCTGTACGGTATCCTGGCATTTGGGTACCCTGAAGGCAACCTAGCTCCGGTATACAAACACGTAATGCCAGCTCATTATTCGCCTCTAATAAAACCAGCAAGCCCAACTGGAGCCAAATCAATATCCATGTTCTACGATAATTTATCATACTCGTCGGAATGACTGACGCGTTCTAACAAGCCCAATTATTCGTGGGAATGGGTTGTTTTATACTTGTGCCTAAAATGCAAATGCTTTTCTTTTAATTTTTTATTACAATGAATATAATACGTTTTTTATGGAGAACAAACTTTGTATATTTTTCCCCTTCCTTCCTTCCTTCCTTTCTTTACTTTGACGAATATATAATTTTCGACCTAATGATGATACACGAAATTATACATCATGAAATTATTATAAATCATGCAAATTATAATAATGAACAGCGAGCAACAATAAGTGCGTGTTTATTTATTTAACAGTTTTCCATTGATTTCATTCTAGTTATTTAAAAACCGTGAAAAACTAAAGCAAGAATTTAAAATTTTTTTTGAAATTTATTAAAATATTATTTATTCGTTTTTGGGACAAAATGAATATGTAGTTAACTTTTTGTAAAATTATTATAAGAATATTTTTACAACCCGTCATGCGTAAAAAATAAATAAAGTTCAAGATTAAGTAAACAACAAAAGTTTAAGTTTTGAAATTATTTTTAATATTTTTAGGCAAATTTAAGCTAGCAGCCATACTCGTATTGATGACTGGACAGACAACACTGTCTTCATATTAAACGTCTTTGGTAGAGCTCAATATTAACTTAGCAATGCCTAATGCTGTGTATATTAGGGTTATGACTTTTTAACTTTTTCTTAAATAATTAATTTCCTGTATCACAAATCGATGAACTTTAGTTTAAAAGTAATGAAAAATGTTTTTATTCCGCTTAGTTTTGGAAAAAGGTCACCCACAACAATAAATTTCTGAAATAATACATATGAATATAAATGTCTGTATAATTATGAAAAAAAAACTCGTGACCTAACATCAATCGACAGGTGATTGACTGCGTCGTCCTAGCAGTAGGCCTTGTTTTTTTTTCTTCGATATTGACAATTGTCAAAGATTCATTGTTATTGCGTTCTAGAAATACAAATATGTCTTACATATACCCAAATATTTTTTCGATTATAATGTCTTATAAGAAAAGTGCTTCCACTACTGAAAAAAACAAAACGGCCTGGACGAAGAATCTCGTACAATTTAATAAGTCGCACAGGAAAAGAAGACCTGTTCCACTGGAACAACAATCAGTGGAAACCAGGATACCATTAGGAATTCAAATTGTTGGTCGCTATCTGTTCCTGGGGGAATCCATCAAAGGGAGACAAGAACGCCTGAAGCAAATTGAGAAAGAAGTAATAAGCTTATGGCAAAATAAATTAAATTTTCCAAATTTATCGACTCAAGTCGTACATACAAAACTGGACAAACTGCTGAAGACCTACGATAAATGTGTAAGGCAAGGAAAATATGATCCTTTGAATGAAGTTTTTGATATAACCGAAAAAGATGGTGATTGGCTCTGCAGTGAGGACAAACGGTTGTATCATCGTCAGATAGAAAGCAAAGGACAGGTCGGGTACACAACTGGCAAGACTGCGAGCTTAGAGAGTATCCATCCATCCAAAAGAAGAAACATTTGCTTGGAGCCTATTATAGCAATAGCAACGCCAACCTCCGACTCAGAGACTGAAACAGATTATGAAGATGAAGAGTCTGAAGATTCCGAAGACAATTTTACCAGTACAGGCAAGAAGTACAGCAAGACCAAATTTGCAACCAAATTAGTAACATCTTCAAAATTATCAACCAGCAAAGCAGCAACCATTTGTAAACAATTATATAAAGATGGAATCGATATTGAAACCCCTTCACAATCTGGTATCTTCAGATCTACTATTAAACAAGCTGTAAATCTTAGAGAAGAAATAAAGAAAACGATACATTTAGAGAGATGGTCACTCCATTCTGATGGTAAACGTATTAATTTACAAGAATTAATAGTGTTAGCATTAATAGTGTTAACGTATTAATAGTGTTAGTGTTGAAGAATGAACAAAGAGAAATTAAATTACAAGCACTGGATTTACCAGATGACAAAGCAAACACTGTGGTAAAAGGTATAACAGCCGTTCTCGATGACAGCAATTTATGGAAGAGCATAGAGATGATTGTAGCAGACACTACAAATGTGAACCCTGGAAGAAGAATTGGAATTGTCACTCAGTTACAAAAAATTTTTTCCCAAAAGAACCTCAAAAAACCACAATTCATTGGTTGTCAACACCATATTCTTGATAGCGTTCATCGCCTAGTAATGGATGAAGTAGTTGAAAGAAACAATACGTCGCCCAACATCGAATATCCGTTCATCCCGGAACTTCTAAAGAACTACGAAACGCTCAGGATGAATTTCAACAATGGCAAAGAAATGATAACTGAATCAGCTGGATGGCGTGATGATATGAAATTTCTTTATCATTTAACTCGAGTTTTCCGCTTTTTTGAAAAATCTGGGGTATTTCCTGAAGTGAAGTTTCAGAAAATACCTAACATAAGTAATGCAAGATGGAATTCCCGAGCAATACTAGCTCTTTTGGCCTTTATTCTTCTACCAAAGAGAAGAGAATCACTACTCGATATTTGCATATTCATCTCTCACACATGGGCGGACCATTGGTTTACTGAACAACTGTACAATGCAGATAATTTTAAGAAGCTTTGTAGCAGCTTGCAGGTTCACAAAAAAGCGTTAAATACAGTGACAAAATTTTGGAATCAGGATCCATCGAGACTGGAAATTCCAAGAACAAATCAGTGCGCAGAACGGGCCATGAAGTGTTTTCAAGAGCTTTTCGATGTCTGCAAAAAGAAAGAGAACCTCCAGTTTAGATTCGTTTTGTCTAACAAAACATAAGAATCATATACTATGCTGTTAAATAGTTAAGCACTGCATACGTACTCTCTAAATAAAAATTAGTTTTCAAAAATATCGATCGTAAAATTTTTTATTTACTTATTCATACGCTTATATGGTCGAAACGAATTTTTGATTTATGGGTGACCTTTTTCAACAAGGAAATTAAATTAATGTCTTATTTATTAATTTTGGATAAATGTTCATCGATTAATGACCCAGGAACAGGAGGTAAAAAAAAGTCATTACCCTAGTGTATATACTCTTTTTATTTTAGTATATTTAAAATTAAGGGCCGCACAGGAAATGTGACTAAATATTAGTGATATACTATGTGCTGTCAAACTGCTTTACAACCTTTCTGAACTGTGCGAATTACTTTCCAATTCTAAATCAAATTAATGACAGAATTTTATAATTTGAAATTTTTGACATGGATTCTATGACTCCCAACTATTTACGGTCATATGGCTTTTGAAATAATTTTCAATTATTCGTTACATTCAGATAGTACGGTCGAAAAAATACTAAATTTTAGTTCAAAAAATTGTTGACATTTAGTGTATACTGCAATGCCGGCGTAGCCTTTTTATCGACATTTCCAATGATTCAGCAAAATACTAAATTTTAGTGTCAATTCGCACAGGCCCTTAATACAATATATGTATGTATCTCTCCTTAAAGGTTGATGATTATTTTTAAGCTATATAAGTGTTCGTCTTATTAAAGTAAGATATAAAGAGTCGACACTACGTTTTAACACAAAGAGTTCACAAATCAACTAATCACTTTTATATAAAGTTAACAACTAAGAAGTGCCGATTGACAGTGTTCAGTGGCTGAAAACCATAGAAAAAATTTAGCCTCAGTAATGAATCGTTGTGATCAGCTTCACTTTTTACCTGATCAACGATGCTACACGCTCAAATTTATATAAGCTTTGCGTTTTTAATTTCTATTTGAAGCTCTTTAGACTCACAATATTATTATTAACGAAAAAAACGGATAACTACAATATCTCAGTATCTTGTTCAAAGCTTCGTCGATGACTTTGTTCTCTAAAGCGTCTTGACAAGACAAATTCCTATTTGTTGGGAAAATTTTTATATTGTGTCTACATGTTTAGAGACACAATAATGCAAACTGTTCTCAGTCGGACATAGTAAGGGACAGGTTCTGCAGGTTATCGTGCAAGCAATCAAAAATTTAAAGTTAAGCATAGCAACGTTTTAACAAGCGCAATTATTCGATGGAGTGGCTTCTTTTATACTCGTACTTAAAATGCAAAAGCTTCTCTTCAATTTTTTTTCACACTGAATATAATACGTTTTTCAACTAACTTTGTAAATTTTTTCCTTCCTTCGTTCCTTACTTCCTTCCTTTAGTCTGCCGAACATATAATTTTTAATTTAATACGAAAGGTCTTATTATAATTCATGCAAATTATAATTTGCAAGCAACAATACGTGCGTGTTTGTTTATTTAACAGTTTGCCATTGATTAAAACAACAATTTAGCGCCTGTGCGAATTGACACTAAAATTTAGTATTTTGCTGAATCATTGGAAATGTCGATAAAAGAGGCTACGCCGGCATTGCAGTATACACTAAATGTCAACAATTTTTTGAATTAAAATTGAGTATTTTTTCGACCGTACTATTTGAATGTAAGGAATAATTGAAAATTATTTTAAAAGCAATATGGCTGTAAATAGTTGGGAGTCATAGAATCAATGGCCTCCTTCATATTTTAAGCAAATTTTACTTAGGAAAATTTTAAGCAAAAATAAGGTTTTTTCAAAAATTTTAAATTATAAAATTCTGTCATTAATTTGATTTAGAATTGGAAAGTAATTCGCACAGTTCAGAAAGGTTGTAAAGCAGTTCGACAGCAAATAGTATATCACTAATATTTAGTCACATTTCAGCACAGGCCCTTAGTCCCATTTCGCACAGACTCTTAAGATTTATTTGAAACTTATTAAAATGTTATTTATTCGTTTTTGGAACAGATTGAATCAATACTTAACTATTTTTGTAAAATAAAAATAACAATATTTTTACAACCGTTTTTTTTTCAATGATCTTGTAAATAAGAAATAAAATTCAAGATTAAATAAACAACAAAAAATTTTTATAGTTTACGAAGACGGCCACAATACTCGTATTATCAAAAAAAACTGTAAGAAATTATTTTTAATATTTTTAGGAAAATTTATGCTAGCATATTGATGACTAGACAGACAACATTGTCCTTATAATAATCGTCTTTGGTAGAGCTCCATATTAACTTAGCAATGCCTAATGCCGTCTATATATATAAAACATATTCATAATTAATAATAATAGTTGTGAATATTTTACTTAAGATACATTACTTTAACTCTACAATTATTTTCTATTGTTTCTTTCTAAATTAAGTACTTTTGAGATACAAAAACTTTTTATTTAATAACCATTGTAATTTAATTAATTTAATAGTAATGATTTTAGTAATAACGACTTAGCATAGAATTGATTATTTCAAATTAATAAGTAAATAAATATTTTTGAATTTCTTATGAGCCGAATTTTGACAAAAGAACAGATTCCGTTTTAAGAAAATCATAAAAACTTTAAAGTGATTGGTCTCTAAATTTGTATAAAAATAAGAATGCAACTTTTCTCAAAGTAAAGAAAAGATTTCGTTTTAAGAAAATCATAAAAACTTTAAAGTGATTGGTCTCTAAATTTGTATAAAAATAAGAATGCAACTTTTCTCAAAATTACCTCCATATTTTCATGACATGAAATTGTGTCACTTTCAAAATCAATGGCTCAAAATATAAGTTTGCAAATTAAAACGTATTTTATAATGCATTAAAAAACTATTTAAATTTTGGTTATGCTTGAAATTTGCTGTTCAGTCAAGTCTGGATGCCAGAAATCTACAATTAAAATCAGACGTAGTCTCTCTCCTTCATGCCAAACTTCGTGCTCGAAGCTATCATCGAATACAATGAATTCACCCTCTGTCCAAGCTCTTCGGCCGGAAGAAAGAGAAAGAGAGCGAAAATAGTAAAAGAGCGATGAGTCTTATTAAATGTCATTTATATCTTTCTAACAAATCTCACATTGAACTCACAATGTTTCGTTAACCACTCGCATGCGTGCCTTCTGCGGCACAATAAGACCCAAGTGGGCTCGCAGTCGACTGTTGGTGGGCCCACAATGCGGCCAGACATGTGTACCCGGCTGCATAACACTGAATTTCACTTGACCCCGACGACATCGAGCAGCCGGCTTGAATAGTTCAATCAGCCAACATGTTGTGGCGGCGCGTTGACAATTTCTCGTATGCCGTTCGCCACGTGAAAACAGCAATAATTCCTTCCAGTTACCGGTAGCAAGTAAATTTTCGGTTTCATTGCGAAAGTAGCCACCACCTCCATGATCTCTACTGCCGCCACTCTGAACAGCATTCTCAACATTATTCAACATAGACAAAGCTTCGTCACGTATGATGCGCCAGTGACCGGATATCATACGCAAATGGTGTGCATAGGTTGTCTCCGGTAGGCTCCAAATGGGTTGTGCCCGTAAGTACGGTTGATTGTAAACGGAGCGCTGATGTCGCGAAGGGAACAGTTTGAGTTGAGCGCCACGTTTATAAATAACGTAGGCATTTTCAGTTAATCCCAAACGCTCATAAGATTCACCAAGAGCCAGGTAGAAACGAGCCTGCTGCGTGCCCGCCGCTCGAGAATCAATGCCTCGTTGTAAATAGACCACAGCCTGAGCATAGTCGGAATCGTACATTTTCAAAATATAGCCGTACAAACTGAGAGAGAGTCCATTGTGGAGCCATTGCTGTAGCGAGGCTTCAAGCCAAATTTTTGCATCGGAATAACTGAAAAGGAATTTTAAGAAAAGTATATTAATTTTATTTAAATAGCGTTTAAAATGGCGTTTTAAATGTTTTTATTTATTACTTTTTATTATAAAAAACATCATAAAACTTCACAATTGAAGTACCTAACTTTGGATTCCGCCCAAAACCGAAAGCTAAACTTTTGGCACTGTTTCACGTTTCACCTCTTACCGTTCCATCATGAGAAGAGTAAGCACCAGTTGATTTCTTGGGTCAGGATCGTGCGCAAAGCGTTTTACAAGCGTTTGATGAACATTCAATGCTGGACTAAAATAACCTGGAAGAAAGGTTAAAGGTTAAAGCTCAGCCGTAAGTACTCATACTAAGAAAAACTTACCTAAAGTACGCATATGTTGGATGCAGCTCTCAGCAGATTTTCTATATTCTCTATCATTCTGGAGCAGTTCATTGAAAGCCAAATAGCGTTTATAGGCCTCTATGGATTTCTTCAGAAACTGAAGTTTCTGGTGTTTGTCGGCCAAATACTCGTATATTCTGGCTTGGCCAAGGAACGGCCCGGCACGATCGGGAAATCTTTTCGATAGCTCGGCATAGATGATTAGGGCTGGACCGTGATGCTTGATGGTGGCAGGTGAAGTTCAGCACAAGGATTGAGCATGGTTGGTTGGTTAGTGATGTTAAGCAGCAAGCAATAGAACGTTAGCAAAGGGCAAAATTCAATTGAAGCAAGAATGCAAAAACAAAAACGATATTAATTTTAGCCATAGAATTGTAATTATTTTTAACAATAACAAATGTTAGTTAATATTGTAATTAATTGTAGCACAAACCACACATTAGTAGCCTTTATTAAAAAAAAAACTTTAAATGAACATTTCTTTAAAGTAAAAGCAACAAAATCGTCAAGCTCTTTTTAAGTGGGTGTATTTTGAGTACGAGATTTTGCGCTTTAAAATGCTTTAAAATGTTCAAATAACTTTTTTTTTTGTAAAATTCGAAGCAATTGAAAAATAAAATGCAACATAATTTCAGAAAAAAATTTAGCACTGCTAAAAATTTTAAGAAATATTTATTTTAAATAAACGCAAAATTAAATAAATAAATAATCGTTTAAATAAACCAAAAATAGGTTATCGTAGAAAAGCACTCCAGATATAATTAAAAGTTAATGATTATCAAGAGCGCGACTTTATCAACTCCTTCTTCGGGGTTTTTTTTTTCAAAGGGAAAACTTAATATTTTAAAATTTTTAAAGCATTAAACGTTATACAAACGGCAAAAGGCACAAATTAAAACATTGTATTAAGTCAATTAATAGTAAATTAATTTTTTAATAAACTAGACGAGGATTTAAAGCTGTTGCTCATTATCAAACTAACAGTAAAAATAGAGAAAAAAAAGGGCGAAAAATTTAAATATTAATAAAGATTTAAAAGAAAAAACCATAGATTGGAAAATCTCAAATTCAAGTGTCCTTTACATCAATTTCTATTGCGTTCGAAAAAAAAGAACTTTTAACTTTTAAAAACTTTACATTAAAAGAAAATTTAATTTGATCGGTTTTTCAGTTTTTGTTAATTAGATTTTTATATAAATACGTATATTTTTTTTGGAAAAAAAATATTTTGCAAAATAATATTTAAAAAAAAATATTTTGCAAAATTTAGATTACAAATTTTCACAATTCTCTATAGCGGTTTCGTTGCCTCTTAAAAAAATTCTTTACAAATGCTTTACAAATACTGACAAAATTTAAATACGGGCAAAATTTAAATCGCAAGATTTAATTTATAATTCTATAAATTATATAATTTTGAGATTTGATATCGCTAAGGATTGTGTTTAGGACTTACTTGTCTTAATAATTCATCATTAGCTCTTTCCATCTCATCTTCATAGACAATGTCATCAAAAATATCGGGTGGCCGTCGGTCTCCTAAACCAAATTAGCTGCGATTAATTTGAGTACATACTTAATTACTATAATGCCAGTCTTGTGATGCTGAAACCTACTGTTATGCGTTAAGTAACTATAGTATTCTTCATCTTGGGCCAAAGGACCACCAACAACTGGTTTTTCTTTAATTTCTGAAGGAAGAAATACATACAAAGAGTATATATTATTATTATATTTTCTTATTTAAATTAAA
The DNA here is from genome assembly GCA_949752815.1 of Conops quadrifasciatus. Taxonomy (NCBI): domain Eukaryota; kingdom Metazoa; phylum Arthropoda; class Insecta; order Diptera; family Conopidae; genus Conops; species Conops quadrifasciatus. The sequence continues at coordinate 5,374,199 of OX457077.1, forward strand.
TTAATACAACTTTTTTTTGTAAATCAATTATTCAATACGTAATTATTACCATTTAGTCGAAAGTGTTCTAAAGAAAATATAAAAAATCTAAAAACCGCAAGAATCTTGTTGAATTTTTGAAAGTCTTATGAAATCTGCCTCGGCCCCACCCACTTTTTAAATAAAAACATACTCTGTGTACTCTGTGATCTTTACCGTTCTATAACTTGAAATAAATTAGAAATTTAACATTTAATTTAAACTTAAAGTTTTAAACTTACTTCTATAAACTATTTATTTTTCAAAAAGTCTTAAAATGCATGTTAATTTTTTGGTTTTTGTTTGCATGATTTTGTGCGAGGAGAATGATGATGATGATGATGAGAAAAGTGTATCATGGGTGATAAAACACACAAGGACATTTTTTAGTAATTACGTGTCCACGTAGGATCATCCGGATCCTCATCACTTTCATATTCCTTCGCCGGCAGTCGGCCGTATTTAGCTTCCAGTCTATTCATCAATTCGCTGTCGTCGATGTCGGAGCCCCCCCCATCATCATCCAGCAACTCCTCCTCGTCCTCCTCGTCCTCCTCCTCATCCTCGTCATACTCAATGGCTTCTTCGTCACCATCATAATTATCATCCACCTCATCATAGTCAATTTCTTCTTCAGCCGGCTGATAATCGGCAGCGTGTGTGAGCTCGCGTGTTCTCGTTTTTGCCGCTGTAGACGCTAATAATCCCTCTACAGTTTTTTCTTCTTCTTCTTCTTTTTTAGGTTCACTGTCTATTTGACTGAAACTGACTTTGGCTTTGGCCGTTGATGGTGCTGATGATGATGCTTTGGCCTGATATGTTGATGATTGTGGCATTACCGCGTGGAAGTTATTCTTGGAGTCTTGGTTTTTGTGGGCTGTTGAAAATGGTGGCGGTGGTGCGATGAATTCTGCAGTTGGTTTTGTGGATGACTTGTCCTCAGTCTGGTTTGAATTCTCATTTGAATTCTCAGAAAAATTTGAATTTTTCGTCTGGTCGGAAGCAAGAATACTCTTTGGTCGATACATTGCATTGAATTCTTCAAAAGTTTGTGGCATGTTCGTATATTTTTTGGTTGACTTTTGCTCTTTGTCATCTTCTTCTGTGTCCAACTCAATGAGTTCTTCTTCTTCGATGTATTCGATTTCTTCTTCTTCTTCTTCTATTTCTTCTATTTCAATTTCTTCCTCAGAAAATAGCTCTTCTTTTGAAATTGTTTTTGCAGCGAAAGGAGAAAAAGGAAATTTCATTTGTTTTTGAAGAGTTCGATTTTTTGTCCAAATTTTCGAGATTTTTAAATATTTTTTTTATAGATAACATACGTACAAAAATGCAAAAGTATTGGTGAAAATATATGAACATTAGTATTAAAATAGATTTCGAAGATTCGACTCTATCACGTTGGTTTTTTAGGAGATATCGTGCTGACCGCGCCCGAAAAACTCATTTTTGCTATGAATCAATATCTAATGAGATATCATTATATCTCGAAAGCCTGAGGTAAAGGAGAAATTGATTGGACGAGTACAGTTCCAGCTCATCAAAACCGTTCGTCTGGTTATATACATAATATACAAAGTAGTCTAGTTATTTGTTTAGAAGGTTATCGCAATTCGGTCGAATTTAGCAGATTAATACTATTTTTAAATGTATGTATTGTAATTATGCCGATGCCGATTACTTTTGCAGATTTGTATATATGTATGTATGTATGTATGTATATAAAAAGTTTATATAAAAATTATTTAGTAACCATCGTCTGAAATGGTGCCAGCCTTTTGATGATCTTCGGGGATGGGCTCTTCAGCGCTGGTTGTCGTTACTCTACGTTTCATTAATGTTTCCGTTGATAGAGATGGTTTTTGTTGTACAACAACGTCTTCAGCCGCAATTATTTCTTATATAAATTATTAAAAAAAATATACATAAATGTTAAAAAAAAATTACGTACAAAAATTATATTAACAATGTTTTAGTTTTTAAGTTATACAAACAACTTTTCAGTTAATGAGACACTAAAAAAGCGTTTTAGTGCTTTTTTATTAATCAAAAAAAAAAATTCAACTTTTCAGAAAAAGAAAGTGCAAATTATAAAACATTGATTTAGATTAAATTAGATATATTTTAGGAAAGAAAATTAATCTTTTTAAATAGCAATTTGTGAGATTAGAAAAAAGACAGAAATCACAACAACAACATCGACATCAACATCAACAACTATAAAAGCATGCGTTGCATTAACTGGAATTTAAGAAGGCGTGTCACTTTGATTAGATTTCGAAAAAAAAATTTCTATAAAATATGCGCAGATTAAAAAAAAAGAACACAACGACTAAAAAGTAAGCTTTTTTTTTGTTGCTATAGACTATTAATTAATTGTTGTAAAAACTCACTTGTTTTGGGATTTTTTTGCATTAAAACAAAACGGGCAACTAAAGCAAGTGCCACGCCTACGCCAATATTTATCGCCACTGTAAAATCCAATAAATAATTGTTGTTAATTTTCGGTCGCACAAAAGGAATATCGAAAAAGGAATGTAAAAAAAACAGATTTTCTTTTTCTAAATGTTTATCGTAAGGCCACAAACAATATTGAAAATAGTTGCTGATTATTTGCACTTTCTTCTTTTTAACAATTTCATTTTATACTTAAATTGTTAATCCTTTACAAAACACTATAAAATGTAAGAATGGCTTTCAAAAAATATTCAACGATTAACGATATTGTAAACTTCTTATTTTTAGCCAATTTAGAGTTAAATTTCTTCAACTTCAAGCAACAGCTTTTTTAAAGTTATTCAATGTTTACATACCGACATAAAAGATGGCGCACCCGTTATTTCCGAGGTTTTAAAATAAAATTGATTTTTCTATTAAATAAACGAAACTCTTGGGCTAGTACAATTCTAAAGTAACCTTCTTGAATATTATAACTACAATGGCTTAAATTTATTCCTTTTATATTTTATAATACGTATTACTTTTTTTTTAACCACAATTCTTGAAATGAAACATTTAAAATAGATAAAAACTATGTTGGCAATATTCAATTTAATTAAGTATTTTCATATATCAGCATGTACGTGTCTATATTTTTCTACATTAATCGTTTTTTGTTTACCTATTATTGCTTTTACTAGAATTCTAGTATTTTTAGTGAACATTATCTTGTATGGAAATCTTATGAAATATTTATAAAATAGAATAAATAGAAAAAGAATATATATATACATGTATAGCTCTATCTCTCACAGAGTACTCGTACACATCCCCTGCCGAAAAAATTCTAAGAATCCTAATCGATTTCTCTATTTCTTGAATTATTGAGTTGTTATAGTTTTCTAAAAAGCAAAGTATGTCTGTCTAGCATAGAGAATATCTCTTCTGTTAAGAAATGTATTAGAACATTTTTGGGTAAGACCAGTTTTCAACCAGACCATTTTGAGATCTTATATAGAAATCTTGCTAAAGAGAAAAGTATAACAGAGCACATCTTTTTTGTGCTGAAGTAAAAGTACATAAAATTTTCAAATCTAAGAATTCAGATCAAAGACAAATTCCTCTTTCCAATTTTGAATAATTATCCATTAGATAAAACATAATCTGAGAACTATTTCAGATCTTTAAAATTAAAGATCTTTTTATAAAAACTTATCAAGCACTTACGTCTGCTTAAATATGATCTAGTCGTATCTGGCTTATCATCTGATTCTTCCTCAGCCTCTGCCTCTTTTTTTTGTTCGTCTTCTTCTGGGATTTCCTTTGCCCCGCGCTTAAGAATTTCCTTGGCTTTTAGCATTAAAACTTCGTCGGCATCATTTTCAAGAAAAATATCTTCCGAGACTTCATCTTCCTAGAAAAGATCATAAAATTAAAAAATCGGTAAAACAAAAAAGGCTTCACTTTAAACCAACCTCATCAAAAAAATCATCATCGTCATCATCACCATCACGGTTCGTTGAAGAAATCTTAACAGTTTCGGTAGGATTTGCTTTAATGTTATCTTGAGCTTTTTTAAGTAATTTTTCATCGTCGTTCTCATCATCACCATCATCATCATCATCTGAATCAGCTACTTCTTCCGTTATGTTTATGGGTTCTTCGTTATCATCATCATCATCAGCGTCATCATCATCATTATTATCATTATCAATCTGATGACCACCTTCCGCATTATTCCATTTTTTAGTATAAATTTCATCTTCATTTAAATTTTCGTCTTCATCAACGTCTTCGTTGTCATTTTCATTTTCAGCTTCACCGTCATTATCATCGTTGTTATTTTCATCTTCATCATCGTCCTCATCATCCTCATCATCTTCATCTTCATCCTCGTCCACATTAATATCAACGTCTTCATCTTTAATGTGATTATCTTCATCACCATCAACGTTCTTATCTTTCTCTTTACTCTCCCCTTCTTCCTCTTCTTCGTCCTCGACGTCTGAATGATCTTCTTCCTCTTCAAAGGGTGGTTCATCGTGTTCATCATGCTCGTCGTGTTCTTCTACTGACGTCGCCACCTTGTCATGATGATGATCATCATGTTCTTCTCTGTGCTCCTCCACCCAACCGTGTAAGTAATTCGAGTAGCGTGATTCCGAAAGGGGCGTGTCCACTTTTCAGAAAAAAGTGATATTTTACATTGTACTTGTTATTTCTTTTGGAACTTTGATGCTTTGATTGGTACTTACGATCACTTAAGCCGCGTGTTTCTAGCATGATCATGCCCACCAAGCCCAACATGACGATCATCAGTATGAAGAAGAGGATTTTGGCAAACCAGTGACCGCCGGTGTGTGGCTCATGATAGACGTGAATATGCTGATCATCGGTGCCCATGTGGGCACTCTGAACACCATGCGACGAGTCATCATCCTCTGTGCAAATTGCAAAAAAATTAAGATGATTCCATAATAAAAGACAATAGATTTTTGGTAAGAATAATAAGCCAGAACGAGGTTACAGGACGAGAGTAGGTTTTGGTTATGCTTAGGGTAAGAATTGGCCCAGAATTTGGCCATTTTGTGCAAGACAAAAGCTATGGTTTCAGTGATTTTAAGTAATTATAAACAAAGTGTTTTGTGAATAAATATTCTTTAGGGTCGGTATTGAAGGTCGGTGCAGGATTATCACGTCGCCTTCATTCCATAGAGAGGACAACTATTATTCGATCTACCTTGAAAACTCTGCTGGCGTGATAAATTAACTTCGCCTTCAGATTTGCGATCATCTAAAAATTATTGAAGAGACAAAATTTATGTAATTGTAAAAATGAGGTTTTTAAGGCATTATAGAGAAAGACACTAAACCTTCTTTAGTGTCTTTAAATAAAAATTAGTATATTATCTTATTATAAAATATACGACATCATGAGGTTAAGTGCACAATAACAATTCACCGAATAAATAAATTTTTTTTATATTAAAAATTGAATGTTCTCGAAAATATATTTTACAGCTCCTAATGAAGTTTCAGAATATCTTCCCCTTTTTTGCTGCATATGATACGCTCCAAATTAAATTAATAGCACGCACAAAAATAGGTTTGAGTGTATAAAAAAGTGCTTCGTGCACCATGAAATTTTTGGCTCACTTTAAAAAAAAATTGAAAATATTGAATTTTTTTCTTAAATACAATATTTCATTGACATTAAAATTAAATGTGTATGTATATAATCATTTCATAATTTAATTTTTCGAATGATCTTGATTTTCTTTCATGGCCTTTGCTCTGTTATTAATTTTTTCTGTTTTTGTTTTTGTTTTTGTTTTTGTTTTTGTTTTTGCGCCTTTGTAAATGTAAATTGTATCATTTAGTTATTAATTATTATTTCGTAGTGGAAATTTTGCGTAGTAGAATGGAAAAATTAAGCAAGTGCCAAGAAAATTTCAACAAAAAATACATACATACGAGTATATGCACAATTATCGTACATTGCAGTTTTTCTTTTAATTTTCAAAGTAATTTATTTAAATTATTTAAAATAAACACGTCTGGTACATACGTGTTTATATATATAGTAATTTAATTATAGGCGTAGGTACATGAACTTGGCTAAGATGTTATTTGTCATATATTTATTATTGTTATCATTATTTTCTCTTAAAACGCAATGATTTCTTGTTACGTAGTACATACTTTACGTATTTAAAATTCATTAATTAATATATTGGCAATTTTCCATTTGGAAAATTTCTTGCTTGTGTAATGTTTGTTATGTTTTCACAAGCAATTTTTCTCAATGCTATTTTATTTGATGTTTGAATATTGTCATTTATACTTTTTGTTTTGTCAATAAACCATTAAGTCGAAGCTTGAACTTATCATTGAGCACCATTAAGCTACAAATAACATTTATTTCTCATAATCACCGAACAATTTTCATACAAAGAAATTGTTAAAGCGAGCGAAATCGAAATTTTTACGAGTGCGAAAGCTTTTATTATCATTAATTAGCTCAATATTCTCAAGAAAAGGATTCAGACTTTCTTAAAAATAAGTGATTCGAAATTTCCAAAAGTGTTATTTGTTTAAAAGTATTGAGAGCTGATTGTATTGCGTTATATTTTATTTATTTTCGAATATTTAAAATTAATTGCGTTTTATATTATTTATTCTTGAATATTTCAAAACAAAATCATAATTAATTTGTAGAGATTAAAATTTTAATTGTTTCGAAAAGAAAAGATTTAATCCAATGAATTATAGTCGAAGTTTTTAAAAACGTGATCAATAAAGAGAGAGTATTTATTTTAATAAAAGTGCAAAGAGGAACATTTATTTTGAATTTAATTTTCGAATTTTTTGAAAATTAATTATCTTTTTTTTTTTTTTGTTCGCAATGTCAATAATATAATTTCTTTTAAAATTTTATAGCAATTTCGTGGATACCTCAGGCTTTTATAACCTCGGAAAAAATTGTTCTTTACACATTAAGACCAAAATATATGTAGGTAACGTCCATACAAGCCGTGTTATGCGAATTCGTGTTAAACCGGACAAAGAGCACCTTATTATACGGGGGTTACTTGTATCTCCATAATGTGATAGAAGTATTTGTGAGGTCTTATTCGGTTTAGCTTGTGGCTTGTGTTTTTTGTACATTATTATTAACAAAGTTAGCTGAATTAATTCATATAATATTTTGTGTGGTTAAAAATTAACTTACTACATGCCTTCTTTTTTTCTCTCTTTTTCTCTGGCCTTATCCACTACTCTCTTCCGTAAACTATATACATAAGAGTGTACGAGTATAAACAAATAAGAAACGCCCAAAAAAAAATTCTAGAATCTTATCTTAGATCAGTTGACAGATAAGAAAAATACGAACGTAAGAATGACAGAATTACAGAAATTCTAAAATTCTTCATTTCAATTCTTCATAAAATTTGTAGAATTCTTTTTCTTTTAAGTTCTTTTTATTTGCTTTTCAATACTTCATACTTACTACTTTTCAATTTTCATTTTTTTTTTTAATTTTAAATTTACGTAGACACTATAAAAAATAATCTAAAGTAACACAACAACAAAAAGATCATGCATTAGAATCAGATTATGCAAATCTTAGCAGATAATAATGATAATAATAACAACATATGATAAAGATAATGATGATGATGATGATGATTTTGATGATGAAGAGAAGAAAAAGAGCAGAATAAAAATAAAGAAAAATAACAAAAAATGAAAAAAAGGAACAATTAAAAACAGAAAACGTTTGGGTTCTTTAAATAATTTTGAGCAAAAATTTAAAAATACACAATAAATAAAATGGAAGCGAGAACAAAATAAGAAATGGACGAAATGGATGGATGACAGCGAAGTACAAGTATTTATCTCCTGAATATCAGAGAAAAGTCATAAAAAAGGAATGTATGTCGGCGGCCGATCGATTCAGAAGCAGATGCTTCAAGTCAAATTCAGATTTAGATCAATAGAAAAAGGGTTATGTTTTGAAGGAAAAATTGATGATGGAAATAAAAAGTCGTAGAGAAGAATAATAAAAATAAACGCATTATGCTTGCTAATTTCTTTCTTTATATAATCATTATTTATAATGGTAATTAATACAAGTTATTTGCATTATTTTCTGAAATTATTTATTCGTATAATAAATAGATACGTCTTATATTCATACACCAATAATATTTATGTACGATTTTTTACTCCATTTTTAAATTATAATTATTAAATTCACACTTAATTCTTTTGCAAAAGAAATTAAATTTTTAAAAATCGTATCTTACCGCGTTTCTTTTTTTTATCCTTTCGTCTACGCGGTTGAACGTCGCCGGACATTGTCTGGGTCTTCTCGTCTCAAATACAAATTCCTTTAAATATATAGATTTTCTTTGTTTCACTTAATTTTTCCCTTTTGTTATCTAATAATTTGTATAAATCCGTTGATGATAGATTTTCTTTTGTGGTTTCTTAAACACAATTTCTGATTCCTGCTTGTTCCAAAAAGTTAATTTTATATTTTTTTTCACATTCTGATGATCTTTTCCGCATACAGAAGTACAAACACAAAAGAACGCGTCTTCTCACCGGCCAGCGAAGAACACCAACCGTAAAGAACGGGAGGAGCAGTTGTCGTAGTCGCCGTCGTAGTCGTAGTTTTGTCAGTCAATCTGCTGCTCCTCAGTCGACGAGCGACGATACATTCAATTTAATTTAAAAATAAAATGTCTTCTTCTTTAAAAATTAATTTCTCTCCTCCTTCCTTCTTTCTTTCATTATTGAGTGTTTGCTTATGCTTTCTTTAAACCTCCTTTTCTTCTTCTTCTTTTTTCACTTATACAAGTAGTACGCGTTTATTGCTCATTATTTTAGCGGCTTAATTTTGTATTAGCTTTAGTTAACGGCCACGCGAGGCGCTCACCTCTGCGTTTAATTTTCATCTGAATTTTCCCAACGAATCCAACCAACCATTTTGCACAGAGCACAGACAGAGACAGAGCTCTCTCTCGAAGAGAGAGAGAGAGGACTCGAAGAGCATCAAATAATTAGCGGCGAGTAAACTGCTGTTGTGGCGCCGCTGCTGCTGCTGGCGCTCACGCCGTCAATAAAAAGGAAGAAGCTTTTCTCTTTTGCTTGATTGCTTCATTGCTTTGTCCCACTTCTCTGTGGACTCTCTTGAATGGCGTTGTTTACATGAATTAAGTCACTGAGTGTGGAATTTGATCGTAGATCACTGAAAAAAATCAAAGACGGTTGAGGTCCTGGATAGAACAGAAAGCGTACTCCTCTAACGTTGTTGAAAAACAGAAATTAGTACTGATAAGTTTATTTTAAAAAATCAAGAATCAAATGCAAAAATTAAGGAATTTTTAATAAAAATACTTTATGAAAAAGAATCATTTTCTAGGAAACATTAAATTTTCACCTTTCATTTCTTCTCAGAAAAACAGAGGTTCCGGACCCTTCCGGCTAACCGTCTACCACCGGATGCCGAATATGGAGCTTCTGTTTGGAGACAAATCTCCGGCAATTCGCGCAACCTTTCCACTCTCTCGTAAAAAATAATACAGAATTACGAAATACATATAAATAAATAACGCTCGATAGTTTAATAAGTTGAGAAAAATCCTTTATTTTTATACTTCTTTCTAAATGTAACCTGAATATTAAATGGTTGGTTGTTTGGACATTCAAGCTGACATACGAAGAAGACAAAGAATTTCCACTTAAATATACGATACGATATATGTATATAGATAGATAGTATTTATCAGTAATATTGTTTGTAATATATTTTATATTCGCCAGAAGAGGAGCTAACTCGCTAAATACATAGAATATCAGCACAACTCCGAGTAATAATTTTTTATCGTACTAATAAAAAAAAGAAACAAATAATCGACGACAGATGAATTTAAATAATCCTTCTTTCTTTCTTTCTTTGCTTGGTTATCCTTATTCAATAATAATTTAAGTTTTTTAAATATGTATGTACATATACACCCAATTCTGTTTTTACACGAGATAGATACGATCCCAAAAAAAATCCAGTAAAAAAGAAGCGGTACTCTTTTATCTCTATTGCTAAGTAACATCATGCCTTTGACTTTTTTAAAATGAGTTACAAAAATGTGTTTTTCTTACCAAAAATTATTTTCAATTGAGCGGATTTCTTAGACCGCGCAAAATCAAATTAAATGGCGTAGAAAAGAAGAGAAATACATTTTTAAAATCGTGTTAAACCAAATTCGCGTAAAAACAGAGCTTGGCGTACATGTATATTTATGAATGTAACGGGTGCGCCATCTTTTATGACGGTATGTAAACTTCAAATAACTTTGACATTTATCAACCGATTGACTTCAGTAAAGATGTTTTGAAAATGTTCAAAATTCACTACAATTTGAAAGTGAATCGTTAAACGTTCAAAAACGTGTGAAAAAGTGATGAAAAACGCAACAAAAAGAGCACATTTTGTTTTGGCCCATAGAGGCGGCGGCTACTTGATTGATGTTGTATTCAAAAACTAATTCAAATAAATTGTAAATTACCAAATTAATTAAAAATACCTCATATATGAAAATTACTTAAATGAAATTTTTAAGTAATTCTAAAATCAAAGTAATTTTAAAGTATTCACATAACGATATAAAAGATGGCGCACCCTGTATTTACGTACGTAAGCAAATAATTCAGTAATTGAAATGTAGCGAGACTTTAGTAACTGAAATGTAGCGCCTCTGTGTAAAAAAAAAAACCTTAACCTAACCTTAAAGACTTAAGCAGTATTTCAATGTAATTAAAAACTAAGTAGAATGATAGAATACGTATTTAATCTATTTATATAATAATAAAGAAAGATAATAATTTTTCTTTTTCTGCCTTTTTTGTGAGAAGTTACGTTGAATTAATTATTTCTTTCTTTAGAATATCAACAACATCGTAATTAGAAATTATCCAGACGCGAACTCTTGAACTTCTTGAAGTTATTATTTTTGTCAGTTTTTTCAGCAATTTGCAATTTGTTTTTTTTTTATTTGAAAATTAATTTCTCACTTTACAAATAATACTCGCATAAGTTTAACCATCATAATTTTTACTATTGGTTTTGGCCTGCTTTACACATACATACATACACGCTTGAGTGCTCTCAAAGTTTATATGTTATTAAAAAATAAAAGCAAGTCTTTTTTGCTTTTTCTGGAAAGCATTAACCCATTAATTCTATTGCGACCATACGATAAGACAAACTTTTAATATATGTATTTATAATCGAACTTAAACGAACGCGTTACTAATTGTAAGAGAAAATTAAAATTACAAAAAAATTTATATGCAATCGTTCATTCATAGATCGGCGTGATCTGCTTCTTCAATATCGCCAGCAGCAAATTCGGCATTATATGTCGCTGCTTCAGCGATCGCTTCAGAGTGTTGCGGCTGCTGCTGCTGTTGAACGTCGTCCATATGCCTCATGGAGGTTAACATCTCGGCCGCATCCAAGGTATCTGTCTGCATGTCTCGGTGGATGGTAGCCATATTTCCTGCGGCCTGCTGTTCCCCTTCTTCTTCTTCCCTCTCTGGTGGTAACCTTTTTGCTACTAAGCCTCCATCCCTTCCATTCCGTCCATTCCGTCTATCCTTTCTAACAACATTATCATTGTCCGATTCTTCTTCACTGGCAGAGCTGTTGCTATTGACGCTGCTGCTGCTGCTACTGCTGCTGAGTTCGGACGTTGTTGAGGATTCCGAGCAAGTGCTGGTTACGCTGGTATAGTTCGAAGACAATGAACTGCGCAAGCTGGCTCGTCCTTCCGAACGATGCGACTTGACATCAGCCGCCTCCTCCTCCTCCTCCTGCTCCTGGTTCGGGGGGCTCAGCTGTTGGAATTCTTGTGGCCGCGATGACGGCGAGGCATCATCGGTCATAGCCATTGCCAGCGTTAGCTCATTGTAGATTGAATTTGTATTTGTTGTTACATTGTTGGCAGTTAAGTTACTTTGTTCTTCACCATTCACGGACATAACGTGCAGATTAGTGATATCGTATTTCTCTTCCATCGCCTCTTCTTCTTCTTCGCCACCTCCGTCTACTCCTTCTCCGGCTTCTTCTTCCTCATTTATTGCATTACTGAATGCACCTACTTGAGCTGGACCTACTTCATTACCATCCACATCCACAGCCAAGAAGGTCTGTCGCCTTCTCTGTGCAATTTCTGTACTCACTTCACTCATGCCCTCCGTTGTTGAGCCCTCAAAATATGTTTGATATTTAAAACTTTTCGCAAAACGGAAACTGCTCGAAGTGGCGGCGGCAGCGGCGGCGTCGTCGGTCTCGAATTCTTTGGTTCCTCCTGGCGAGCATTCATTCTCTTCCTGCATGTTGTATCTTCGTTTCTTGATCCTGGCACTGCGGCGGATCGTCCTTCGTGCTGCTCGCGTGGCTTCACTTGACCTCTTCCGGGTGCTGTAATGCACCCTTTCGCCATTCCCACTGGCGCCCTCACTGTCGCTAGATGTAGACGACGACTCGTAAAAGTGTTCTCTGTTGTTGTTGCGCACCGAACGTTTGCGACGCTCTACTCGCTTCAATTTGTTTCTTTCCATGTCAATGGCCGTCTGTCGACGTTGCCGCCCACTGCTGCGCAAGCCGGCCGAGGTGCTGGCACCGACATTATAGTGCTCTTGAGTTGAGACCGTTGCCGCCTTGGCCTCTGTTGCTTGCAATTCTTCCTTCATCTCTTTGCCGCTGTTTTCAGCGATGGGAAATGCCGCCGGCTTCTCCGGCCTCTTCTGCTCGCTCTTGCGCTCTTGGCTACGACCTTCGGCCACGAACACCACATCCGAATCGCTCTCCGAATTCAAACTCACCATCTCGGGCGTGCGAAGGTGTGGCGGCTTTCGCTCCAGAACAAACTCGCACTCATCGCTGCTGGTGGTTGAGGAGAGCTCGATGTTTTCGGTTATGATGGGAGTGGCCAACGGTGCTGCAGCAGACGCGACAGTGCTGCTTGCTGGCGCTCCTGGTTGGCGCTCCAGCATTGAGGCCGCGCCGGCCAACGTGGATGTGATGGTGCCGATGTCAACATCGGTGTCATCCAACTCGATTACGTCATTGCTGCGATTGTGCGTCGTTAGATTGATGGCTGCCGACTGGGAACCGCTTCTCAGAGCGGACACAACAGACGTGGCTGTCGACACGCCAGGCACCTCGGCTCCTTCGGAGGTGGTGCTGATGCTGAAGGACAGTAGGTTCATCAGAGGCGTATATTCACGTACAGCAGCACGGCTCGTTGAAGTCTGTGAACGTGGTTGTCGTCCGCGGCGGGTGTGTCGTGCTGCGGATGCAGCAGTACCGCCGCCACCACCACCACCAGCACCTTCGTTACTTGCTCCTTCAACATCGCCATCTATATTTAAGGGCTCTTCATCTTCTGTTGAATGCAGCTCTCCCGACGAGGAGGACGATAGAGAAAATTCGACAACGACCTCTTCCGTGTTTCGCGGTGAGTATTGCACGGCTCGGTCATAGCCGATCATGTCGTAGGGCGACCGTGCAAAGTTGTGCAGCTCGTGTATGAAGTGGGCAGTCCTGGCACCCAGAATCGGCTGCAAACGACGACGGAAGAACGGCTTGAGGATGTCAGTGAAGGATAACCACTGTTTAATCCGCTCCAAAATAGAAGTCGCATCGTGTTCGGTGTTGCGCAATAGGCAGATAATGTCGCGATTGATCCACGGCATTAGACGATGAATTTGTGCTGGATTATCTCTGGATGAAGAGTGTCAATTGAAATGGCCCATTTGCATCAGTGAATCAGATCAACTGGTCCACTGCCACTTTCTTACCTGTAAAATCTGGCGGTACATTGACGAAATCGCCCCGTGACATCGCAAACGGGCAAAGCATACAACTTGCGATCGTAGACGTAGCGCCGCCAAAGATGACTCAATGTACCATTAAACGAGCCGCCGCTGGGTATGCCGTCCGGGTACTCTTGACGATACATCTCTAACAGTTCACCGCGATGCACAAATTGATTCTGAACATTGGCATGACTGAGAAGCATGGGCGATATGACTGCAGCGGAAGCTGAAGAGGAACCTGTCGCAGAAGAAGATGACGGAAAGAAGTTGGTGGCTGCTATGTTTATAAGACTACCTTGCGATGGATTCGCTAGAGACACATCGATGCCATCCCAACGACGACTACTTTTGAGGAGAAATTAAAGAAGGGTACACAATTAAATAAAGATCGGCATTATTGAATATACATATCAAGAAGCTAAGCGGGGTGCTTGTGGGTAGGAAGATAGAGTACAGCTTATCTGAAAATATAAGGGCTTTCGAGTGAGTGGCCTTACCTGCTATTGTTAGTCATTAGATACGGCAATCTTAGATTGCGTTCAATTGCACGCACCATATTCGGGTCCACAGGCAGACTTGGTGGCGTAAGCACGTGATACTCCTCGAACTGATCGATGGACTTTACATTGTGTATGATGGACTTGAAGATCTGTTTGCACAGTGGGCACTCCGGTTTCACCTGAATGAAGTTAGTGAAAAGGGGTAAGAGCGCCTGCAATTACCGGATGCACCTTACCTTGCTCCATTCGCACAAACACTTGAAACAGAACTGATGCATGCACGAATCGGTGAAGCATTTGTTTTTGCAACGCCCCAAACAAATGGCGCAATTGGGCGGAGGTGAGGAAGTGGTACGAGCGCTGCTGTCGTTGCCTCTTGCTCCGGAAAGGTTCACTGCTAGCACAGCGTCATTGTCCGACTCGCTGCTGCTGCTGCTGCTGGCCTCAGACAATTTCAGATTCAATTGCGGCGTCACAGGACACTGCAGATCTACGGGCACAAGCATTCTTGCCGTAGAGCCGGTGGAGTTCTCATTAATGGTCGTATTTGTGCTGGAATGAGCTGATGGTGAGAGCGGCGATTCGGCCATGGTCGCGGTGCACTGTATATCCAACGTTAAATAACTGTCTTTGTCGCCTAAATTTTGCCACTTCCGCTCTGAACACAGCGGCTCCAATTGCACAAAAACTTATTCAAGATGTCTACTAGCTCAAATAGACTTTATTTTTACGCTGGTGATGAAAAGAGCTGGAACATTTTTTCAATTTTTCTTCTCCTTACCTTTCGCTGCTTCTTCAACAACTGTTTATTATGAATCTTCCCTCACTTGTTTCCTCCTATAATTTATCAATAATCCTCCATTGAAATGTGCAAAAAAAAAACATCTGGCAATCAATGAAGATTTTCAGTCGATTTTATTTTCATAATATAAACAACTAAACCCTTTTCGTAGACATATCTTAAATTCACTATTTATACTTCTCATTTTCACATATTTTTTAATCAATTCTCCAACTTATGTATTGATTAAATTAGTAGAATAAAAATTTCCAAGTACCCCAATTGTGAGTTTTCAGAAGCCCTTTTTACTATTTCTCCTTCTCCGATTGGTTGACAACTGTGCATGTGGTAGATGCGTTCGGAAAGTTTGTTGGAAAATGTGTTGGCAATTTAGACATTCACCGCAATGCTAAATAGATTGCTATAGCTTACTCTTATATTTTATAAATAAAAATACGAGACAAAGTATATTAGTTAAGCGAAAATAATTTTAAATACAACTCCAGGACCTAAAAAAGTTCAAGAAGTAATAGAGTATAAGCAAATTAATGTTATGCTGATGAAAGAGGAATATATTTTTGTATAATTTTAAATGCACATTAGTAAGTGTTTCACTGGAAATGCAGGTACGAGTATTACTTATTTGCACAAGTAAAAATACTCGAATTCTATTTGCATTTTTGTTCTTTTAGTTTGCTAGCCTTTTCAGAATTATGTCGAATGTGGTAACGTGTTGGTCAGTCCTATCTCATCCGATTATTTATTTAAGGTGTCTTCAGGAGTTCGTGTCAATTTAATTCTTCATTGGACAGTTTGTTTTGAAAGGCGGTCCCACAATTTGTTCCTCAGTTGATTTCTCGTCTATCTGTTCCAAATTTTCTTCGTGGGACTTGTAAAAGCACCTCTATCAATGCAGTTTTGCTTGGTATGAATTTTAAAGATAAGTTCTTATTTCAGACAATCATTAAAAAGAGTTCAACCTGTATATCAAATAAAGTAGTTTTTTAATATTCGGTACGCTTTTTCACAATCACTTCGTATTAAATTGTTAACCCTGTTGTTGCTTCTTTTTCGTTGTGTATCACCTGTTTTACTCGTTTCTATTTTTTGGATTAAAGTATGTAAAAAAATTTGAATGTGTGTAAAGTTTTTAGGAGCATATGAACTGAAAGTAGTTTAATTCGGAAAATTTTGCGATGAAAAAACAAAAATTCGAACAATGAAATCAAGGAATATTTTCTAATATGTAACTAACTGAACACTAATTAGTTAGATTAGTGTAATAGATTAATAGTTATTCGTTGTCAGAATTATATTGAAGTTTAATTTATTGTATTTTATGCTTTAAAAATAGTAGATTGGCAATGAGGGACATCCGAATTAAAAATGGAACAGCAACCCTGAGGGTACTCAAACTGGCGTCGTCAACGCTTGACATTTTCCCCAATTTAACCAAGCGTCTCGATTTCTGACAGCAACTCTAGAAGTCACAGCAAGGGAAGTTCTGTGTTTACATAAAATAATTAAAATTTTTCTTAATTTTCGACTTTACTAAGCCGATATTAAGAACTGGAGACCATACGTAGTAAAACTAAAACTGAAAAACTTACGGGAGAAGAGGCAGGAAGCCTTTATGTTCACAAAATGGATCGACGTAAAAAGCGTACGTCCACGAATCAGTACATGATGTACATCGATATGATGGAGAAAGACGCGATCTTTGCGACGGGTCGAATACCGCGCGATGTGGACATAAACTACTTGCACGAGCGTTGGAAGGAATTGTCGGACAAGCTGAACACATGTTCCAGTGGACCTAAGCTAACGGCGGGTGAATGGCGGAAGGTAAGCAGCTCACGGCAATACATAAAGCAATAGTCTATTAATCATCCTTCAAGCGTCTCAATGACTGGAAGAACACAACGCGCTGTAAATACAGACGCAGCATCACTAGTGAAGACATCACTCTGACCACGCTGGAGCTAAAAGCGTTACAATTGTTTGGGAAGGCGCCAAATGTAAACAGTTCAGCAGAGGAGCTTTCGGTACATTTGAAATCGGAAAAATACGAAGACGACGATGAAATGGAACATCAACCGACTTCGGAGAAATTTCAGAAAGAACTGCAGGCCGCAGTCGAAGAAGCTATTGGTGGCGATGAGGACGAGGAGGTGATGGATGAGCCGGACGAACCGAATGATATGGTGTCTGATCCTTTACCAATAACGCAGCAGAATATAGTTGTTAGTAGTGTTAGTGGTGGAGGCGGTGGGGCGGGGGTAGTGGCTATAAGCTCGAATGGAGCCAACCAGAGTAGCAACAGCCACAACAACAACGCTACAGCTACTTATCGCACTATAGTAGTGGACAGTAAACAATATGTTGATGGTGATGACAGTGACGAGATCGAGATGATGGGACAGAGACGACAAAATTCAACAACATCGTCCAATGCGTCCAATGCGGTGTTAAAAACCACTGGAGGAGGCGTGCCGACTACCGTAGGCACGAATGTGCCCGTCGCGGCCAGTGTGGCCAAATTAATGAATGGTGGCGATATTTCCATAAAGCGTACGCGTGCGCAACCAGCGGAACATATTATTTATGAAGGTAATAAATATTACTGCTAATATACATATTTCTGCAAAGATTTGATCTAGCATTTAAGAAATTGTTTACTTCTTTTCATTTACAGTTTCTACCGTTAAAAAGACGTCTAATCTCTTGCAGCCAGCCGCGCACCAGCAACAGCAGCGCATCGTCAAAGCAAACCACACTAGCGATGTTCAGCAGCATCATGTTGAGTCCTACAGTCAGCCCGCAATTAGTAGCAGCAACGCATCTGCAGCGAATATCATTGCTTCCACTGCCGACGGTCGCGACATCGCTCGCCAACTGAAACGTTTGGCGGACATAAAAGCGGAGAAGCTGAAATTCGAAGTAGCACGTTTTAAGTTTAATAATCCAGGCTTTGTTTTCAATTTAAACCACATTTAGTAGCACTTTACGATGTGTTTTTTAGAGGAAAGAATTTGGAAAGAATAACCAGATTTATTTCAATAGTTTTAGTATCAAAACAATGCGGTTTTTTATATGAGCAATTAAGTGGGCTCGTTTTCTGTAGAAAGCATTCACCAAGCCACCCACGCCAAGTTTAAGGTAGGCTAAATAGGCTAAAAGCAATCGCAGAGTAATATTTGGCCGCTTTCTTCAGAACTGGCACCGATTGTGACTATGTATTTCTACCGTTTAAAATTGTATTTAGACATTTCTCAGTGTTCATTTAGGTTGAATGTGCCAACCAACGACAACCTTTCAATTCATGTCAGTTCTAATAGTTTTTTTTTAATATTTTACAGGATTTCTTTTTTATAATAAGCCTAAAATGTATTGTATTTTACACTGTTTCACACACAACCAAATTCTGCTGAATATGTTAGTGTTAAAATTTAATGTAGTACGTAGTATGTTTTTTCGGTGAAAATTTACTGTATGTACGTACGCCTTTCCGATGTTTTTAGATTATATTACGCTTTATGGTAATAATATTCATCACTTTCAGTTGGCTTAGGAAAAGGACACGAATATCATAAGTTCTTTATTCATACATTGAATAAAAAAAAAATTCAAATAAAAATTATTAAAATAAAAGTATTTCTATTAAAAATTTAAATCTTTTTCGGAAAGTCTAACAAAATAATTAATAATCTTGTGATTAGACATACTTTTTGGGATTGAATAATTTTAGACATAAACCGTGGGTACTAGGAGTAGCCGTTTATGCGGGGGTTAACTGTGTATGGAAATTAGTTGTTGCGTGCGTGTTGCACTTTCGGCTCAAACAACAACAACTACAACAATTGCAAACGTCATTTATTCCACCAACGAAATGAACACTCAAAATTTTTGCGCATAAAAGCAGAAAAAAAATCACATTGTGCTGATCTTTCAGATCTTTCAACATGTATGATGACACAACAGCAACAATGTACGACGATATTTTTACAGCTGTTGTTGCTGTGCGCTGGCAAAGGTGCTTGTAACCAGTTCGTTCAGAGTTCGAACGAGTCCAAGCAGTTTGCGCCTCATCCGAAATAATAATGAAAATAATATCAACAGCAAGAACTACAAGAACAACAAACGTCACATCAGTTGCTCAACAATTGACCTCAGGCGGGTGTAAAATTACAAAAACACATCCATAAAAAAGGTGAAAAAGAAAAGGCCAGCGACAACGCCAACGACAACGAAACGTAAGAAAAGGAAGAACAGGAAGAAAGCCATAGGCTCTCCTCGACGGTCTTTTGCAATGTCCAGCAAGCATCATCAACATACGCTGGGAAAGTCAAAAAGCAAGACCCAAAACGACACTGACACTGGCAAGCTGGCGATCTAGCGAGTGTGTCTGGAGACCGGCGAGGGCACAGAGGATGGAACGCATCAGTTACGGACGGTTATTCTGGCTCCGTGGGGGACGTAGGAGAAGATGGAGAGCAGGGAGCAGTGAAAATGGACTCTGCGCGGTGACGACGGGTCGGAGTCTGACTCAGCTGGCGGTTATGAAGGAGGCCAAGACTTTATGTTAGCGATTATTACTCTTGATCTTGCGCTCTTGCGGGTCAATTGATGTTTGTGATGGCGATGGCGATGACGATGGTGATGGCAATGACGAACAGGATGATGATGATGATGGTGATGTTCACGATGATCATGGTAATGATCGTGATGATGGTAGTGCATTTAGTGTTATTGCCGGCTGGCTGCTGCACCATGACCAAAGCAATTTGTGTTGGAAT
Source organism: Conops quadrifasciatus (assembly GCA_949752815.1). NCBI lineage: Eukaryota > Metazoa > Arthropoda > Insecta > Diptera > Conopidae > Conops > Conops quadrifasciatus. Next base: position 5,394,124 of record OX457077.1, read on the forward strand.
TTTAAGTAGCTTTTTCGTGAAATATTTTTTAATACTTTTTACAAGCCGTTGATCGAGAGAGTAACCGAATCGAGAACAAAAATAAAGGAAAACGAGAAATATCAGCTGAATTCTGAATTCAGTTTTCGTCGTGTTTGTGTTTTCCCTCAAGGGAAAAGGCTCTATCGTAGTGTTGGTATCTCGAAAATTTTCACAGCACTTCGTCTACGCTTCGACTTGCTTTTGTGCCTTTCGATGATGTGCTATCCTCATCGTCATTATGGTCAATATTAACTTCATCATTAGCTAGAATTTTAGGATTTTCCTTTTTTTTTGGCTTTAATTCGTCTGCAGGCCGATCAGTGAGCATTCTATATGGTTCCCACGAAAGATCCGTTCAATCTCTGTGTGTGATTATACTCGTAATGAAGCCATTATTTTAATTTCTGCTGGATCATAAAGTATATATCTCCACACTATAGAAATAAAATACATTTCTTTATGAGTCGATTTCAGAGAGAAGTGCGGTTCCGGATTATCGCTAAATTGGGAATATTGCCGAACAAGGTCGTAAAAGCTTTAACAAGCGGTGAACGTTTTTTTGAAGTCTCTTATCTCCTTCCGTAAAATTTAGCTGCGAAGAGTGCTGTTTTTTTTGGCGAAAAAGGAAGATCATTGATTGCTTCAACAGTTTTTGTGCATGTCGGTCGGTCTCATCAATTTCTAACACTCCGGTGACTGCTTGAGAAATTTGTAGAGGTTGCAGCATCATTGATATGTTGTTGTTTAGTCTTTTTGCCATTTTATCGTAGCCAATAAGCGATTGTTTATTGGCCGCATATAATCGGCCTAAGCTAAAAGCTAACAAAGTTCGCCTGATCTTCTAAGCCAATTAATGAGATATGTTCACCGAAAGGGATTTGAGAAGCGAAAACCAAATCTAACCTCGAAATTTCACATCATTATTTCGCGATATGAGATCTTCGATAAGAAAGAAGATATTTAAATGTAATTTTGTAAAGAAATCAGTATTAATTTTCAATGTCATAAAAAAGATTTGTGGGATGAGAATATTTTGTGATATAAAAAAACTCAAACATAACCTAACAAACATAACCTAACAAACATAACCTAACAAACATAACCTAACAAACATAACCTAACAAACATAACCTAGCAAACATAACCTAACAAACATAACCTAACAAACATAACCTAACAAACATAACCTAACGAACATAACCTAACGAACATAACCTAACAAACATAACCTAACAAACGTAACCTAACAAACATAACATAACCTCAAATAAAACCATGCGCTTTGTAGATTGAGTTTATGATAACCTCGATAACCTAATATTTATAGAGAAATTATGAAGCTGAATAGATTTCGAATCAGCGCTTAAAAAAGTGTTGAAAAAATACTCGTATAATATCGTTTCTGGTATAAAATTGTGTTGGCCTCTATAATTATTCCATTCAATTGATATCGTAAAACATGAAACTAAGAAAGTCTATCGATTAAGTCTTTTTTTCTTTCTTTAATAATGGTTTCTTTATAGAAATCACAAAGTTTTATTTTATTGTAACATTTTAGCGCTGTTTGATTGTCGTTGAACCAACGAACGAGCGCCGCGGCGGACGGACGGACGGATCAAGTTGTCTAATGGGCGAAGAAAAGGAACATCTTGATTGATGTTTTGAATTGCTTTTGGCATCTGAAGCGGAAAAATAAATTTCCGGAAAATTTATTCAAATTTAAATTCAATCATGAGAACAAATTCTAACTACAAAACCATTGTAGGTACTAATAATAGTAGCAGCAGCAGCAGCAGCAACAACATCAACAACATAAACAACTACGACTACTAAAGAAACAACGGCAGCATTAACAGCAACAACAGCAACAACAACAACAACAACAACAATAATGACAATTTGAAGTAACAAGCGAGACAATAGAAATGATATCAATGAAAGGTAAGGATGAAAAGAAAGAGCAACAACACGAAATAGTAACAGCAGCAAATAGTAACAAGATATCTACATGCGCCTAATAACAACAACAACAACAACAACACGAACAACAACACGAACAACAACACGAACAACAACACGAACAACAACAACAATAACAACACCAACAACAACAACAACAACAACAACAACAATAACAACACCAACAACAACAACAACAACAACAACAACAACAACAACAACAACAACAACAACAACAACAACACCAGCACCAACAACAACAACAACAACAACAGCAATAACAATAACAATAACAATAACAACAACAACAACACCACCAACAACAACAACAACAACAACACCACCACCACCACCACCAACAACAACAACACCAATAACAAAAACAATAAGTACGAACAACAAATAACGCCAACACGAATAAAAACAACACGAACAACAACACGACCAACAACGACAACAACAACAACAATTTAAATAAGACAAACGTCAACCAATTACCATCAATCCAATTTTTCGCGGCCAATTCGTTCGCTGGCGCAACTGCAGACGACAGTCAGAAGGCAACATGTTGCATGCAACGTACATACATACTCATACAAGCCAGAGTATATGTATATTATATGCAAGCAGCAAGGAGCAAGGGGCATATACAGCACAGTTACGGTTACAGCAATTTCGAAGCAAATTCAGAAGAACCTTAAGGTCAAGAAACTGTTTTGTACGCGCTCCAGAATGATATCAATACAAAACGTACACAAGTACACACACACACACACACACGCACACACACACATACATACACACACACATGCATCGCTCATACTATGCACGCACACAAGTTAGTGTTCACCTTCTGGAATTTGTATAACCTTACGTCAATTGCACCGAATTCTTTTACAAAGATAATTGACAGACTTTCGGACGACTGACGGTTGATGTAACAGCAGACGACTTAACTGACGGACTGCCAGACTGGCGGACTGACGGACTGCCGGACTGACTAACTGAAGCAAGTAAAACTTCTGCAGTTCGTCGCGTAGACGGACGGGCAGAATTGGTTGGAATTGGTTGAACGTGCCGCAAGAAGGCTGTAACAACAGGCAGGCAGCAACAAAAAATAACAACAACAAGAAAAAATAACAACAACAACAACAACAACAACAACAACAACAATAATAATATCAACAAAGTCAAATTCAAATCAAACAGACTGCGACTGTAGGTCTGCGCTCGTGAAGCCAAAGGCAAAAAAGAGACAACAATTTCGACAAAAAAAAAAAATCACACAACAACATTAGAAACATTATAAAAGAACAACAACAACAACAACAACAATAATAATATCAACAAAGTCAAATTCAAATCAAACAGACTGCGACTGTAGGTCTGCGCTCGTGAAGCCAAAGGCAAAAAAGAGACAACAATTTCGACAAAAAAAAAAATCACACAACAACATTAGAAACATTATAAAAGAACAACAACAACAACAACAACAACAACAACAGCAACAGCAACAGCAAACAAACACGGATTTGAACAAATTTCCAGATTGTTGGGAACAAAATTGTTTGCTGCTGCAATTACCAACCTACAACCTACCTGCTGCCGCTGCCGCTGCCGCTCTGATGAAGGAGTGTTAGAAGAAGTGTGTAAAAGAGGTTCGCGGAGGAGCAGAGGAGCAGCAAGGACGGGAAAGAAGGAAGTGCAGAACATTGTGGTATTATATTGGTACAAGTACGTACTCGTATAGACTATATATTGTTAGTCAAAGCATGCTTAGAAGTTTTGCATTAAATTGTCCATGACGAGATGCACGTACGGGCACTTTCGAGTGCCTGGCATTTGCTGCTCCCGGAATGGTATTGATGGCTTGAATGCGATCATCGTGGGTACACGTACACACGTACATACGTAGCAAGCAAGAGCAGTTGCTTTCAATAATAGCAAAAAAAAAAAAAAAACACCACAACAAATAAACTTTATAGCAAAAGTTCAATATAAAATAAATATATTGTGCATAGAAAAAATTATGGTCTCAATTTTAGCAAAGTCACTGAAAACAAATCGGAAAAGGTTTGGAAGATGATTTAAGTGATGATCGATCAGTTGCTCGCTGCTGAAGAGAAAGAAAGAAAGAAAGAAAAAAAGTAATAAAGACAGAAATCGAAGAAAGCAGAAGAAGAAGAATAACCGTTATTTGAATAATATGACTTCTTTAATAGAAAAATTCTTTATAATTTCTAAGCAATTTTATTTCTTTGTCTGTATTTCAGTTCAGTTCTTGTGTTACTCCAGCTTTTCATGATCAACATTTTTAACTCTTGTTAACTTGTTTATTAATTTTTAAAAATTTTCTTTTTATTATAAATTAATTAAGTATTTAAGAATTTGCTTTTATTTAACCAAAACTTTCTTGTATACGCTTTATGTATACAAAGCATAAGCTTTTTCTCTGTTAAAAAAGAATTATTTAAGAATTTCTTAATAGAATTTTCTCACACAATGCTTCTCTCTCCAAAAAAATAATATTTCTATAAAATTATTTATTTATTTCTATATAAATTATTCTATATAAATTATAAATTAATTATTTCTATTTATTTCTACTATATAAATTATTTATTTATTATAAATAAAATAATATATCCATAATATTTGTATAATTTTTGAAAACAATTTTTAACTCTCTCTCTCTCTCTCTCTATCTCTCTTCTCTCATAACGTTTATTAAATTTAAAAAATGATTTGTCTTCAATTACTTCAATTTATTTATTATAATAAAAGTTTTTCGACAGAATTTAATTTTCCACAAAGTTTTTTCTTTTTCGAAAAAAAGTAACATAATAAGTAAAAAAATATAGTTAAAAAAAATAAGTAAAAAATATATTCTTGCAATATTTTTATTTTCCTTTTCCTTTTCATGCAATTCATATAATAATATAATTCATATAATATAATAATGAAAAAAAAATAATAAATTCATATAATAAATTCATAATTCATAAAAAATAAATTTATATCATAAATTCATATGCATATAATAATATAATTCATATAATATAATAATGAAAAAAAATAATAAATATAAAAAAATAATAATATATTCATTCATACATTTTTTTTTCTATGAAAAGAAAGCACTCTTAAAGTTTTCTTTCTCTCTTCTCACTTCAAGTTGATGGATCGATCGATGTTTCGTGAGGCGTATCATTCAGCCAATCAACCAATCTTCCCACAACAACAACAACAGCCGTCCCCATTTATAAGACTGCCATCACATGAATAAAGCTGTGGAGGAGTTTGTCATTTGAAATAATCCTGAGATACGAATCGACTGACACGATGCGGCAGCAGCAGCAACAGCAACGAAACTCATTTGTTTTTGTTTCTTGCAGCGAACAGTAAGTCAGTCAGTAAGTCTCACAACAACTGCTTGCTGAAGCTGACTATAGAAAAGTAGTCTGCTAGAGAGTATCTCTAGTCGGTATTTATTATCAACCATTCATACGTGAGTTCATCCGTTCAGTCGTCTATTGACTTATCCATGCCGAGCTAGTATTTTCGTCCAATCTATCCAAACCATATATCCATCCATCCGTCCATCCATTCATCCATTCTTCCATCCATCGTCTGTCTAACCATCTGTCTTGAATTCGAATTGTTGGCCATGCAAGCAGTTTCCTTCATTTTCCACCACAAAAATGGGATTTATGGGATTTAGGTATACCATATACATGGGTACAAGTATGTATGTAAGCGTGTATGTTTGCGTATGAGGTATATACTCGCAACTCTATTTACTTAACAACAACGGCCACATAAAAAACACGTCTCTTTTAACCCTTATACGCTCTGCGGGAGCAATAATATTCATACATAACTTCTTTCTATGGTGAAAAATCATAGCCAACTTCATTGTGATAATGTTTAGTAACTTTCTTCTTAATAAATAATAATAAATAACAAATAATAAATTTAAATAACAGGTGCGCCATCTTTGATGTCGGTATGTAAACATTGAATAACTTTAAAATTTATCAACCTACATTTTTTGTGGAGTTATTTGAAAAGCAAAGTGTACGCCAGCAAGCCTCGAGCTCAAGCTCGCAAACATTGGTGCCGAAATCATCGCTATGCCGCCCGAGATGCTGGAAAAAGTAACGGAAACCGCAGCAAAAAGTGCCCTCTTTTGCTTTGGCCAATAGAAGCGGCCAATTGATTGATGTTGTATGCAAAAACTAGTCCAAATAAATTTTAAGGGAGGAAATTATATAAAAAATAGCTCGATGCACATACCGACATAAAAGATGGCGCACCCTGTATAATGTTTTTCTCTATATTAAGGTAGCATTAATTTAGGTAACAAATACATAAACAAAAGATTGAATTTTTGTGAAAAGTCAAAAAAATACAGCGCTAAAATTTCACCCGTAATTCCTATTAGGGTTAAATTGTTTGAACATACATACATACATATCTCTCTGCATAATATTTTTCATGAGTTTATTCATTTTTGTAAGCAATAACCACGACGCCAATAAGAACAACAACAACAACAACAACAACAACAATGACAACAAAAACACAATAATAATCACAATATTGTAATAACAAACACCGGAAAGAGTGTAAATGTTGGTTTACGAGTCGGCGGCCACTGTTTGTCATCCTTGAGCCTTAAGCTTGGCTTCGTTTTTATTGATTCTAAGAATCCTTTTAACAATATTTTATCAATTAGTTTGTACGGCATGCAAATAAAAGAAGTAACGTATTTATGTACATACATATATATGTATGAATACATATGTGTGTATATATGTACATATATGCACATTTACTATATGTGTGCATGGTCTCTTCCATCGAAACCATTTATATTTTTGTTTTTTTTTGTTCGTTTTACAAAAGAGTAAAAGTTCTAATGAAAAAGGGTAACCAGAAAAAGACTTTGAATGGGAAGAAGAAGAAGAAGAAGAAGAAGAAGAAGAAGAAGAAGAAGAAGAAGAAGAAGAAGAAGAAGAAGAACAACAACAACAATATATACGTGAAATAAAATCAATAACACATTGTGGTTGTGTTCGCAAAAATACGCAGAAATTCGAACACGAATTGAAGATATTCTTTCGTCGTATGAATTGTTGCTGTTGTTGTTGTTGTTGTTGTAATTGTTGTTGTTGTAATTAATGTTGTTAGTGCCTCTTTGTTTGCTGTTGAAGTTTGTCTCAATTCGCAGCATCGTTTCTGTTTGCTAGAATTTCTCTAATTGCGCTTTCATTGACAACGCAGGAACGACTCCAGCATCAGTCACTTCACGTCACTTCACGTCACTTCGCCAACAACAATAACAATAAATAAACAATATTGTGTGAATGATAGACTGACATATGAACAAGATATTCGTACCTAAGCGGATGCAAATATAAAGGGATACATATGTATATCGTAGGTACATGTCGGTACATCGATTGACAATTGAGATTTTGCGAGATTTAGTTCTGGAAATCTCGTCTCGACTGAAAGAGTCTATGTTGAGTGTGGAGTTATCGTCTCGACTGAATGACTTTTCTTCATTGGCGGCCAATTATTTCAAATCTCTTTAATAGTAATCATACTCGTAGTAAAAAAGTATTTCTCGCTGTCGAGATATAGCGTTGGCTCGAAAGTTCAGTTTTATTGTCGAAATTTTAACTTGACTAAACGACGTCTATTGCGTTTCCGGGATTGCAATGCGAGATCTCGTCTAGTCTAAAAATTGTCTCGTTGTCGAGATCATCACGCCTGAACAGGAGAAGTCCATTTTGCCCCCAGAATCTCGTCTCGCCTTACAATTTTGGCTCTCTCCCAGAAACTTGTTTGAAATTAAAAACTATGTCTCTCTCTTCAGTCTCTCTCTGAGGTCTGCTGCATTCTCAGGATCTTCTGCCGACTGAAAAAGTCAGTCTCGTTCTCGTTTCATGTACATAATTTTGTAATAAGTTTTTGTATTAAAATTGATGGATAGTCAATTGACAGACATAACAACCCTTGAGTTTCTGCAAATATTGACGGAAGTCTATACGAGAAGACTGACCGACAGACAGGCGATGGCTAGATGGATGCAATGGATGGATGGATGGCTGTCGAAAGCACTAACGCGCCGCGGAGCAACTCAATTTGTGGCTCGAGCCCAAATCATCAATTCATAGGACTTGCAAAATGGCAGGAGAAGCACAAGAAGGGAAGGAAGAAAGGAGGTTTCCTCCTAAAAAAGAAGAAAAAAGGCCACACAAACATTAAACTCAAGAGATCGAGACAATATCGTTATTGTAAAACAATCTCAGAAAATGAAACTAAAAGTATTTCGAAAGCTTTAAAACTAGACCCATGATTGCCTTTGGCTCTAGAGAATAGTAAAGGGGGAAAATAAAGGGGTGGGGGGGGGGCAGTGGCTAGGCGGTGTGAAGAAAATGAGGAATCTGCAGAAAAAGCAGATCGATCCCCATCGATCGATCGCCTCCTTAATCAGCGATCTCATCCCGGCGACGCGTCGCCTCCGTTAACAACCAGAAACGGTTCGATCCATGACGATGATGGCGATGGCGATGGCGATGGCGATGGCGATGGTGTTGGCGATCGCTGGTGATCGATACTGTTGAGGCTGATGCTGTCTGAGGCTGCCCGCGATACACAAATTGTTAACATTAAAATGACGATCATAATGAGTGATGCTGTCGTCCCGCGCAGGCCCTTATCGGTCACCGCAATGCCGCAGCAATGCTGGCTGGTTATGGTGACTGGCAGCCGTGTAAGTGCCGGCCGGCAGTGTTGTCAGCATGCGCTAATAACGCCGGCCGAGCATGTTTACAATTACTTAGAGGGTTGGCGGGCAATTTCGTTAACCAAAAATAGCAACACAAATAAACTCAACGTGGCCGGCAGGGCCGACCGACGATGCCGACCGATTCAGCGCATGGTGTCGTTGCACTCGATGGCATCGTTGGTGATTTTGCGGCCGCCTGACGTCGCTCACTTCAACAAATCAGATGGACCGAGATGCGGCGAGGTGGGCTGAACCCATGTAGGGGCCGATACGTTGTTCGTTGAACGAACTGCCTTTATTAACTGCAATAATTTTAATGTCGATTGCAGCATCAGCAGCAGCAGCAGGACCATTGTCTAGTTCATGACATACTCGTACATACATGTTAGATGCGCTGCGACGCATGGCCCTGGCGCGTGTACCTCACGTTCGTTTGTTTTCATTATGGCGGCCATTATGCATGGCACGTGAGGCGGCAACGCAGTCGCGGGTCCCGGTGGGCTCCTTGCAGGGGCCGCAAGGACGATTAATGGCCGGCAATTTGAAGTGTAATTAGAGAGAATTTGTTATGCTTTGATTGCGCATGAACTTGAATTTAATCAAATGCTATTAGACTAATGCAAGCGGCATGCTACGTTGGGTCGCATGCGTCGCGACGACGCTTAAATGAAATTGATACTTATCGATTGGTCTCTCTCTCTCTCTCTATCTACCTAAGATTGGCCTGAACTCTCTGAAAGTGACGGCAGCGACAATAAAATTTAAACAAAAGTGCTCATAAAAAGAGAGATAATGTTAGAGTGTGAAAGGGACAGCGATAGGAGAATCGAGAACTTAAGAATTTCGTGAATTAAGAATCGAGAAATTCAGTCGACATGAAAAGCGTTGAGACCAGAGAAGGTTTTTTCTTTGCGGCGAGATCAAACGAGACAAAACCGAACTTTTCAGTCGAAAGAAGCCAGATTGCGACGAGAAGCGATAAAAACATGCTTATCTAGTCGCGACCAGAACCAAGAATGAGACATGGTTTGAAGCCAAGGTTTTAAGCCGAGACGGAAACCGATACTAGACACAGACCTTCAGACTTATCTCATCGAGAATGAGCTTTTAACCTTTTTTAGTCGAGACGAGAACTGTCTCCAAAATTTTTTCCGGTCGCGACGAGGCGAGAACTGAAATCGAGATTTTCGAAAACTTGATAAAATCTCGCTCTTGTTGCGTGCTATAGCGTTCAAGGTGGTACAGCACAAAAGCACAAGCAGCAAGTTGTTGGCATTAGTGTTGCTATTGCTGCTGCTGCTGCTGCTGCTGCTGCTGGTACGTTCTGGAGCAACTTTACTAATTTGGCTAAAAGCGTTTTAGTCGTTTTTGCGCACATTAAATTAAAGCATTCGACGAGCGCGCGCCAAAAAACAAATACGGAAATTCAAAGCAATCGAGATGGAAAGCGACGGCGGCATGAGCAGCAGCAGCAGCCAGCAGCCAGCAGCAACAACAGCCAGGAAAACAACGCCACGCCATTGATTTACGTGGCGTTTTTTTATATAAATTTTTTTGCTAGTTTTTAGTGTAAAGTGTCTTTTTGTAGTCTAAAGTAATCTTAATTTTTATCTTCAAAGAATTTACAGTTTTTTAAAGAAAATATTTTGTTCTTCTTTTCTTTATTAAGTATAACGTTAATCAGTTCAAGAAACTTTTAAACCAAGCTTTTTTTAATTTTTTTATTTTTATCATGATATTACGTTGTTGTTGTTGTAGTTGTTGTTGTTGTTGTTGCTGCCGTTGTTGTTGTTGTTGTTGTCGTCGTCGTTGTTGTTGTTGTCGTCGTCGTTGTTGTTGTTGTTGTTGTTGTTGTTGTTGTTGTTGTTGTTGTTGTTGTTGATGATGATGATGATGAGGATGTTGTTGATGATGATGTTGTTGTTGTTGTTGTTGTTGTTGTTGTTGTTGTTGTTCTTGTTGTAGAAGATGTTGTTGTTGTTGTTATTGTTGTTTTTTTTGCTGTTGTTATTGTCTTTGAAGATATATTATGCAGCATCGCAGTCGCCTTCGCCTTCCACATCGTCATCGTCATCGTCATCGTCATCGTCATCGTCATCGTCATCGTCATCGCTATTGTTCATTGCTTTAATATACTCTATGAATATAATTTTCCGCCAATAATTCTATTTACCATCGTCTTCCTTCTTTCGTCTTCCGTGTTCCGCGCTTCGTCTTTCGTCTTTCGTCTTTCGTTATTCGTTAATTGCCCTCGTCGTTGCGTTGCGCTGCGTTTGAGTAATACGTTAACATTACGTTATCATCACATCTCGCGATGTTAACGCAATTAATCAAAGTTCTTGTTTATTCGTTTGTTTGTTCGTTAATTTCGCTTCGTTCGTTTTGTTTTTTGTGGATTCGGTTTTGCGCACTCGTTCTTCGCTCTGCTCATCGTTCATTCATTTCCTGTTTCGTTCGTTTGATTTTGTTTGTTTTGCTTGAGTCTAAAAGGATTTCGCTGCTAAACTTCATTTAAGTCGCATTGAATATTAAGTGTTATGTGTTGTTGTAGTTGTTGTAGCTGCAGCATAAATCTGCATGGAAGATTTTGACAGATACCGCAATATATACTCTATAGTGTTGAGTATAGCAACTCATTAATCTTATTGATGCATGAAGTTCTTTATTTCATAAGGATTACACAGGCCGACAAAAAAAAATTTCACTGTTTAAAATTATTTTCTAAAAGCTACAGCTCATCCAGAATTTCTCCGTCTAATTAGGTTTTTAAGAAATTGCGCTTTAATTGAGATTTAATGAGGTTTTTCATAATTATTTTAAGATTATGTTAATTGACAAAGTATTTTTTGGTATTACTTAAATGTTTTTTTTGGCTTTGGAAAATAGCATAGGCACCACCCTTTCCATCCCCCTTGAATGGTTTAAGGCTCTGCTTACTTTTCCAAAAAATTTTCTGTTAAAAAAGAAAGCCTTTTTGCAATAAAATTAAGGCTCAAAAAATTGCGGAAATTTAGATAATAAACATCTTTGAGTGGTTTTTTAAATTTTCAGGAATTACTGAGTAATCTCTGTTTATAGGTAGAAATTAATTTCCCTTTCATTAATTTCTTAAAGAGAAAAAAATACGAGTAATATGTTAACTAGCTTAAAATTCGCCGCAGTATATCTCGAAAACCTGCGATGTGATGGAGAAATTCTCACTCGGATTTCTTCAAACATTTTCGAATATTTTAAACACAGTATAATTTCTGGTTTTCCAATTTTGGCGGCCAGTGTGAATATTCATCACTACGAGCATTCGTATTTGAAAGAATCTCGTCTTTGTAGAATAGTTTCTGTGAGAGCAGTCAGTGTTGGTGGCTCGGCTGTTTCTAGATTAATCTGATCTAAATTCTTCTTCCTTTTCAGATTCAGACTCAGGCATAGCCTGAAGGACCATTTCATTCTTGCCTTCTTGCACAGTCTTCAAATGAATTGGTTTCACTTGCAGTGAATTTGAGTTAACTCTTTTTCCATGAGCAGCGTTTTCATGGTGCAGAAGCTGAGTGTACCTACGTACTCGTCTCTTAAGCATAACTTGCGTGAGTTTGTTTGTTTGTTTGTTTGTGTTTGAAATCTGTTCATGTCTGGCTGCCATTTGTTACAGTTATTGCACCAGGAAGTACGCTGCAGACAGCCGCGTCAAAGAACCAACTGCTGCTGCTTCCTCTGCGATGCTGATGGACGTCGCGACGATTATTTAACTGCCGGCTAAACTTGACGAACGGAGTACAAGTTTTTGCTGTTGTTGTTGTTGTTGTTGTTGTTGTTGTTGTTGTTGTCTTAGGTAAATACTTTTAGTATTCGCTTGCCTGAAGTATTACAGAAAAAAATGGCGCAACACTGTCTGTCTTTCCGCTGATAATCGTTTTCTGCTTCTTCTTTTTCATCATAATCTTCTTCTTCTTCATCATCTTCTTCTTGTTCTACCGCAAAAAATGCTTTTGCTAATAACTCGTCAATCAAGAAACTTGTTATCACTTTCAATATTTTTTTAACGCCTTTATGTTCATAGTTTTGCATGAGAAAATTCACCGAGAAGAAGAACAAGAAACGGAAATTATTATATTTGCATACTATCCTGTTTAAACTCTTAATGATTTTCCTTAATACAAGAATGATATACTCAGAGTAGTCCATTCATTTCGATTATGGAAATTACGTTCAAGACGCTTTTCTTTATCTAAAAAGTGCCGCTTTTAATGCTTTAAAAATGGCTAAAACCAAATGAATATACTATGTACTTTCCTGTCGTCGCATGCAAAGTATAGAAATAATATCGGAGAGTAGAAAAATAACGTGAATGGTAGCATAGAAATGGTTGGTAGCGTGTCTGTAAAAGTAGTCCGCAAGAAGCGAGATATTACGAGATTGTTCTTGGCATGGAATGCACGAATCGGATGTTATATGTAGCTCTCAGAACTCATCTCGTCTCGACTATATTGTCTCATTTTCAGCAAACCATTATAATTTTTGCAAAAATATTCGGAATTTTGCACTAAAAAACTAAGGCATGCTTAAGACGAACGACTTAAGCAACAAACCTGTAAAGCGTTTATACGCCTGCAGCTGCTGGAATGAAATAATAAGTCTTTTTGGTTTTTTTTTTAATTTTCATAATATTTTTTTCTGATATTTATTGATTGACGCAAAAAACTAATACAATACAATACAATACATTTCTAGTAATTAATACGCACTAATTTGCAATAAAATTAACTCATTAACGCATGCGCAAATGCAAATGATATTACATATTTTATTAAATACAGACCGATCGATATGCGGCGAAGTATGTACCTAAGTATATAGTATGTTATAGTATCGTACAATATATGTATGTATATATCAATATAGAAATATGAGGAAATTATATTAAATTCATTGCTTGCTTTCATTGTGCTGTGGTTGTTGTTGTTGTTGGAGACGCTACATTTCAAATAAATTTCATTTAAAATTTTAATGAATAAAAAATGGTTTAAAAAGCGTCGTAATTTTAAGCTTCTAGCTTCTGAGAGTACAATTTTATTATAACTAGACCTATTGTTGTTGCTGTTATTGTGCATTGAGATTTAGCGTTGTCTTCTACTTCATAAAAACATTTTATTTAAAAAACTAAATGAAATAAGTAATAATTATTTTGAAAATTAAAGGAAAAATATTACCTAGTTTATTTGAAATGTGACTTTTTCGCTTTAAACCTAAGTCCTTGATTTAATTTTTAAAATTAAATAGTATGGAAAAAAATATAAAAATATTAAAAAATATTATTTTATATGCTACACTTAAAAAAACAAATAAAAAACACGCAACGCCAGCAGTTTTTTAATTTTTTGTTCTTTTTATGTTTTTTTGCTTTAATAATTTTTTATGCAATTTTTGTGCAATGAAATTCTTTTGAAATTAGTAATTTATTAAATGATTTAAATTTTTTTTGTTGTATCAACTTTTAATGTATTTTACTTTATTAATTTATCGGAATTTGGAAGGGTTTATTCATTTATTTGGAAGGGTTTTGTTACCATAATTTTTACTAATATTTATTTATAAATTTTTATGAGTGACAAAATTTTTTTTTTGCCATTTTTTTAATATTCAATTTTTATCTTGTCCATTATACATTTTCAGTTAACTCTTTCAGTTAATTTCTTAAAATTTTTTTTTATTTTTCATTTTATAAAAAAACAATTTTTTTAGTTTATCGCTTACACCTACTGCTGTCGTTGCCGCTTTGTGTTTTGTTCTTTTTAGATTTTTGTTTTTTTTTTGTTTGTTTTAAAGTAAATTAAAATCACAATATTTAGACTTGAAACGATTTCAAAAACTTAATTGTTTTGTATTTATGTATTATTGTATGTACCTATAATAAATTGAAGAAAATTATATATTAATTAATGCAATGAAATTTTGAAAATTCTGCAAAATGCAAAACATTTTTCTGCTGTTGTTGTTACTGTTTTTGCGCTAGTGACACTTGAAAAAGGAGATTAATCTAATCTAAAAAGTAAACAGATTAGATCTTCTTGAGTGCAGGCAGGTTGGCGTTGCTTAGAATAATCCGAAAAAAATATTTTTATAAATATTTTGTTGGAATTTTATATAAGAACATAAACGCTAGCAAGCGTGAGGCAGGCAGAGACAGGGCAGTGCGCGTGGAGGAAAAAAGGGATGGTCCATCATAAAAAGGCACAATAAAATATGAGTATTTCTTGCTGTTGTTGTTGGTTTTTGACATTTTGTAAACATTTGTTGCGACTTTTTCTATCGACTTTTTGTCTAAATTTTGCCCAATGTTTTTTTTTTTAATAATACTATTAAAGCTATTTTTCTTTTTTTTTGCTTTATCATCGAAACATACAAAAACATAATTAATTTTGTTTGTTTTATTAGTATTGCATATTGTTGTAATTTGCTTGTTTTTTTTTTTTCTAATTATGTGCGATTAATGAACGTTTGAATTTTTGTTATTTTGTTGTTTTGGTAACGCCTACGGCGGTTTGCTTGAGCGGAGGCGGCGGAAAGTGCTGCGGGTTGTCAGAAAATGTCGAAGCTGCGTAGACAAGAAAAGAAAATGAATAGAAAAAGAGAAGAGAAAAAGAGAAGAAAAATTATTGAAATATTTTTTTAAATTTCAAAGAAAAATTCTTTATCCGCTAAAAGGCATTTTTTAATATTTTATGATAAAATTTTAAAATTAAAAATTTCTTTAGAAATTTATTTTCAAAAGATTGAGGAAGAGAGAGAGATTGCAAAATGATTAGTTCAGCATCGTTCTTCAAGCCAGAATCGAAGAATGGCGAAAGACTTATGCAACGAACTCGCTTTATTCAGAGACACTCGCTTCAGGAAAAACTCTTAGAAATTGTTGAAAAACTGAAGTAATTTACATTTTAATTGAAATCCAAAATTGAAGAAGAATCATGACATTCTCGTGATTACTTTTGCTGTCTCATTCAACCCTCTTCGACTTCATGAAAGAACTACAAACAAGAAATGAAAGCACAAATGGTTTAAATTTTTTTGTTTGGGTTGAATTAAAAAGCAATGCAATGCAATACAGTCCTTTCAACAACAGAAACTAAAAATTAATAAAAAAAAAACGCATAAAAAAAATAGGAAAAGAAGAACACAAAGTCAGACTCAGCAGAATCGAGACACTCGAACACGATTCAATTTGCAAACGATGCAACGATTATGGTTGCAGCAATTCTTTTTAGCTGATTTTCTGTTTGTTGCTGTTGTTGTTGTTGTTGTTGTTGTGCCTGTGATTGCTTACACGGTTCTGAATAATTACGTTGAAGATTTCAATTACTTTTACTCAATTCGTCTGCGCCGTCTGCGACTCATTCCATTTAACCTTACAAGAACGGCAGTGTGTCTATCGAATCTCGACTCAACTGGAAAGGTCTGCCACTTTATCGGCTCTCGTTTCTCGTTGTCTCGAGTTCTCGTGTCGAACCTAACGTCTGTCCACAGTTCTCGTTTCGCGATCTGAAAATGGTCTGTATTCTCTCGCCTGTGGCTCTCTTCCGGACTAGAAAAGGTATTGTCTTGTCTCCACTGAAAAGGTCTTGTTTCGAGTCCTCGTCTCTCCGGCTATCGTCTCGAGTGAAACGTTCTGTACAGTCTCGATTGAGATAATCTTTTTCGACTCGGGATCTTCTTTCGAATTTGAAAAGCACTCACCCATTAAAAGCCAAATAAAAACTCAAATGTAAAAAATTTAAAAAAAAATAAAGGTTTTTAAAAATAAAGAGTTGAGTGAAAGTATAAATGTCACTCAGAAATCAGATCATGAATATTTCTCACAATTTCTTTTTTTCTGAAAGTTTTGAGTTTTTCACGAATGGACTCGAAATGAAATAGCAACAATCACTCAAATGCAAAATTTTTCAATTTAATCTTTTGAGTTCTAATAAGTTTAAGTTGAGTGTTGATAGATAGATAAAGGCAAATGAGTGGAATTAGACTAAATAAAATTTCAGCGGGCAAAACTAGAACTGAATCTCACTCAATAACGTTGTTATCACTCAGAGTTTATAGGCAAATGAGCGGAATTAGACTAAATAAAATTTCAGCGAGCAAAACTAAAACTGAAACTCACTCAATAACGTTATTATCACTCTGAGTTTTTTTATATTTTTATTCCAAATAAAAAACGCTCTAAATTTTACTAAATTCAGCTCAAAAGAATACAAATGCAATAAATAATGCAAGCAACGACTGTTAGATATTTTAAGCGCCCTCTCTCTCTCTCTCTCTCTCTCTCTCTCTCTATCCCTCTTTTTTGAGAAGGAAGCTTATGTTGTTTTTGCGCCTCCGGCACCGCTCATTTTACTTACCTTAATTTTAAATAACTACATTCGAAACTAATTCTAAAAATGTTTGATGGCGGCCTTCAGCAACTCGTGCTGCTGCTTCAAATGCTACAACGACTACGGCGCGGCGTCTGACGTCCGCCGTCCGCCGTCCGCCGTCTCCATCTGACGGCTTCTACTCTCCACTCGGTGACTACAAATAGAGCGTGGCCTGCTGGCGATGGTCGAAATGGTGAATGTAGAGCTTCTTCTTCGACTTCTCTTTGGATGGACGCAGATCCCAGACTAAATTCGACAGACTACGAGGACGCGACAGACGTCGTGTCTTCTTCTCCGGCAATTTATTGGAATCGCCGGAGGTGCGGCCGCCGCTGCGTGACGAGTCGAGCGTGCCTTCGCGAGGAGCGTGACCATGACTGACGCCGACGCCGCCGCTGCCGACAACGCCACCAGGGCCGCTGGTGCTGGAACTTTTGCTTAGCGGCAGCGGCAGCGGCAGCGGCAGATGAGCATGCGGCGTAATGATGCTGCTGCATTTGATGACAACATCAGGCGGTTGCTGTTGCTGCAGTGCCTGTTGCTGCTGATGGTGCTGATGTTGATGCGGATGCTGATGCTGATGCTGATGCTGATGTGGCAGCTGTTGGTGTCCTTTGGGATTCGTTGAGATCGGCGGTGAAATGGAATGTGGACCTTCGGGCGTGAGCTGAAGACTGCTGAGGCTTTTGTAACTACAAAAAAGGAAGAAAAAATAAAAGAGAAGAGACTTCTTAAAAAGGCGCCGGATTTTCATGACAATAAACTCTTTTTTGAGTATTTTTCTCTAGAAATAAAAACGCACTTTCTCACCGAACGGTTTCAAGTTAAACGCTGAAAAAGGTAACCGAGGTACTTAC
This sequence comes from Conops quadrifasciatus, assembly GCA_949752815.1. Lineage (NCBI taxonomy): Eukaryota > Metazoa > Arthropoda > Insecta > Diptera > Conopidae > Conops > Conops quadrifasciatus. The sequence goes on from OX457077.1 coordinate 5,412,156, forward strand.
CGTATGTGAAAGAGAGGACTTTGCGGCTCCAGTCCGCAATCTTTGCTCATGACGCTCGCGCTCAGCGACAGGTTTCCGTTGAGTGCGTTGCTCGCATTGCTCGGCGGCAGATGGTTGCTGGGCGTGAGCACTTTTGCGGGCCCCCCCGACGAAAGTTGGTGATGATGATGGTTGTGGTGGTGGTGGTGGAGGTGCTGGTTGTGGTGGTGGTTGTTGTTGTTGTTATTGTTGTGTGCAGCGACCGCGGCCGCCGTTGATGTCACCACGGCGGCGGCTGTTGCGTGATGATGTTGATGCTGGTGCTGATGCGGCTGATGGTGGTGACTGCTGGCAACGTTTCCGTTGTTGTTGTTGTTGGCACCACCACCACCACCACCACCGGAGCCGTTCGTATTCTTCACATAGAGCTTCGGCAGCGTCGGACGTTGGCGCTTCTCCGGCAGTTTCTTGCCCGGAATCGTCTCGATCGGCGGCGGCACCGGCTTGATGTCTTCCTGTATATGGCTGTGATGATAATGGTTCACCACGGAATGGTGCTGGTGCTGGTGCTGGTGCTGGTGCTGGTGTTGCTGACTGGGATGATGATGGCTGTGCGACGGCGGCGGCGGCGCTGCAAGATGATGGTGATGATGATGATGGTTGTTGTTGTTGTTGTTGCTGTGATGACTGCTGCTGTTATGACTGCTGCTGTTTGTGTTTGTGTGTTTATTGGATTCTAAACTACTGTAATTGTTGTTGTTGTTGTTGTTGGTGCTGCTGCTGTTATTATTATTGCTATTGCTTATGTTATTGTCATTGTTGTTGTTGTTGTTATTGTGTGGTGAAACACCGCCACCCCCACCGCCCCCTTCGCCGCCCACTCTTATTAGACTGCAGTAGTTGCCGCTGCTGTCCGTGTGCTGCGATTTCATTGTCGGCGACTCGCAGATCGGCTCGAATCGCGTCAAACCTTTTGAAAGCGGCGTTAGGCCGCGCACGTAGTCGTAGATATGATCGATCTCATTGTACTCGTCGGCGATCTGCGCCGCATTAGCGGCGTTAGTCGCCGCTGCCGCCTGACTTTTGCTGTACGAATCGCAGCTGGCGCTTTTGCGCAGCACGTAGCCGCTCTCCAGCAGCGTGCCGCCACTGCCGGACGCAGTGAGGCCGCCGCCCAGCGCGGCTGATGGCAACATGACCACGGGCAACTTATTGCGACTGCTGAACTTCGAGTCCTTCTTCTCCTTTTCGGACAGTTTGAGGTCGACGATTTGCAGGCGATCGCGCGCGTCCGTCAGCAGTCGCAGCGCCTTGTCGAGGAAGCGCGTGTACTCGATGAAGTGCTCGAGCTGCTCCATGTTTTTGACGCGCTGCAGCTTGAGCTTGGCATTGAGCGGCACCGGCACGAGGTCGTTGTCCTTCTGCAGCGGCAGGGCGAAAATGCGGTCGATCTCGACGCAACCGAGCAGTCGCAGTTCGGGAACGAAGGGCTGTTTGAGGCCCTTGGGAGCGCTGCCATGGACTAATCTGTGAGAAAGGACGAAAGGAAGAGCGATACAGTAACAAATATCCATCTATCAATATCTCCAGACCTTCAAAAATGTGCCCGGTTACTCACCTCACGATAACCGGCATCCGCTTCATCAATAGGTTCTTCACCGAGTGCACGCCGCTGATGCTGTCCTCCTTGGCAATCGGTGAGAACTTCGCTTTGGCTTCGAGCGGCAAATTGATGATCTCGTCCTTGATGTTCCTGCACTGCAGGTACTTGCCGTTGTCGTTCATGGTCGTGAGCAGCTCGCCGGCGTGGATGGTGCGGTTCAGCTGGGCGCAGCGGAACGTCTCGCGCACCAGCACGCGCTGGTTGCGCCGCTTCGACAGCTCCAGCACGGTGTCGATGCAGCGCGTCGAGCGGCCATCTTCGCTGAGCAGCTCAAAGTAGCCGGTATAGGTCTCCGGTATGAGCACCTTGGCGCCGACGTTGGTCGGCTTGCGGCCCTCTTTGATCTTAATCGGTTGCGCCAAGATCTGGTACTTCTTGCCGGCGCTGAGGAAGAGTGCGGTGCTCTGCAGCGACGGCGCGGACAGCGTGGGCACGCCGAGGTTCTGATGCTGGCCCTTGACTATTTTCGCCACGGCCGGCAGCTGCTGCTTGGAAAAGTCGCGCAAGTACACCGGCGGCGTGTCGCCGAAACGAGAGGCGGCCAAGATTATTTGGCCGTCCGTGGCGGCCATGTCGCGACTGAAGAATGAAAGCAGTTTGATGCGCGCCAAGCTAACATTAATCGAGAGTAAATTTCATGGAGCAGGAATCGGCAGGATGTTGCGGTGTGGATGAGGAAGGCTTTGCGGTTCGCGGTCGGTTGAGTTTTCGGAGGCTGCAGCGGCTGCGGCTCCTGCTGAAGCTTCAGAGCAGCGGTTGTCCCTAAGCGCGTTTCTGGTTGTTGCTATTTTTGTGGAATGAGGTATACTATCAATGTGAAAGAGGAGGAGGTCCTTCTCTGCTGCTGCTGGCGTTGCGGCTGCGGCGTTGCCGTTGCAGAGATCGTTGTCGCTGCTGGCGGTAGCTGGTTTTGCTGTCGGCGTTGATGAAGAGGTGGCGGCTCTTTTGGACGCGGACGAGGCGGGGGAGGAGGAAGAGGTTAAATAGCGCGACGATGCTGCTACAGCGTGACTGAAAAACTGCATTCGGGGCCTGAAAATGATGATCGTGGGACGATGTGACGATGATGATGATGGATGATGATGATGATGATGTTGTAAGAATGCTGGAATTTAAACGTTGGCGTTGATGATGGCGTCTAAAAAGAGAGAAAAAGAAAAGGGAGCTTAGAAGGGTCTTTCTCTACAACTTTCTAATAAAATACGACAGCTACAAAACCCTCATTAACCCTTCGCACATTCTCAGATTCCTCACGGCCATGCAACATCCACCTAATGCCTAATTTTATTACCGAAATTTTTATATCGTGGTAGATCATGGATGGTGAAGGCCTATGACGAGCTTTCTGACGTATGTATGTACGGGTGCGCCATCTTTTATCTCGGTATGTGAATATTGAATAACTTTAAAAAAACAACACCCGATTTTCATATGTAAGGTATTTTTTTTTTTAAACTAGTCCTTTACAATTTTTTGGACAAGTTTTTGAATGCAACATCCGTCAAGTGGCCGCTGTTATTGGCCAAAGCAAAATGTGCCCTTTTTGCTGCGTTTGCTCCAACACTTTTTCGAGCATTACTATTTTTGGCGCATTATTTCGGTGCGATTCATGGTTATTGTACTGAATTGATGTTTCAAAAACATTTTTACTCAAGTCGAATCGTTTGATAAATGTTAAAGTTATTTCCTGTTTACATACCGACATAGAAGATGGCGCACCCGTTACTTTCTCAAGAGTATTTAAAATCAAATAAAGTAAGCAGAAAAACGGCAAATCTCGTTGGATTCGTTGTCGATTTAGTTGGCAGTCAACATAAAACGTGTTGGCCATAAAACCGAGGCCATTAAAAGTGGAAGCTAATGGGCGTGGTGGTGCTGCAATTAGTAGATAATCATCGCACAGAATTATACGTACATACGTACGATAGAACTTATGCTACGATAGAATGCTGCTCGTTGCAAGAAAAACACTAAAACAATAAAATCAACAGCGTTTCTCAGCAGCTCTGAACCCTTCTGAGGGCCATAAAATGACCAAAGACCATCTCACCAGTATCACTTTTTGAAAGACTAACTTTACTTATTTTGATGAGGCACATCATCAAAAATTCTGTAGCAGCCACAAAAAAAAAACAAACAGTCGTTTTTGCTCTCAAATGTTCGTTGAGTCGTTTTTTATCTAAACCTTTTAAAAGTTGTCTTATCTTTTTGGTAAAGCGTATGAGTGTTGTTGCTTTTTTTTTTTTGAGCATATTACTTCTCACGTGGTATGTGAGAATTTTCTTTTATTAACGCTTAAAAAACACCTTCAGGAAAGCGTGCGTGCGTGAGCAAAATGCTAAAATGTATGCTCTTTTTTTCGAATATTTCAAGAATTTCATGTTAAATATAGCGAGTATGCTTTTCAACAACAGTTGGTCAGCAACAACAAAAACAATACTAGCGACACTAACGACAACAACAGTGACAACCTTAACATAATGTTAACTGATTTGGTATATTTTTTTCTTTATGAAGAGCTATTAAAAAGAGCGTATTTAGTTGCGTTGCGTGCACAAAGTCTTGCATTGCATTGCGTTGCGTTGCGCTGTGGGTCGTGCCGCATCGTGGTTGCGCAACGAACACCAACAGACTGACTGACGATGCTTGTGATAAAATCGGATGAAACAATGGCTGCATTTTGTAGTATTCGTCGCACAAGTTTCAAGCACAAGAATAAAGGAAAGAAAGGAAAAAAATAAAAAAAAGGAAAAAAAAATCCTCCCAAAATGGTTTTATTTTTGACAACTTTTAAAACCTCAATTCTAAGTTATTTATATATTTATTATAGATATCTTCTTTTTGAAAATGTGTAAAAACGCGGTCTTTGGTATTTTAAACTTTTTTTTTTTAAACTATCGTCTTGGATATAAATTTGGGTAAAATTCCATAAATTAAATTTTATAACGATTTCTAAAAACTTGAAAAGTCGACTACTTTTTAAATTTTTGCAAAAAAATAAAATTTCGTTAATATTAAGTGCATTCAATTCAATTAAAAAAATTGTCAGATTTTTCTAAAAAAGAAAAGAAGTATTTTCAATAACATTTTTTAAATGTTTAAAGAGAAAAAAAGAATTTCATTAAAATGAAATAATTTAAATTTCATAAAATTTGAGAAATTTCTAAAAAACTGAAAGTATTTCCAATAGCATTTTTTAAAGAAATATAGAAAAAAAATTAAAGTTCCGAAAACATCAATAATTTAAATTTCATAAAATTTGAGAATTCTAAAAAAACTAAAAGTATTTCCAATAATATTTTTTAAGAGAAATAAATGAAAAAATTAAATTCCGTTAAAATTAAATACATAAATTTAATTTTATAAAATTCGAGAAATTTCTTAAAAATTTAAAGTATTTCCAATAACATTTTTTAAAAGAAAAAAAGAAAAAAATTAAATTCCGGTAAAATTCAATAATTTAAATTTTATAAAATATGAGAAATTTCTACAAAATTGAAAGTATTTTCAATAACATTTTTTTAAACTTAACAACAACACTTTAAAAAAAATTAAATTCAATTTCGTTAAAATAAAATGTTATAAAATTTTCCGAAATTTCCTAAAAATTGAAAGTATTTTTAATAATGCTTTTTTAAACGATTAAAGAAAAAATTCAATTTCAGTAAAATATCGTATTCGTTTTTATTATTTTTAATTTTCGTTTCTTATTATTCTTAATTCTTTTTAAGGGTTTTCTTAAAGAATTCTTAAGAAAATTTAAGAATACATCATTTATTAAACAATTTTATTTTTTCTTACCGCCAGGATTAAAAGTTTTTTAAATTCCAAATTCTAGAACTCAAATAGGTATAATGAGACAAACAACAACAACAATAACAAAGCCACCAACTTCTTAAGCTCTCGTGAATAATTTATCACAAAAAGTAAGCAAAAGAGATTTTCAAGATGACTGAAGTAAAGAAGAATGGAAAGAAGGAAAAAAGGGAGGAAGTAAGGAAGGAAGGAAGGAAGGAAGGGTGCGGGAGGTGAAAGTGGTAGAAAAGTACGGGGGTAAAGTTAAGAAGCACAAGCAAAAGGGTCGGTCGGCGGGCTTAAGAAAATTAAATGAATATTTCTTTGTTTGTTGGTTTTCTTTCAGACGCTTTCTGCCGCTTTTCATAAACATTCAGTAACAAAAGATTATTTTTTGCCTTCCCTCAACACGCCCCCACTCCCCCACAACCCCCTCCCGCCACCCTTCCGCCGCTCACTTTCGCAGAAAACCAGAGAACAACCATACGAACAACCATAACGTAATGCGACGTAACGAGCTGAGTGTCTGCTAAAGTAATCAAAAGTGCTAGAAACGACATAATAAGTCCCTAAAGAAGCGACCTAAACGGCAAGCGAGCGGTATCCTTCGGCCGTTGGTTGATCATATACAGCTCTAATGACCGTAGGCGTTGGTGAAAGAAAGCAAACAGCAACAACAACACCAACAACGACAATCATCATAGCAAAATGATGAAGAAACGCAAAAACAAAAACCAAAACCAAAACGTTTAGTTGCTTTAAAGTCGCATTCGGTTTCAAATTCGAGGACCATGATTAATGCCGGTACATGTTGACTTTTTCTCTGCTCCTTTTTTCTGCTCCTTTTTCTAGTTTTTAATAGCTGACGTTTTATGCTTGCTTGCTTGCTTGGGTTGTTGTTGTTGTTTTTGTTTTGTTTTGTTTAGTCTCTTTAGTCTTCCTTTTTTTTTTTTCTTGTTCTTTTCAGTTTCAGCTTCGTGCTCTTTGAATTGCAAACAAAGCCAGCATGCGCCGCCACCCACACGCGTCGCTCTTTTTGAGCTCGCTGCACTCAACGCACTCGCTGCACTTCTCCCAGGAACAGAGAAGAGTATAGAGGCCAGTGCTACGTCAAGAGGATAAATATGGCAAGAAAAAAACGCGGCACAAGAAATGGCAAAAATATCTATAAGAAGGATACCTAAAGAGGTTTAAGTGTGGCGAAACGAACTCGCCTCGACTGAGAAAGTCCAGAAACTCATTTCTGGATCTCGCCTGAACTGAAAAATCATGACTCGAATCGTCTCGTGATTTCTTCTCGACTGAGAAAGTACTGTCTCGTCTCAGCTTCTTCCTCGTAACTACACAGTCACAAACTTGTCACGACTCTGTTCTCATCTCGTTATGTAATCTCGACTCTATTCTCATATCGTTATATAATCTCGATTCGGTCTCTTTCGGTGTCTTAATCTCGTGATCTTAGTCTGACTGAAAATGCTGCGTCTCGTTACGCTACGATATCGTCTCGATTGGTAAAGTCTGTCTTGATTTCGAGACATCAGACATCATATCGTTCAGTAGAAGCTTCTTTATCATAGTTTACGGTTGTTGTCTCGGCTAAAAAACTGCTGTTTCGTTTCGGGCTGTTGTCTCGACTAAAGAAGATTGCCTCGTTTTTGGAACTAAAGACGATATCGAGCAGTTATGTCTCGTGCGCAGCACTAGAAATGCGTATACGAGGTTCTCTATTTTAATTGTTGTTGTTGTTGTTGTTGTTGCTGCTCCCTTTTCCTGTTGCTGCTGGAATATAATACCTTGAAGTTGTTGCAGTTGTTGTTGTTATTGGTCTTCTCACAACATGCTCCACCACAATGTTCTTTTGACTCAACTGCCTCTTCCTCTTCTTTTTTTTCTACTTCTTCTTCTTCTTCTTTCTCTTCTTCTTTTTCTTTTTCTTCCTGTCGTAGGAGAGAACGCATTTTGCTTTAACCCTTTAAAGTTTTCGTTTGCTTCTTGTTCTTCCTTATGCCTTTACAATCATTTTCACACATTGTAATTCTGAGTACCTTTTAACCTGGCACCTCTCCCCCCCCCCCCCTCCCCCTCCCCTTCATCACCGTCCCATTTCTTTTGTGTTCGCGTACAAACATCGTCATCGTCACCGAATACGTTGTGTTGTGTCCTCGCATTAGTGTCGTTTTTGTTGCTGCTTGTTGGTGGCGGCTGGTGGCGGCTGTTGTTGGTGTCGTTGTTGTTTATCCTCATCCTTCTTTTTGCTGTTGTTTTTGCAACTTCCTCGACTCATTTTTCATAAAATGTAGATACCTTGTAAGTCGTTTTTTTTGTTGGTCTCTCAAGAGCTGCGGTAAGTATTCAACATGTGTTCCTGATCATGATGATCATGATGATGATGATGATGATGATGACTTTTGTAAGGGTTCATTTGGTGCCATTGTTGGAACACTTATTGTTGTTGTTGTTACTTACTTAAGGCGTTCTTATTAAGGAGAACGCTCTGCTCCTTTTGGTTGTCATGTTGTTTATTTTGACAGCTGGCAGATGCAACAGGATGTTTTGGCAAAAAAAAAAAAAAAGAAGCATTTCTCTTCTTCTTCTTTTTTAATCTTCCCCCTGCAGCAATATTTGGTGCGGTTTATATTTCTCGGCTCAAACTGTTTACTTTTTTCGATATACTTTTTTCGCCTTCACATAATTTCACTGAATTTCGTGTGAAAAGTTTAGGCGAGTAAGAAATTTCTGTCCCTTTTCTTTTTTTTCTTTTAAATTCATATTTTATTAACGAGCCTTTCCTTATCTTTGGTCTTCCGGGTGGGCGTGCGTGCGTTTAACCGTTATAAGCCAAACGCTCCAACCAACCGACCTCAAGCCGCAGTTGCTATAAAAAGCAGCGTTTCCTCTTCATTACGTGTCGCTGTCGCTGTTGCTGTCACAGTCTTTGTCACAGCCTTTGTCACTGTCCTTCTCGCCGCTCTGCCTTTCTGTCTCACAATGACCACATCACGTCCACACGGTACAGCTATTTTTCATGCCCTTTTTTCATTCGCACAAAAACCTTTTGTTACCTAATTCTTAAGTCATGAAATTTCAAGCTTCATGCTTTTGCTCATGCTTGCTTTACTCTATCGATTACGAATTCTTCCCTTCAGAACGATCAATTTCGAATGCTTAAAGCGATCGACAATTATCGATCGACAACGGGCGAAGAGAGAGGAAGAGAGAGAGAGAGAGGAACAACAGAAGAAAGGAAAAAAAGAACCTCCTCGTCGTTAAAAGATTTTCGTTAACCTCATTTTGTTCGTCATTTTGACGAATTTGAAGAAGTGTTGGTGGCAAAGAGGACAGCGACAGCGACAGTGACAGCGACGACAACGACGCCGACGCCGACGACGGCGACTGACAACTGACTTGCATTCAAATTATGTTGCTTCCTGTTTGTTCTAAGAAATTAATTAAAAAAATTAATAAGAAATAAAGTTTGTGAATTCTTCTTTTGAAGCGCAATGGCATTGATGCTGTTGTTGTTGTTGTTGTTTTAGATGATGATTAACCAGCTAGCTTGGCTTTGCTTAAGGATCAGCAGAAGAAGAAAAAAAAATAAAGGAAAAACTTCGATATTGTCGTTGTTCTGTTGTTCTGCGGTTTGCTATAATTTATTAGGTTTTTACCTCTGGTTTTTTTTGCTTTATTTTATTTGATTATTACTTTGTCTACTTTTGGTTGGTTGTTTATTCGTTACGTTTATCGCATGCTAAGCGTTATGAATTAATTCAGTTTATTTCTTGGTCGGTTGATGGTTTTGTTTAGTTAAAAGGTTGATTGGTTTGAGGATCGTTTGGGGTTGTTTTATTTCGGTTTTAGTTGGTCTGTTTTTTGTTCTTCAAGTGTCTTTTAATTATTTACTTCTGCTGTTCTTTCGTTAGTCGTTACGATATACTGAATTAATAGACATTTTCATGAAATTATTTTAGAATTTATTAACTTTTTCATAGATTTTTGTCAAGATACGTTAAATAATGCCGCTATGAAACCTCTTTCCAAACTGTGTCCTTCAGAAAAATAGGCATTTTTCCTTATTCATTATTCAGTGTACATAAATTTCATTACTCAATGAAATTATATAAAAATATTTCAAAATATTTTCATAAAAATAAAGAAAATGTAGTGAGATTCTACTAAATCTTCATAAAAAACTTGATTACATTTTTATTATTTGCTACTCTCGTATGCTAATTTCCGTTTTTCTCCCAAAACTACTATTCGTTTATAATTCAGATTAATTTTTTCTACTTTAGCATCGTTACGTAAAGTATGTTTTTCATTCTTCAATTACGTTTTTATTCTACATTCAGTGATTATTTTTATTTAAAAGCACAACTTTATTAACGTTTATAAATTTTTTCGTTTTTATTATTTATTCTCTTCATTCAGTGTATGTTGATTGAATGTTTTACTGATGGATAAAAAGGTTTTTTGTCGTTGGTTATTTGATCTGTTGATTGCTTTATTGGTTAAGAGACTTGATTTTTCAGTTGACAGGGATTTATTAGTTCTTCAATTTGTTTCTGGCTGTTGGCGAAGTGGTTAATTGTTTGCATAGATCTTGATTAGTTGAAAGTTATGGCCCGTTCTTTTTATGGGCCCGAAAGTTTTTTATTACTTGTTCATTGTTCTTGATTCGGTCGGCAGGATTGGTTTGGTTTACTTTAATTTAATTAGTCCTGGGTTTGGTTGTACGATTAGTTTAAGAGTAAATTGAATGTTGGAAATATCTGGACTGATCTTTGTTCAATTCGATTGAAAGCTTTGTGTTCCGTTCGGGACAGCTCTTCAAGATTGTGTTAACCGCCTTCATGTGATCCTCAAGGAAACTTTGTTTCATGAATGAAAAATCAGGCATATAAAAAATAAAGAATATACAAAAATATAATTGCAGAAAAACTTAAAAATCAATGTTTGTAGAAAACATTTGTACTCGATTGTCTAGCATTGATGAATAATTTATTTTTACTTTGAAATGCAGCATGATTAACGATTACGTTTTTTTTAAAAAAAAACAAAACCTCATCGAAAGTAATTTACATTTTAATTGCATACAAAAACCCGCAAATGCGTCACTAAAGGAAAATTACTCAATTCAACTGAACTCAACTGAACTTTAATGTCTTATTAATTAATCATCACAACAATAATGATCGTCAACGTTATTAAATGGAATCGGAATTTAATTTTGATCTCATTAAAAGCAAGAAAGTTTCCAATCAAGCAAATTTACGATATAATAAAATGAAAAGAAATGCACAAATATTTCTCTTCGTTGATGAGAACACAAAAGACTTAAGCCGCAAACTTTATTAACAATGCGTACGAATGTATCGAAATCATTAACTATTTTATTAAATAATTATTTTTCTTCACATTTTCAGCAAAACTTACGCTTCTTTATTTATAATTTGTTGATCTCTCCTGATTTGAGTTTTTTTCGGCTTTTCTGTTTCTGTTTTCGTTTGTTTTGTACTTTTCCTTTTTTAATACGATATATTTAAAATTTATTGTTTATTGGTTTATTTGTTTTTGTTGTATTGTATTGTGTTGTGATGACCAAATTCCAACACAAAAAAGTGATTTTTTCATCATTCACGCTTAAAACTAATGTAATACTTTCGCTTCTGGACACCGACGCATGAATAAAAAAAAAACTCACATTCGCCAAAATTTAAACACTTTCACAAAACACGATAAATAATTTTTTTTTCACTTCATTTTCGTAATTTCTTCGATGATTTCATTTGAACATTTTTCTGAATTCGTATTTTTTACGAAAAATACTTTCAATTAAAATCCATGCAAATTTCACCGCGTACGACGAAAAATATTCAAATTATTTTATAACTTTTCTTAAAACCTTTCATTTCATTTTATTGATTATTAATCTTTAATGATTCTTCACAATAGCAAAAACACTTTCCAGCGAATGAATTGATGCGAATGCTTTTGTCGACCGAGCGCGTTTGTCGCGTCTAAAGACTGATTTTCAAACGTACTGCTGCGACGACCACGCAACCACGATCGTCAACCGCTTAAATGAAATGGATTCTGATCAGTTGGGGACAATGAGCGAGAGTTAACTTCGCTTAACTCGCATACAAGAAGCATTAAAGAATCGAAGGAAGAGGAAGAACAAGGAAAAGAAGAGGAAGAAAACTGATTGAGTAGAGTAACAGATGAAAGGCCGGTCGAGGGCACGGCTACGTACGAGCGAGTGAGTGAACGCTTTGATCGTCTTGATCGTTCTCGTTTTCTTTGAACCAAAAATTTGTAGCAGTAGAAAATGAGGAAGACGTAGCTTGAAAAAAAGAAGAAGAAGAAGAACAGCAACTGCAACAACAACCACAAGAAAGAACAAGAATCGGTGGTGATATTTGCAACAAAAAAAGATAATCGATGAAGCACACACAAAAAGCGTGTAAGTAACAGAACAGAGAAAATGTCATTAATTCATTCTCGTTTTCACTAACTTTCAACTCGTGCACTCTTTTGACGTAACGCAGCTGTTGTTGGTGGTCACTGTTACTGTTAAGAGAATGCTTTATACATCGACAATAATGCTGCTGAAATGTTACTGTTGAGATAAATCTGTTAAGAGGATTATGTTAAAGTGTTACTGTTAAAATGAAGCTTTTAAGAAGGTTCTACGAGTACTAGGAAAGTAGACGAACCTACTGGTAAAGTAATAATACTCGTAGTTTCAACATAATAATGCTAGCGATTATGTAACTAAAAACAGAAACAGTTAAGATCTTCCTGTTTTGATTGTTAAGATCTTTCTGTTCAATGAAACTAATAAGTTTCAAACCAATAACTGTTAAGACGATATTGGCAAATCGAGCTTCAAAATCCTTTAAAAAACGTAACAGGATCCTGGTGACAAAGTAGGTATATACTGTTTAATGACAAGCTGTTAAGACGACTATGTTATTAAAAACGATACTGTTTAATGATCATTAATACACGAAGATAATACTTTTAGCATCATAACATTTAACTTTTAACATCGTAAGAAGACTATGTTCTTCTTAAAAGAACGTCTTACGACGTTACTGTTAAGGCCTTACACGGTCCTGGTGACAGTAAATAAATGTTAAATGTTAAATAAATGTTATTAAATTTAAAATGTTGTTAAACAAATGTTATTAAAGACGATACTGTTTACTGATAATTAATTAGAAAGATACACGGAGATAATACTTTTAACATCATAATGTTAAGAAGACTATATTCTTCTTAGAAGAAAAACCTGAGCCTTTACTGTTAAGACAATACACAGTCCTGGTAACAAAATACTGTTAAAGAAATGATAACAATGACCTCTCTGTTACGGCGATATCTCTGTCAAAACAACTAAACAGTTAACGCGAACATCTTTTCTAAACAGTATTTCTTTCTGTTAAAAGGGTACTGTTCAGACTGTTAACACGGTTATGACGGTGCTGTTAAGATGATGCTCTTAAAATGATGCTGTTAAGATGACGACAATTAAAAACTTTAATTTTTATTGCTTTATAAAAGTAGACAAGTAGAAATTCAATTACTAAAGTTAACGTAAGACTTAGTATTCTAAAAAATAATTAAACACTTACCAGATTTTTAGTTTCTTGCTTTTGCTGTTGTTGTTGCTGTTGCTGTCGCCGTTTGTTGGAGGAAGGTCGTTGAGACGATGTCGATGAACTGAAATAAAAAGAAATGAATTATATTAGGTTGAATTTAAAGATTAAAAAGACCGATTAGAAATTTTTAAGAAACCGTAAGTACTTTTAAAAGCTCTACAAACTTTATAACCTGATAATTGATATTGTTTCTTGTTTTGTTTAATCCATGAATTAAAAATAAAAATAAAAATAAAAATAAAGTTAATATAAAAGAAGAAAAAAAATTAGAAAAGGCTTAGAAGAAATGCAAAATGTATCATTTCAGCCAGATAAAGACACTGACAAAAAACAAATGAAAAATTGAAAAAATTAAAAACAAGAAAAACTAGAAAAAAAAAAACAAACGAAACAAGCAAGAATTTTTCACTGTTTATTCGTTTTTTATTTTTAAAATAGTCATTGTTTGTTACAAAAAGGTTTAAATGCTGGGTAAAGGGGCAGGGGCGGGGGCGGGGGATTGCTTGGGTGTAGAAGGGCTTTACGATAACCTACGAGTTATTTTATTGCATTACATTTTTTCAATTTATATATTTTCTTTTTCGAGCTGTCGCTCCAGTAAAATGTTTAGAAATTTAAAAGTAACCAAAAAAGCAACCAAAGAAAAGAAAGAAAATTTTGAAATTGAATAGAAAAAAAAAACGGAATTCGTGTTGCCGACAAAACACGGCAAACACTCAAGTTATTGTTCTGAAAAGTTTATTGTGTTGCTCATGCGCAAGTGACGGATTTTGTTGTTGTTGTTGTTGTTGTTGATTTTTCGTTTGTTCAAAATGTTTCTTTTGTTTAAGCAAAAAAAACAACAAAACAAAACACAAAAAACAAAACAGAGCTTGTGCTTGTTTTATGCGGCAGCATGAACGTGCCATAAAAAATCTGTCTGTCGGCTCTGTTGACAATCTTTTGATCTCGTTGTTGTTGTTGTTGTTGTTGTTGTTGTAGGGTCGGCGGCCCAATCCCTTCGTTCATTGTTCGCAACTTATCAAAAGCCTTTTAAATACAATTTTCAATACTCTTTTACTCTAACAATTTTTCTCCCATTGTTGTTGTTGTTGTTGTTGTTGTTGCTTGGTGGTGGTGTTGTTGTTGTTATATTTCAAATTTTCAATTCACTAAAATTTATTCACAGCAAATCGTTTATGAATCATTGACGAAAACTTCTGCACTTTCTTTGTTTTCATTCTCGCTCTTTTTCTTGTTACATTTTAAACTTAGTTTTATTAAAAAAAGTGATAAAAAGTAACACTAAATTTTTCTGGAATTTAATTTTTTAACTTAACTTAAAAAAGTTATAGTTAAACTTAAAAAAAATAAGAGTTAAAGTTAAAGAGTTAAAGTTAAAAGTCGAAGTTAAGTTGATAAAAAAGTGCTTTATCAACTTTTATTTAGTAAATGCTTTAGTTTCGAAGACAATTTCTTCACCGCTGACGACAATTCCGTCATTGTTTCATGTCTTTGTGTCTCAGTGACGACGACAATCTGACCATTTGTTTCCGATTCTAAGCGTTAATTCGTATCGATTAATGTTAGCGCACGTTTCAGGCACGAATGCACGAAATGTCATGCATGACACGTTTTTCAAAGGACATAAACTTTCTAAGAGTTCATAACGATTGTATGCAATTACTATAATGTTTGTGCGTGTGGGCGTGTATGTATGTATGTATGTAAGTATGTACGTATGTATATATGTATGTATGTATGTATGTATGTATGTATGTATGTATGGATGTATTCTTGTTCTGAGACAACGCAAACGTCATTCAATTCGTTTAACATTTTTCTGCGGAAAGATCTTTTCATGATTGATTATAAAAGGTTTTGGGTTAATGTTTATGCTTATTATTGTTGTTGCTGTTGTTGCTGTTGTTGTTTTATTTATGTTGCATTCGTCAGTTCTGGCGAATGCTTTTGTGTTTGTTTCATTTCGATCGAAACTTTTTCTTCAGTTCTTGCAATTTCTCAAACCATCTCGTGTCGGTCGACTCAACTCAATTCTCAGCATAACTCAGCTGAAGTCATGATTGATGCCGATGCTGATGATGTTGATGGTGATGGTGATGATGATGCCGATGCTGAGAAACAAAGAAACTAATTTTCAGCTTTTTTTTTTGGGGCATTTTCGAGTTTCTCATACCAAACAGGATATGAGGACAAGTATAACAACAACAACAACAACAACAACAACAACTATAACAACAACGGCAACAGCACGAAAAGAGCAACAACAAAGTCCACAACAACAAAAATATCTATAAATATTAAACTAAAGAATAAATAAAGTACAAAAACCGAAAACGGTTGAATGAACCTTTCGTTCGCCGACTGAGTTGAACAATGCGCGGGGCTGAGTAGTACGTGGGCGTGGCAGTGATGCAAGTATGAGGGAAAAATGAAGTACAAACATAATTTACTGCACAAAAACAAGAATAAACCGAAGGAGATCGTTTTCATTCTTCTTCTAATGAAAAGAATTTCAAGAAAGCTTCGTCTTTTATTTTCTTTTCAAAAGAAATTTGTTAAAAATCTTAAAACGACTAAAGAAAACCAAACGTCACGAAATGACGAATCGACGAACCGACGAACCGACGAACCGACCAAACAACGTAACACGTTACGTGAGGGACATTCTTTTTGGGCGACAGATTTTTCGAAAGAGATTAATTGCATTTTTTTTACAGTTTTACGTTCTTTGGAAATTTATTCTATTCTCTTTTAAGAGTTTTTTTATTCTTTGCTTCTTCTTCTTCTTCTTCTTCTTCTTTTGATAATTTTTTAAAAATTTTTTTATTACATTTTTTATATCCTTTAATAATACTCGTAGATATTTCTCTTTTTGTAATAAATTGTTTACGTTTGTTCTTTCGTTGCTATTTTTGTCGAGATTTGGCACCGATCTCGATCTCGGCTCTCGTCTCGACTGAATAGCTCGGTCTCGTTTAGACTGCAAACAATATTCTGTCGACGCATTTCGTTATTTTTTCTCCTTCTTGGCCATCAACGCGACTGGAGAAAGAAACACTGTCTCGTTCTCGGTTTTCGTCTCGATGAGAATGCTTTGGTTGCGTTGCTATTTTTTCTTTTGTCTTGTTGTTGTTGTTGTTAGTTCCTTCCTTTGCTCGAATGGAATACGTTTCATAAACACTTTGGTCTTTGCTTCTGTACGCGGTTAGTGCTCTTTCACGGCACGCTTGTCACCATCGTCGTTCTTACACCAAAGAATACCAAAGTATTTTGTATTCCGCGGACAAAATCATTCTTTAATTTTACACAAAAGTGCGCATAATTGCATATTTATTCATTTGTGGCAAAAAAACATGGCAACATTAAAATTGATAAAACCGACTGACTGTGATTTTGTTTAAAAAAAAAGCAACTTCGAAAAGAAATTCTGAAAGAAATTTTGTCGCGGCCTGACAAAACACTTTAAAGCAGAGAAAAATTGGCAGGCAGAGAGAAGGCAGGAGAGAGAGAGAGAGAGAGTAAGGAAGAATGAAGTAGAAAAAGAATGGAACAAACTCTTACGGTACAAGTGTCAAGACGCACTGAAGACGACAGCTCGAAACCAGACAAAACGTTTTTAGAATTTTTCATTTCTTTGATAAAGAAACGTTGAATAATCACCAGCGTACGATCAACAGCGGCACGAGTATAGTTTTTTTGTGTTCATGTTTGTATGTGTGTGTGTGTGTCATGCATTTATACGTTTGTATGTTTGGCATCAATATTCTTTGGTCAAGTGTTTTATGCGTCTTGACGTCTCTGACTTAAGAAGAATTAAAGTTCGTGGCCGCGAAGTGAGTTTAAAAATTTCCCCGTTGTTGTTGTTGTTATTTATGCTGTTGGAATGAAGGGGAAGGGGGGCGGGGGGCCGTTGAGGAATGGAGCTGAAGGCGGTAAGCTGAAATTTCGGAACCGATAAGTTCTTGATGGAAGTGTATAGTATGTACTTTTTATAGTCTTAATTAAGCCGTGATGCGCATAAAAAGGGCCTTTACCACCCCCCCCCCCCCTCCTACCACCTTCCCCCCCTACCACCTTCCCTCCTTTATTGCGTTTGCGATTGAATGATTTTGCTGCAGTCTTCACAGAGGCTTCAATTGTTCCTCTCGTTCTTTCGTGCGGTCCGTTCGTTCATATTTTGAGCCCTTATTTTTTGTTCGTTAGTTATTCGTTCTTTTTTTCGTTAGTTCTTTTTTTCTCGTTAGTGTTCTTTCGTTAGTTGTTTTTTTTCTCGTTAGTGTTTTTTATCTTTAATGATTTTTCGTTAGTTGGTTTTTTCGTTAGTGTTTTTCTCGTTAGTTTTTTTTCTCTTTAATGATTTTTCGTTAGTTGGTTTTTTGTCGTTAGTGTTTTTTTGTTACTTATTTTTCGTTGGTTATTTTTTGCTATATTGTTGCCGTTTTTTTTTAACGAACTCGAACTCGTTCGTTTGTACGAACCTTTTCGATGGAAAAAAGTAGGCGGTTACCGCTTGACGCTTTCTCATGGTGCATCGCGATGACGAAGACCACTCGATACTTCGAATCGTCTTCATTTTATCAAATTTTATCATGCCTCAAAAAATTTTTTTTTCTAAAAAGATATCAATCTCTGCATTTTTTTTGTTGCTGTTGTTTTTCGTTGTTATTGACGTTTACGCAAAAAAGGCGAAAGAGCGGATACTTCTTCTTTAATGTTTTAAAGTATCACGTTGTTGTATTTCCTTTTAATTTTTAATTCACTTTTTTTTTAGCTGAATTTGCTTTAAAGTTATTGCAGTTGTTGTTGTTGTTGTTGTTGTTTTCCGATTGTTTAGTTGGTGCTGGTGCACCTCGTTTATCATTTTTGATGGACGCTCGTGGACACGTTTCTAATTTTATGGCCGCCCCCTTTTCGTTGCTTCTCATGCTCGCCAGACGGTTGACGCGTTGGCGCGCACTAGAAGTGCGTTCTTTGAAGTGTGCGCAGTTCCGCTGGTAGAGGTTTTTGTTTTTTGTAAATAATTTTTTACTGACAATTATATTGTTTTTGTTGTTGCCTTATCACCCAAATCTCTTGCTAACTGCAGTTCTGAGATTTTCTTTAGCGTCTTCTTTAATGACAGAGATTAATGATATGTAAAGTGTTATCCAAAAGTACCTTTAGGATGTTGAAAGAGAATACATTGTCAAAATGCAGTTATGTTTTTTGTCAATTTTTCTGTTATTTCTAATCTCAAATGATAGACAAATAATGTGCATGAGAAAAAATGTACGCTGAGCGTGTAAGGTATTGAAATTTCTTTTGAAAATCAATGTTCTTGGAAAAGTATCCTTTGTAAATTATGTGATTTCACGTCGTTTTCAAGAATTGAAGAATTGATGTCTCTAAACGTGGTGGTGGTGGGCATTTGGCAGACGTGCATAATTGTCATAGGTAGCACCTTCATAATTAACTAAAAAAACTAATAAAATTAGAAACAGTTTGTCTTCTTTTTAAAAAGAACTTCCTACAGCCTCTTTTGGACAACCTTATACGTATGTATATGAACTTTTAGCAGCGTGAGATAGACATAAATTCAATTGCTTTTCTCAAAATTAAAGACAGCTGTTGTTGTTGTTGTTCTTCTTCTTGTTTTCCTACGATTATTTAACCGACAATTATCACTGTTTATCACTAATAATCATCATTAATGTGTACGTTATTAACGCGTGTGTTAAAAAAAGCTTCTTCAAAAGTCTCTTCGAAGCGTGAATAAACAGAAAATGTCACGAATAAATTGAAAGGATTACATTATGTATGTATGCGAATATACTCGTACATATGAGCGTGTCTATGTGTATGTATTTGAGCTAAGTGCATTGTGCTGTTTTGCTTTTTGGTTAATCTTTTGCAAAGTGGGTCAATCATGTCTCCAAGTGATTTATGGTATAAAACAAAAACAAAAAACAACACAAAAAAAATAAATAAAAATACATACATCAGCGCGTGACTCAATCGAAATTCGTTCGCTTAAGTTCTAAAGAAAAAGAGCGGATATTTCAAAAGGAATTTTATTTATGAGTTCTTGAAGGTAAGCGCTTGGCAGGAGGATGATGATTCAGGCCAAAAAAACCATACAGACCACGGATGCGGATGGTATTGTTGTTGTTGGTTGCTTCCATGAGTATGAGTATTAAGTATTTAGTAACAAAACTTGTATTTTTCTGTTTGATTTTGTTCGTTTCTTTAGTCTTTTGTTTTTTGTGTTTGTGCAAAGAATGTGAACGATTTGATAATAATAATTCAGTAATGAAATAAAGATACACAGTAAATATTTAAGATTTCATAAAATTCTAAGCCTCCCCTCCCCCGCGCCCCTGCGTTCATTGTCTTTCCCCGCAGCAACAACACTTGAGCATTGACGATTGAGTTTATTGAAGTGTCGCGTTATTGTCATCGCGTATGCGTCGCTTCGCAACCACAAAAGTGCCAACCTTCGAGTGCAATTTTCCAGTAATCACACGAGACGACCCATAAAAGGTCTTGCCGTTGCCTTGATGCAGCCAACAGCTGTCATTGTTCTCGCATGTACCAGCCCAAAAAGCGATTATCGCGATATCGTCAGCAGGCAGAAGCGTCCTCAGCGGCGATACAGCGACCGTAGTCGCTATACGAACCTTTGTGAAACGCAAATCGAACCATTCCGAAACGAATCGAACCAAGAACATTTAGCTCATTTATTCAAAGGTTTCTTCAAATCGAACGAAGAACAACAACGCCGTCTTCGCGGCGAGTTGACTTCGAGGCAGCTTTTGTTACCTTTGGCGTTGCAGTGAGATGTACCATCTTCGGCAGCAGCTGGACCAAAAGACAAGCTCAGCCTTCGATATATTGCGCTCTTTTTTTGCGGAACATTTACTGCGAAATCGTGAAACGTGAGAGTCGCGTCTTTTTTGCCGTTTTTGAGCGAGAAAACAAAATATTATAATAAAAATAAAAGGTACCTTCTCAGCAACATCAGGAAGAGAAAAAACAAGAAGAAGAAGTCGAAGAAGAAGAAGAAGAAGTGGCAAACGAAGCAGAAGAAGAAGAGGTAACAGTGCCGAAGGCATCCTCAGGTTGCTCCCATTTAAAATGTTTCTACCATTTTCGAGCATTATAATGATTTTTTTGTTTTCTTGACATTTTCGAAGGGTACGTTGTCGTTCTTCTTCTTATTCTTACGAATTTTTATTCTTATTATTATTATTACTATACAACAATAGTAATGTTCTAAATGGCATCTGCCATGATGCTAAAATCATGATTGTGTCGCCCCTTTTTTGGACGAACGGCGAGCAGCGAACGCCAAACGCAAATTCGAAACGAGACTGCAGAGAGTCTTCTAATGACACTTTCTCGTAAGCGTGTTGTCTTCTCTGTTCTTTATGGAACAAAGACCAAAGTGTGATGATATCTTTTGAGGATGATAGGTACCATGTGTACCATAAAAACCTCATGCAACCAACAGAAAAGCGTCTAAATGTTTAATAAAAAGTACCTAATAAAAATTTACTTTTTACCTTTTTTAAAAATTTAACGAAAATTTTAAATTATATAGAATTTAGAGCCACCGTCTCTATTTGTCTGACATTGCAGGTTAGAAAAAAGTAAAAGTGGTACGAAGCTAGCCTGGCGTTTGACAGATATTCTCATTGAACATCGTAAAGCAACTTTTGTATAAATGTATATAACTTGAAATTGTCGAGATATCATGCATTGCAAGCATTATTAATTAGTAATTACGCGGTTTCTTTGCTTCCTTTTTTTACAAATGAAAGCCACTTTTGTTGAATATTAATAAAATCAACAGATTGAGGTTTTCTCGTTGGTTCGTTGGTTGGTTTGTCCATCATTAAAATTTTGCATAATTTAAAACCATCTGAGAGTTTTTCCTCGCAAGTGCTCCCTGACAAAACAATCCACTACGGCTGTAAAACATTACAACAACAACAAAAGCTACTAAAACTACAGAAACATTAATGTTAGTCTTCCAAAAAAAAAACAAAGAAAGATTGAATAAAGAAAGAACGAATTGAAGTGCGATGACGCGAGCTCGAGCAAGATTTATTTTCATTTTATATTTAACATGGATTCGCTATCGCTATCGCTAACGTTATCGAAACGTCTTTCGTTTTAGATGCTTTTTAGTAACAGACGAAACACTAGAAGCAGCAACAGCATCAACAGCATCAACAGCCAGAGCATCAGTAAAAACAATTCAAGTAATCAGTTGCTATCGCTGCTACCGCTACCGCTGCTGCTTTCATGGCTTCTGCTGTTATTTATTTTCCATTGTCATCAACAACAACAACAATGGTCTTATTGCCCCTCCCTCCCTTCCTTCCCGTCCGTCCGCTTCACAATCGTTGATTTCGAAATCCATTCTTGTTCCTTTTTGATGCCGAAGCTAATTCGTTGTTTATGTTTTTTCTCTAGATTTTGGATTCTCTTTAACGATTTTGCTCCCTCGATTCTTCTTCTCCACCCATCCAAACTGCGTATCCGCCCGCCCGACCGACCGCCCTCACATTATTTCTAAAAGCAGAATTAGTAATTTCTAGTCAGGTTTTCGAGATATCCTGCTGTTGGTGTGCAAGATATATATTTTTTTCATTTAATGTATATTACATCATGTTGCTTTTTTGCAATACAAAGTGTCGAAGGGACAAAAACAACAACAACAACAACAACAACAACAACAACAACACCAACAACAACAAGCACAACACCAACAACAACAACAATAAAAATAGCAATAGTTATTGACAGAGAGACAGAGTTTCTTATTAGAAGACTGTTATTGTTTGCTTTTTTCTTGGTTTTTGCTTTATTTGCTACAATTTATGATTCTTTTATTCCTTTGTATTTCTTTCAATGGATTGATTTCTTGTTGTTGTTGTTGTTGTTGTTTTTGTTGTCGTTGTTGTTCTTGTGATTTCTTCGTTGTATGTTATTATCATCTGATATTAATCTAATGAATAGAAAACAAGAGCAGCTGTTCGTTTGTTTGCCATTAAATTCGTTACTTCATGTATTCGTTCGTTTGTTTGCCATTAAATTCGTTACTTCATGTATTCGTTCGTTTGTTTGCCATTAAATTCGTTACTTCATGTATTCGTTCGTTGGTTAATTACTTCGTGCATCAATTCGTCTGTTCATTTATTTTTTATTTCATTAATTCGTTCGTTCGTTTATTCGTTGCATCAATTCGTCTGTTCATTTTTTTTGTTTCATTAATTCGTTCGTTCGTTTATTCGTTACATCAATTCGTTTATTTATTCGTTACATCAATAGTTCCTTAATATTCCTTAAATAAATTCGTTTATTTATTAAACGTTTATTTATTACGTTCGTTCGTTTATTCTTTCTTCATTCATGCGTTTATTCGTTTATTCATTACTTCATTAATTCGTTCGTTTGTTCGTTCGTTCGTTAGTTCGTTCGTTTCTTTCTTCATGCATTCGAACATTTCTTTATCAATGCATTTATTAATTCATTTATTTAATCGTTATAAAAATCGTTCGTTTGTTTATTTATTATTCGCTTCATTGATTCGTTGGTTTATTCGTTACAACAAATCGTTTATTCGTTGAATAGATTCGTTACTTTATTAGTTACATAAGTCGTTTGTTCGTTCATTCGTTATTTGTTGCTTTATTCATTCATTCGTTGTTGGTTGGTTGATTCGTTATTTAATGCACTCGTTGCTTCGCTCATTATTTCCAGCGTTTGTTGATTTCTGCGTTTTTTCATTCGTGCGTTCGTTTGTTTTTCCATATTTCATAAATTTCTTCGTTTGTTTGTTTATTCTTTGCTTTATTCGTTCATTTATTCGTTTGTTTGTTCGTTTATTCGTTGCATCAATCATTCGTTAATTCGTTTCTTCTTTACTTTATGCATTCGTTGCATCAAAACTGATTTTAAACGAAATGAAACGAATCAAAATGTGAGCGATAAACAACCGAAGGGACCTCACTATAGTAATGCCAACCATAAGGTGCAGGATTATGGGCTAAGAGGGAGAGAAGAACGAAGTGGTGGAAGCGGGGTGCCTGCCCCATTCGGTAACAATAGACCAACTAATGACCAAAACGAATGTTTGCAGCAACCAAAAAAATAAAAACGACAAACAAAACAAAAGCAAAGACAGCAAAAACAAAAGGGAAGGGATCGAAGCGTAGCGGATCGTTCGATCTTTCGATCGAGAAGTGGCCGAGCGACCGAATCGAATTGCTCGTTAGTAACAATTGCAATTGTTGTTGTTGTTGTTGTTGGTTGTTGTTGTTCTTATATCACTGCCCAGCATCCATCTCATGCCTCGAATGCTATAGCATCGATCGCTGTTGATGCCGCGGGCCGAAGCTTCCTGCCCAAAAGGCGTTGGACAGACCCGTGTTGTTGCTGCTGCCGCTGCTGCTAATGCTTTTGTTTTTGCCCGTTGTTGTTGTTGTTGTTGTTTTTGTCTTATTTTGCGCCGTCGTTTCATCTCCGGACTTTATTTATTTTATTAAATTACATTAGATTTTTGTTTTTCTCTCTTTCATTTGATTTTCTTTTTTTTTTTTAAAAGTCTGTCTGTTTGTGGCTGTAGTAATGATAGTTGTTGTTTGTGTTGTTGTTGTTTGTGTTATTGTTGTTTGTGTTGTTGTTGTTTGTGTTGTTGTTGTTTGTGTTGTTGCTTTAGCAGCGATGAACTTCACTTCGCGCTTCGTCTCAGTTAAAATAAATGAAAGTAAAATGAAATAAAGGAAAAGTTGTTGCCGCTGCCGCCGCCGCTGCTAACAACCAGTAACCGGCAATAGGCACAACACAGACCTACAGCTGCTGCTGTTGCTGTTGCTGTTGTTGTTGCTCAATGATGCATGACCTTGCCGCTTGGTGCGGCATGTCAAGTTCAAGGCCAATCATAGACGATGGCGCAAACGGCGAGTGAGCAGTAACAACCATAGCAACAACAACAACAACAGCAACATGAAAGTAACCATTGCAAATTGCCAGCATCAGCAACATCAGTCGGTGGCCGGCAATTGTGAAAAAGAAAATAAAAGCGTCATCATCGTCATCGTCGTCGTCGTCGTCGTCGTCGTCGTCGTCGTCATCATCGTCGTTGTCATCGTTGTTGTTGTTATTGTTGTTGTTGTTGTTGTCGGTTTTTTGTGACCTAATCGAGCTCTTGACTTTGGTTCGGTGCTCTTTCACGGACTAGATCTAATGATGCTGCCGCTGTTGTTATTATTATTGTTGTTGTTGTTGTTGTTGTTGTTGTTGTTGTTGTTGTTGTTGTTGTGGTTGTTGTTGTTGTTGCTGTTGTTCCTTTAGTTGTTTATTATTTCTGCTACTGCCGGACTGTGCAATAATACGCGTCACACCAACAACAAGACAACAATAAACTCATCACTCTTTATTGCAAACAATCTAGTGCGCTTTGGTAGTTATCGTTGTTGTTGTTGTTGCTGTGGCTGTTGTTTTTGTTGTTGTTGTTGTTGTTGTTGTTGTTGTTGTTGTTACATTACAAGTAATGTTTTGATGCTGCGATATTGATGTTGTTATCGCTGTCGTTGTTTGCCTTTTCTTTCTATTCACCACAATTTATCTAATAATCGCCCTCATATTTTTAAACTCTTCTTCTTCTTCTTCATCTTCTTCTCATTATTATTACTCTTGTTGTTCTCGGTCGGTTTTCCTCGCCGTCTTGTCTTTGGATTTGTAAATTGGTCCATTGTTATTGTCATTAGCTTTTCATTATTTTGAACTTCTTACTTCTTACTGTTGTTCTCGTTGTTGTTGTTGTTCTTGTTGTTGTTGTTGTTGGGTTTTGCACTGCAATGCATTTGCTGCCGCCAATTAAAATAACCCTTTTACTTTTTTAATGCAATAAAGTAATAAAGTAATACATTTTTTCTAAGGTTTTTCAGTTTTTTCTCCATCCTTTTCTTTTTGACTTTTTTTTTTTTGTAAATTTAAATAAATAAATTATAATACTCGTATATAGTATTTATAATAGATTGTAAAATATTATAAAATTATAAATTTAAATTTTAAAGGCGTGTGCTTTTTTCAAGCGTTTCCGCTATTTTTTCTTTAATGTTTTTTTATTAAGAAAAAATTCTTTTTTTCTCCAATTTTTCTTTAACATTTTTTTCATATTTTTTTTTTTTATTTTTTTTTGATTCATATTCTTTAATATTTTTTTCAGCAAATTTTGTAGAAAATTTGTTTGTTTCAAATTTTGTTTTATAACAATTTTTTTTCCTTTTCATTTTTTTTTTTTTTAATTTTTTAAAATGAATTCACAAAGCTCTTAATTATTCGCCTCTGCACGGATTTTTAAACTTATGTAATGTTTATAAAGAAATTGGAAATAAAGTCATCGAAGTAATTCAGTCGAAAAACAAAATAAAAACTTAATTTTAATTTTGAAAACGTTAATGCTAAATATTTTCAGAAATCGGTGCACGTCCCTTCAGCCATGGACGGACGGATGCCTTCAGGTCTTTATGAAGCAAAGAAATGACGAAAATTTATGACGATTATCACAACAACATTCCGTTGGCAATTTTAATAGTAAAACAAAAATAAATCAAGTCAAATCATGAAGAGAAAATTAAGTCAATTCAAAAAACAATGAAAAAAAAAAACCGAAAAAACAGAAGACAAAAATTTTTAGCAGTTAAAAGAAATTGTGAAAAAAAGAAAAGGTAAAATCAGGGCTAGTTAAAATTAAAGATGTCGTCGTTATTGTTGTTGTTGTTTTTGTTATTGTTGTATTTGTTGTTGTTTTTGTTATTGTTATTGTTGTTGTTGCTGTTGTTATGTTAGTCATGCATTTGCATTAAAAGCAAAAAGCAACAAAAACAAAGCACAGTCTTCTCGTCGATTGTCATTGAATAAAATCGATTTATTCAAAGCAGAAACAAACTACAATACGAACAATAATAACAACAACAACAACAACAACCACCACCTTACACAATGCCAAATGCCATCGATTTTGAAAAAAAAGAAAAAATCTCGCCACCTGAAAAACATAGAAAAGTTTCACTTTCTTCGTTTGTTAACAATGTTGTCGATGTTGTCGATGTTGTCGATGTTGTGTCATTGTAGTCAATGTCAAACTGAAAAGTTTTTGTTTTTATCAAAAAAAACAAGAAAAAAAAATCCACTAAAAATTTCACAAACGAAAAACAAAAAGAATTCACGGAGTGTTTTCTGTGCGTGAATGAAATCAATTGTTGCGTTAAGCATTTTTTTCTCTTCTGTTTTGTTACTTCAGCGACGTAATTGTTATGGTATTTATTTATATATTTTATTTGTTTTGTTTTCTTTTTTTTTGCTTTTTTTTGAAATTTTGCTAATTCCGTAACGCCGCGTCGTTCACGTGAAACTTCGTTGAGCGGAGAAAGTGTTCGCTGAAACACTTTTACTTTTGTTCGCTCTAAACAATGACAATTAGTTGCACACCCCCCCCCCCCCCCCCTTCCTTTTCTCTACTCTTTCTCTTCTTCTTCTTCTTCTTCTTCTTCTTCTTCTTCTTCTTCGTTCTTCTGTCTTTTACACTTTAAGTCTCATTTTTAACCATACTTCAACCAAGATTTCTTCGTGGCATTATGGTTTTCAAGATATCCTGTTTCTTAATGCATAAAAAATGAAATGAAATAGCAGGATATCTCGCAAACTTGAGACATACTGGAGACATACTCTGCGGTTCAGCGGTTACACGAATTTGGAGCTCTCAAAACCTCCGCGAAAGTGTAGAAAATCAATTCAGAAGAACGAACAGGTCTATTTTGGTTTAGAAGATCTTCAGTAATATTTTGTCTCAGAGGCCGGTCGGTGTTTTTGGGTTATGTAAAAGCGGTTTATTAATTTTTAATCATTGATTTTTTTTTCAAACTAATTTTTAAGCATTGATTTTTTTTAAAAATTAATTTTTAATCATTGATTTTTTTAAAAAATCATAAACGCATTATTTAAGAAATCTTTGGTTTTTTACTTATATAGTTTATAATATAAGTAAAGTTTATAACATTTTTGTTCTTTTTTACTAAAATAAATTTAAGCCAAATTTAATGAATAAAAAAAATGTAGGTATATTATAACAATTAGTTTAACACAATAATATTTTATGCTATCTATTCACGCACAATGCATTTAATTAAGCTGCTAATTAAGCTTTAACTAAGCTATTAAGACAAAGAATAAATGTACTTTGTCTTCGCCTTCTTCTTCTTCTTCTTCTTTTATGACTTCCGTTTATCATAGTTTTTGGGAAAAGAAATTTCATGGTACATCCAGCACGTTTCTCAGCTTCAATGCTTTAAAGAAAGTTCAGTTACAAGATACGCAAATGTTTTGCCGTTGTTGTTGTTGGTTTTTGTTGTTTTGTTTTTTTTTTTTGGTTGAAAAGCGTGGAAGTTTCTTCTCCGTCTTCAGACACTAAAGCCGTGTAAAAAAACCATTTAATTAATAACAAGTTAAACAATGCTTGAGTCAGGAGAGAAAAAAAAAGCGATAAAAAGAGATACTAAAAACGAAAAGGTCAAAAAAAAAGAAAAAATTAAATAAACATTTAATGGACCTGCTGTTGGTTCTCTTGTTTTTGTTGCTTGTTAATCTCGTAAAGCAATTTAAACGGAATAGTTTTTGTTATTGTTTTTCCGCTCTTCGAAAGTGGATTAAGTGATAAAAATTTTAATGAGTTAATGTCGAAAATTAAATAATTATATGTACCTATGTACAAAACAACGGTATTTTCCTTTTTTTCGGTGGAGTTTTTTTAAAATTAGCTGTATTTTGTTTTTGCTTTCGGTCAGAGATAAATTTTCTCTGCTCCGTAAAATTAAGCAGAAAAACGAAATGTCATGATACTCGTCATGAAGAACGTACATAAATCAAAAGAAAAAAAAAGCACACCGACAACCATTTAAATGTAATCATCTCTCAAGATATTTTTACGATGTCGAAGATTTTCGACATTCTTTGAAATTATGAAATCTTAATGATTCTATCTCGGTTTTTATCTTAATGTTGCAGGAAATTGTGGTTAACCCGATTTCGAGACTTCGAGACGAGACTAGAGAAACACCGCGATATTTCGAGAAAGACACAATAAAGCACAAAAAAACACGCTTTCGTCACAAAACGCTTCACGACGAGAACGCTTTCATCATTTAGCTGATGATGACAATGTTGTGCTAATGGCATAATGATTAACATACCTTCTCATTAACATTGTTCAATTGTAAGAGAATTGCGCAAATATGTTATTGCATTTAGAAGAGATTTTTAGTGTTTTTGCTTCAACGATGTAAGTTTAAAAAGTGGGGGCCGTTGGGCTTGTTCGGCAAATATTGTCCTACACTCATAATTGTCATAGATAATGTCTGATATTTAAATAAAACATTCTATCAAATTGAAAAGTATTCTGTTTTTTATTTTCAAAAAAAATCCTATAATCTATTTTGGATATTTATTTTTTTAAACACTTTATTATTATTGTTTCATTTTATTTTTAAAAATAAAATTCGAAATCTCATATATGGAAATCGGTTGTTTTCTTTTTAAAGTTATTCAATATTCACATACAGACATAAAAGATGGCGCATCCAGTATTTTCACTCAATAAAATTATTTTTCATTATTTTTAATAAGAGAAATTTTTTATTTTGCATTAAATTGTCATTGGCTTTGAGTCAAATGTCGTGCTTATATACATTCACGTTTCAGCCGCGTTTATGTGAACTCAGCCAGTCCGAAGTTGGCACTTTTATTATTTTGTTGGTGAAAAGTATCTCGTAAACTTTCACAGAAATAAAAAATAAAATTGAAATTATTATTTCTTTGTGTTTTATCTACGCAAATTGTTTTAATATTTTTTTTTAAAAATTTGAAAAAATAGAAGTTCAACTTTAAGGAATTTTAAGTTTTTTCTGAAAAATTATTCTAATAATTATCAAATTATTCTAATAATTATTACTTTTTCAGGTTTTCGAGATACTCTAAGCTCTCTAAAGTGCGAAGAAAGGCTCGATTCTTTACGATTTTCTACTAAAAAAAGTCAAAAACTTAGATCTTCCGGCATTTTTCATGTTTAATATTGCGAATATCTCGTAAACTTAAAGTGATAGAGAAGTTCTGAGGCGGATTCGAAGGCAGAAACACATGCGACAATTGCACATTTCATAGATTAAAAGCTATTCTGCCTAAAGTAACGATCTTGGTGCTAAAAAAGAAATGATTGCCGAGAAAGTACCTAATAATAGTTTATCGTTGGCCCTTCGAAATACCAGAAGAAAGTATGTCCATTAAGCGAACAGCTGCGTCAAATAACTGTCATTTCGCAGCAATATGTCATTTGGTTAATTGACAATTATCTAAAGAGTTGCCAGTTCTTAATCAGATACAATTTGTGCATATTAAATAAACATTTCCGGGCACTGCTTCCGCTCCTCGCTGCTTATTTGTCTGTCTATTAAATTATCCCTTCGTGCAGTGGCCGCAAACGGACGTCTGTACAACTCTGCGTGCATTTCTCCATCCTACTGTCCGTCATTCTGTCCGTCTCTTTAATCATTATGCACTAAATCCATTAGAAACCATCAGAGTCGAAAGAAAAAACGATAATAGTGTAAGAAAAGGAGCTGCCAGCAGCCACGACTTGACTAAAATCAACAATATTGCGTCGTTTTTTTGCGAGGCGTAAGAAGAAGAAGAAGAAGAGGAAAAAGTTAAGGAGTATCCATTCCAGAATAGAAAAAAGGCTCACCGATCGCGGTCGCAGGAAAACCGAAACCATTGAAGAAATCACTAAAAAATAAAATCTTGTCCCAGCGAGAGGTAAAAAGAGAAATAGAGAGAGAGAGAGGGAGAGAAGAACAAATGGAGGAAAAACTTGTCCATAGCGCCATCCATCAGTAGCAGCAGCTTTCAATCAGGTGGCAACACATTTTCAGCAATTATTGAGCAACAAACAGAAAAAAACAACCAGAAAAACGCAAAAAAGAGCACAAAAAATGGCAGGCTTTTGCTATTATTTTTACTGTTGTTGTTGTTGTTGTTGTGCGGGGCCATTCACTCTCTCACTCTCACTCTCGCTCACGCTTTCGCGTAATCATCAAAAGCATCAGCTGAACTGATGCTGACTCGCGGCTTAAAGGTACCTTCGCTCAAGAGTTATTGGCGGGTGCGATGGTGGGAAGGGGCGTGGTGGGGAGGGGGTGGGTCCGACCCAGGATGAAGGTCCGTTCCTTGGCTCGCTCCTAAATTGATATTTACTCATTTGTTATTAATTTGTTGCTGTTGCTGCAAACCAGGTACTTATGACAACAACAACAACAACACGAACAGCAACAGCCACAACAACAATTACAATAAAATATCAGCTACTGATGGTTAAAGCGAATCGTATGCCATCAACGGTTGATGAGTTCGACGCATGCAATCGGCACGTTATATTGTTATGTGCTTTCATTCGTGTGCGTTTGTGTGTGTGTCGTCATCATCATCATCATCATCTCCTTCTTTTTCTTGTTGTTAGGAATTAAGGATATTCGTCTCGGTCTCAGTCTCGTCTTCAGACTGAACAACGCGCCCTCAAACGCGTTGCTTGATTTAATTGCCGCCGCGCGTTGACGGACGAAGCGAAGAAGCGCAGGATTCCTAGATTGATGGGCGTTGGACATTGGACGTTGGAGGAGGGCCCGCGCGCCGCTCGCTGAGGGGCGACAGGGGCTTGTCAGAAGGGAAGTGGGTGGAGTGGATGCTTTTAATGATTTGTTTCTAAAAATAAATCACAATTTTTAAATTAGTTTCAGGCTTTGACGAGCGCTGATGAGAACAAGAAGAAGAAGAAGAAGAAACACAGAGCAAAAAGTTTGCGCAAGATTTGTAGTCCTTCCTTCTCCAGAATTGAAGTGAGTTGGCGCTTGAAACATGAAAAAAATTAAATTTTAATTAAGTTGAAAACAAGAAAATTTATAAATAGTTTTATAGAGCAAGAAAAAACTGATTGATTGATTGGAGCGTCGGGCGTTAAAACTTACAGCCAGAAACCAAACCAGATAATATTTTCTGAAAATATTTTATACGCTAATTTCACAGCCAGCCTCAGAAATTATGCCTCTCTTCAGGTTTTCGAGATATTTGCACTTAAAGTCGAAAAATGCGCTTTTGGGAGCCTCCGATAATCGTGTTCTTCGCTTATAAAGAGCACAATATCTCGAAAATCAGCAGATCGTGAGACAATGATAAAATTCTAAGATCTTAAAAGCCTCAAAAGTATCAAAAGTCTAAACTTTTTGAGGTTTGAAAATTGAAGGATCGACTTTTGTTTGGAAGTTATGTAGATATTTGTTGCAGAAAATAGAATCCTGATGAAAATCGAAATTTTATGACGCTAAGGAATTTCCTTTTTTACACACACACACACACACACACACACACACACACACTCACTTACGAGGCTACCAATAGAGTTAACAATAAAGTTAACTTCAATGCTCTCTGCTCTGTTAAATTCATTAACTCTGTTAACAGAGATAACAGAGTAAATATATGTATGATCATTTTAACAGAGGCTGAATTGAGCTACATTTTGTTATTGTAGCTAACAGTGTTGTTGCAATTATTCGTCTCCATTTACCGTAATTGACCACGGCCTGATTAAGAACAGACACTGCTGCTCTGTTAAGCCTTTCGCTGTTAATAACATACTCGTAACATTAAAAGAGCGAAAACAATTTTGCGGCAACAGAAAATCGAGACACAGCAATAGAGTTAACAATGTATGTTCGATAAACTTCAATCAACTTCAATAAATGGAAATTTCATTCGAGACGAAACCATCAAGAAAAATCGTATTGTATTGAATTTGATTTTTGTTGTTGTTGTTGTTGTTTTGTTGTTGTTGTTGTATTGACGACAATGCTTCATCATAGTATGTCTTTTACGTGGAAAAAACCTGAATCAGCGCAAGCAAAATTATTGTCAAACGGAAATTTAAGACACGCGCCGCTCGCGACACACCACGACACACCTCAAAATAACAACAACAACAACAACAACAACAACAACACCACCACCACCAACAACAGTAACAAAACGATTATAAAATTAAAGATATCGTAAAAATTTAAGCCTCAGCCGAGATTGCGATCGCCGCACAGAAAAAAAAAGGCAAAATTTCAAATTCAATGAACGGTTAGCTCGAATGAGATTGCAGCAGCGCTCGTCAACAACAAACGATGACAACAACAACAACAACAACAGCATGAGCAACTACAACAAAAAACAACAACAACAACAGCAGCAGCAGCATCAACGAAAGCCAAGCAATGTCAGTGCAAAATTGTAAAGACTACAGCAACACCCACGCATTTATAGCAAGTAGCGAGAGCAGCAACAACAACAACAATAACAACAAAACAAGCGCAAAAGTAACATGACAACAACAACAACAACAACAACAACAAAAACTCTTTAAAAACAGCAACAAACATCAACAATAACAACAATAAAAGCTGAAGTCATTACCGAAGCCGTAAAGTGAAAAAACTGTGACGGAAGAAGAAGAAGAAGAAGAAGGGGAAGAAGAAGAGGAAGAAGAAGAAGAGGAACAAGTAGAAGATGAAGAAGAAGAGGAAGCAGAACATTGAATTTGAAAACAACGAAAAAAGTGTAAGAATTTGAAGGTTTAAAAACATCATCAACTTGACAACATTGTTGTTCTGTGCCGTTGTTGATTGTTTCTTTTAATGTTGTTCTTTTGCTTCTTCTTCTTCTACTTCTTCTTCTTCTTCTTCTTCTTTTCGTGCTAAATTGTAGAAATTTTAGTGGCAACGCTTCGATCATTAACGTTGTTGGCAAACCCACACGCCTCCAACAAAACCAAACAGAAAGCAAACTACTACAACAACAACAACAACAACAACAGTAACAACAAACATAACCAACTGTAAAGAGCGTCTTGGAAATGGATAAACCGATGATCATCATCATCATCATCATGACTACAGTCAGAGAAAACAGCAACAGCAAAAGGTAACAAAATGCAATAACAACAACAACAACAACAATAATGAAAACAACAGCAGAAACAACAACAACAACAACAACAACAACAATTACGAAAACAACAGCATAAACAACAACAACAACAACAAAAACAACAACAACAACAACAACAACAACAGTGGTATTGCCACAATAATAACAAATTTTCGTTTGTTGTTGTTGTTGTTGTTGTCGTTTCATTCGTAGTGTTGAAAAATGCCGAAGCTTGAAGCGAAAATCAACGCCGCGTCGCTCTAGCTCTTATTAAATTGAATTTTAGTGCCATTGGTGACATGGCAACAACAGCAAAAACAACAACAACAACAACAACAGAAACAACTACAATAACAACAACAGCACCAACACCAACACCAACAACAATAACGAAAACAACAGCAGAAACAGCAAAAGGAAAAACAACAATGATAATCGATAGCTACACGCCCTCTTTGTGTGGGTGAGTGTGTGTGTGTGTGTGTGTGGGTGAGTGTGTGTGTGTGTGTTTTTGAAAAAAAATTATAAAAAATAAAAGAAATGACAGATGAAAGAAGTTTCGTGTTTTTTTTTAAACGCAATAATTATGCGTGAAGGATTGTTGCATACTTCTTTAGCAAAACAAAACAACAACAAAAAGTTTAAAAAAAAAATTTTAAGGAAAATAAAGTAATTTCCTGGAGATGATTTCGATCAATTGGATTTTAAAAAAATGTTCTTGCTTTACTTTGTGAGCATTAAGTTTGCCGAGAATGGTAGAAAATTGCTCTCTGCTCTGTTAATTCAATAACGCTGTTAACAGAGATAACAGAGTAAATATTTGTATGATCACTTTAACAGAGGATTAATTGAGCTACATTTTGTTATTGTAGCTAACAGTGTTGTTGCAATTATTCGTCTCCATTTACCGTAATCGATGACTGCCTTCGATTAAGAACAGACACTGCTGCTCTGTTAAGCCTTTCGCTGTTAATTACATACTCGTATATAGTACTAATAACATGATACTAATAACATTATACTAATAACATTATACTAATAACATAACAAGAGCGAAAACAATTCTGCGGCAACAGAAAATCGAGAGAAAGGGAAGAAAAAAAAAAAACGAGAACACGGAATAAAAAAGAAAACAGCTTCGTCTGATTGAAATGAATTGTAAAAATGCATTGTAAATAATCATTTGCGATGGCTGCATGTTGCAGAGGCATACAACAGCAACAACAACAACAACAATAGCACCAATAAACACAATAAAAACAACATCAAAATTGCCACAAAACTGACAACAATGAACGCGTATAAAACAGAAATGCGAGGGCGTCTCTCATTTTCTCGAGCAATATTTTCCGGGTGATTTTTTTTAATTGCACGATTTCGAAAGATTGCGTTACAGACGACAACAGTAACAACAACAACAACAACAACAACAACAACTACATTAATGCACGAAACTTTAGAATAAGTTGGCCTAAATTTCTGTTGTTGTGGTTGTTGTAGTTGTGATACTGTTATCGTCGTCCTCATCAACATCGTCATCAAATCGCACAGAAAAAAAAAAACGCAAAATGGATTGATTTCTTAACAACAACAACATTCAACAACAACAATTCCATTGAATGAATTGTAATGAAGCCAACGCATTCTCGCCAACACGCGAGACATCAAAATGTCTTCTCGAGCTTATGATGACGAAAAATGTGTGCCGAATTGTGTGGCGAGCAGTAACGGCTTTAATTCTAACACCGAAAATCTAGAACATCGAAGAAGAAGAAGACGACAATACTGCGGAGAACTGAAATCAATTAAAAGAGAAATGAAAAAAAAAAATGGATTTTCTGTTAATAACGATATTAATTAAAACTAAACTACTAACCTATTATACTTCTTCTTCTTCTTCTTCTTCTTCTGCTTGTTCTTCTTCTTATTCTTCACTTTTTCCTCTAACGATTTACTTTTATTTTCTTAGTTTTCACTGAGAAAATCGGCAGCTGCATTTTAAAGAATTAGTTTAAAGTGGTCTTAAACAACAACAATAACAACAACAGCAACAACCATCTCTCTCTCTCTCTCTCTCTCTCTCTCTCTCTCTCTCTCCACAACA
The DNA here is from genome assembly GCA_949752815.1 of Conops quadrifasciatus. NCBI lineage: Eukaryota > Metazoa > Arthropoda > Insecta > Diptera > Conopidae > Conops > Conops quadrifasciatus. The sequence continues at coordinate 5,447,428 of OX457077.1, forward strand.
CTCTGCGCACTTCAGCAGACAATAAATTATTTACTCTTAACAACTAACGCGTCCGTTTAAAAGTAATTGAAAAACTATGCTTCAGAAATTAATAACAACAACAAGAACAACAACAACAACAATAACAACAACAATCACAAATTAAAACAGAGCAGGCAGACAGGAGAAAGAAGAAGAATAAGAAGAAGAAGAAGAAAAAAAGACGATTAAGAAGACGTCAATAGACGAAGAATATGAAGCATCAGCAGCTTTGAGGACAGTTCGGCTGTTTTTGTTGTTGTTGTTGTTGTTGTTGTTGTTGTTGTTGTTGGTTTTGTTGTTTTTGTTGTTGTTGCTATTTTTGTTGTTGTTGTTCTTGTTGGTATTGTTGTTGTTCTTGTTGGTATTGTCGTTGTTGTTGTTGTTGTTGTTGTTGTTGTTGTTGTTGTTGTTGTTGTTGCTGTTGTTGTTGTTGTTGTTGTTGTTGTTGTTGTTGTTGTTGTTGTTGTTGTTGGTATTATTATTGTTGTTGGTGTTGTCGTTGTTGTTGTTGTTGGTTTTGTTGTTTTTGTTGTTGTTGCTGTTTTTGTTGTTGTTGTTCTTGTTGGTATTGTTGTTGCTGTTGTTGTTGTTGTTGTTGTTGTTGCTGTTGTTGTTGTAGTTGCCGTAAACTTGCTCCAGTGTTGATGAGTTTAATTTTAATGAGTACTGTTAACACGTAGATACAGAAATTGTTGTTGTTGTTGTTGTTGTTGTTGTTTATGATGCAGCCATCATCGTTCTTGTTGTTCTTTTTTCTCTTCTTAATAATATTTCCTCTCCACCATCATCATCATTATCATTATCATCTTCATCTTCATCAGCAGCAAATAGCATAATTATTGTAGCTGCTGTTGACGCTACTGAATGTTTCTGGTCTGGCTGCGGCCTGCTGCCTGCTGCGGTTGTTGCTGCCGTTCTCGTTCTCGTTCTCGTTCTCATTGTTGTTGTTGTAGTTGTTGTAGTAGTTTTAGTTCCTTAAAAGCACTTAAACGATGCACGCCGATTAAATAAACTTTAATCAACACTTTTTTGTTTCATTAAACAGTAACGATTGCCGGCAACGAAGTAGCAGCAGCAGCAGCAGCAGAATCAAGAGATATTTAAAAAAAGAAGAAAGAGTTTAAAAGATAGAAAAAGCTTTTAGATGAAAATTTTTGAAGAACATAACATTCGAGAATTAAATCAGCTCAGTTTTTTCACATGAAATGAGATCAAGCAAAAGCTTTTTCAGTCGAGACGAGACCTCGACTTTTTGTTGTCGAGCTCGAGACGAGATTTAAGAACGATACAGGACTTTTCCGAAACGAAACCATATCCACAGAAGGAAGAGAGAGGGTCTTATTTCAGTCGAGAAGGAACAGTTTTCTTGTCAATCCAGCAGAAAACCGAGAGCGAGATAAAGGCAACGCTTTTGCCGTCGAGATGAGATACCACCGAGACGAGACAAGACAAATTTCTTCAGTCCAGATGAGACAGACCTTTTGTAGCAGTTCTTTTGCAGTCGAGACGATATCTCGAAGACTATTTCAGAGATGAACTGGTTCAGAGATTTTACCCTTTTAAAAATCCTTTTATAAAACTCATTTGTTAAGCGTTGAACGTAAGAAATGCATTCTCGCGTATTAAAATTGACAGCAACAACAACAACAACAACAACAACAGCAACAACACCAGCAACAACACCAGAAACAGCAACAAACAAAGTACCAAAGGCTGCAATATTTAATTATTTTGCCATTTTTTTGCAAATTATTTTATGCAATATTGCGTCGTTATTCCGGCGTTGCTGTTGTTGTTGTTGTTTTCCGTCTTCTTCTTCTTCTTCCTACTCTTCTTGTTCTTCTTCTTCTTCTGCCTATTCTTCTTCTTCTTCTTCTTGTTCTTGATGTCCATTCTTAATTACTCGCGTTTGCTGGAGACCAAAAAATCTCTTGCTCTGACCGCGAATGGCGCGAATGGTCTAGTCTCGTGTTGTTGTTTTTTGTCTCACGTTACTTTGTTTTCTGACACACGACGCGTCGCACATTAACATGGCAACATGTTGCTTTAATGCGTTGCAGTGCGTTGTGGTGCGTTGTGGTGCGTTGAGCTCCTTCGTTATGCAGAACTCATTAACTGTTGATTGAATTTCTGCAAAAAATTACTGCTGCGTAACACCGGAGTAGGTAAAACGAAGAAGAAGAAGAAGAAGAAGAGGGGATAGTTGTTGTTGTTGCGGCATAAATTAACAATATTTTATGGTTAATAAAAGGAATGACGAAGTAAAAGAGCTTCGTAGTAAAGTCTTTAGTTTTTTTCCCCCTTTTTTGGTTACATTTTTGCCACGCCTTTGCTTTTAATCATACCATAACAGCAACAACAACAGAAACAACAACAACAACAACAACAACAACAGAAACAACAACAACAACAACAGAAACAACAACAACAAATAGAGGCATTGAAGCAAAAGAACGAAAGCATTAAAATTTGCACAAATCTCAATTGAAATTTTTTTTTTTGTAATTCATTTCACCTTAAATTTATATAGAATATTATAAATTATATTGTAAAAAAAAAAAAAAATACAAAAAAAAAATTAAAATTATAAAAAAAAAACTTATGAATGAAGTTAGTAATTTTTAAGACAATTTTTCAATTTTACAACCATTCGCCGAAGGTCAAACCGCCGCAGCCGCGGCCGCCACGCCCTCACTCACCCTCACACTCCTGCGCTTCAATGGTAATTATAATGTTTCAGTCGCTGTGCGATGGGCGTGGTCAACACTCAAAATTATACGAAAACGTAGATAAAAACGATTGCGGCAAGATTTTTCTTGAAACCATTAGAGCAATTTTTTTTGTTTTTTTCAAATTTTAACAATTTTTAACGTCTTACAAGAGTATTGTTGTCGTTGCTGTTGTTGTTGTTGTTGTTGTTGTTGCTGTTGTATACATTTTTGACGCCTCGTTGCTGCAACCTTTTTGGCACTGACGTTGCCCAGCTTTTACCAAACGGTAGCAGAAAAACAGTAACCGCCAACACCGCCAACACCGTCATCACCGTCATCACCGTCATCACCGTCATCACCGCCATCACCGTCATCACCGCCAACATCATCAGCAGCAGCAGCAGCGCCCTCTGCTCGGTGTTTCTCCAATACATTGTTTCAGTTTAATGATTTAATTCAATGATTGCCTCTTGTGAATGCAACGTTGTTGTTGTTGTTGTTGTTGTTGTTGTTGTTGCTGTTCTTGCTGTTCTTTTCGTCGTTGTTGGTTCGGGTTGGTTCTCATTCCTCTGGCGTGGATCGCAAGCGATGGCTTGAAGTGTTGCTGCTGATACGCGAAGTTGGCGGCACGATTTTGTGACATGAAAAATCCATACGATACAATACAATACCGTCGTACCGTCGCACCGTCGTACCGTCGCGTCGCGTCGCGTTAACCGCATACTCGTAATTATTTGAAATTTTGCAATTAATTAAATTGCAATCGTAATTTTTGCAACCATTCTGAAGAATTTTTAAAAAAATCGTACGCTATAAATCGTTGAAACTCAATTCAGTTGATTATACGAATGGCCGGAGAACAACAACAGCAGCTACAACAACAACAACAACAGCAACAACAACAACAACAACAACAATAAAAACAATAACAACAACAACAACCATATGTTTGCAATAATACAAAATTTGCGCAATAATTTTTTAAAAAGTGTCTAAAAAAAAAGGAAATGACGAAAATTGTTCAAAAGAATATTAAAGAGATTATCAGATAAAAATGGATACTAGAGACGTAAAATTTAATAAATAATATCTGCTTAGCATGAAAATAATTATTTAAAAAAAAACATTTAAAAATATTTGCAAAAACAGTTTTTGCTTTTTTTCTTTCTTTCTTTCTTTCTTTCTGGTGTTAATGATGAGAATGAGGATGATGATGTTGATGCAGATGTTGTTGGTAGAGATGATCATATAAACAATAAAAAATCTACGATGAAGACAGACTTTATGAAGCTAAAACTATGAGAAAGACAGTTCGAAGGACTGTATAATGAAGCAAAGAAATAACAAAAACAAAGAAAATACTGCAAAATTTCTTGTATTTACAAAGAATGTACATATGTATGTGTATATTCTTTGACTATACAAATAATCATATACAAAGTTTGTAAAAAATATGCTGCCAAAAATTAACTATACCAGGGTGCGCCATCTTTTATGTCGGTATGTAAATATAAAATAACTTAAAAACTCTAACAACAACCGATTATACTCCATATATGAGTTTTTATTTAATTTGGTCCTTTATAATTTATTTGGACTTTGGTTTTTGAAGACAACCTCAATCAAGTGGCCGCCTCTATTGGCGAAAGCAAGATGTGCCTTTTTTGGTGCGTTTTCCATCACTTTTTCGAGCATCTCGGGCGGTACGAATGTATGCCTTGAGCTCATCAATGGTCTGTAGCTTGCTGGCGTACACTTAGTTTTTAAAATAATCCCACAAAAAGAAGTCCGGAGGAGTCAAATCTTTACATACCGACATAAAAGATGGCGCACTCGTTACCATAAACATAAACCAGTTGGAAACAATAATGATGCCAAACGTGAACGTATGTTTATCAAAATGTTGCGAAACATAAACTCAAAATCAAAATCAACTTTATCTTTGCATTTTTAATGAATTAGTTTCTTCAGAACTACGATATTTTCCAGGCAGCAAAACAGCAAAAACAAAATGAATCAAGAAAAAACGTGTAAGAACAAAATTTGGCCAAAAGGACAACAAAAAACACAACAACAAAAACAACAGCAACAGCAACAACAACAACTGTAACAATAAATCGACAAAATTTAGCATTTTTTCTTCAGTTTTGAAACAAAGTCAACGAAGTCCGAAAAATTTAAAGTTAACAAATAAAGCGTCTCTTAAGGTTAAGGTCACTTAAGGTACACAAGCAATAACAACAACAACAACAACAAAAACTATTCGCAGTTGACTGATTTTCACTGCATTGTTGTTGTAATAGCTGCTATTGTTATGTCAGAAAATTAATTACGCAATTAAATTATGCAAAGAAAAATTATTCAAGATAAAGAAAAACAGGAAGAAGCATCATCTCTGACCGAGCAACATAAAGCAAATAAAGATAAAGAATTTGTTGGAAAAAAATAAAAACCAAAACATAGTAAATGAAGCCGCGTTAAACCGCACAAAAAAAGTGCGTGCTTTTCAAAAAACCAAAAGAAATCAATCACGAATTTAAAGAGCAAGAAATGATAACGATTTACTTTTTTGAGAACAAAAAAAAAAATACAAACTGAATTTAATTAAATCAGCATATAGAGAGAGAGAGAGAGAGAGGGAGAGAAAAAACCATAGTCAGAGCAAGAGCGGAAACAAATTCTACAAATTCTACAAACTAACAACCACAACAACAACAACAACAACAAAAGAAAAATCGACACGAAAAAGAATCTACTGCGTCTCTTTTGAAGCGAAACTCTTTTTCTAAACGCGCTAAAGGGTTAAAAGGTGTATGTCAGAAGAAGAAGAAGAAGAAGAAGAAGAAATAGAAGGGGGGAAAAGAAGAAGAAGAAGAAGACTGAAGAGAAGAAGGCGGGCAAGGGCATTTTCTGCAGCCACAGACGTTACAATGTAACGAAAGACAAACGATTTCAGAAGTTCAGGTTCAATGCACGCCCGCGCCACCTTCAACCAACAACAACAACAACAACAACAACAACAACAACACCATCGCCATAAAAATAATGATAGCTACGTTACTGCCGCGCAGCAACCAAAAAAACGGCCTCAAAGTTAGAAATAGTTGCAAAAAAGAAACCAACCAACGAACAGACCGAACCTCTGGACCGATTGACTCGGCGACCAAGCGACCGGATTGTACCAAAACGAACCGAACCAAGCAGACAGTTTCATTTCATTTCATTTCATTTCATTTCATTTCATTTCATTTCAAATGAAAATGCTAAAAGAATCCATCTTAGAAGAAGGTTTGTTGGGCGATATCTTCTCATTTTCCTGGTTTAAAAAGGAACGACAACCGTAACAACAACAACAACAACAACAACAAGGAATTATCAACGATCCACAACAGACGAAGTAAGGAAGGAAGGAAGGAAGGAAGGAAGGAAGTAAGAAACGACTGAACGGGTAGAAAATTGAGAAAAAATGCACTCAACGAACTGGCAACATTTTTCATTGTCAATGTTAGTCATGTTGTTGTCGTTGTTGTTGTTGTTGTTGTTGTTGTTGTCTAAAATGTTGTTGCCATTGTTTGCATAAAATCGGTATTATCGCTTTCGTTTTTGTTTTTTGCGCGTTGTTGTTGTTGTTGTTGTAGACTTTGAGGGAGTCTCGCTCAACTTATTTGTTACTATTGCGGTTCGCTAGTTTTTGTTGTTGTTGTTGGTGTTGTTGGTGTTGTCACCGTTTTTGTTTTTGTTGTTGTTGTTGTTGTTGTTGCCGCTGCCGTTGCTGATGATGTTTTTATTGTTGTTGTTGTTGTTGTTGTTGTTGTTGTTGTTGGTGTTGTTGTTGTTGTTGTTGTTGTTGTTGTTGCCGCTGCTGTAGCTGATTATGTTTTACGTCATTGTTGTTGTTGTTGTTGTTTTCGTTGTTGTTGTTGTTGTTGTTGTTGTTGTTGTTCCTATTCTATCGTACGTACCAGCGTCGTTATTGCGTCGTGCTCTGCATTCGTTTCGCAGATTTTTGCTGTTGTTATGTTTTACGTCATTGTTGTTGTTGTTGTTGTTGTTGTTGTTGTTGTTATTGCTTAAATTTTTTACTATTATTTTTGGTTTTATTGGTAGGTACTTATTTTCTGTAGTTGGTTGTTGTTGTTGTTGTTGTTGTTGTTGTTGTTGTTACTATTAGCAGCGACTTTGTGCAAGAACTTCTTTCAGATTTTTGTACACGCGTTGTTTTTTTTTTGTGTTTTGTTTTGTTGCGGCCGTTGATTTATAGTTAGTTGTTGTGGTTGTGGTGGTTATTGTTGTTGCTAATGTTTTTTGTTGTTGTTTTTGTAACCATTAGCTTTTATTGTTGCTGCGGTTGTTGTTGTTGTTGTTGTTGTTGTTATTCTTAATGTTGAACTTCAAAAAAGGTGTTTTTTGTTTTTTTGTTTGTTTTTGCTGCAGTCAAAGATTCTCCAGGCAAAAGGTTAACAGCCGCTTTACCTTTTTCTTCTTCTTCTTCTTCTTCTTCTTCTTGTTGTTTTATAGTTGTTGTTGTTGTTGTATAGTATGCATCTCTTGGTCGTACAAAGCAAATACTCGTTGAGAACCATGAGATTTTCTTTCAATTTAATTCTCATTCCGAGTGTCAACATTTCAAAACAACAACAAAAACCGAAACAAAAACAGAACCAAAAAAACAAAAAAAAAAAGTGCTGTCGCACTCGCCAGATCTCTTTTCAAAGCGCTTTCAAGCCTTAAAACCTTCGGGGCCGACGTGATGGAAATGAAAATGGCACCACATAAGCCTCTTACGATTCAATCATCTTTACGATTCGTTCAGGCTAAGGCTAAGGTTAAGAGCGCAGCACCTTAAGCGCAGACGAGAGCGATCTGAAAGTGATTCTGAAAGCTTTGAAATTATTAAACTGAAACGGAGTGACTGCGTCCAATGCGATTAAAAGGGGAGGAATCGCTATCGCTATGCGTTTATTTACGACATTTTCATTACTCGATGCGATATGGATGGATCGGATCGGATCGATCGTAATGATCGTATCGATCGTAACGATCGTTGAAAATCAATTGAGGTCGATCAAAGTGTATCGCAAAATACGTACATGCATGGATATAGAAAAGTGTCGATGTACACCGATGGAAACATCGATGAAGGGCAAGATCTTAAGTGCAGAAAGATCGGTTTTCTTTCTCGAAGGAGGCTGATGTTGACTGAAGGATATCGATCGGTAAGAAGATCGGTTTGAGTTGAATTTTTCTTTTTTCTTAAATGCAGACAAAATAACAAATAATTAACGAAATATCAATTGCATTTAATGTTATTTTAATAAAGAAATTAATCTTTACCTAAAACAAGCATACATAAATAATTAACATACTTCGTGCATTATGGTTAAGGTTATGGAAAATTCTTTTCAACTCAATTACATTTTCTAAATGTTGGTGCTACTGTTGTTGTTGTTGTTGTTGTTGTTGTTGTTGTTGTCAGTTGTACGACCACGACGACGACGACGACTGTTGATGAAACCTTAACACCGCAACACACGCCAATTAAAAATGAATAAATAAGCTTTATGTAGCTTTAATCTACAAAGACTACCACAACAACAACAACAACAACAACAACAGCTGCACAACAACAACAATAACTACAAATAATTTTACAACAAAAAACCGCAACAAAAATATTATTAACTATAAAATGCCTGCCGCAGATTGAACTTTTTTTTTTACTGCAGATAATTACAAAATAACCAGGCTTACAGTAAATACTCGTTTCTCTGCACTTTGGCGGAATGAGTTTGAGTGATTCTTGCCTTAGTCGTAATTGTTGTTGTTGGTTGTTGTTTGTTTTTCTGGTACAGTACGCTTCATGTGATTAGTTTGCCATAAAATTGAATAATTTCAGCGTCGTTGTGAAAACAATCGGCGTAGCGCAATGCAGCGCAGCGCGTCTTTTCAATGCTTAACGATAATGTTGGCGATGTTTTCCATGGCAATGTTTTTTCTTTTGTCTGTGTGGTGTTTTTTTTTTTATTTTATTTTTATTTAACAATATTTCATTAACTCTTAATTATTTCTTGAAAATCTTGTGTAAGCAATAAATGGTATTAAAAATGTGTTAAAAAATCGTATGCTTTTAAGCCGCCGCGCCGCGTCGACGCGTTGGTTTGTTTTTATACGCAAGTAGGTATGCTCGAATGATGTAAGACTGACTGAGCGCCGGATGGATGGAAAGCGTTCGATGAAGTAATAATGATTTCAAGGTTTATGTCGGTCAAAAAGTGGTAACGATTTTTATGCGATTTTCTTTAACACTCATCCACCGGTCTTCCTCCCCCCCTTCACACCCCTTTAGCGTCTTATTTTTTAGTGTTAATATTTAATGCCGCGGCGTAAAGAATTTGTTCAGGCAACTTTTTTTTCATTAAAATAAACTTAAAAAAACACGATTTGCTTTAATTGCTTCTGTTTTTTAGGAAATAATTTTAAAAGACAATATGTTTACTAAGAAATCGTATAACTTTTTTGTGGTGAGTAATTAAATAATAAATAAAAAGATTATAATAAACACAAAAATAAATAAACCTGAGATAAAAAAGTCTTTAAGTAACAAAACAAGTTTTAATCATAAACTTTTTCAGAATATTTGTTCATCAATTATTGGCCAATTAGTAGAGGACCTCACAGCAGCCATAGCAGCTACAACAACAAAAACAACAACAACAACAACACTAACTTTGTTTTAATACTGGTTTTTAATTTTCTAACGTAGAAAAAATAATCAAATTAATTACATACAAAAAAGATTATATGCTTAATTAGCTTCATTTCTATATGAAATTTTTTAAAACTAATTTAATATTATCTTGTTGTTGTTGTTGTTGTGTTTTTTTCCTCTTTGCTCTTGACCCTCAAACAATTAAAGCTGAGAATGTGAGAAAAGACTACTAATAGAAGAAATCAAACTAAATGCAAAAAAAAAAAAAAAACAATCTTAAAAAATATTTGGTTGTTACGTCATTATTATTTTAATAGTAATTTAATAGCTACCAAAATAAATGAAAAAATAAAAGGAAAAAAAACATGACATTAAAATTAAAATTGAAGATAAACAATATTTTTTTTTGTGAATTTCTTGATGATGCCAAAGGAAATGGCGAGTATTTTTTTTTACATACAAATAATAATTTCCGCCTTAAGTTTTTTTTATGCCTCTAAACAGCTGATTTTTACGATCGTTCATGCTGAGCTTTTGAACTAGTATTTTTAAGAGCTCTTTTAATGCTTTTCGTATCATTACACATTTTTTGACTGATAATCTTTGGCGCCAAAACTTTTCAAAAATATCAAATTAATTAAGTTTGAAAATCCACAAACTCGTCTTTAGCCTCAGATTCAACGACATTGTAGCATATTTTTTTTGTTTTATTACCGATTATTTGATAAGTCCAAGGATGATTTAGTTTAAGTCTAACTTTAAAGCGTCTAACTTTAAATCACTTCTTTTTGTACGATTTTCGATTAAGCTGACATTTTCGCTGAGATCAGCTGATAGCGATCACAATTTGTTACTTAAAACCTCCCGCAACCCTCAACCCTTCTCTTCATTCAATTCGCTGCTCATAGAGATGCAGGTAATCAATCCTCGTTTTACACGGTATTTTAGTTTTGCGAAAAAGCCGTCCGTATAAATTGTGAAATCGTGCAATTAAAAATATTAGCCAAAAAAATATTGAAATAGATGTTTCCTGATTTCGGCAATTATTTGAGCTTAACCTTTTTCAAGTGCAAGACCGTGTAAATTAAATTCAACTTAACCCTACTAAAGATTGATAATGACTCAAAGCGTTGAGAATAACTCTCTCGGTGGAATTCTTAGCGGTGCTAAAATAAGTTTCACTGTAAACGCACAAAAAACGATTTCGACATAACATACATATATGTACATAAATCGAGAGTTATCTGTACATCGAGCCGTTTAAGTTAATTCGAATTATGATCTTATTTTTTTCCAATTTTTATTAATTTTTTTTTCCCTGGATATTATTCATTAAATTGAAATTAGACCTTGATGGGAAGATAATTAAGTAATTTTTTTCTAAATTTTTTTTAGATTTTTTTTCTTTAAATTTTAAGTATTTTTAGATTTTAATAAATTGGGCGAAATTTTAAAGGAATGTCTAAAAGAGCATAAATGCGTTGGTGATTAATTACTTAACATCAGTATTAAAAATTTATTAATTAATAGAAGAGAGAGAGAGAGAGAGAAATTTGGGAGAAGAGAAAGAGAGTGAGATTGCTGTTGTTATTGTCGTATCATGTTTATAAGATTTTTTTGATTACAACCGATTTTTAAAACCTTATAAAAAACCCAAACACAGGAAGCAGTTAAAGTCGCTTTTAAAATAAAAGCGAAAGTTTAAAAAAAAACATCCCAAACATAACAACGAAAAGTTTTAATTTCATAGAAAATCAATGATGCAGCAAAAAATCTAAAATTGTCTGCTCTGTCTCGGCTTTAGACGACTTTCAGAAAGATCTTTTATCTTTAAAATGTTTTTTAATGCATTTTTCTTTGTCTGGCGCTCACTTCTCTCTCTCTCTCTCTCTTTCTCTCTCTCGTTGCTTACTTCCTCTTTTAAGCTCAATTCGAAATAGCGTTAATTTTGCCGCCATAAGTTTTTAATTGTTGAAAGTGAACGAAATCCTTTGATTGATCGTTATTCAATTGATTGATTGATGGATGGTTTATAAGCTCTATACGAGCATAACACGTTAGCACGGCTTAGAAAAAAAAAAAGAAATATTATGTTATATAAGAAAATTATAACAAGCCTTTGCCAACACCCAACAAAACAAAAAAGAAACCACCTTTAAGGTACACAATGCACAAACTGCACCGCAGTTACCGCATGCTGTGCGTGGTATCAGTGGCTTTTGTGACGCGTCGACAACTCTTCTCAAGCTCTGCAGTTAAAGTGTTTTGCCCTGCAGCCAAAAAATAATCTTTATTTTATACGCACGGCTGAAGGAGCGACGGACGGACGGACGGACAGACCGGCTGGTATTTGTTACTTGTTCAACTTCCTTTTTTCAATTTTTTTTTTATTCACTTCATTCAAAATTTTGAATGATTGAACTGTTTTTTTTTTTGGCCGCGCAGTCGCCAAACGAAAAGTTCACGAAAAGAAAATAAAAATCGTGTCGCAAGAGCAGCGCATTTGTTCAAACAAACAATCAACCAACCAACCAACCAACCAGCCCACAACAACAACAACAACAATGCGAACACAATTAACAACAAAGTGTTTTTTGTCATTTATATTGATTAATTGCTGCATTTGCCGCAATTGACATACAATTTTTGACATTAGTTTGCGTTGAATTAATTGACTTTCGAATGATTAAAAACGGATTTAAGGCAAAACAGAATAAAAGCAAAAGGTAGAAAAGTTTTTCCAATACATAACAATATCCGTATGAAAATAAATAAATACTAATTAAAGAAATTAGTGAAAATTTTTTTGTGTTACATCGTATTTTTTGAAGATGTTATTAAGTAAAAAGTGATACACGAAAGTGATATCAATAATGGCCATTTATCTTCTCACGGTATATCATATTTATAGGCTTCACATAATATATAGTTTTCTCTGAATATGAATGAAAATATAAGCTTCAAATATTCGAGTGACCGTAATTTTGCTTTATCTAAATTTAGAGCCTGTTCCAACAAGAGGGGTCATTTTGGTACGTGCGTATTTTTAAACTGTCAATGTTGTACTGTCATTTTGAAGTCATTAGACAAGTCTAAAAAGCAGGAGGTTTTCAGATATATATCGATATATACTCTCAAACCGATTTGAAATTGTTAAAAATTCACTACAAGAATAGAGAAATATTAACAATATTTTAATGAATACAAGAAGAGTGTACAGAAATTTAAAAAAAAACTTATTTAAAATAATCGTATTAGAAAATATTTATATGTCATAAATTAATATTTAGCACGATAACAAAGCATAAAATGTTTCGTTTGTGGTTTTCAAAAGAAGAGAAGCAGAAGAAATAGTAGAACATGCCGCAGATGAGAGCTGAATAATGATGATGATGCGAGGAACGAAACATAAAAGAACAAGGTCTTGTGGTCAAAGTTCTTTGGGTCATTCAGAGAACATTTTCAAAAACACATGAATTCAACAGAAAAATAAAAAACAACTCCACTTTTTTTCTTATTATTATTACTTTTTTTAATTTTTAATGAAAGCCTAGCTTTCACGTTTTAGAGATTTTTGGAATTTTCATATTTTTTAGCTTTAGTTTTTTAATAATGATGAATATGGTTACGTTTCAGCGGACCGCAGCTAATATTAACCCCAAAAAAGGTAATATTATAAAGATTCGGTTTTTAATACAGTTTTTAATTAATGTAAATAATTTTTCCGTTTCTGTTTGGTTAGATAAATGGAAAATTTTAAAATTTTTATGTAATTCCTAAATTTTTCATGTTTTTGAATTTTTTTAATTTTTTGGAAAACTATAAAACTATAGCACATATATAAAACTATGTGCTTAGTTTAAGTCTGTTAAAAAGTCTTGTAAAATAAGTCTTTTTTAAATAAACAAATAAAATAATAAATAAAAAATAAAAAATTGTTATAAGTCAGTTTTGGATAAGAAAAAAATACTTATTTATATAAAGTTAAAGTTAGTAAAAAATGCCTGAATTTTGCCTGAATTTTTTTTTTTATTTAAAAAATATCAGCGTGCAATTTTCTAAATAGCTAAATAGCTATAACTCCAAAACCATAAGAGAAACGAACAGGAAATTTTGTATTATTTTTTTTTCAAAAAGGAGCAGGAGGAGGAGGCGCTCATACTCGTGGCGCACCCCTGAATACGCCACTGTCATGCGCATTTGATTGATTGTTTGTTTATTTTGAAAAATAGGAGAATTTTTTGAGATAATTTAAAATGTCTCTTCTTTTTATTAATTAATTATATCTTAATTATATGTATATGTTTTTACCTAATTAGCATGGCGTTAAGCGAGACTTAATTGCCCAAAAAAGACAAATTACTTAATTCAAAATTCTGACACACGCACCGCAATGCCCCAAAAAAATTTAACACTCAAAATTACTACGAATTTTTAAAATCTCGGTTAATGTGTCGATACTTTTTGTTTAATTTTTTTTTTTTAATTTAATCTTTTCCTCTTCTCGTTATTGGCCTGAGCGAAATCGGTTAATGCTTGAATTTATTTGATTATTAACCCGCTTCGGCCCACTGAAAACCACGTTGTTATTTCACTTTTATTTATTCTTTGTTGTTTGGAACGGACGGACGGACGGATGAACACTCTCGTTGGCAATATTTTTTACAACAAAGATTTACAACAAAACAGTAAAAACAGACAGTAATCTCTGAGGAAAAAAGAGAGAGAGAGAGAGATTGAAAAAGAAACAACGAAAACCGTTAAAGTAATGGAAGAAGTCTTAAATATTCTACAATACGTTTTCGTAGTTATTTGTATGCGTTATATTGGTTTCTTTTTATTTTTTTTTTGTAAATCATTCATGACATAATTTTGTTGTAAGACGCAAAACAACAACAACAACAACAACAACATTGGCAACAAAATATATTTATCACTTTTTCCTGTTTTTTTCAACTTTTTACGGCAACATATTCTTTTATTTTTTATCACCTCGTTTGTTGTTATTCCTGCGTTCAGTGCTTCTACTCCTGCCTCTTCTTCTGCTTCCTCTTCTTCCTCTGCTGCGTCGCCTGCTTTGCGAATTGCGTGCCGTTTGCGCGCCGCGCGCCATCTGTTGGCCCAAGATAATTTTACAGTTTTACTGTTTTGTTTGTCTTTCGACGACACGAATTTATTTCCGTACATATTTTTTGACATTATCTACGAAACTTTATCGTCGTAGGTGTCAAAAAGTGAAAAGTGACTGGCATTATTTGTTTTTTTTTGGTGTTTTTTTTTGTTTTCTTTTTCGTTTTGAGGACGCAAGTGGGACGCAACACCGCACCGCCGATGCAGGTCTCTGTGTGTGTGTGTGTATATAACTAAATTTGCTTATTTGTCTAACTGTCCGTTCGTCTGTCCGTTCGTCTTTCACTCGCCGCATTGTCTGTGGATTGGATTTTCAGGCCAGCCTTCCATGTCGCTGAAATCGAATTTTGTTTGATTTTTTTGTTAAAAAAATATTTTTTTTTTGCATATATTTTATCATTTACGTAATACAATTTAAATGCTTCAGTCGAGGATCATTTTATCTGAAGAAATTTTACCGAAGAACCGAAAGATTTTCTTCGGTCGAAATCTTTGCTCAATAATTTGCTCTTTTGTGCTTGAAGACAAACAAATCGAAATTCCATTTTCGATGAGAATCTTTTTTATAAAGAAAGGGTCTCCTTATTTTAATTAATGAAATGTCTTTTTATGACTAATTCCAGATTTTCTTTCCCGAAATTCATTTCTTTGAAGCTTCTTTTCGTCAAAGTTCTTTTCTTTAAAGTTAATTTTGTTAATTTTAAAAGAGGCCGTAATCATTGAGGTTCATTTCGTCTAATTTTTGTGCTTTGAAATTCATTCCATTCAAGCCCTTTTGGACGAAGCCCTTCGTGCTAAGCTTCCTTCCTTCCAAATTCATTTCGTTGTAGTTGATTTCGTAGAAGTTGTTATCTTCGAAGTTCATTTTGTCGAATTTTTTTTAAATTCATTCCGTTGAAGAGCTCAGCTTTAAAAGCTTTTTTAGCCCTTTTCATAATTCGATCATTCTTTTCATCGAAACTCTCCATCGGAGTTTATTTCGTCAAAGTTCATTTTGTTAAAGCTTTATTTTGGTCGAAAACTATCATCAAAGACAATTTTATTGAAGATTATTTCATCGAAGGTCATTTGGTTCAAGCTATTTTCATTGAAGTTTATTTCGTTAAAGTTAATTTCATCGAAGATCATTTCGTCGAAGATCATTTCGTTGAAATTTATTTCGTCGAAATTCATTTCGTTGAGATTCTTTTTGCTGAAGCTCTTCCTTTATGATAAATAAAAAGATAAATTTATATTTTAGATAAATTTATATCTTAAAAACTATATCCGTTAAAGATAAATTTGTCCAAGTTATTTTCGTTAAAGTTAATTTCGTTTAAATTCGATCTTTTAACATTAACTTCATTTAAAATAACTCTGAAATTTGCATTACGATCAACGAATACTTTTAATATAGAAAAAAGCAAAGTTAAAATGTTGCTGACAGACTGGAATTCAACTCAACAACATTCCGAGCACTCAAACGAACAATCAAACAAAAAAATTTCGATATCTCGATACATGAAAAGTGAGAAATATATTAATTTTCAAAGCATGAAAAAAATAAGGAATGAAACAGCGTCAACCAACAACACTATCGTGAAAAATGTGGCAAAATTAATTGCATACCTCGATTGCTGACATTTGAAAAAAAAAAATGCTGTCAAAAACTGTTGCTGTCAGAGATAATTTTCGGTAAAGTCTCGTTTTGCAAAAAAAAGTCTCGCTGTTACATAAAATGTATTTCCTGCCGTCATAAACAGAAAGTGGTTGCTTTACAAAAAATTTGCATTAAAAAAATTCCAACGAAACTTT
The DNA here is from genome assembly GCA_949752815.1 of Conops quadrifasciatus. Taxonomy (NCBI): domain Eukaryota; kingdom Metazoa; phylum Arthropoda; class Insecta; order Diptera; family Conopidae; genus Conops; species Conops quadrifasciatus. The sequence goes on from OX457077.1 coordinate 5,463,793, forward strand.
TCAATAAAAACTAAAAAATCAAGTTTTCTGGGAGTGAAAAGAAAAAAAGCACATCCTGCATCCTGCCAGCACGCAAAAGTCAAGAGAGAAAAAACAACGTTGCTAAATGGAAAAATAATAAATAAAATCAAGGCTAACGTAATTTAATTTCCGGTCAATCAAGCTGACGGATGTCGGAAAGTCAGTCGTGTAGAATGCTGCAGTTTATAAGAACGAAAGAACGAAAAAGATGACAGATAAAAAGACGAAAAAGAATAAATTAACTCGATAATGTGACGGTCGATTGCGATGAACGGTGAAGGACGATGAAGCGAAAGGCCGGAAACCAGGTGAAGAAAGTAAATTGGCCGAGTATTTAAGTAAAAGAAGGAAGGAAGGAAGGAAGGAAGGAGGGAGGGAAGGAAGCGCGATGAAAAGGACTAGCATGAAGCAGACAGATGTGAAGCATCCTGGCAATATGGTTATTTTTTCCTCTGATAAAACTTAAAATTTATAATTTTTCATCCACATTTTACGCTAACAGCAACAACTTTGCCGACCAACTAAACAACATAATCGCCAATCAGGTTTACCAACAAAATACACAATCTTCAATACTGAATTCTGAACAAAAAAATATTTAAAAATAAACATTTTTGAAGAAGTAAAACATAAGAAGTTTTTCTTAATAAATTGAAGTGCTACGAAATCTAAAATGAACACTAAAAAAATTAAAAGAAATAAATTTTCTACAGAATTAAAGACTTACAGAATTTTAAAAAAACTAAAGAATGAAGAACAATGAATTGAATTAATAATTATAAATAAACTCTACAGAAATGAAAAATATGAATGAACCTTTCGAAGTGAAAAATTTGAATGAACTCTACGTATTTGAAAAATATGAAAGAACTCTTCCGAATGAATTCTACGAAAAATATGAATGAACTCTACCGAATTGAAAAATATAAAAGGACGTAACCGAATTAAAAAATAGGAATGAACTTTATAGAATTAAAATATATTATAAACGTATCGAATTCAAAAATATAAATGAACTTTATCGAATTGAAAAAATAAAATAAACTCTACGGGTTTGAAAAACAGGAAAGAACTCTATCGAATGAATTCTACGAAAAATTTGAATGAAAATGAATTTGAATGAAAAATATGAAAGAACATTGTCAAATTTAAAAATAATAATGAACTTTACCGAATGGTAAATGTAAATGGACTCTACAGAATTAAAAAATATGAAAGAACCTTTCGAAGTGAAAAATTTGAATGAACTCTACGTATTTGAAAAATATGAAACAACTCTTCCCAATGAATTCTACGAAAAATATGAATGAACTGTACCGAATTAAAAAATATGAATGAACGTGTCGAATTGAAAATATAAATACATTTTATCGAATTGAAAAATAATAATGAACTCTACGTATTTGAAAAATATGATAGAACTCTTCCCAATGAATTCTCCGAAAAATATGAATGAACTCTACCGAATGGAAAAATATAAATGAACTTCATCGATTTGAAAAATATTAATGAACTCTACGGATTTAAAAAATATAAAAGAACTGTTCCGAAGGAATTTTACCAAAAAAAAAAAAAAATAATGAACTCTACAAAATTGAAATATAAATGGACTCTACTGAATAGAAAAATATGAATGAACTTTATCGATTTGAAAAATAATTATGAACTTCACTGATTTTGAAAAATTTAAATGAATTTTAAATGAATGAATAAACTCTACCGAATTGAAAAAAATCGAATGAAGAACAATAAACTGAACATAACTAAAGACGGAAAATTACGAATTTCAAAAAGACTGATTTAAATTAACATAAATTATGGATAATGGATAATGGAATGGATAAATGTATGATGATTGATGAAATGCCTTTTAGTTTTTAAAAATTTGTATAAAGCGAGAATTCAATTTAGGTTAAAATTTTTAAGAGAGAGAGAGAGATTAATGTCTTTTTATAAATAAAAATACAATAAATATGATCTTATATAAATAAATATGATCGTTCCTTAAGAAAATGTATACAATAAATTTATAATTAATCAAAAAAGAATGTAAATTATTAATACAAATTAATAATATCGCTAAGAAATTAAGTTAAAAAAAAAGAAACAATGTAAGAAAAAGCAGCACAAAAAACATTAATTCAGTTAAAAGAATTTTAACATAAAATACATGAATCGTTTAATCTCGAGCAGTTTTTAATGAATATGGATTTTGTCTTTAATGAATATGGATTTTCTTGAGAACATGGCAAAAAAAAAGAACAACGAATAAGAATAAACGATATACGAAGGAAGGCATAATATGTATGAAGTAACAAATAATGAACGATTAACTTACAAGCATCGCAGCGCAGCGCAGCGCATCGCCTCTCATTGTAATGAATTCTCATGAATGCGCATTTTATCAAAGATTCTGAATGAATACTAATGAAGTGAACGTTGTTGTTGTTGTTGTTGTTGCTGTTGTTGCTGTTGTGTTTTCTCACAAGCATAAAAAAGAAACAATGTCTATATCAATAAGATCATGTCTTGGCAAGAAGTTGACTGAATCAATCAGCAGAATGATTTCAAAAGAAAATCAAAAGAAAGAAAGAATGAAAGATAAAGAAACAACAAATACATGCGAGGCGAAAAAAGGAATTTTAAAAGTCTTTAAATTGTTCCTTAAACAATGTAACTTCATGTAATTCATTCTCATGCTGTTCGTTTTCATGTTGTTCTTTTTTGTCGTTGCAAGCAGTCACATACGGCATCGCTTACAATGACAGACAGACAGACAGACAGACAGACAGACAGACAGACAGTCGTCCACTAAATATTCTCGTATTCTCTCGTATTCACATTCACATTCTGTAGAACTTTTAAATTAATTTTTTTACAACTACGCGATTGCTTTTTGTGGGCTCGAGACTACACAGACGGACTCGCTGCTGCCGACTAACAGACTGACGGACTGACTTAAAAGACAGTCATTGACGTCATCATCAACATCACGGTCATCATCATCATCAGCATCAGCATCGTCAGCATGGTTGGATAGATGGACGGACGGCTGTATGATTGCATCGAAGGATCGTAAGGAAGATACTTTTTCTTCTTCAACTTCTTCTTCTTCTTCTTCATCGTCGTTTGTTGCAGGAGGCGCATAAATTTTTAAATAGTGCGGATGGAAGGATGGACGGTTGGATGACGTTGACGATGGCTGTGGGTTCAACTTCTTCAACTTCTTGCAGGCATTAAAAATGCATTTTAAATATTCAACAGCTCGAGCTATGGCCGGTCTCGGTGTCGAAATGTCTCAACTGCATCAACAGCAACAACAACAACAACATGCAACACCATCGAAAGCTACTTCGCACAACCGCAGCCACTTGCTTGAGGACCTTGTACCAAGAAATCGCCAGCATCGAACCAACGCCATCGAGACCTTCAAAGTGTTTTGTGGTCTTCGAGGCGCTGCAGCGTTAAGTTGTTGATTTTCTAGTCACAGGCAAAGCACATAGAAGAAGAAGAAGCAGCAGCAGCAGCAGACAGAGACAAGACATGTCAGCCAAAGCAACATACATATTTTTGAAAAGGATGTTGCCAAGAGGATCATGAGTCAGTCAGTCAGTCGAGTAGAGCCATCGGACGGACCATCAGAGGCGTACTTTTGGAAGCTTGTGGTGCTGAAGAATGACTAAAGAACGATCACCTCACTCTAGTTTGGTCTGCAGACCACAAGAATGGGTTTTAAGAGGTAGTCGCTTAAAAGCTTGAGAGCAAGAAAACTCTAAAGTTAAGAAGATTGAAGTCGTCGTTGGGAGAAGTCTCTGGGCTGGACAGAGTAGAGAATGAGCAGACTGATTGAAAAGTGATACAACATCTTTGCATGTCAGTGAAAGTAAAGTGATGGCTTCAACTTGACCGATGGATGGTTGGCTGAGAATGGATGGCTGAAGGGCGGACGTTGAATATTTGAACGGTGGTTATTATGTATATTTTTGAGTTCTGTGATCGAAAGCGATTAAAAAAAATGTCAGAATGTCTAAAGTCATCACCAACATCATCGTCATCATCATCATCATCATCACTCTTTAACTTTAACTTTCGTCGATTCTAAGTTGATTGTTTTTCACTTTCAGACGCTTCCAAAAGCGATTTCGATTTCGATTTCGATTTCATTTGGCTTTATTATTTTTTTTTTTTTTTTTTTGCTTTTTTGCTATCCATTATCACTCACAAACGGAAACCAAAATGGAGAGAGAAAAAACTCTACTAGTAAACCATTTTCAATGCGGCTGTCTCGCCATTCTGGAGCCCGCATTCAATAAATCTGTCAAACCGTTACACGACATGTCAATAAAACTCACTGTCTTTGTTTTGTTTGGTTTTTTTTGGGATAATTTTTTTTTTATTTTCTAGCTCTTTCCTACTTTTTCGTTGTATGAGGCAAGGCGTGTGTTTTTTTTGGGTTCTCTCGTTCTTTATGGGCTCGGTTTTTGTTTTTTTTTGGTTTTTGTGCTTTTGGTGGTACGTACTTTAAAGTTAAGGAAGGTTGGCTTGGTTGAGTAATCCACCAAGTATGTCCAGGTGTGCGATGCTTTACAACAATAGAAGTTACAAAAGCAGGAACGACAGCAGCAGCAACAACAACAACAGCGACAACAACAACAGCGACAACAACTACCTATATGAAAGACCTAAAAATGAAACAACAATAACAATTACATTGCCACGATTAATGTTGCTTCGATAAAATTCTGTAATACGAGTATTTTATTTCTAAAGAAATGAAAATTGTGTACAGTTGATGTGATCTGATTTGATTTGATTTGACTGAAAAAAATAATCTCTTAAAAAAGCACTTCTGAGAAGTCGTTAATGTTGGAGAAGTTGGTTTAACTTGATACCCAAAATTGTTAAATACTCTGTGTTCATAGAGTTATTCAAAAGTAGGTTTAGTATGTTGTTTGAGAATATCTGTCAAGCGCCATTACTTGTTGCTTGTCACTTTCTTTCATTTCTAATCTATAATGATAGACAATTTTGACCTACTATCGTGTGTCAAAATTATATTAAAATTTATTTTGAAACATCAGTGTTTAATAAAAATATATTGTAAGTTATCGCCCATCGAAGCAAACAATTTGAAATTTTAAAAAAAAAAAAATTGGGGTAACTGGATCCATTCATGATAAAACAAAGTCTGGCAGTCCAAAAAACAACTCATTTGATTAAAAACATTGCCGCTGATGGCCCATTTGATGAAATGAAAAATTGAAAATTTTGATTTTTGAAGTTATGTCTGTAAACGTGGTCTTGGTGGTCATAGTGAGCATTTGACAGGTATCGTCTCTAACACATAATTGTCATAGATAGTACCTGATACTTAATTAAAGAGGAATAATATAATTAATAATAGTATGTTTTTTATTTACCAAAAACTTCCTATAGTTTATTTTGGATAACCCAAAATCTTTCTCATCCTGAAGGCGTTCTCATTCTTCTCCGCAGATGATCATTATAAGCAACATCCTCATCGTCCAGATCCTTATCGCGGTAAACTTATTTTTGAATAGACATTCATCTTCTTACCGTCAAGCTCATCCTCTTTTTCCTCTTCTTCTTCACTCACAATCTCGGCGTCATGCAACATGAGCGTGTTAAAGTTCCGCCGAAATATCAAAGTTTTAGTCCCCCATTTTTTTTTTTTGGTTTTGGTTTTATTTGTTTAATATTTTTTTTAGTTTTGGTTTTATTTGTTCAATATTTTTTTTGGTTTTGGTTTTATTTGTTTAATATTTTTTTTTTTTCCTTTTATTGTTAGAAAAAGAACAAAAAGACGGAAAAAATTAAGGTGCGTACTTTATTCTTAGGTTTGAAATCATGTCGAAGGACATGCATGCATGACATGCCAGCGGCACGCGTGCCAGTCGGAATTTGTTGTGATTAATTTGGCCAACCTCTTTCAAGTTCTTTAACTTTTTTTTCAATTCAATTTTTTTATTGACAGTATTTTTGTTTTTTTTTCTGAGTGAATTAAAAGCCAGCTAAGGCTACAGCTAATCGCGTATAGTGGAATATCCTGCTGCGCCTTATTTGCTTAAAAGTTGCAGCGGTGCCGCCGCCGCCGCAGCATGTGTTGAAAGAAACAGAAAACAAAGATAACAATTTGTCATGCTTTCAATTAGGTGCACAGTGGAACAAATCGATAATAAAATAGTTGAACATTTTGTTGCCTCCAATAAAGTCTTTTCTTCTCATAAAAATTATGAGAATCGGTGCGTAAATATGGTCCGTAGAGGTCTTAAGAGGTTTGGAGACTTTTTGGAGACTCTTTAGAGACTTTATCAATAGTTCCAATGAAAAGATTTAATATAAATTTAATTATATATAAAGCAAAAAAGACTGATTATGATTCTATTGCGACTGCTAATCGCGACTGTTGAAAAAATTATGAAAATCGGTGCGTAAATATAGTCAGTAGACGTCCCAACGGGTTGGTTTGGAGACTTTATCAATAGTTTCAATGAAAAGATTTAATATAAATTTAATTATATATAAAGAAAAAAACTGATTATGATTCTATCGCAACTGTTAATAAAAAATTTTAAAAAACTATGAAAATCGGTGCATAAATATGGTCAGTAGACGTCACAACGAGTTGGTTTGGAGACTTTATCAATAGATTTAATATGAAGACTTTATAGAATGCAGACTTTTTTGAGCTCACGGTAAACTTGTGGTATTCTGATTGCGTGTTAAATTTTAATTGAACGTTTTTGGTCGGTAGGGTTTATTTTTTTTTGTTCGTCTTCTTCATTTTCTTCCGCAAAAGCGATGCTTCGTTGCGAGCACCAAAAACAAGGGAGTGGATTTTTAAAATGTTTTTCTGATTTTTTTTTTCTGTTTTTAATTTATATTATTCTTTGTTGGGGCTAACAATTTCATAATACAATAATATTAATACGATGTGAAGGCAGCTGAAGGCAGATTTTGGGTTCATCCATTAAAAAACTTTATGGTTTTTAACTCATCAAAATTATGAAGACTTAAAGATTTATGAAGATTTAAAGAGTTTAAAAAGAAGCCTGATGTAGTCGTCAACTAATCCAGACTTGTGTTGTTGTGTGTTAATTTTTGTTGTTGATTTTTTAAGAACATTTTTTTTTGCCAAAAAATGCGTGCGTGTTTTTGTATAAAAAATTGTTGCTTAATTGATTTGATCTCATTAAATAAAGCTCTTTAATTACAGATTAAGCAACAGGCAAAAAAAAAGAACAACGTATTATTTTTAATAATATTTTTTTTTTTTTAGTATTTAACTTTTTTTTTTTATTTTATTGATTTGTTCCACTGTCTCTAAAGTGCGTTCGTGACAACGAGTTAAGCTGTAAAAAATATACTTTGTCGACTTGACATTGATTTTCGATTAAATCCAGATAAAAAGCAACAGATTAGAGAAAGCTTTAGAGGCAGTCAGTCAGTCAGTAAAAACAACAACGACAAGATGGCCTGTAACCAAATCTGGTATTAAAAACTCGTATTAAAGTAGAAAAAAAAGAATTCATTTAACAAAAACGAAACGGTTTTTCTTAAGACTTGTTCGCGACTAAGTCGGCAAACATGCGAATTGATCGGCGGCGACAAGCATCAAGAGTACACACACACACACACAACAACAATAAAAAGTATAAAATATACTACATAAGAGTAAATAAAAATTATAACGTAATTAAATCAAGTCGATGGAAGTGAGGAGTCGCCGCGACATTAGACACAAGTCAAGACAACTTGAAAGAGCGATTAAAATGGATGGAGACAGATTTTGTCATTTCATGAGCAAAGCGGTTCATGCGGTAACGGTTGTCGATCGGCATGACTGCAATGAGTGAGGAAGAGGGGCGGATGGGAGGGGCGAAGAAGGGATACCCGGGCAGACACTTTTACAAGTGAAAATTGTTGCTAACGTATGTATAATACTTTCCTGAAATAAGAGTAATTAGTAGGAAAAAGAGGAGGAAAAAGAGGTGGAAAATTACTGAATAGAAGAGAAGAGTGCAAGAGGGAGAATAAATAAAGTAGCAAAAAAAAAAAATCGCGAATTACAATAAATTAATATAAAGAAATGTTTAATCATTTCAAACAATTTAATTGTAAGAATGTTCTGCGATACTTCCTGTCCGATATTATCTGATTTTGTTGCTCTATAGTTTTATATTTTCATATTGCTAAACCTTTTAATTGTATCTTCTCATATTCTGATACTTTTAATGTGTTATCTTCTCATCTTATGTTATTCCGATGTTGTCATATTCCCTTTATCATCACTTAAAAGACCTTAAATGTCAAAAAATTTATGCCATATAAGGCTTATTATAATTATTATTGTTGTTATTGTTGTTGTTGTTGTCAATATTGTTTTTATTATTATTGTTGTTGACTATATTCATTTATGATTTCCATTTTATACCAATCCCTTTTTTTCTGACTCACTTTATGAGAGTTTTTTTTAGGGTGAGCCCTTCCGGTTGTGGCTTCTTTTTTTTAGTTTTTTTTTTTTTGTATTTTTAAGCTTTTTGATTGCTGATGATAGACGACTATAGCAATTACTCACTCAGTCGTTCATCCTACTACTTATTTATTCATTTATTTATTTATTCATTAATTGATTTAGTCAATTTGCGAACCAACAAACCTAATTCGGCTTACATTCGTACCCATTCTTTATTTAATTTTTCGAATTTTTTTGTGTTTCTGTTTTTTTTTTTTTTTTTGGAAATTCTCAGAAATAATTGATTTATTTCGAAATAACAATTTTTTAGGAGAAGCTTTTTTAATTGTCATAACGTAATTTGTTAATGTCTCCAGAGCGTTTAGATATAATTAAAATAATACAATTTTGAATTTTTGTAAAACCTCAAGAATCGTTGAATTTTGTATTTTTAATGGTATTTTTATGGTACAGAAATTGTCTAAAATATACTACAACTATCAACCTCACGACAGACTTAACACCTTTCTTTCTCTTTCTCTTTAGCAGACAATTTTATGATTGTTACAAAAACTATTCCAGAATCTTACGACTTCGACTTCGACTTTGGTCTCGATTTTGCATTTTCTTGGTCTTAAAAAGGAGTGTTTATTACGAAAAACGTACCCTCAAGGGATAGGTATTCACACTGACACACTGACTTACGATGCATTATAGAGCATTGTTTCTTTCTGTGACCTATGAACTTTTGTCATTGTTTGAATCGACTTCGTTTTTTGTTTTTACGTAGTAAAAGAAGAAGAAGAGAAAGGTGTTAGCAAAATTAGAAGAAGAAGCTACTCTTAGCTTTTCATAACTATTTATTATTAATACCGAAGTTCTTAATAATTTCAAATGTCAGTTCATGTTGGATAGTGTTATATGAATGTTAAATGAAAAGAATTTACATAAATAGAATATTATATTTTAAAAATATTTTTTTTTTGTATTATAAAAAACTTTAAAAGAAAATAAATGTGAAGAAAAGTCATGTGAAAAAAGATCGATGGCTTTTTAAAAAAAAGGAGTTTAAATATAATGATTTGATCGATACATTTTGTTGTTGCTTTAATTTTTGTTGTTGTTTTTTTTTGTATACTCGTTTTTTTGTATACTAAAACAAGAAGTAGAGAAAAAGAAGAAGTTTTTGATGAACTTTTCCTGGAAATTTTCACGCCTTGAAGATCGGTTTAAGTTGTCAACATAAATCACAGCAACAACAACAACAACAACAACAACAACAATGCCCATCATCGTATTAACAATAACAAAATAATGCTTCAATTTTTTATCCGTATCGACAAAATTTTCCTAGAAAACCAACAACAACAACAACAACAACAACAACAGCAACCACAACAACTATAAGAAACAAGACTAACAACGATTTTAACATCAAAGCAGAAGAAGAAAAACATCAAGAGAAAATACACACAAAGAAAATCTAGAACATTATTTTGTCGTACGTAAAAAAATCCTCAAGAGATACTCTTTAAGATCGAGAGAATGTTAAAGGTAGATAGATAAAGCATGAAGGAAGAGGAAGAAGAAGAAGAGAAGGAACAAGAAGAAGCAAAAGCATCAGTGTGGAAAAAAATAATAGCGGTGGTACACATCATGTAAAGCATATTGTTGAAGGTGCATATTTATTACAACAACAACAACAATAATAACAACAATAATGAGAAGAACAACAACAGCAACTACAGCAACTACAACAACAACAAAGGCAAGTACTATCGCTAAATAAAGGCGTGACAATGTCGAGAGTGATGACGACGACGACCACGACTTAGGAGGAAAAGCAGCTGGAAAGAGAAGAGGTGCAGAAGGGTTAAGAAAAAAGGGTGGGGGGGGGATTGCAGGCAAAAGATATAAGTGCGAAAAATGCGATAAACTGTCGTAAATCATGACAACGAACAAGATGTCAAATCAACACAAGCGCATACAAAACAATCTTAAACGAATGGATGAAGGGAGGAATCGAGGGAGGATCGACGACCGATGAACGAAACAAACGAGAAGAAGACCATCACAAAAGTTAGGGAAAATCGAAGAAAAATCGTATCACAAACAACTTGACACGGAAAGAAAAAATAACAAAAGAAAAAGAAAAACTTTTACAAACGAATAAAGAAAAAACGACGACATTCTTCAGATTGTCGATAACGATGTCGATAATCAGCAAAGAAAAATAAGAAATTGGTTCAAGTGCCTGAAAGTATGCCGCTAAAGGAAATTTAGCGGGAGAGAACTCAGAAGAAGAAGAAGGGGAAGAAATATAAGAAGGCTACGAGGACGACAGTTTCTTTAGGCATCAGCAAAACGTGACATTGTCACTGTTTGATTGAAGGGCAAGAGGGGTTGAGGGGTTACGAGTTTAAGAGTGTGAGTGGGGGGAAGAAGAAGGAAGGGGGAGTGTTATTAAAAAGCAAATCTAGCACCTCTTGGCCTCTTTTTCTTGATTTTCTTAATTTCCCTTTTTCTCTTTTGTTTTTTTTACACGTATTTTAAAATTTGTCTCTATCAAAAATATATTGCAAAGAGCTCTTAAAAATAATTTAAAATCAATGAATTATTGTTGTTGAATTGTTGTCTAAAAGTATAGTAACTACAGAGTGCGCCATCTTCTATGTCGGTATGTGAATATTGAATGACTTAAAAAAAATAAAAAACAACCGTTTTTCACATATGGAGTATATTTATTTAATTAGGTCCTTTACAATTTATTTAGACTAGTTTTTGAATACATACTACATCAATCAAGTGGCCGCCTCTATTGGCCAAAGCAAAATGTGCTCTTTTTGCTGCATTTTCCATCACTTTTTCGAGCGTCACTATTTCGCCGCTTTGTTTTGGTGTGAAGCGATTGCTCGAAAGCGAAAATTGTACTGAATTGGCGTTTGCAAAACCATGTTTGCTTAACTCAATCGGTTGATAAATGTTAAAGTTATTTTTATGTTTACATATCGACATAAAAGATGGCGCATCCGTTATAATAATTTTTTGAAAGACAGAAATGGTTTTTTGTAGATATTTATAAAATTTAAAGCAGTTTAAAATGTAGGTAGGTGTGTGAAAAGAAGAAGAAGAAAAGAAAGATCATCTCATAATTTATTACCTTCACCCTAACATGTCAACATGAAGTGTTGGCCTTTTACTGAAGCCATTAAATAGCATAGAATCAAACGAGTTTGAGCTTTTTGTCGCAGTTTTTGTTGCGTTTTTTTTATTCTTTCTTCTTTTGAATATTTCATGCATCTGCCGCAATATTTGCCGCAATGGTAAAATAATCGCAACAACAATAACAACAACAACAATGACATTAAGAGAGACAGCATCACCAAAAACCACATTGCATGCGGCATAATTTATGACATTGTTACGGAATACGCAGCAGCACTAACGAAAAACTACTGTAACAAGAAGAGTACCAACAAAAACAATAACAACAACAAAAAAATAATAATAACAAAAATAACAACAAACAACGACACCATTGAACATCATCAAACAAAAGTAATGAAAGAAAAATGAAATTGTTCAAGCCGTAAAGAACAAACAAAAGCAAAATAACTCTGTACGGACGAATATACATATGTACATACTCGTACAAACATACATACATACATATGTACATATTTCAGAATAAATAGTCCTATACTCCATTGAATACACAACACACGCACGGTCCTTATAAAAAACTTTGCGACATACCGAAAGTATTGTTAAATAACTTTTGACACTTAATATAGCCTAATGGTTTAATTTTAAAAAAATTAAATTTTATATTGACTATAACTTATTGATTTCTTGAACGCTTGTCAGGATTTATGCAATCGTGGAGAGCTTAAATATTTAGTTTTATAGAAAACTTACGAAAAAGTTTGTATCTTATGATGATAATTTGTTTTTCATCCTTTAAAATCAAAATCAAAATCAATATGTGGTCAAACGACGTGGTCATCGTATGAACCTTTATAACTCCATTAATTTTTTATGGATTTCAATTATTTAAAAAGTGTTAAAAATCTACAGGTATTGACTTTAAAGTGTGAAGAATTATAAAAAATCTTTTTCAAGGCAGCAAAGTTATATTCACTTGAGTAATGAAATTGCCAGGCCATTATTTCCGGGACCTTAATGAAAAACGTTGAAGCTATCTAAAGACTTGTTATGGTAGCTGGATTAAAGTCGAAGTGATCGAAATATGTAAACATACATAGAGCGCATTATTCTGCCATTATTATTAGTAAAAAAATGATTAATATACCATTGTCATTATAGGTATAGACTTCACCAATGTCTATATTAAGGTATATACTTTTCCTTGTTAATGCAAATAATAGTATATTTTGGATATGCCTATGATTTTTCTATTGCTATCGATATTCGTTTTGTTTTTATTAAGGTCCACGCAAAAAATAACAATCATCAAAGGTCTTTACACTCCATTCGCACCATTACCATTCATCATCACCACCAGCAGCAGGGCTTGACGACGACGTCATAAACCTCACCAACATAATCATCCATCGCGATCTGCTCTGATAACGTCATTAAAACCAGCATAAAAAACCGCATCAGCTTTAAAAATAGTGCATTATCATCATTGTCATCATCATCATCATCATCATCAATGTCATTGTTAATGCAAATAATGCATAATGCATTTTTCATCCGGTTTTTCTATTTTTTTCTTCACACAATTTCAATATTTCTCTTTGTGGAAGAATATAAACCATACAATTTTCGGTCAAACAGAGCGAGCCTTAAGCGAACTAAACCTTGGCAGAACAAAGAGATTACCTTTATTGAATGTGTTATTTTTTTAGAAAGAGAATGAATATAGGAATATAGAAAATAGGAATGTGTTTATGGTTTTTTTCCTCTTTCGAACTGACCCACCGGCAATTGTTTGTGCATTTGTCATTCTCATGATTCAGCGTTTGAGTTCAGTGTGTTTGTGTGTTGCTGAATGAATCCCAATGGATTGATTTGCTAGCGGACTGCCGCTAGTGGACCATAGAGACCATCTTCGCATCGAACAGTCTTTTGCCAGACCCGTTTCACAATCGCGGTCCCGTTGCTTTACCTAAAAACCCAAAACTGTGCAATTCCGGAAGTCAACAGAATTAAAACGCAATGCCTTTTTTATTCTACCATTAAAAAGAATGAACCTCGAAAAAGGAAAAAAGTTATATAAAAAATTAAAAATGTAGATAGAAAAGGTTTGAAGCTACTTTTAAGAGAAAATATTAGAAAGAACATATAAAATATCAGAAAAAATATAAAATATTTTAATTTATTATTACATATTTAAAATTTAAAAAAAAAATTAATATTTTGAATATAATTGCAATATAATTTTCATTTCAAAGAATTATACGTATCACTGAAGACGTATACACACAAAAGACTTAAGAAACAAACTTGGAGGCATTTCATTTGGAAAATCTTTCTAAAAACTAAGACAAAACATAACAAATTTGATATTAAAAAAAAATTTAAACTTCGAAAATATAAATAAAGTATATTTTTGTAGTTTAATTGAAAAAATTAAATAAAGTTGCATTAAAAAAAATTAATACAACTTACAGCGGACGGATTAATGTAAATTAACATCTTCATTTTAGAAGCATTTTAAAGAAAATAAAAGGAATAAGTATTGAAAAAATGAAAACAACAACAAGAGCACAAAATCTACAATATTTAATTTTTTTCTTCTTGCTTAAACACAGTTAGAGTGTTAGTGAGAACCGTTAGTGCACAAATAGTCATTGCCATCGATACAACTGCTACCGTCTAAACCATCACGATCACCATCAACACTAATTCCGCTTGACAAAAATCACTTAGTTACCAACGGAATCACATACGACAACGACAACGACAACAGCAACCACCAACCAGCAGACGCAGACCATCTACTCGTACTTCATCATGAATATGGTAAAGAAGGAACCGTTCCTCGTAGAGGAGACTGATGTACGAGCATGTACGGATAAACAAACAGACCATACCAGACCAGACCAGATTCGTATGAGAAACAAAAAAGACGAAGACGTAGAAGAAAAAGAAGAAACCCCAAAACGAAGGACTTGACAAAAAAAATGAAATTTACCGAGATACGAGTACAACGCGCCGCAGTCCGAAGTGACATAACACAAAACAGTTATGTTTTGCTGCACCACGAAACTTGACAGAAACACGACGACGTCGTTGGTTGATGAAGGAGAGAAGGAAGGAAGGAAGGAAGGAAGGAGAGTAAGCCAAGAAGGAAGGAAAGAATGAAACGATGAAGATCATGATGATGATGATGATAAGGAACAACCGGCATTATTCAGGCAAGAGTCATAAACGACCACGACAAGCGTGATGACGTTGAGGCCGATGACCAGGAAGATTGTAGGGAGTGAGGAAGGGGCGGGCACTTCGCCAAGAACGATAATCATCATGATTTGAGATAATGCCGATACAAAGCAATGATTGCATGTACTCGCAAACAACAATCGTCGAAACATAACAAACAAAAAATCACTTTACCATAAAAAATAAGCAATTGCTTGTAACTGTTTTCAGCAACAAGAGAAAAACAAAGGCACATAGTGGACATTTTTTTTTAACAACCAGCATCACAGAGATCGATATATCGATCGAACGTCGTTGTTTTTATAGTCAGAAAAGCTTTATTGATGGAAAGCTAGAGACCAAAGTAACTACGAGTAAGTCACGCTTATTATATTTCAAGAATTGTTATATCCTAAGAATTTTTGTATGCAAGATTGGCCGGAAATATGACCACATTGTGCCTTTGATACGATCGTATTTGTTGCTGCTTATTCGTTGGTGGCAGCAGCAGACCGTTTTGAAATCAATTTCATCTTAATTGAAATTTAATAAAATTTGTAGACGAATCCGAAAAAACCAAAAAAAGCCAGAATTAGATACAATAACATTAAATTACTTGCTGGCATTTTCGGTTTTGTGAGCGTGATCAATTGAACAAAATTTATGCATCAATTCATTTCGTTTAAATAAAAATATAAAAAAAAATGCATAATAAAAGTGAAGGAAAGAGAAAGAGTCACGAGTACAAGCAGACAGACGGACAGACAAATAACAACAACAACAATAACAGCATTAACATTTCAAAAAAATTGCATAAATAATTTGGCTAATTCAGCTACTTTTACTAAAGGCCTTTTAAGCCACCGCTATTGAAATTAATTAATTAATAAGCATAAGTTTCAGAAACGAAAAAAAAAAAACAAAGTACATAAAATTTGCATCAAGCACGTACCAACGTAATGTTGTTTTTTTTTTTTTTTTTTTTTTTTTTTTTGGTGGAACGTAGCAACCAAGATAAAAAAGTAGCAGCCAGCGTCGTCGCGCCATCGTTCGGGAAGCAAAAATAAATTCAATTGCAATAAAATGTTTTTCGTATTGATCTCTTGATTTGTGGCAGCAGTTTCAAGTCGTTGTTGTTGTTGTTGTTGTTTGTATCATTATTATTAGATTGTTATTTTTGTTAGTTGTTCAGTGTTACCGCAACGGATTAAGCCGCAGCATCGGAGCAAGCGCCCAACGGTCTTTTTCTTTGTCTAATTGATGTTGTTGGCGCTGCTGCTGCTGTTGCTGCTGCTCGCTACTAGTCTTGTAATCAGTCCTGCTGTTGTTGCTGTTGTTATTGTTGTTTCCATTGGAGTTATGTCTGCCGCTCTAACCGTTGGTTTTTTTTTTTTTTTTCTTTAAAATTCAATGAATTTCTGATCAAAGAGCAATAAAAATATAGCCGTTAGACAAGTTGCAGGCTATTGATTTAACGCCCAGTGCAGCACGTTGTTACTGCTGTCGCTGTTGTTGCTGTTGTTGTTTTTGGTCGATTTATTACTCGAAGTTATGCCTTAACTTTTTCGATTTTTAGGTAATGAATAACGAATTTGCAAATTTACATTTTTTCGGTTTTTCTTATATAAATTTTTTCTCTCATTTTTCTGGTTTTAAGCAATTTCGCTTGTTGGCGTTGCCAAACGAATCGATAGTCAAAATAAACGAGCATATGCTTACAATAGAGAAAAAAACGAAAAAAAACCACCAGTGAATTCCTGCCAGTAAATTCCTGCTGGCGAAATTTCGCATCGCATTGAGGCTTCCATCGCTAAGCTCCAGTTTAAATGATCAGCTCATTTTTTGATTATTACATTAAATTTAATGATTAGGATTGCGCGAACGAACCCACAAAACAGGCTACCAGACCTCAGGCCAAAAAAGTGATAAAAAAAGTGATATTTTTCATTTGTTTTGTTTTCCTCGAAATTTTGTAAAGAAGGATTAAAGATTGATTACCTTTTTGACATTTGAGGGCATTTTTGCACTCATGTAAACTCAGCATTTAAAAAAAAAACAACAATATGACTTTATTTTTTGCATTTTTTGACAAACAACAAAAATAATCTCTTTACCCCTGAGAGTATTTCAACGCTAAAATAAACTCAACCTTTTGAAAAAAGCAGAACCAAAAGGTTATTTTTCTACTTTTAGTGGCACAAAGTAACAACAAAACGTTGACGCTTGAGGGTATTTCGGCCTTAGTGTAAACTCGAACTCAAACTTCGTCGAAAGAGCAGTAGCAGTATCGGCGCCAGCAGCCGCAGCACGGCCAGCGTAGGCGTCAGCCACCAACCAAGCGCTGCCAAAGCGTGTCAGCAGCGCTGCTGCGCTCGTAGCTGACAACTCGTTATTTTCAAACGAGTATGTTTGTACGAGTACATACATACTGATTGCTTTTTTCTGTTTCTTGTAAGTTTTACAATTTTTTTGTTGTAACGTTTGTTTGCTTTGCGTTAATGTTGCAGCTGTTGTTGTTGTTGTTGTTGTTGTTGTTATTATTTTGGCTGCTACTATTGCTGCACTTTTCAGTAACAGAAACTCGTGTAGACTCTTGCGAGAAGAAGAAGAAGCAGAAGCAGAAGCAGAAAACTGTTGAAACCTTGAACAGAAATTTAAGCGTGGCGGCAAATAAACTCAACTGCAATGGCAATAGCAATAGAGACAACAACAACAACAACAAAAATAATAACTACAACAACAAAACAACAACAACAGCAGCAGCAATTACTGCTATTAGCAACACGATCATGATCATAAAAGCGTGTCAGTCGAATGCGCTAAATTAATTAAATAATTTTGTCTGCTGTTTTCTTCTTCTTCTCCTTCTTCTTCTTCTTCTTCTTCTAATTCTTCTCTCAATTATTAATTGCAAATGCCGTTTTTATTATTGTTGTTGTGGCTGCTGCTGTCAGTTTTTCCTCTTAAGTAAAACTGTTCAGTGCAGAGAATAAAATTGTTATTTATTTCCCGCAAAAAAAAAGAAAAAAACAAAAACAAATTATTTCTTAAAACATTTCAATTAAATCGAAGAGATTGAAAAAAAAACTTGTTTTATATATATATTTATTTTTTTTAAGGTTTTGCCGTAAATTATTTTAGAATTTTCTTTTTTGTTTCAGAAAATTTATTTTAAATTGAATGAAATTGAATTGAAAAAACTGTAAAATAACTTTATTTTTTTAATAAAATCCTAAAAATTGAAAAAACTAAAGCAACAAACTTTATGCGAAAAAAACAACAATTATCAGACTTAGTTTTTCCTGTTATTTTTTGTCTACATCAAATAATTCTTTATAAAAATTAGCACCAAACAAACCAAAAGCCAACAAACGAGAAACGAAAAACGAGAAATAAAATACAAAAACTTTCCTCAACCCAAAAAAGAAAAAAATTTCATCCGATCTATGAAATAATTTATTAACACTTCATTAACACTAAAATTAATTGACATTTTGTTAGTTTCATTGAAGCTTAAGAAAAATGAAGTGAAGCCTGTTAAAAGCTTTTGACAGTTTTTAAGACACAAAAACAAAAAAAAACAAAAAAAACAATAAAAGGAAAAAGAAAAAGAAAAAATATATATACATATTCTTGGCCTTGAAGCGACTTAAAAGGCAAAAGTTTCACAATTTTTCGGGTTTTTCTTTGGTTTTTTTTTAATTTTTTTTTTTTTTTTTGGGTAGAATCAAAAGAAACGATAGAATCTTTTTTTTATAAAATCGTAAGAATTGAAAAATTTTGATGAAATAAAAAACTGTTATGTATTTAGTAATTATTTTAATCGTAATTCATTTTTTTTATTTTAAATTTTTTTTTTTGTAATAAAAACTTGTAAATGTGCATACAATTGACGAGAACGATGCACCGAGAAAAAATGACACCGAAATTTTACAACATGATTCAGCAAAGACGAGTATAATAGAACAAGAAGTAGAAGAGATAAACGCAATTGCAGACGTTCTGTTCTTCCTGTTGCTGCCTATTTTTCTTCTTCTCTTTTCTCTTTATCTTATTCTTCCATTTAGTCATCTCCTTTTTCTTCATCATCATAATTATTATTATTATTAGGCATTTATTGCCGCCTTCGCCCGCTTAAGATCTTTATTATTGTTATTGGCGTGTAACTCTTCTTCCGCTTCTACTCCTTCCTCATGGTCGTCTTCTTCTTGTTCTTCTTCTTATACATTCTTTTCTACCAGCAAATTTGAAAGAATTACTGTCAATCTCTCGACGACAGCGTTGCCACGTGTACCGTTATAATAAAAAATATGGCAAACATCGCGGCGCGGCGTACGTTGAAGAATTCGTTGTTGGTATGTGCATGCTCGTATGTGTGGATGTGTGTGTATTGTGTATTGTGTAACGTGATTATAATGATGCGGTATGTATGTGTGTGCATGTGTGTGTGTGTGTGTGTGTGTGTGTGTGTTCATATATCAGTGAAGCAACAAAGACTTGAAAGAATATTTTTTAATAGAAAAATTCTGTATTAACTGTCGTCGTTGTTGTTGTTATTATTGTTATTGTTGTTGTTGTTGTTGTTGTTGTTGTTGTTATTGTTGTTATTATTATTGTTGTTATTACAAATTCCTTTGGTTGTGTAAAACATAATCTTCGTATGTTTGTAAATAATATATTTTTTTGTATCTAATAACTTTATTGAGTTGTTGTTGTTTGTGTTAGAAGAAATTTTTTAATAAAAAATTTTTTTTTTTTAAAAAGGGGAAAAAACAAAAAAGAGATAAGAAATTCATATTATTCGAGAAAAATTAAAGGAATTTATAATCAATCGCGTAGAGTTTTTTTATGTTGTTTTTTTCTGTTTTTTTGGTATTTTCATATCTAATAAAAATCTTCTTAATATTCTATAATATTTTTTTTTTAATTTATTGATTCAGTTTTTAAAATTTTTTCAAAAATGAATTTTATCTAACTTTTTTCCTTTTTTAAAAAAATTTAACAAAATACTGAGCCTTTAGACTTACCTTAATTTTAATTTAATTAATTATATTGAAGGCGATCAAAGCTTATTCGTTCAGAAGAGCTGTAAAAGAAAGAAAAAAACTGGTTTTAATATGTGCTTTTTTTTAAAGAACAATAACAATTTTGTAAATAAATACAAAATACTAAAAATGAATAAAAAAAATATTTCTTAGCTTTTTTTAAATTTTTTATTATTGTACAAAAATTATTTTAAACTTTTTTATACTAATAAATTTGTTTAATACTTTTTACGTTTAAACGTGTTTTTTTATTTTAATGTTTAATTCTTTAGCTTTTTAATACTAATTAAATTGTATTTTTGTCTTATTTTAATTCTTGTTTCGCGTCGTTTAAGAAAAATAAATAAAAAATGTCTGCTGTTGAATTTTTATTATGCAAACTTTATTAGTATGTAATTCTTTTTATTGTGCTCGCTTGATTTTAATTAAATTAAATTTTATTTTTCTTTTATTTTAATTTTTTTATACTTTTTAAAGTTTTTTATACTTTTTTATACCTTTATTAAAAATAAGTAGCAAAATGATTTTTACTTCTTTTTAATTTTTTAATGCAGAAATTATTTTAATTTTTTTTATATAAACAAAATGTGTCTTCTGTTTTAAATTATGTATAGTATTTATATGATATTTTTCTCTTATTTAAGCTAGTTTAAATATTTGCTGTCGCTTATTTAAATACAAATACCAAAAAAATTTTGGTTTTTTAATTTCTTAAAGGAAGAATAGTTTTTCCTAATTTTTCACTTTTTATTACAGATATTATTTTTTTTCTGCATTAATAAAACACTTTTTTATCAAATATTTTAAATTTTATTTTTCTTTTATATTAATTTTTTTTTATTATTTTGATTTTTTTAATAAATTATTAAATTGTTTCACACGCTTTTAGACAAAATTTTATAATAGCATCAAAAACTGTTTTAGTAGCATCAAAATAGAAAAACAGTTTTCTTCATTATACACTTTTAATGATTTAAAAACTTGTTGCTATTGTGGTTTTTATGTTGTCTCCTCCACCCCCTCCTCTCCCTTCCACCGCGCTTCGCCTCACACGAAATGCAAATAATTTTGAGGTAGATTCAATGCGCTCGTAGTGACGCTAACGCTGCGCTGCAAGGCAGCGTGTCCTTCTCACACAAACATTCTTAAGCGTTCAGTGACTCGGACGCGCCTGCTGCTGGAAAGAATGCATTTAACACCTTCTCGTCGGTGACTGATTGCAGATTCAAGGCATAGGAATGACAGCAACAACAACAACATACAACACGCAGTGAAGAAATACGAAGAAAATGCATAAATAAAATGCAAGGAATCGATCGCTTCAAGTCACGCCAAACACAGACAAAAAGAAGGTGTCGAAACGAAGTTTAACCATTAGTAGCACTAACACCAGCAGCAGCAGCAGCAGCAGCACTAGAAGGTGCCAGGGACCAGCAACAGCAACAACAACAACAACAACAACAACAACAACCAACGACATCCGCAAACAACAACCAAAGAAAGTTAAGAAGTATTCAAGAAAATATTGATAAATGCATTGAATGCATGAGGGCGACGATTGACGATTGACGATGGTTGCCGACTCTGAAGGTGACAATACTTTTGTTATTGTTGTTGTTGTTACTATTTTTTTCATCAGATTTTCTCGCATTTAGCACAAAAAACAATGGATAGTGACACGATTTTGTTGCTGTTGCCGATGTCAAGATGATGATGGCGGTGATGATGATGATGATGATGATGATGATGATGACGGAGATGGAGATGATAATGATGTTGGTTGCTGCTGCTGCTGCTTCTATTAGAGTTTATTTGAACCCGAAGAGACCGTCATGAATTCTTCACAGGCATAAAAAAGAAGAATAATATGTAATAATAAGAAAAAGAAGAGTAAGAAAAAGGAAAAGAAGAAGAATAAGCAGAATAAAAGATTGTTTCTTCATATTCTTTAAGTTTTCCGAGAATGACGCCCATCAAAAAAGAAAACAATCATTTCTCAAGTTTCTCAAGTGAAATCATTCTCGAATTAATTTCACTGATATAGAAAAAGAGCAAGAAGAAGAAGAAGAAAAACATAATTTTTTTTGCAATTTGTATATTTTTTTCATTTTCGATTTCTAATATTAATTGATTTTATTCTAACTATTAAAATTAATAAATTTTAAACTTAATAAATAAAAAATCGAGCTCTTACAAAAAAAACAGACCCAATCCTTCGAAGACTTAAGAAACGAACTCGTTCTAAATTCGTATGGGAACCGCTTCTCTATTCGTTGTTTCTGTAAATCGGCGCTAACTTCGATCCGTTGATGACTTAAGAAACGAACTCGTTCTAATCTCGTATGAGAATCGCTTCTCTATTCGTTGTTTCTGTAAATCGGCGCTAACTTCGATCCGTTGATGACTTAAGAAATGAACTCGTTCTAAACTCGTATGAGAATCGCTTCTCTATTCGTTGTTTCTGTAAATCGGCGCTAACTTCGATCCGTTGAAGACTTAAGAAACGAACCCGTTTTAAATTCGTATGAGAACCGCTTCTCTATTCGTTGTTTCTGTAAATCGGCGCTAACTTCGATCCGTTGAAGACTTAAGAAACGAACTCGTTCTAAATTCGTATGAGAACCGCTTCTCTATTCGTTGTTTCTGTAAATCGGCGCTAGCTTCGATCTCTGGAAAACTTAAGAAACGAACTCGTCCTAAATTCGTATGAGAACCGCTTCTCTATTCGTTGCTTTTGTACAGCGGCACTACCTTGAACTTCCGAAGAGCAACCGAACTACGTACGGCAGCAACAACGAGCGGCACGAATGCGGCGACTAACGCTATGCCGCCAGCAACGCGTGCAGTGAGTCTGCCACGAAGCGACACGTGCTCAGCTCGATGCTGGCTCACGACAACCGAACGTAGGAACGTTGTAATGAAGCTACAAAGAACAACTAAAATTGAAAAAATAACCCAAAAATATTATCGTTTTTCGTAAATTTAAATTGAAGTTTTTCGCTTGTAATATTTTGTGCTGTTGTTGTTTAATTGTTGTTGTCTGTTCATAATTTAATTGATTTAATTTTGTTTAAATTGCACACAAAAATTATGGCGAAAAAATGTTTTTGCTTCTTTTCGAAAGATATTGGCATTCGTAGCCACGCTAAACTTTGTTGCAACTAACGATTTGTTGTTGTTGTTGCTGTTGTTCTTAGATTTTTCTCTTTTTTAATGGGCGAAACTTTTAAAAAACTCGTTGCAGCAAGTTTTTATTATTATTCTTAAATGAATTTAATTGTAAGAAACTCAAGCACGTTGAAGAATTACGTTATTGTGCGATATATAAATAATTTTCTATAGCAGCGAGCATGCAACCATAACAGAATAACGGCAACAACAGCAACAACAAGAACAGCAAAAGAAACGACCATTACAAAAACAACAACAACCACAACAACAACAACAGCAACCAATAGCAAAACAAACGCCGCAGTATTCTGTACAATCGCGTAATGTGAACTCATTGTACCGCAACAATGTCATTGTTTCATGAAATATTAACAAAAATGTTACTGTTGTTGTTGTTGTTGTTGTACTGTTGTGTTGTTCTTGTTGCTGTTCTGGTTGTCCGTGTTAATATTGCTATGCGTCATCAACTTAATGCTTAATTTATTCTTACAATTTTTGTACTTCTTTTTCCTTTCGTTTTTGCTCTTGATAACGTTTGCTGTCAATCTCAACTGTTGCCACAAGCAACAACAGTGACGATATTGTTGTTGTTGTAAATGCCACTCTGCTGGCGTGGGTGTTTTATTTGCTGAACACTTCGCACCACAAACAAACAAACCAACAAATAAACGAACAAAGAACAAGAACGAAAAAAAAAAACTAAAGACCAACCATCAGAAAGTAACAACATAGTTGTTGTTGTTGTTGTTGTTGTTATATTTGTCGTTTTCTGTTCTGTCTCTCTTTCGGTAAAGCTTTACCTTTTCCTTTTTTGCTAAAAGGAAAACACAACAAAAAGGGAAAATTTGCCAGCGGTCGATGACTTTAGATATTAACATAAAGCCAAACACACACATATAAAAACGCCCGCACACACATACACACACTAACACTAATAAAAGGGGAAATATAGCTGCCAGTTTTGCAAGCGGTTAGAATTTTGTTTTTAAAGGTTTTTTCCCTAAAATGCGTACGACGCGTTGCGGGCAAAGGAATCCCATGTTGTTGTTGTTTTTGTTGTTGTTGTTGCTGCTGCTGATAGAGCTAATTCTTTTCTGCAGTTTTGTGGGAGTGGACAGCACTCAAGCAGGGGCCTTCAAGCCTTCATGCAGCAGGCAAAGGTGGCTTAACATTTCGCCACAAAAAGAACGGTTGATTCTGTTTGCATCAAGACGCTCCTTCTGTCTGTCTGTCTGTCTGTCTGTCTGTCTGTCTGTCAGGCGCTGTTTGTCTGTCAAGCTTATGGTCTGTTTGGTCTCTCGCTCTTTCTTTTGATCTATGTTTGCTTTTATCTTTGAACGCTCTCGAGCGACGCATTCGTCTATGACACATTCGCTTCGGTGCGTTGATAACAATGCTAATTGCCATCAATTTGCATATTTCCCCTTTTTTTGCGCCTCCACCCTCTGCCGACATTCTTACTTTCTGCACCTCGAAAGGTAAAAGACAAAAGCAAAATATCAACGAAAAAAAGAGGAGAGACCGCAATATGGTTTTTCATGGTTGCTTGCGTTTGCGTTTGCGTTTCAGTTTGGCGTTCGCCGCTTTCTGACGCGGCGGGAAAGTCGCTAACTTGAAGCAACCAAGAATGTGGGTGTTGGTTGATTGTTCTGCTTGTTCTTGTTGTTGTTGTTGTTTTGTCATTCTCATCGTCTGCAAATGCTTTAAACTGAAAATATTGTATTATGGAGAGTGATGATGAAGGTACCTAGCGTTGTTGTTGTTGTTGTATTAAGAGGTGTTGTTGTTGTTGTTGTTGTTATTGTCATCTTTTATTCTTGTTTTTGTTGTTGTTGCGGCTACATAACCATCGCCTTTTAGAACGCATTGCCTCCGTGTCTTCATTCAAAGAACTTAAGAAACAAACTTGATGTTAATTTATTCGACAGGCCGATAAAACGTTCAACCAGAAATCAAACAAACTAAACTCTCGCGATAGTTTTTTGACCTGCTGAGCCTGCTAAATCTGAGTCTGCTAGAGTTTCTTTATCTTCTCAGGCTTTCGAGATATTGTGAATCTGATCGTATCGTAAGAAAAAACGTAAAAAAACACTAGAAGTGAATTTTCTCTACAAAACTCAAACGTTACTTTATCTCAAAATATTATCCTTCCTCTTTTTCAAGGCTCTACTTTTAATATCTTCTTTTCTTCTCGGGAAAGAATTTTATTTTTGAGATTATTTAGTTTAGTTTAATCGAGTATTATAATATTTCGCGCATTAGAAGCAGGATATCTCGTTAATCTATATTGATGAACAACCCAAAAAAAAAACTTTTTAGTCTAAAATTCTTTTCATTTAAAACAAATTTTTTTTTGTTCCTTTTTTTATTGTTTTGAAATATTATAAAAAAAAATTATTATTAAAATTCCGCGAAATTTCATAAATACCAGAATGTTTTTTCCGGTTTTTTTAAAAATCTTAATGAAAAAAATAAATCCTTCAAATTTAAAAAATTCTTAAAATTTTTCATTTTAAAAAAATGCAAAATTCAGATTTTTTTTGTTTTTTTAATAAAACAAAATTGATTTTGCTGAAAAAATGCTGAAAATACATTTTTTTTTTTTTTTAAATTCTCTGCAGAAATCGATTTTCTTCAAGTTTTAGCTCTTAAAAGCGAGCAAACGAGCGCACGAGTGCACGATCCAGCGAACAACGAGCGTTGCGCTGGCGAGCAGCTCGCTCGCTCGCTCCAGGCAATGAATGCATTACTGGACTAGTTCGTTGCTTAAGTCTTTCGTTGTTGCGCGTCAAAGCAATTATCGAGTGATTGTTCAGTCAGTCTTTGACTGAACTTGACTTCAATTAAACTTCAATTCAATTCTGCTTGCATTATCTTTTTTCGCTACTGCTGATCTGGCGATCGATCGCTCCGGTGACCTAGTTTTAACCCTTTTTTCCTCTGTCTTCACTTTGGTCTCACTGCTTTTGTGATAATTTTCTTGCATGACTCGTGATGAATCTAGAGAGTAAATTGTCGAATTATCGAAGCAATAACTTAATTTTCGTAAAATTAAATGTAAATAAATGGTGCCTTCGTGAGTGAGGGTCAGGTTGTGCGACGAGGTCGTCGCGGTGGGTGATGATCGCATGAATGATAATAAGAAAGAAAAAACTAAAACAACAACAACAACAAGGACAATAACAAGGACGGAGGACAGAGGTCAGAGGAAACAGCACTTTGCTAATTTCGGTGAAAGCAAAAGGTTTTCTTGACAAAAGGTTTTATGACAGCAAAGAAAAAATCTGCTGTTTTTTCGGACGGAAGTTGGAGGAGGCAAATGATAGGGGGTGAAGGGGGGGGGGGGTGTTATTAAACTTAACAACTAAACAACATTAACACCAATAAATTTAGAGAAGCAGAGCAAAAACCACAACAACTCATTAATTGCCACAAGGCGATGACCTTTCCTTTCTGACCGTCTGCTGCTCCTTCTTCTTCTTCTTCTTCTTCTTCTTCTTCTACTTCTTCTTCCTTTTCTTCTTCTTCCTCCAAATCTCCTTTTTCTGTACTCTTTGTGTTGTTTTTTTTAGCCTGTTATTTTGAATATTTTTTTTAGTGACTTTTGTTAAATCTTTAAATTTTTCTTTAATAATTTTCTAAAGCTTTGTTTTTTCTGGTTTTTTTTTGTTTCTGTTTTTTTTTTTGTTTCTGTCTTTTTTTACGGCTTTTTTGCCTTGCTTTGATTCGATTATTGTCTGCAGCTCTAGACAAAGCCAACAAAAGAAAAGACAAGACCAGACAAGACAAGACAAGACAAGACAAGACAAGAAATGAAATGAAAAGCTGCTAATGATTGAGGTAAAAGCGAAAAATAACAACAACAACAACGGCATGCCATCACCATCATGCAATCAAACAATAACGTTAGTAATTGTTAGACAGAGATTTTGAAGAAAAAAAAAACCAAAACTAAAAACTGAAAAACTGAAGCTTTCGTTGGCAAAAAGACAATGAGGCGGAGGGCGGGCGAAGCAGACGCAGCGAGACGCAGCGAGACCGCTGCACAGACAGAGAAACGGTTAAGCTGTTGATTGAGCTGTTTTTATTATGACTGACTGCACTTGGCTTTGATTAGTTGATGGTATTATGGGTTGTATTTGTTGTTGTTGTTGTAGTTGTAGCTGTTGTAGTTGTTGTTGTTGTTGTTTTTGTTACTTTCGTTGCTGCTGTTTCATTGTAATTGTGGCCGTTGCCATTTCTTCATACGAAAATCATTTTCAATAACTTTGCACGAATCAACAACAAACGGCAACATCATTATGATCATAATCATGCTCACCAACAGCAGCAACAGCACCACCATCATCATGATTGTAGCCATCATCACCATTTTCAACATCATCAAAAGCATCATCATCATCATCATCATCATAATTGCAGCATTCGTTTGATTGTAGCTGCTTCTGTTTTTCTTCTTTTTGTGTGTTTTTCTTTAATGTTTATTATTATATTGTTACTGTTATTGTTATTGTTATGGTGTTGTTGTTGTTGTTGTTGTTGTTGTTGTTGCTGTTGCTGTTGCTGTTGTCGTCTGCTATCATCAACAAGTTGAAAACAACGGAGATTATTAGGTTGGCAAAGACCGAAAACAAAAAAACAGAAAGCGTCGACTTCACACAAAAGAATGACGTGCAGCAAAAAACTCTTACTTACTTTTCGAGGCAATAAAAAAAAACACACTCACAGATTTTTTGAAAGTGAAAACACAAAGACTCCGAGCAAATTAAGAAAAAGAAGAAGAGGCGCATGCGAGTATAACAAATTCCTAAAAAAACCTCAAAAAAGAGTTTTTTAAAAGTGCGCGATTTGAAAACTGTTTTTTTTTTTGGTTTTGAAAAAACAACAACGAATTGCTAAAACTCATTACGATAAAATTTATTGCTTAATTTTTCCGAAGAAGGGGATTATTTGAGAATAATTGAAGACAACCAACCAAGTAAAAAATAAGACCAAATACAAAAAAAATACCAAACAAAAACCAACACACAAAATATAATGCATTTAATATTTAGTATATTTTGCAAGAAAAAAACATTTCTATAAAAGTCTTTTGTGTGCGAGTTTGTTTTGGAAATTTCTTTAAAATATTTCAAAATAATTTAAAAATAATAATAAAATACGAAAAATAAAAATAAAATAATAAAATAGCAATAGAAATAAATATAAAAAAAAATTAAAATAATTTCAAAATAATTTCAAAATTAATTTTGCTGAAACAAAACAAACAAATAACAAGGAAACCTTTTAAGGACTTTAAAATTGTTGCAATTACAGGAAATTTTTGTTTTAAAAAGCGTTTCAAATTTTTTAAAATATCATGAACTACAATTACTTAATTGCAATTAAAATTAAATAAAATAGAAGAAAAGATGAGAGCCTTTAGAGAAAAACTCGCTTAATTTTATTTTGGAAAGATTGACCACTTTTGATCACTTCTGGGTCTAAAGTGGTTAATTTTAATTTTTTTTTTTTTGGAAATTTTTAGTTTTTTTCTCTAATTGATTGGACCATTTTTTACCCCAATCGAAGAAGTTCTTAAAAATAAATTGTGCAATTTTTCCTTTAGGGCGGTTTTTTCTAGAGTCTAGTAAAATATTCATTATTCATTATTCCGTGTATTTTTTTAACGCAAGCTCAAAATACTAAAATTAACAAGATAAAAAGCGAAAGCAAGATAAAAAAATATTAATAAAAATTTCTTTAAAAATTGTTAACTTCTACAATAAAAATAAGTTTAAAGAACAAGTTTTTTATGGCAAGTATTTTAATTGTATTTACCTGTATGTATTAATTTAATTACGAGAATAAAAAATAATAAAAATAATAAAATAGTAAAAATAAATAAATAAATAACTAACAAATATAAATAATAAAAAACTTTACCATCTTTATGTATGTTACGTATGCACGTTTCATGAAGGTTTAAAATTAAGAAAGAAAATAAGCCAAAGGATAAATAGAAATAATTAAAATTGATGAATTATATTTTAAATTATATATAAATTAATAGATAAATAGAAGTTACATATTTTAATTAAAAAAAAACCTGATTTATTGATGAAAAAATTTGTTATTTATTTAAACAAATGTTTTCAATTTTAAACAAAAATATTTTAATAAAAGTAAAAATATCAATAATAATAATAAGAAACGCAGAATAAATAATAATAATAAATATTGATAAATAATACTTTAATATTTATTATTTATTTATTATTTATTCATTTATTATTTATTTATTATTTATTTATTATTTATATATTATTTATTTATTTATTATTTATTTATTTATTATTTATTCATTTATTTATTAAATAAAATTTTCTATTTAAAATTTTTATATTTTCCTGTATTTTTTGTGATCCAGAAAATAGTTTATTTTTTTAAAATTCTATTTTTTGTGGAAATTAAAATTTATTTTTTTAAAGCTTTTTACAAAGCAAGAATTTTTCGCACAGTTTTTTTTTTGCGTCTTTACTTCAACAAATATAATGCGATTAACAAAATTAATTGCGACATTAAAATTAAATTTTTTTTATTAAACGATTTATTTTTAGACTTCGAAAAAACGTTTGAGAGACAAAAAAAAATTAAAAACATACGACAAAGAGAGACAGAAAAAGTGAGAGAAAACGACAGTGAGGGCGTCTCTCACACTTTTAGACAGAGTGTGTGAGAGAGAGAGAGAGGGAGATAAAAAGAGAATGCCCAGCAGCCTGCAAATTAATTAAAAATTCCAAAGAATCAAGAATCTGTATAAAAACGACATCGATCTTCGGCGATTAATTAAAAAAAAGCAAAATAAAGCAAAATAACTCGTTAATCTAAATTTGAATTTGATTCTGATTCTGAAACTGATTTCGAATGAGATTTTGTTGTTTTTTGCAACAAACTTGTTCATGCTTTATTTCATTCTTTTTCGAAGAACGACGAAAACTACAAAAAAAAAACCGAAATTCGTGGTGAAGTCACTGAACTTTTTTAAGCGCAAAATCCGACGTTTTAAGGATTTGCAAACTTGTTGAAATTTTATCGAATTTTCTTTGTTCGTTTTGTGTTTGTTTGCACACGAAAGAAATACGCAAGATTTTCGTAAGCGTTTGGCGATAAAATCGAAAAAATCGTGCAGAACAAATTAAACCAACCGCAAAGAATTAAGAACTTTGGATTTTTGAGGGCAGAATGGGAAGATTCAGGAGCAGAAGGACCGGGGGGAGGGGAGGGGTGGCGAGGAACGCTTTTAGCTACTTAAAATTCTACAGCTGAGCGCTAGTCGCGGTTTTTCTGCTCATTTTTGTTTGATGATGATCAAACAAAGTCGTTTAAGTGACCTAATTTCGTTTTTTCTCGCTAATATTGCTTCTTCTTCTTCTTCTTTCACCTCTTTGTTGCAGTTGTTCTTCTTCTTCTTTATTTTCGTCTTCTTGTTCTTATACTTTTTTTGAAAGCGGCAGATGATGATAATGATAAAGAGTGACGCGTTTAAATCGACTCAAACGCAGTAATAAATAATTTTCTTCCGCTGCAACATCTCAACACTTTTCCCCGGTATTTTTTTTTTAATGATTGTTGTTTGTTTTTTGTTGTTTTTGTTGTTGTTGGGCCAAGCTGGAACCATTTACGCCATTTGTTTTCACCTTCAGTAAATGCGTTGTTGCATTAAAATTGCAATTTAATTGTTCGTATGGTTTGCTGTGCCGCGACGACCTCGCTGCAAGCACGCCCTCAGCGAATCTTCGAACCATCGAATCACCGAATCACCGAATTTCCAGCAACATCAAACAATCAATAAATCAATTCTAAATTGTTTTAACCTCATCGAGTTGAAAAATGTTTAAGTCTTTTGGTTTTTGCTTTAGTATCATAGCAAAATGTCATGATATTTGAGGGCTTGGCATGAGATTTTTGCAAGAATTTGAGACGAGACGAGAAAATACTGATGACATACTGACGATACTAATGACAAGTCTCGATATCGTCTCGAACTTCGTGATGATGTTTTAAAAAAGACAGAAAATCGACAGGAAAAGGAGACAGGAACAGGGCTGAAACATTTTAGTCGAGACAACATCCGCGAATAAGAAAGGACTTTCTTAGTTGAGACAAAGTCCGAAAACAAATCACACTTTTTTAGTCGAGACAACATCCCAAAATGAAAGAAACTCTCTCAGATGAGATAAGAACTCAAGTTGAGACCAATATTTTTCAATCGAGACAAGATCTGTCCTTTAGACAAGATGAAACCAATAAAAAACAGACTCTTTTAGTCGAGATCTCGCTTCGAGACGAGTTTGGCTTTTTTAGTCGAGACAACAACCATAAACGAGGTCGCCCAAAGTCCAGCAAAATATCAGTCAAGCACGCTACGAATTAAATTTAGTTGATGATTATCGAGCCCTCTTTTTTTATGAGGCGCATAAAGTGATTAAATAATAGCAGCAGCGATGGTTACAATGACAACAACTGTGCCAACAACAACAAGAGCAACACACCATCCATATTTGACATCGACAGTGTCACCAACGACAGCAACCAACGGCAACAACGAACGATAATGTTTGCTAAAGAAACAGAAATAGTGACGGCGACGGCGACGGCGACATTGACCAACGTGTCCGATGTTGTAAATAAATACTCGTACTTACTGGATTTTGTGCAGTATCGTTTTCTGCTTCTTCTTCTTCTTCTTCTTCTTCTTCTTTTTCTCTGTCTCCATAACATCGCTGTCTGCAGCAGCGACAACAGCCGCTTACAGCAACGTAACAGAGACACAGTCTTAGGCATGATCAAATGTCGCAATTTTGTTGTTGTTGTTGTTGTTGTTGTTGTTGGTATGTATTTCTGCATATTTTTTCATTGTTATTGTTGTTGTTGTTGTTATTCTTGTTGTTATTGTCTCGTTGTTTTATTCTCTTCTCGGAATTTTTTTTTATGCTCAAAAGCGTTAAAAATATTTTAATTTAATTGCGACTAATTAAAATATGCTTCGCCTCGAGCAACCTGCAACAACAACAACAAGTAGTAAGCAATGCTTTCGAGCTCTCGAGTAACCAAAAATTTTGCTTGGTATCACCTTCATATAATTTTCAGTCTAGTTTTTGGCCTTAAAGAACTCTTTTTTTTTCGTCTTAAAAACGTTTCTTAGTTTTCGATTTCGATGCTGGTTGGTTTTTAGTTACCGCCACAATGACGACGACAACGACAACGACAATGACAACGATTATGCCCCCGATCATGCTGCCAACTGACCTTGGCACCAACCGAATTCCAGTCCGCTTCAATTAAAACGCTCTTAAACGCTGCAAAACGCATGACTTGCTCTGGAATGTCGCCGTAAAAAATTACGAATATCATTTTCGATTTTTTTGTCCAAGAATTTTTTTATTATTTTTATTATTTTTTATTATTTTTATTATTTTATTTGCTTAAATTCCGTCATTAGTTTTTTATACGCGCGTTCACTTTAATCAACTAAATTAAGAGCGCGTTTATTCTAAAGACATTTGCGTCTTCCGGCAGCGACTTTCTAAATTCCATTTTCTGCTAAAGATCGCTTTAAAATCGGCGGCGCTCGCCACCGTCTGCTGCTGCTGTTTGGCCAATTTTTATTTATTGCAATTCTTGCCTTCACCGACTTCGGTGGTTATTCTTGTCGGTGGTTTCTGCTCGCGCTAAAAGAATAGCACGCTGCACAATGCCGCGCGACACCGCAAACCATGAAACACTTCACCTACGCATGTTTCAAATGCCTGCAAACGGCTACAAACAATAATAAAAGCTAGCTGTTTCTTTCTATCTCTCTTTCTCTCTCAGTTCTTTTTTTTTTTTCTGCTGTCTTCTTGTGCCGCAAACTGCTGCTGTGCTGCTGCTGCTGCACAAACAAAAAATCATTTTAAATAGACTTCCATTAATTCGGGCCGCCTGCAGTGGACTAAACGCAAGTAGAAATAAATCTTAGCAGCACGCGGCATTGACGCGGCGTGGGCAGCACACTCCACTCGCAGCACTTCGATACGACACATTGCAGCACCCAAAAGCACTTTACACAAAAGTTCTTGCTTGCTTCAGGCGACTGCTATAGTATCGCATAACGCTTATCGCGCGTGCGTATGTAGGTATGTACAAGCATATGTACGTATGCTGCAGTCGCCTTACACAAAATAATCGCCATAATTAATTTTAGCTGTAATTTTTCGCAAAGTCGCGCCGTTCGAACTCTTTATTTCAATTTATTCAAGTCGAGAATATTTATTGGGGCTATGATTTTACGTAACGGTTCCTTACGTATACAATGTAGCATATAATACGAGATGATGATAAGTTAAAATATGATATACTATGATATGAATTTAGACGCGCGTGTGCGCTTAAGAGCATTTATTTTACAAAAACGCAAATACTTCTTAAGCGTTTTTAAAGAGAAAATTAATGTGTGGTGGATGAGCGGGGAGGGAGGAGGGGGGGAGGGGCAATAAAATCAATAAAAAAACGTAAGTATGAATTTTAATATAATTTATGTATAAAAAATTAATAGATCGCGAAAGCGATTTCACAACTTCGCGTCTGTTTGTCGCACTTTGATTAATTATGTCGCTTCACCAACGACGTCCAACGACGATGGCAAATGACAACAGTTGTTGTTCAATCAGAGATTGTTTTTTTGCTCGTCGTTGTTGTTGTTGTTGTTGTTTTTGTTGTTACTAGTGTTGTTTGCTTTGCTTGAAGCTAACATTTTTTTTCGTTTCGTGCGTGGTTTTCATTGTAAACATTAGTTACCAGCCACTGGTTTGTTGCTCCCTCTCTCGCGCTACCCCCCCCCCCTACCCCTCCATACTCCTCATTAGAACACTTATCATCAAACCGCTGTGAAGTTGTTGTGCTTAATTGCAGTTGACCGTTCGCTTTTGGTTTTTCTGTGTCATTTTCTAACGTGTTTTTTGCTATAAATGCGGCGGCGGCGGCACAGAGGAAGCTGGCGCTGCCGCTCCTGCTGCTGCTGCGGCTGTTGATTGCCTGCTTGACGGCTTGATTACTTGATTACTTGGCCACTGACTGACTCTCTGACTACCAGCTACCGACGCTGCTTCGAGTATTGGCTACGGCTGAATGCTGCTGCCCACAAACGCTTCAAAGTAGCAGCGAGCACATTTAAAAGCCACAGCGGCAGCAACAACAACAACAACAACAGCCATTAACAACAAACATTATTGATTATAACAGTAATTTTTTTTACTGCACTACGTAATAAATAATTAAGTGCAAAAAACAGTCAGAGAGAAAGAAATTTTAGCGAAAATTTTAAAAAAAAAATGTCGTCTCTCACTCGCCGCAAATTGCTTCATTTGCTATGTTGTTGTCTTTGTTGTTGTTGTTGTTTTTTAACTTACAATAAAATTATCTGTTGTTTATTAATTTATTTGACAAATTTTCTAAAACGTCCTCGTAAGCAATTTCCTTTCCCTTTTTTTTTTTTGTTTTTTTTAAATAATAATTTTTTTTTTTTTTGCTTCTGCAGAAAGTTTCGCAAAAGGTTAATTTTTTTGGAATTTTTCTAAAAGTATATAATTTTTTGAGTATTTGAAACTATTTGCTTGAATAAAGACGGCTAATAATTATTCAATACAATACAATACAATACAATACCATAAAAAATGTCAGTCGTAGTTGGATGTTACGTATCAAGCTGAGAAGTTTACTGCACAAAAAGAAAAAAACATAAACGAAAACAAAAAGAATAATAAAGAAACAGTTAGAATATTAAATTCCATAATTTTTTATAGCTGCAGAAATTATTAAGAGTTCATAAAACAACAAGCAACTACGACTAGCTATACATAAAATATATATATCGTAGATATATATGTATGCGCCCATTAAAAATATGTATTTTATGTACAGGAAAAAAGGAAAACAAGCTGCAGCAACGCCAGCGCTTAAAGACAGAAACTCTATACGCGCATGCAGAGAGAAATCAGCCACAAGACAGACATCGCTGCTGCTTGCATCGCGGCCAGAGATTGTTTACTACAAAACTTGATTCATGATTTTTTTTTAAATTATTATTTTTTTATTTGTTTTATTTAATTTACTACGAAGCACAAAACAACTAAAACAAGAATTAACTTGATGTAACATGAGTAGAATGAAATTTGAGCTGATGCGTTGCTGCTGCGGCGGCGGCGACAACGATGACAACAACGACAACGTCGGCAACGACGACGGCGACTGTAGTAGCTCTGGCCTGTGGTTGCTGCTGCTGCTGCTGCTGCTGCTGCGGCGACGTCTAGTCTTAATAAACTCTCGTTGACTGAAGATGACAGTCTTTTATTATTATCTTTATTTTTAACAATAAAGTCGTTGTTGGTGTTGTTTAACAATAAAGTATTTGTTGTTGTTGTTGTTGTAATTTTTCTTTTATTGTTTATATAAATAAATACTAACCGCAAATGGAGAAAATGTTTAATAACCACAAACGAAAAGCATTTTATACACACAAACATACCCACTTATATTTTTAAAAGTATGATGTAAGCAAAAACAACAACAACAACAACAACAACAACGACATTAGAATATTGTCCACTCTTTTTGTCGCTTCGCTGCCGCGTTACTCGAACATCGCTGAAGTGTTGCAGCAAAACTGTCTTTCAGTTTCTCGCATTTGTTTGTTGTTTGTTGTTGCTGTTGTTGTTGTTGTTGTTGTTCTTGTTGTTGTGTTTTTTTTTTCCATTTTTTATTTCCGCAGCTGAAGGAATGCGGTATGTATAAAAATTTTTTATGTTCCGCTGACTTCAACGCGGTAGCCTTGAAGAAGAAATCTTAAACGAAAAAGACACGAATCGACTCCGCCACGCCCTCATTTCACGTTATCTAAAGAATTTTTTACGTTTTTGCAAATACATAGTATACGATACAACAAAAATGAATGTAAAACAAAAGGAAGAAACAGAAAAGCAAAAGCATTTGGCAGACATTTTTCAATACGAGTACTAAAAAAATTTTTAATAAAATTTAAAATTCTTTAAATCACACTCAATTTTTCCTAAAATCATGACATCAATCAAAACATCAAGTTTGATTGAAAGAAGAAATTTTATTGTAATTCGAGAAATTGTACTTTTACGCAGTTTTGAGTTCTTCAATTTGATCCCTTGAAGACGACAGACACATCATCAATCGTTTCATTCAAACGAGAACGTTATTACGACTAAATGCTACTTAATTGTTGCATGCGATAAAATCTACCAAAGGGTAGACACCTTTTGTTTCAGTAAAAGGAGTTTTTCTTTACATATTTTTTTTAAATATCGTTAAAATTTGTGTAGTCACTTTTCAGTGTTTTGTCTCTCTCTCTCTCTCTCTCGCCTTCTCCCTCTTTCTCGCTTTGCCAACAAACAACCAAGATATGTATAAATTTTAAAAAAATATTGTATAAGACTGAAAAAGCTTAAAGTTATAATTAATGGTTGTGACTTTGCGAAGGGGGCGTGGTGGCAAAAGCTTCACAAAAGATTTATTAATTCTCTCGAACTCTTGCGAATTTCTTGCAATCGTAATAAATTTATAAAGAACTTATTTATAATGGTAAAACAAAAAAAAAGGAAAAAATTATTTGTTGTCTCATTAATAATGGATTATTTTAAGCTTCGCCTTTTGTTGACGCATACAAAGTTTTTATTAAAAGAAATAAAAGATAAAAAATTTTAAAATTTATATACCGAATAGATTTGTATGAAAAAACTAAAATAACATTTGATAACATCTTCCTTGTGAAGCGAAGCAACAACATACGAAGCGAAAAGATTCGCCCACAATCAATATTTAAATGTTGAGAAACATGTTGCGAGACAAGTACGGCCAAATGTATCGAAACTGCAAAATGTTGAGAAACATGCACGTACGTGCATACTCGTAGAAGAAACCTTTTTCTTTGTGTTCTCGACAAGCGAATATATGAGATGCTTCTTCTACTTACTATATAAAATATGTATGTAGTATGTTATTTTTTTTGTAGTTGTTGTTGCTTTTGTTGTTGTTTTTGTTGTTGCTTGTTGTTGTTGTTTCTGTTGTTGTTTCTGTTGTCTTCACGAAACTCCTTTTTGTTTTCTTTTTCTAAGTTTATGCTATATTTTTTTCTCCAGCTGCTCTTTCCTCTTTGTTGTTTTTTTTCCACTCTCTCTTTCCCTGCCCTTTCTTCTTTTTTTTCTTTGCTAGCTCTTCTTCATCTTTTCCCCCTTCGACATTTTTTTTTATCGTATTTTAAGTGCATGCTGTTTAGCTGTTTAGCAACAAAGTCAAAAAATTAACATTGCATGTGCATATTTTTCTGCCCTTTCCTGTTGTTGTTGTTGTTGTTGTTGTTGTTATTATTATTACTTTTTAATGCCCGATTTTTTTCTTTGTTATCAGCAGCAAGCAAAGTGCAAAAAGCGGCCACTGTCGGTCTCTTGAGAATCGTTGCAATAATCGTCGGTTGATTTCTTGGTTACTCGGTGATGGTTGCTTGTTGTTGGTTTGTTGTTTGTTGTTTGATGATGCTGCTGCTGTTATTGTTGTTGTTGTTGCTGTTGTTGTGGTTCTAGTGCTAGTAGTGATGGTTGGTGCTTCCTGTGACCGACTGGCTCTTAATGCATTAATGATGCCTAACAATGGTTCGGTTGGTTGTTATGCTTGTTGTTGTTGTAGTTGTGCATAATTTGTCTAAATCGCTCCCTCTCTCTCTCCCTCCTCTCTTCCTCCATCTCCTTCCTCCTTTCTGGCAGCTTTCTCTGTGTGTTTCCTGCTTAATTTTTATTATTTTCTTCTCTCTGCTGCGTGGAGCTGCTGCTGCTAAAATAAATTAATGATGGCCGCACCACATTAACATTGTCAAGGTCATCCGGATACTCGACTGACTGAGTCACTGACTGACTGACTGAGTGACTGACTTGCAGACTATTTTGATGTGCAGCCGACTGAATCAGTTTCTATATTGTTCCTCTTTTTCATTTGTCCTCATCTTTTTCTTTGTGCATTTTTATAGTTTTTTTTTTGTTTTTTGTTTTTTGATTATTCTGGTGTTTCTTCAATTTTCTTGCAGACGAATCCATTACACTTTTTTCTGCAATCCAATCTTCTTCAATCCGATCGTAAAACTTAATGCAATTTTCATTAATGAAATTCAACTCCATTTTATGGCATATTTCCATTTTTATAATGATTTTTTTATCATTTAATTATTTACACGAAAGGAGGAAAGAGGAGATTGTGGTGCGATAAGAAGAAGAAGAAGAAGGCGCTGTCGAGATACAAAGCACTAGAACAGATTCTGGATTAATGGCAGTTTATGAGTAAAATATCTCTGAACAGAGAGACCGACGAGTCTATACTACATTTGTTTATACCCTACACCCGAAGGGATGAGGGTATATTCACTTTGTGCTTCCGTTTGTAACGCATTAAAGGAGGCGTGGCAGGTATAGAAAAGTATATATATTCTGGCTCAGAATCACCTCCTGATTCGATTTAGCCATGTCCGTCCGTCTGTCTGTCTGTCTGTCTGTCTGTCTGTCTGTCTGTAGAAATCACGATTACGGGAGAACGAATAAAGCTATCGCCATGAAATTTGGTACTGATATTCTTTGTTATCGTAGGCTGTTTCGTATTGAAAATGGAGAAAATCGGACCAGTGCCACGCCTCCTTTTTATAGAAAATATGAATTTTCCCGTGCTTTTAGCTAAATTTCTCAGCTTATAGAGCGAATTTAAAGCTAAAATTTCATTCTCGAGTCCACCGTCTCATACTTAAATATCCTCCAAAAAATGGGCGTGGTCCGCCCACTGGTGACGAAAATCACGATTAGAAAAGAACCAATAGAGATATAGTCTTGAGATTTGCCACGAATGTTCTCTGTAATCATAGGCTGTATGGCATTGAAAATGGGCGAAATCGGGCTACTGCCACGCCTACTTTTTATAGCGAATATAAATGCATCAGTATTTAGAATTAAATATTTCAGCATGTAAGGCGAATTCGAACCTGAAATGTTGTGAACGAGTTCTCCGTTTTAGAATCAAGTTACCCACAACAAATGGGCGTGGTCCGCCCACTGGTAACGAAAATCACGATTACAGAAGAACAAATAGAGATATCGTAATGAAAGTGGGCTATATTCTCCCTTATAGAGGTCGTTGATGTCGAAATCAGAGGAAACCGGAATACTGTCACGCATACTTTTTTAGTAAAGTAGTGGTTCGACAAATATCGTTAATCAGCATAATGAAAAAAATGTTTATACTGTAAATAGGAATGCCATAAAAAAGTTCGACACAAAAAATGGTTTTAAACTTTACGAAGTTTCCCTGTATGTATGTATGAAGAAATTGTTTTTTCAAAAGATATAAAAATTAAGCCATTTGTCGTACATTATATGCTACACATCTATATTATATGTCATAAAAAAATTATTCGTTATAGCTACATTATTAAAATAATGCGAATTTCCTTGGAGAGAATTATGTCTGTTCTTTTCTAATGACTCTGTCTCTGTCTGTCTGTTGATCTATTTTGTAACTTTTTTTAAATCTTCCTGGTTATGAGCGCCAAATTAATGTGAATTTTGCGGAACAGCAATATTCATTTGTAAAGGGTTCATCCTTTTCGAGGAAACACAAATCGAAGTTCATAGTCGCTACACAGCTCTTTTCTCGTGCAAAAGGTACTTGCCGTAACATTTTACCATACTTTTTATAACAGTTAACAAAACTGTAAAATGGTCATAAACAAAAATGCAAAACTTTCTATGATCATCTTGTGAGTAGATAAGTCCTATCTTCTTACCTACTTGGAAATATCATGAATGTTCGTGCAATTGATCTTCAATGAAAGCCGTTAAAGAAGGATCGCATAAAAAGGGTTCCCAAAATATAAGCATATTTTTATATATCGAAACCAAAACTATTATTGATATAAGGACACAACCAAAAGGATAATAACCATACTTTTTATAACACCTCATAAAATTGTAGAAAAGGTCGTCAAAATGTTACGAAAATGCAATACTTTCAATGATCATCCAGTGAGTAGGTAAAAAGAAAGAAGATCCATTTTTGCATGTCCGTACATTTGCACTTGAATGAAGTGGCGGTGAATAGGGATAGCATAAAAAGGTCCACATAGAAAAAACTTTCTACCTAACGAGATTTTTCATGTAACTAGAAATCGGTTATCCCAAAGATATAAAAATTAACTCACGCATATTTTTATACCCTACACCCGAAGGGTTGAGGGTATATTCACTTTGTTCTTCCGTTTGTAACGCATTAAAGGAGGCGTGGCAGGTATAGAAAAGTATATATATTCTGGCTCAGAATCACCTCCTGAGTCGATTTAGCCATGTCCGTCCGTCTGTCTGTCTGTCTGTCTGTCTGTCTGTCTGTCTGTGGAAATCACGATTACGGGAGAACGAATAGAGCTATCGCCATGAAATTTGGCACGAATATTCTTTGTCGTCATAGGCTGTTTGGTATTGAAAATGGGGAAAATCGGACAAGTGCCACGCCTACTTTTTATAGCAAATATGAATTTTCCCGTGCTTATAGCTCAATTTCTCAGCTTCTAGGGCGAACTTGAAGCTCAAATTTTATTTCCGAGTCCACCGTCTCAGACTTAAATATTCTCCCAAAAATGGGCGTGGTCCGCCCACTGGTGACAAAAACCACGATTACAGGAAAACTAGTGGAAACATCATTATGAAATTCAGCAGGAATATTCTTAGAGCTCACTGATGTCGAAAATGGAAAAAAACGGTTTACTGCCACGCCTACTTTTTAGGTAAATATTAATGCCTCCAATTTGAGAGCTGAATTTCTCAGCTTGTAGTCCGGATCTGAAGCTGAAATTTCAGTGCCGCGTTTACCTTGTCAGTAAGAGTCATCGCACAAAAAATGGGCGTGACACGCCCACTGGTATACCATACTATATAATGAAGCGTTTGTTGAGAAAAGCGTTGTCGTAAATGAGTTAATAGATCAAAATTTACTATCTGTAAATGAAATGTAAGTTGGTTTATCCCGCCCACTTTTTATAATCACTTTGACAGATGCGGGTGTAGGGTATATAAGCTTCGGCCAGGCCGAAGTTAACGCTCTTACTTGTTTTTTTTTAATATATTCACCATCATCCCAAATATTAATTGCCTCAAAACCTTTTCTGAGCCTGACGTCGGCGTCTTTATTTTCTATATAATCTTAAGGAAATTAATCGGCCGCCAAATCGCAGACGCTGGAATACGATAGGAATACGATAGAATCGGTTAATAATTTATCAAAGAGTGTTGCAAACAACTTACGCTGCTTTTTCTCAGAAAAAGTGTTATCTAACTTTTAATTTTTTTTCTTTTTTTAAGAGAGAAACCTCAAGAAAAGAATCTTAAGAAAAAAGACTAAAGGAAAAATACTGTGAGAAGTATAAAAACACACAAAAAGTGAAAACTGAGCACTGTTTTAAATCAAAAACATTTCATAGAACATTTCGCAGAGTTTTATATTGCTTGGTTCGGCTACTCGCTAACTCGGTTCGAGAACACGCACTGATTTTCCTCTAACAAGGTTTGAGCATTCGATAAATGGCTGTAATATGAGTTTTTAACAATGATTATGAACAATAAATTATCTAATCCAAAGTAATATGAAATATTAGACATTTGATATTAAGAAGTTTATTGATCAATTAAGTTCGTGAAATCGTTGGTTTGGTTTGGATAAAATCGATATCAATATTTACAATACTAAACATGTTTTAGCTTTTGAATTGTTCTTAAATGTTGTTGTTAAAGTGTATTATTCTTTCAATAACTATGGTTAATTTTATTTCCTATTCTTCATATTTTTGCTACGAGTTTGACCAAAGTCAACAAGAAGAAAAAATTAAAAAAAAAGAGATATTAAAAGACAGAAGCAAAAAAATAGAAAGGAAATTATGTCTTCTTATCTAAAAATAGCTTTTAATATTATTTGTATTCTTCGTTGTTGTTGTTGCTGCTGCTGCGGCTGCTGTTGCATTCATTATTAATGCAAGAATTTGGTAGCACCAGCGCGAAGAAGAAAATGGAAAATGGAAGTGCCGAGTAAGTAGAAAATGAAATTGATGGTAAGCAATTTGTGGCGGTTGCTGTGGCATAGAGTTGCCATTAGACACGCAACTAAAGAAACCAAAGAAACGAAAACCGAATTGAGAAATTGATCTATGGTTTTTTTTACATTCCCGAAAAAAGTTCCCAGAAGTTAAACGCGAAGAATTTTGATTACTCGAAAATATTAAGGCTTTACCTATAAATGTTCGCTTTTTACACTAATGTTTACAGTTCGTAAACATTAAATAAAAACATTTTATTACTAAATATTAAAATATTAAAATAGTAAAATATTTTTTTACTCAAAGAGATAGAGAGATAAAGAGACGCCTTTTATTCGTTCATCATTCCTCAGTAGAAAGAATTTTTAACGTTTCCGTCATTTCATAACAAAATATTGACATTCTTTTAAATCTTTTCAAGACCTTCCATCATTTTTAAATTTCTGTCTTAATATATTTTACTTTTATGGCTTTTTTTCTAACACTTTAAGCTTTAAGTAGGTACTTCCAGCCTCTTCTTCTGCTTCTTCATCGTTACCATTTACAACTTTTCACTGCTTCTAATTTCTTTTATAATTTCTTTGACGGTAACAATGGCGCGATGGCAACTCTGGGCATGTTCTCGTTAGTTTTTTTTTTGTCTTTTTTATACTTGATTCGTTTGACTTTATTCTAAAAATAAATTTCAAATGATTCTAGACTTCAAACAGCGCAGTTCGTAGATGTTTGCACAGTTACCGGCTCTGCCCGGTGCCGGGTGCAGCCAGCCCTGGCTCTTGCTCTTGCTCTGGCTTGCTTAAAACGATATTTCCTGTGATTTTTTTGCCCCTCTTAATTCTTTTTCATTGCAATTTTCTATGATAAAAATAGTAGGATCGTAAATTTAGTCTGATAAAAATAAGGCTCGGTGGCTGAACAACTGAAAGAGCAAAACGCAGAGAGAGCGAGCAAGAAAGAAAGTGAGAGGAGTGGAAGAGAGAAAGGTGGGAAGCTACTAGCTTCAGCTAGGTTGCGCTAGGAAGGAAGGAAGGAAGGAAAGAACAGAGACAACTGCTCTGCAAGTCAGGAAGAGGAACATAGTCTGGCAGCGGGCCATTGTGGATTAACTTCCCTTTTCCCTACCCTCCTTCCTTCTTATTTCCTTTGCTCTGTTAACCCTTTTGAAATACGCTGCACGTTTTTTGCTTCTTGTTGCAGATGTTGTTTTATTTTTTTGTGCAATCCTTAATTTGGTCACTTTTAATTTGCTTAAAAGTTTTGATTCTAACAAATAAAGAAAAAGCGGAGCAGAGGAAGAGACCAAAGTAAACGCATAAAGGAATAGTCTGAGGCGGAAATGAAACAGGAGACTAAAAGAACGACTAATTTATTGTAATTAAAGGCAAACAAGAAATTCTTTGCTTTTGAAAACTTGCTTTTAAGATTTGCATAAAAAATTTGAATACGTTTATAGAGAGACCCTTAAGCTTAGTTAAAGGAGCTTAATTATAACACACAACTTTAATTTCCTTAACCCTTAGCTCTTAACCCTTTGCTCAAAACTTTAGAGAGTTTGAATAAAAAAATTAGCACAAAATCGTTAACGTTTTAGAAAAATTTCGGTCTGATAATTTTGAACACAAACAGCATAAATTGAAAAAATTCATGATAATCCTTTTTAATCGTTTAATTACGAATATTATATATACTCTTTTTCAATCGCTTCATTACGAGTTTTATATAAAAAAATTATCTTAATGAGTTTTTTATTTTTTATTTTTTACATTATTTTAACAAAAAACTCATAAATAAAAATAATAATGATTTAATTAATCATTAATAAAAATTAATAAAATAAAAAATCTAACAGACGCGTTATACTCGTACTCATAAAAAAATGGTTTAACCCTTAAGAGACAAGAATTTTGTTTAAAAAATTACTCTTCTTACTTCTTATAGAAGTTTAAAGTTCTAAAGAAAATGTTTTTTTAAATCAAAAATCATTTTAGGAGTTTTTTGTAATATTATTAATTTTTTTTTTATAGTATTTAAGTGTTTTCTTTTACGCGGCGTTTAAAGAGAAGAAATTAAAGAATTTTTGGCACAGAAAAATATACCAATTTTACGATACGAATCTCGCTCTGATTAACAACTTTCTAAATCTTATGTTTTCACGCGGTCTTATTCTTGTTACTCTCATACACCACCCAC
The DNA here is from genome assembly GCA_949752815.1 of Conops quadrifasciatus. Classification (NCBI taxonomy): domain Eukaryota; kingdom Metazoa; phylum Arthropoda; class Insecta; order Diptera; family Conopidae; genus Conops; species Conops quadrifasciatus. The sequence goes on from OX457077.1 coordinate 5,508,242, forward strand.
TCACCCCTTTCCCCCTCCACAAACCAAGTATTTCTCTAAGAAACAACCATTCCGACCGAACTCATCACGATCTTGTTGAATAAAATTTTTTACAAAAATAATTAAAACTAGACTCTTTCATTCTCTATTAATTTTATATTCATAAACACAATAAAGCAACAAATTTTTGGAAGAAGAAAAATATCAAAAGTCATCATCACGTACGCTTTATGTACATGCGAATACGTACATACGTTCACACGTACCATCGTAACGCCTTCAAATCGTTACATCGAAAAAAACGAATATGAAAATCATCCTCCAAAAAAAAACATTGCTGCAAAAAAAACCCCGTAAAAGTGAAAAGCCAAAGAAAACAACAACAACAACAAAGAAGCCGGTGAAATTTACAAACGATTGAAAGAAAAACTCGCTAAGAAAAAGTGAAAATTAAAGAAAAAAAAATTAATGAAGAAGTGAATGAATATAAAGAATAAAGAACGCATAAAACGCAAAAGTTATTTAAAAAAAAAAACAAATTAAATAAAATGGTCTTACCTTGGCTGTTGTTGTTGCAACTACTGCAGCAGCTGTTATAATTGCTAGCAAGTTATACAAATGCCGCAATAAGTAACAATACTAATGTGTACTAACAACAACAACAACAACCTGAAACGTTGCCATGTTGCATCGAGTGTGGAAACCGGGTTAAGAGTAACAAGGCCACGTGGCTTTGGCAACAGAAGTCGAAGTGACGGAGGAGAAGAAGAGGAGGAAAAGGTAGAAGAAGCATCCAAAGTACTGTAGTGCGTTTTTACTTTTCATAAGCCTGGCATACATGTTGCTTATGTAGGTATGTACAATATATGCATATATTTTAATTAAATCATACGAAAAAAAACCCAACAAAATTCCACAAAAAAGAAAAATTCAAACAGTCTCACACGAAATAAATTCAAAAGCAGTAGAAGTAGCATGAGAAAATGCATGAGATTAATAAAAAATTCAATCCGCATAACAAACCAGCAAACACAAGCACACGCACACACACTCATATGCGCTTACAAAAATTATTTTTTTTTTTCTTGAAAATAGTAATCTTATAAAATTGGCATAATAAACAAACGTCATAAAAAACTTGGCAAAGACTCAAAAACAAATACAGTTGGCAACTCTGCCAACACATTTAACCTTAAATAATGTCCAACAGAATTTGTTGTCAAACTATTTTGTTGCCTAACATGCATGCAGAACGGTTATTTGATTATGTACTAAAAATTTACGGTATTCACAATTTTTCGTACTAAAAGTTGTTGTTATAGAGTTTGTACTAAAAATCGTACAAGTATCGTAAAACTATTCTGCTTATAATTTTATATACTTTATGCTTTTAGTACTAAATGTCTCTCTTATTCTTAGTACATTCTCTCTTATACTCGATATTGAAGGTACGAAAAGAGCAAAATTAAGTACTAAACACTTTTATAATACACAATTAGAAAATACTTACTGCTTATATTTGAAATTTCTCAGTTATTTATTTCTAAATGCTGATAACAAGTCAAACGATTTTTAGTACTAAAAAGGGCGATATTTTTATTTTCCTAATAAATACTCATAATAAAAGTAACATACTCGTAGGTATAAATCTCAAAATAGGACTAACAAGTGCGAAACAAAAAAAAAACAAGTGCTAAAATCATACTAAAATGCAGTAATAAAATTAATCCAATTAAGTACTAAATGAGATACTTAAATTAAATATAAGGACAAAGCTTTGAAAAGCAAAAAAGTACTAGAAGAAAGCTCTCATAAATACTAAAATAGGGCAATAAATACTTAGTACTAAAATGAAAAATAAAAATAAACTATTAAATCGATGTACTAAATGATTAAAACTTATAGTAAGATAATATAATTATTTTTTAAACTCAGTACTAAAACTAAATAAATCAAATTACACCGACAATAACAATTAGTACAATATATATTTAGAAAATTACAGCTATTTTAGCACAACTGTTTAAAGCAATAGCTTAAGGTTGGTACCTAATTAATGCTTTATACTCATTTTAATATGAAATTTAGTACACTTAATTTAGTTTTAAATACGTTATTGTAGTTATGTACTAAAAATTTGCACTCCTTAAAAAAATAAACACAAATTCATAGAAGTTAACATTGATGAAAGGTTGAAGGAGTGAAAAAGGGAAAGCGTTGATAAAATTTAAAAGAATGTTGAAGATTTTCACCAGCGTACGTTTGTTGTACGAGTGCGATACGAGTATCTCGTGTGTATTTATTATTTTGATCGTTTTCTAGGTTACATGGATATAATGACAAAATCACTAGAAACAAACACACATACATACACACACTCACATACGCACATATAGCAAACATATCCATCTATATTCGAGTACATTCATGTACGCTTGTAATTTCTTTACCACGAAACGAGATGCTTTTCATTTGGTGTTTTTTTTTCCGTTTCCTTTTCGTTTTCTTTTCCTTTTATTGTATACTTTACTGTACCTACATATTTGAATGCAATGGAAAAAAGATTTTCCCTTTTCACTGAAAGGTTTTTCTTTCATCAAGACCTCAAATAATATCACTTTCATCCATCACGCGGCTTGTGGGAAAGGGTGCGTAACGTTAAACGAGGAGTCGTCTCGTCTTTCTCGGATCTCGTCTCGACTACCAACAAATTATAAACGAAAAACTTCAGATTATATAAAATAATAATAATAAAACAGAATAGAAGAGAAAACATCTCTAAATATTAAGAATAGTTTTCAGAAAAATCTTATACAAAAATATTGTGCATAAGTTCGAGTACTTAAGACTCTAAGTCGTCTCTAAGTCCTTTTTAAATTTATTATTATCAAAAAAAATTGAACTAATTTAAAGCAATAACAAAAGTTAATATAAATAATAATTTATTATGCTATTTTGGGAATGTTTGATAGATGTTTCTCGCTTAATAGTACAAAGTTTGTTGCCTTTTTTATCATTGTCCTTTGGCGATGGCATGAGAATCACTATTGATATCTCAAAAGGAAAAAAAAAATTGTATTACCGCGAAAGGTATTTCCTTTTTAGTTATTCTGCTGCTAAAAACAGCAGGAAATATGCTGGACAAATGAGCTGACAACAACAACAACAATAACAACAGTAACAGTAGCAGCAACAATGTCAGCCAATCAACTCAATCTAGGTACATACTTCCAGTTAGACTTTTTCTTTATCTTCTGATTCTGTTAGAGCTTTTATTTCTGTTTCTTCTCGTTTTCTGGCTTCTTCTTCTTCTTCCTTTTCTTCTTCTTCTTCCTCTTCTTCTTCCTTTTTTTCTTCTTCCTTTTCTTCTTCTTCTTCTCCTTCCTTCATATACAACTCTCTACATTTCATAAAAAATCATTTTGAGACGATCGACATTGGGCCGGCGTAACCTGATTCTCATGAGAAAGTTTTATAATCTTGCAACAACAACAACAACAACAACAACAACAACAACAACAACAACAACAACAACGGCAGCAGCAGCAATAGCAGCAGCCACAGTGACAATAGTAACGTCACAGCAGCCTCAATAGCTTCGAACAGTAACAAATTGCAGCGATTGCAGCGTACGTTACTCTCATTTTAATCAATAATATTGTTGTTGTTGTTGCTGTTGTTGGTGTTGTTGTTGCTGCTGCTGGTTCTAGCCGTTGCCAACACATCCAGTTATGATGGCTTTTCTTCGCTACTCGTTTATTAAATGAGTATAAATTTCATGTGAACGGGATCAGGATACAATGAAGTTATGATGATCTACATTGTTGTTGTTGTTGTTGTTCTCTGTTGTTGTTTAGTTTTTTTCTAAAATATTAAAGATTGGTTAAAAATTGCGCGTCTCCTCTTCTCCAGATGGTTGATATATACGCAGTCGAAGTCGAAGCAATTTTGAAGCGTTTGTTATTGTTGTAGCAAAATGTTGTTGTTGTGTTGTTGTTGTGGATGCTCGCTACTCGATAGTTAGATATTTACGGGATCATATTGTCGTTATGAATTATGTCAAACTTCATAATTGTCTGCAGGCGACAACAATAACAACTCGCTATGTTTTGATATTCATGCAAGTTATTCCCCGAAGACAACAACACAGAAGACACACTCACACACACACTGACACAAACACACATAAGGAGATTAAATGCGTGTCTGTTTGTGTGTGTGTTTGTGTGTCTGTCTGTTTGTGTGTGTGTGTGTGTGTGTGTGTGTGTGTGTGCGCTTTCTAAGCAGCTCAAGGAAGCAATAAATTCTATAGTCGAGCGACTACACGCGAGATACAATTTGTAGTTACGCTGAGATACGAGCATGGCGGAAATGTTCCAACAACAACAACAACAACAACCAACAACTTTCCGCACCAACAACAACAAAAACAACAGCAGCAGCTGCGTCTTGCTGTTGCTGTTTTCTTGGGGCGAAAAAATAGATTTTCTAATGAAGCTTTATTGATGGTTATTATAAAAAGCAACAACAACAACAACAACAACAACAACAACAACAACAATTGATATCGAAGATAGCAGCAGATACAACAGCAACAGCAGTAACAACAATAGCAAAAACAACAACAACAACAACAACAACAATTGATACAACCATTACAGAAATAATGATATCGATAGCGATATTCATAACAGGTTTAATATTGTCTTTAATTTCAATAAATATTGCGCATTTTCTGATTTGATAGAATTTTAATTGAAACACATTTAATTCAATATACAATAATTAATATAACCAATTAAATTTTAATTTTAGTTTTTGTCTCAAACTTCTATGAGAATTGGTAGAAAATGTTCGATTGATGCTTGAGCGACTGCTAAAAGTATTCAAGATGTTTATTGCAAATTTTTGCAATGTTAAGAAATTTTTCGAAATATTCGGATATAGAAATATATCAATAATGATGTCCCTCCAACATTGCAGATAGAAAACATTTCAATTTTGCGTTCCACACCGAAGCTGTAAACCTTCAGAGACTTAACAGAGGCACTAAACATAGTCTTGCCTTGAGTTTTGTAAGTTAAGTCTTGACCTGAGATGAAAGGAATAGTAAGGTTTCTTCAACATTCAAGACCTTTACGAAGGAGCTGAACATAAAACTGAATGCAAGGTTAAATGCTTTACACCTACAGAAGCTTAACAGAAGCTTAACAGAAGCTTCGAACATGGTTCCTCTTGATAAAATACTTCTGAGTCTATAAAGGAACTAAATACTATACTGATGTTACTTCAACATTAAGGACTTAAAACTGTGTAAAGGGACATTAAAAATCTTACCGAATGCTAGAGTGATGCTTTAAACCTACAGAGTCTTAACAGAGGACACCGAACACGGCGTTCCAGCTTAAACTGATAGGAATGAAAGCAATAAATGATTCATTTCGTAATGAATCAATAGACGGCGTCTTAAATAAGAGTCAGAAAAGACTCAAATAATTTTGCATTTTGTGAGTTTAAAATTTAAATAAAAAAAAATCATTTCTGAGCCTTTTATGATTCTTCTCTGAGCCTTTTATTAATCTTATCAGAGCCTTTTTTGATTGTTTTGTGAGCCTCTTGGGACTTTTTCTGAACCTTTGACGATTCTTTTGTGAGCCTTTTTTAATTGCTTTCTGAGTTTTTATTAATCATTTCTGAGCCTTTTATGATTCTTTTCTGAGCCTTTTATGATTCGAAACCTTTAACGATATCATAGAAAAGGGATTTTATTGGTGGAAAAAGGATTTTTTTGTCGAATTGTCTCGTCTAATGGACTATAACTCGGAAATATCAAGAGAAAATTATTTATTTTTTAGATTTTTTCAAATTTGAGTCCTGCTTTGTGCTTTCAATCCTTTTTCAAGCCTATTTTAAACCCATTGATTTCATAAACTATTGATCATTCGTTCAATAGTTTCGATCAACGTTAGTCATTCGTCAGAGCTGAAAAATTTGAGAGCTTTTTATAAAAAATTATCACACTTCAGCACTTCAATTGGTGCACTGTTAGTGACAGACAGACAGACGGACAGATAGAGAGCAGAGACTGAAATGCTTCAGATTTTCCATGAATTTGCTCACCGCAAGGGCAATTTGGCCCTGGAAAAATGTTTTTCGTTAAAAAGTTGTCACTCGTTGATTGGTCCACTTAGGTTTACTTCTATTCTACTTGTCGCCTCCCTCCCCTACCCATAAATTATTTTTTTTCAGATCCATTAAAAGCATTTGAGTGCTCTTTAAACATTTTAGCAAGTTACTGCAAGCAAACATTGTAGCATCAATCGGTCGAAGCATCCGCGCCCCGAGCAGCAGCAGCAGCAGCAGAGGGAGAAGGCAAGAGTTGCAAATGTAATTAATTTCAAAAGGTCTGTATTTGAGCTGATATCAAGAAGAGTGAAGAGTGTATGATGAAAAAATTACTCGATCAAGCAGCGCTTTTTGTAGTTTTGCAAAATGAATGAAACCGTAGAGAAAGAAAATGCAAAAAATTACACAATGCAACAAAAAACGAAAATAAAACGAAAAGAAAAAAACCAAAACTAAAGACGAACAGTTCTAAAGCTTCATCGTCAGCATCATCATCATCATCACCAAAGTGCAACTTCTGCATGCAGCGACGCGACGTGAATCCTTCGGGAATCCTTTTTGCGGCAATCAACATAAACGCACACGCACACAAAAGAGCACATATACAAAGTAAATGCTAAAACAGAGGAGCATAAAAAGAGTAGAAAAAAAAATTGCAAAAAAAAATTGCAAAAAAAAAAATTGCAAAAAAAAATTGCAAAAAAAAAAAATTGCAAAAAAAAAAATTGCAAAAAAAAAATTGCAAAAGAAAATTGCAAAAAAAAAATTGCAAAAAAAAATTGCAAAAAATGAAAATAAGCAGTTAAAAGAGTATTTTATGCTGCACATTGATTAAGTTCGTTTGACAGAGCCTGACAGAGTCTGACAGCTTTTAAGAGGATTTTTACATAAATAATAAAAAATTGAGGAAGGCATGGACCGGCAAGGGGGAGAGGGAGGGAAGGAGGTAAAGAAGAAGAACAAAAAGAGACACAAAAACGAACGAATCCTATCGTAAAAGGAAATCAGTTGAATGGAAATCAGTAATGGATGAATTGAGTCATGAATGAAAAAAGGGACGGCAGGCAGGCAGGAATTTCAATGATTGACTTTAGCTGCGTCACCGGATACTTCTTTTGTGCGTATCTCGGGCTTTTTTCTCGGGCTGGTCTCTTGAGAGTTCAGATACGATACGGCACGCAACGCCACGCAGCGCATCGCATCTTAATTTTGCAATACTGTAATGTTTGCAATGCCACTTCATATTTGCAATAGCTTAATATTTGCAATGCCACTTAATTTTGCAATAGCTTACGATACGATAATTATGTACGTTTCGTAACAACAACATTTTTTTAAGGAATCTTGAGGTTAAATTAAAAATTAAGCTCATTTATATTAAAGATACTAGACTTGAGCGGAATTTTTGCCCTTTTGTCTTGCAGACTTTTCCATCAGAAAATAATTAAATTATAATTATAATCATTATGAAAAACCACTAACAAAATCGTCTGACGGAATAATGAAACATTTAAGCCTTAAAAAAATAATATTCTCACGCTCTGAAACCTTTTCCTCCGAAGCCTCTGGGTAAACCCTTTAATAAAAGCGGATTAACGAAAAAAAATTATTTATTAATTATTTATAAAATTAAAAAATTATTAATATACAAAAAACGAGAACGAGATTAACCAAATTTCGGACTATTTTGTTCCTTTATCAAAGCTTGCCGCTGCTTTTTCTTGGATTTCGGTTTGAAAAAAAGAAGATTTCTGAAGAGTGAGAGAGAGAGCGAGAGAAAGAGAAAAAGAAAATTACTCTTTTGTAGCAAATAGTGGACGCGACGCGTTCAATAATTGTTGGCGGGAAGCCATTGCCGTCCAGTATTTAAAAAAGCTGCAAAAATTAATGCCTTAAAATTTTAATTGTTCGTTGTTTGAAGCCGTTATTGTTGTTGTTGTTTTTTGCGTGCCTTTTAGTGGAAGCACTGCCGCTCTTCCTCTTGCTCTTGCTTTTGCTTTTGCTGGAGGTGTTTCTTCATTATACTCGTATCAACATTAACATCAGCCAGGTTAGCTGGCCGTCCGTCCGTCGGTCTGGCTTTGGCGGTTACAAGTTTAAGGTCACGATAACCAGCCACCGGCACCAAACAGCTACAACAACAATAATTAAAACAGCAGCAACAAAAACAACGTTAAAATTTTATGCAAGTCTTTCGCTGATGCGCGTCCAAGTTCGAGATCAGAGCCGTGAGCGACGCGACGCGACGCGACGCGACACGACACGACGATAGAAAGAAGCAGCAAACAGTAAGAAAAGCAGCATGAACTAAAAGCCCTCATTTAAAGTTGTTGTTGTTGTTGTTGTTGTTGTTGTTGTTTTTATATGGTCAGACAACCTCCCCTTTTAAAAGTGCAGGAACAGCAACAAACGCAGCGCAACGCAAAGCAACGCAACGCAACGCAACGCAGCTCAAGTAGTCGGCACCAAGTATGGAGCGAGTCAGCGAAGCGTAGCGGCGGCGGCGGCGGCGGCTGCTGCACTCGTCAGCCGTCAGTCGAAGCAACAGCTTGAAACAAGCCTTCTTCTCGTTGTAGGTTTTTTTTCACATGAACGAATCCAGACATTGACGCGACGTCGGCGTCATTGTCATCATCGCCCTCAGCGTCGTCAAAAAATTCACATTCGTACGTATGCGTTTTAACACACACACACACACACGCTCACAACCCGTGCCGCGTTGCTGTGTGGCCAACAGCAGCAGCCCGCACGTTTGCTAATCTTGACAGATTTGCGCAATAACTTGGTATTATCTTCTGCAGTTAAGAAGAATTCTTTCCTTCTTCTTCTTCGGTTTAATGATTTTTTTTTCTCGACGCCGCTGTTTGGAGTGTGTTCGGCGGATTGAGTGCGGATGAGTTCTTCTTTAATTTTTTGCCGGTTTTTGGTTCAAAGTGTTGCCCTTTGCGGTGTGGCTTTGCCATCTTTAAAACCACTCTAGCAGTCGGCCGACAACGCGGTCCACAGACTGATCGAGCGACTCAGCGACCTACCGATCGACCGAACCACCGATTAACCGCCGACCGAACCACCGATTAACCGCCGACCGATCCACCGATCGACCACCGACTGCCCGACCGACCGTTTTTAGATCGCGTTTTTATGATCGAATTGTTTGCTGCTTCTCATTTTCATGTTTTTGTTGCATTGTTCGTTTGTTGGATTTTAATTTTGACTTTTATGACTTAAAAGCTTTTGCAATCTTGCGGCCGATTCGAGAGTCTGCGTTGCGACGCTCTTTTCGCTGAGGTTAACCTTTCACGGTGCCTCGGGTCACTCTGTAACGGAATCTATAAAGTTTTTAATGATGCAACAAAAATTCTAATGATGAAACTCAACGTTTTCATTGTTGTTGCTTCTACTCTTCTTCTTACTCTTCTTCTCACTCTTCTTCTTTTTCTTCTTCATCATCTGCTACTATTACTTTTTTTTAATGCCCTCCAGAATGGTTGAGGCTTCTTTAACAGTAGAAAAAAAGAATACCAGCCAGCTTTTAAATAATATCAGCCTCTCTTTTGAGTATTTAAGATTACGCAGATTATAAAATTACATGATTACTCAAATCATGGCAATTATACGAAAAAAACCTGCGGATAATAATTATAAACCTTTTTCTAAACTCTAAGATTGTACAGGTGCGCCATCTTTTAAGTCAGCATGTAAATATGGATTAGCTTTGAAACTTATCGAAATACTAAGCCACACGCACACACGCACCGCAGCAGTTAATTTTAGCGAAAATATTAACATAAAAAATTATAGTCTTAAAATGAAAACGCTGTACTAATAGAAGAGATAAACTATAGCCAGAGTGTTAATTTTTTAATTATATGGATAATACTCAGAGATATCATTTACTAATGATTTTTTTTAAATTTGTAATTTAAAAATTGAGGCCATTGACTAATGATTTAACATTTTCTTAATGTTTGCCTTTCAAGAATGCATGAAAAACAAATGCTTATAATACATACTTTTTCTATATTGCACAATAAAGGTACAATATTTCAGCATAGAGCTAATTAAAATAATAATAACACTATGTATTTTAGGAAATATTACCTGAAAATATACGTTACAGTATTATTGACACTAATATTGATAATATTATGAGTATTGACAAATTAATTGAGAGTATGTATTTCTACAATATTGCCAAAAACGGAGATACACTTGGTGTAAAAAACACATATATTGTATAATTGACAATATAACTGACAGTTTGATATACCATTTGGTTAAGAATATAATTATTTATAATATTTATAATATAATTGACAAATTTATTAAGCGAAAATATTGACAACATTTCTACAAATATTGCTTAAAACGGAGAAGCACCTCGTGAAAAAACCACTTATATGAATTGTCAATATAATTGGCAGTTTTTTTTACAAATTTTGTTTAAAATACAGATAATTATTCACAATAGAATTGACAATAAAATTGACATTAAAATTGACAATAAAATTGAAAATTGACAATAAAATTGACAATAAAATTGACAATAAAATTGACAGTAAAATTGACAATAAAATTGACAATAAAATTGACAATAAAATTGACAATAAAATTGACAATAAAATTGACAATAAAATTGCAATATGTGTGTATTCCCGAAAACCAAAAAGTCACTTGATTAAAGACGAAAATAATTAAAATTTAAATTACGATAACGCAAGAAAAATTGAATCGAAACGCAACCTGACGACAACCTACAGCAATTGTGCTGCAGTGCTGGTAGCAATCAGTCATGCAACCATCAATGGAAATCGTACGACACATCGACACAATAACAATCTGCTAAAGAAATGAAGAATAGAAGGAGAAGAAGAAGAAAGAGTTTCGGGAAACGGAGTTATCTATATAGTATAAAAAGGGCAACCGACCGATCGATGGTGGGTCGTCAACATCAGCATCAACAGAACGTCACCATGATTGCAGATCAAATTTCTGCTGACATCCGGCAGCAGCAGCAGCGGCAACTCTTTTTTACTTAACTGACGACTATTCCGCAAACTTTGCCTGCTACGAGACTCTTCTCGTCTCGTCAATCTTTGGCGCATGCAACTTCTCACTAAAAATTGATCACGAATTTTACCGTTTTTTTCCACCTCAATCGATGATCGCTTTCTGAAATCGATTAAAGTGTATCATATTATTTTTTCTTGTTGTTGTTGTTGTTTTATTTCTCATAAAACAAAGGCCGCGCGAGACGACGTCTGCAACGTCTGCAACGCCGCGAGGCCTGACGCGCTCCGACGCGACGACTGATGGAATAAATGAGTAACTGACGGGGGCCGCTGCTGCTTGATTGACGAACAGCACCTACGGCTTTCATGAGTCCAACCTTCCAGGAGAGTTCAATTGAATTTTGAGCTGCAACCAACAAAAAAACAAAAGAGCTATCCATTCCTTTTGAACAATACTCATTTTTCGGTTTTTTTTTAGCTTTTTTCTTTAATCTATCTTCATTGTTTTTTGTCCTCGAGTGGGAGAGTGTCATAGGTTAGTCGTCGTAGTCGTATGATCGTAGTCGTCGTCGTCGTCGCAGTTGTTGTTGTTGTTAAATAACTATTTGTTGCCTGTCACTTTTTATAGGTCAATGAGTGAGGAGGTCATTTCGATAACTGCAATAACGATAAAACAACAGCAACAACACACTGGCCTTAGTCAGTAGAACAAGTTAACCCCAACAACAACAACAACAACGACAATCATCGACAACTCAATCATGAGTATCATCAATGCTTATAAAAGTCAGAAGCAGAAATTGCAAAATCCTTTAAATGTTTTCTGGTTACGTAAAGATAATTTGCTATTAATTTCCACTTTTTTCATTCAACAGTTTTTTTTCAATTTCTAGAAGAACGTATGTTGTTGTTGTTGTTGTTATTGCTTTGGCATGGGTGCAGTTATTAATGCTTTTTCTGGGATCGGTTCCTCTTCAAATTATGCCACGTTGTCTGGTATGGTTTGGCAGGTACATATGCAGCGATTGTATGTATTGTATGTAGGTATGTACATACATATGTATTGTCACAGACCTTCTATGATGAATGCGTAAGTACTTGCTTAATCAAATGTATTAATTGAGGTCAATATTATTAAATAAGAGATACCTCTTTTAATTTGAAAAAATGGTAAATTATAATTTTCGTCAACTTTTGCAAGCTTACACAATATTATTGACAATATTATTGACAATATTATTGACAATATTATTGTCAATATTATTGACGATATAACTGACAACATAATTGACAATATTTCTGATAATATTACTGACAATAATATTACTGATAATATTACTGACAATAATACTGACAATATTACTAACAATATTGCTAATAATAATATTACTGGCAATATTATTGACAATATTATAGTTAATTATTATAACGACATTATGGACAATAAATATAAATAAATATAAAATTAGTGACAATATTACTGACAATAATATTACTGACAATATTATTGACAATATTACTGACAATATTATTGACAATATCATGGTTAATAATTATAACGATATTATGGACAATATTTCATATTTAGACAATATTACTGACAATAATATTATTGACAATATTGCTCACAATATTATTGACAATATTATGGTTAATAATTATAACGATATTATGAAAAATATTTCATATTTAGACATTATTACTGACAATAATGTTACTGACAATTAAATTACTGACAATATTATTGACAATATTACTAACAATATTATTGACAATATTACTGACAATAATATTACTGACAATATTATTGACAATATCACTGAAAATATTATCGCCAGTATCACTGACAATAATGAAAATAATTTTTTCCTCTTCCTTTTCGCAAATGTCAATTAGAAATGACGTTGTGTCATTTTTCCGGAATTACTGAACAATGAACAAATATTATAAATTTCTGATACTATTAGACCAAAGTGTACGAAGTAAATGAACGGTAAAGATGCTTTGCGTACATTGGGTACGGTACATCTTGGCAGAGCAAGAGTTGCCAACCAACGCATTCACCACGTTCGGATCATGTTCTTAGCATCTGCCTAATGCGAAGCGAAGCGAAGCTCTCAAAGCGTTTTAACTAACCTTCTCTTGTTAACGTTGAAAATTTGTTAACGTCGCCGTTGCCATTTGCCGATTATAGCTTCGTTATTTTTGTTATTTTTCTGGTTTTTGCTTATCATCTTTCTACTAAAAAGTTATCATTATTTATTTCCTTTTATTATGTTTGCATTTTATTCTATTACTTCGTTTAATGTCGCCATTGTCGGCTTGTGTGGCCTCTAAAAGGTATTCTCAAAGGCTCTGTGAGCTTCGCGCTTTTAGTTTCCTTTTTTTTGGGTAAAGAAAAAATTTTCAAATTTCATAGCGACATTGGTTGTTGTTGTTGTTTGTCCAAAACATACCTAATTGTTGATCGTTGCGTTGACTGAGCCGATAATCGGTTTAAGTGCTGTTGAGTCATGAGTCGAAAACCGCCACCACCTTCATCAAACGCAACAAAAACAACACAACACCAGAGACGGAGCAACAACAAAAATAACAACAACAACAGCGTCAACAGCAATAAGCACAATATGGCACAATCTATAAAATTTATTGTCAATTGTTTTACGAATAAAAGTACGTAAGAAAAAGAGGTTTATATTTCGAAGGAATAATAATAACCAAAATCTGCAGCAGCTTAAACAATAAACAAAAACATATAACCAACAACAACAACAACAGCCAGCGACAACAAGGAAAAAATGGTAACATTTCGACAAAAACCAAATTGAAAGGTTAATTGAACATTTGCGTTCAAAAAATAATAACAAAAAATAGTATCGTAATAACAATCAAAAAAAAGCATATTAAAAGCAGTTACTAGAAGAAGAAGAAGACGAAAAAGAAGAAGGATTCATTTTATTCTGATGCTGAGACAGTCACAAAGACTGCGGCAGAGACAAAGGCTGTGATGCTGACGCTGAAGATCTTTGTATTATTTCGTCGACAAAAGTTAATTATTTTATTATCAAGCAATCTTTGTGTTGAATGCATGAGTTTTGATTGATTAATTAATCGATTGATCGATCGGCCGATTGATTGATTGTTTGATTAATTGGTTTACAGATGGTGTAGGTGATGGAAGTTATTAATTTCAGCGAAATTGGAAATATTTCAATTAAACAATTGAAAAAAATGACTAAAAGAAGGTAAAAAATTAAAATGTTAGTGAAAGAATGAAAGAATTCTTGCAAAGTGAGAAACCATTCTTTAAAATGGAAAACCGTACATAAATATTATAATAAATAGTTCCATCAAAAGACACTTTTTTGGAGAATCCATTTTTTAACTACGATGTATTCAAATTTTTAATATTTTTCATAAAACTTCAACAAACAAAAATGTCGTTAACATTATGAAATTTTAGCAAAAACAGAAACCATTCCAATAAATAATAAAATAAATCTAATAATCGCAAAACATTATCAGAATTTTTGCTTATTTTTAGTCAAACTGTCTGTATTCTGGATAAAATATATTGTTTTTTAACAATCACTCAACAATCAATGCTATGTAGTTTTAGCAAAGACAGAAACCATTATGGAAAACCGCACATAAATATTGTAATAAATAATTTCATTAAAAAGACGCTTTTTTGGGACATTTTTTTTTAACTACGATGTATTCAAATTTTTATTATTTTTCATAAAACTTTCGGCTCTTCAACAAACAAAAAGGTGATTAACATTATGAAATTTTAGCAAAAACAGAAACCATTCTAATAAATAATAAAATAAACCTGATAATTACAAATATATTTTTTAATTTTTCTCTTCTTTTCTCAAATTTTCTGTATTTTATCTGGATAAGACCATTTGTTTTTTAACAATCAATCAACAATCAACGCTATGTAATTTTAGCAAAGACAGAAACCATTCTGCAAAATATCATCTTTTAAGTACTCATCTTTTGAGGCTTTCTGGAGAATTTTACTTGTTTCTGTTTAAAAAAGTGATAAACTTATTATCATTATTCAAATTTTCAGTATTTTCCATAAAACTATTTTATTTTTTCGAGTTGAAAAAATTAAATGAAATTAATTGAAATACAATAACACGACAACAGCAACACCAACAACAAGGAGCTGTTAACGCAAGTGATAAAATTAAAATTATTGTACATAATTGAAAACGTTTGTAATTAAAATAAAATCGATTACTAAATATTGCTGTTGTAAACATTTTTTTTGTTAAATGAAATTATTATCGCTCTCCCTTTGATTTCATTCATAAAAAACACCTTCACCTCATTACACCTTATTACATTGGTGTATAAGTGTGTGTATGGGTGTGTGTGTGTGGGTGTTAGTGTATGTATTTCTATGGATTTCATGGAATGCTGTTTTTTTTTAATTGCACACAGTTCATATTTTCTTAGAAAATGCAGCAACAACAACAACAATAGCAGCAAAAAAAATGAAAGAAAATTACAATAAATTGCATGCAAGCTCAGATCTTAATTGAAAACTAAGATGTTTTTTCACAATTTTTTCATCACTTTTTAATTATGATGACTTTGAAAATTTCTCAGTTATTAAATTGATTAACGTTTAATACTTTCAAATGAGATACGATTGAAGATAAAGTGGTAAAAAATGGAAAATTAGTTAGCAATATATTGGAAAAAAAAGATATAGGACTCTAAATACGATATTAAATGTGAAATTGTTGGAAAAGTTTACGACAAAACTTCAAGTAGAATTAAGTACTGTACACTTTAAATCGTTATACAATTTTGAATTTAGTGAAATTACCGAAATCGTAGTGTTTTTATACAATTCTTCAATTTGAGAATTTCTTTAAATTCTCACGATTAAAATATTCAACAAAAACTAAAAAAAAAAAAATTGCTGCTAAAGCAATTTTCCCTTTAGTAACACTCAACTCAATTCAATTTTGCCAACAATCCACACCACATTCGTGTCGATTTATTTGCGGACAAACCGTCCCAGCCGTCCCATTAACTTATTCGAAGAGTTAACTTGGTTTGTCTACAATTTGTTTTAAATTTTATTTGTCTATTTGATGAAAAAAACCAGAAGCTAGACCAAAAAATAGCACAAAACATAAGAATGTTTATTATAACAATTAAGTATTATATAGCTCTAGAGGTTTAGAAGTTCCTTCACCTCGAAAATCGTTTAGCAACAAAAACCTGAAACGCGGTTTTTTTTAATTAAAAAAAAATAAAAATTAAAAAGAAAAATAAAAAAAATTCTAAATCAGTGGACAACATGCCATGAACATAAACATTTCGTGTTTAAGATAACAAGAAAAAAAAAAAACAAAAAAACATTAACATAAAAATTAAAATAAAGTTATTCTTATTCTTATTTCGCAGCTATCGGTCAAAGCTTGAGATTTTGGATAAGATAATTTATTTACCTACTGCGCGCCTGCAGCCTTCCAGACTTACATTTTGTGTATTTTTTGTTTAATTCTTGGTACATTAAACAAGCATCATTAATAAAAAAGTCATAAAACATCTCTGCCCTCTCTCTTTCTTTCTGTTTCTCTCACTGTCGCTGTCTGCTAAATTTAATATATTTTTAATTTGTTCACACGATAATGAACGCTAAACACATGATCATGAACGCTAAGAAGAAAAAGAAGAATAACAGAAGCAGAAAGGGCAAGGTTTGTTGACTTTTCACAGTGGCCTTCTGTTCACTTCTTCTTTTATTGACAACAGCTTTGACAGTTTGTTTGACAGTTTAAAACTATTTAAAATATTGTATTGATATATTCGTATAATATTATTTCTAATCGTCAAACAATAATCGTCCGAATTAACAGCGAAAAGCTAACTATCATTATCAGTAACAGAAACCAACACATTGACCAATAAATTTTTGTACAATTTTATTGAAACTCATACGAGAGTAGAGGCGACTCTCGTGACCCAAGTAGCTTAAAAAAAGTACCTAAAAGCGGCCTCAAATTCCAATCTTTCTAATCTTTCACAGCCCGTAGTTATTCGGCTAATGTTAACCAAGAATTAATTAAAAATTAACCAGCCGACTGAGAAAAAAACGATATTAGAGAAAAAAAAATTGAGAAAAAATTGCGTTAACCTGGTTTCAGCCGAACGGACGTAGAAAAAGGTTTCTCGCTGATAACAGAAATTGGCTGAAAGCCAACGATAGTCATCTTCAGAGTAATTGAAGGCACCATCAGCAGCGACTTTAAAGACGCATCAAACCGACACTACAAAATCGAAGGAATTTTTATTGTATTTTAAAAAAGAAAGCTACCAAAAGGAGATTATAAACAAAGGCTCAGAAAAACTTTAATGATTTTTCGAAAACATTTTTCTAAAATTACGAACAAAACCTAAAACTAAATCAAAGTACATATTTACATACGATTTTTAAACGAAATAGAAAAGCAATAAGACGAAGAGCAAGAAAAATAAATTATAAAAAGAAAAAAAAACAACAAAATCTTGGAAGACCCAGAAACCTAGAAAACATCAATTAAATAAAAGTAAAACAGAGCAAAAAAAAACAAAAAAAATCAATGTATAATTTTATTGTAATTTAGCTTAATTGTCGAAATAATAAAGTACTGAAAATTCAATTAACCAGATTAAAACAAAAATAATCGATAAATAGGATTTAGAAGAGAAGAAAAAAATAGTGATAAAAAACAGAAGCAAAAAAAAACAGTACAAAGTAAAAAAAACATACTTTTTAGTAGTTAACATTTCTTTGTACAAAAATACAAAGAAATAGATGTTAAACAAAAGCAATAAGAAAAAGAAATTATTTCATAAATTAAAAATAATTACGAAATCACGAATCAGCTTCTGTTTATCGAAAATTAAAGACGAAAAAGGGTCGATAAAAAAGGAAAGAAAGGAAGAAAAAGATAAAAAAATTAATTCATTCATTCTAATGGATAAATAAATCATTATGAAACTTAATAAATCATTTTAATAGTTGAATGAATGAATGAATAATAAATGTATTTATTGATTTTATTATTAATAAGTTATTTTATTATTATTATTAATAAGTTGAAGCATTCTTGATTCATTCAAGACTTAAATGAATTCATTCATAGCCTAGTTTTAAACCATATCCGTTCCTTGAATTCATTTAATCTGAATACATAATTTAGTGCGATTTATAGTATTTAATCTTAATTTATTCAATGTCTAAGGATTAATGATAATGATTTATTTGATAAATTGTCGATTATGTTAAGTCAAGCCGCTCGAAAGACTCTTAAATATTTATATTTTTAAAAAAAACTTCTCTATGAATAAGGATTAATAACACTAAATTAAAAAATTTGTTTTAAAATATTGAGTATTAGTTTATTGTACAAGATTACTATGTCCCTACGCGTCCCCCGCGCCCCCCTCACTATTGGTTTTGTCGAGTTAAACCATTTGACAATTGAACCCATCCATATCATAATTATTGGCTAAAATCTGCACAAATTTTACAGCTTCAAAATTCCTTTAAAAAACCTGCGCCCCCCGCCCGCCTACTACAGAAAGTGTTTGTGTGTGTATGTGTGTTTTTTTTGTAGTACAAGCATAATCGGTGGTAATATACTCGATTTCTTTCGATATTTTTTGTTCCGTTTTGATCTAGTCTGGTTATTTTTTCTTTACGTATTAACTCTATTTTCACAAAAAAACAAAACAACAACTGGTTTTTTATTATTTTCTGGATTATATTGATTATTACTCGTATTGTTGTTGTTGTTGCTGTTGTTTTTCTTTTTTTTTGGGCTATTTCTCTTGACAAAATATGTGCCAAAAACCGTAAGCTATAAAAAATACAAGTCAAAGTCTCGAAAAGCGGTCACCGTGTGGCGGCCCACTTGTATCCAGTACCAAGTACCTGAAAGCCGTCACCGACGGCACACGAGAGAACTGAATGTTGGTGGCTGTTGTTGTTGTTGTTGTGGCTGGTTGTTTGCTAGCGCTGGCGCGCATGTGGCATGCGACAAATACATTTTATGAACCGACCACCGCGTTAAATGAGCACAAACCAACTTGTGTTAAACATAAAAAAAAGAACAAAAAAAGAACAAAAAAAAAACAAAAAAAAATATTGTTAGAAAAATTGTATGCAGACATAATTATTTTCATCAAAAAATTCAAAAAGTAATAAACATAAAAGCAACCATTCATGAATGAAAAAAATATATTGAATAAAAATGCCTTAAATTTTCGAGTTTCGAACATTTTTCGAACGAAGCTAGAGTTAAGAGAATTATGTGCCAATAGTTTGCAGTACAAGATATATGTATATATATATATATATATATAACATTATATCATTCAATTGAATATCTATGAAAGGATAGGTGGAAAAATTATATACGTACATTCTTCGAAAACTGAGTCCTTTTTCTTCTTTCTTTCGTCCCTTTTTCGACAAACTTTTGCGCAGGCCTTCGTTGTTTCCTTAAAACTCTTCTATACAACAACAAGTACAGAAACAACAACAACAATTAAAGGTAAATTTAATTTTTAATTTTTCAAATTTAGTTTTTGCCAGCTCAAGAATTTTACGCAGCATTTTTTTCCTCCGGATTTTTTCCTCGTTCACACTTCCTTTGTCCTATTCTGGTCGTTCTTGTTATTCTCCTCCCTTCTCCTCCTCCTCCTTCGATAGAAGAACTCCTTTAAAATACATACATATATTCGTTTGTACCAAAAACAAAAAAAAAATATGCTGCTCGTTTAAACTTTTTTTTCTTCAAAGCGTAATTCCTTTTGGGCGTAAACTCTCAATAATTTCGTATAAAATGAATTGAGGAAGTAAAAACAAAAATATTGAATGCTTAAAAAGGTTCAGTTTTTGTCGTTCGTTCGTTGGTTGATTGGTTGTTTGTTGTTGTTGTTGTTGTTGGAGTACAGGTGGAGGCGTATTGCGCAAATGGCACCAAGTTTATTAAGAATGCGCCAAGAAAGAATGCGCATAAAGTGTTTTTTTGTCGTCTCCTTTATTATTTATTTTTGATTTTTTTCAATGATTAGCATGATTTAGCATTTTAATTAAATTCATGTTGGTCGCGGACAAGATTTAACTTTCTGCAAACAACAACAACAACAACAAATAGCTTTCAAATAATTACATTCATCAATAATTTTCTTGTAACGTGATGAAATGATAAAGTAATTTTTTTACTCGAATCGTTTTCTTCGGTGTTAAATATTTTACAAATGAAATTTAAAATAAAATATAATAAAAATTTCATTTTATTTTGTTTTTGTTTTATTTTTTATTTAGTTTTTATTTTATTTTGTTTTTGTTTGTTTTTGTTTTATTTAATTTTTTTTTTTTTTATTTTTTTTATTTTTTTTTTTATTTTTTTTTTTTTATTTTTTTTTTTATTGAAATGTCTTCAAATACTTTGTCTTTCAATACTTCTCGTACTTTGTGGAGATTAATTATTCTCGATTATTAATTTATGTATTTTCAAAACAAAAATTATACCTTTTCCTTTACCTTCCGCCCGCTCAAGAACATTTCCGCTCATGCAATTTTCTGTAGTATGTAATTTTCTTAGCATTGCAGCAACCAGTATTTTTGCATACATACATACATATGTACATACCTACGCCTTAGCGGACACGCCCGCCAGGAAACTTCTTCCCGCTTTAATTAAGCGAGCGCTAAATGGTTTACAAAACTCAATCTTTACAGCAGTAGAATTTTATGCTTGAGGAATCGTCATGAAAATTGAAGGTTGTCAGACGACTTGAATATCAACCAGCTTTTATTTTATACTCTTAACCAGTGATAATGATGATGATGATGATGATGGTGGTGATGATGATGATGGTATGATGGTGATAACTGCTGTTAGTTGGGTCGGAGAGGGGTAAAGAGGGCCAACGATTATAATTTCATGAAAGAAAAAAGTTTGCAATATCAACAACGACAACAAGAATTGCTATGATGACAACAAAACCAACAACAACAACAACAACAACATGTTATGAGAAGTTTTCTATTTTTAAAAAAATATGTACCTATTTTTTTTAAAAATGTTAGAAACATTGATATTCGATCATTATTATTATTATAGCGTGTGCATAGATATTATAACGTCAATCTAATCGATGGAAATGTGAACTGAATTGACAAAGAAGCATGTATATATGTATGTGGGTGACAGTCAGACCAACGGAGAGTTGGAAAAAAAAGACACTTGGACAACCGGCCAAACCAGTTGATAAACAGATGTGCGCAGCGGTCGATCATCTACGCCCTTAAATGCGTCATATCTAAAGTTGTTTGTATAATAATGATAATAATGATGATGATTATGATTATACTGATTATCATGATCATGCTGATGATGTATAAAGAGTAATTTCTGGACGATTTAGAGTTTATCTCAAACGAAAGTTATCTTATTCCGTTTTCGAACGAAAACCATGCATTCATTATTAACTCATTTAGAGAATCCATTACAGTATTAAATAAAATATATAAAGGGTTATCCATCTTTTTTTCTTTCGGAAAGTGAAGTAAAAAAAATTTAGAATTTTGAATTACTTTTTGATAATTTTGAATGACTTTTGAAACAAGTCGGTTGGTGGCCATTAACAAGTCGGTTTGGTGGTGCTAAAACGATACATATTATAAAATGGCAAAGCTACAGCTAAGCAAATGCCGGTTGGAGTGACACTGACATTTGACAGCTGCCCAACAGCAGGACTTTACTTTCCGTAACTCGAAATGGATAACCCTTTAGTTTTAATATTAAAAAAGAAAAACCTTTCAAAAGACCAATTTTTTTTTTTCAACTTAAAAGTTCACAATAAAAAATAAAATAAAAACTAAAAAATGTACCCTCATTATAATAAAAGTAAATTCAATCTTCCGAAATTTGACTATTTATGGATTTTTATGATACTTAACGCGCCACATACGAATATCAAACGACATACTAAACTTATTAATAACTGCCTTCAAAAAACCAATAATCAATTAATTTTTTGTTTGAGCAGTTTTTCGAAAAACAGCAGCAGCTAAATTTTTTATAGCAAATAATATGAATAAATAAGAAATATTTGTTTGTGTGTTAACTGCTTCCAGCTACAATCGCTTAAGAGCTGCGATGGCGGATGGACGGACGGACGGATGGACGCACGGAGAGTAGAGCAGTGCAAATACGCTTTAAGATTCAAGTGAGCATGCGTTTCTTTGTTAAACACAATCAATGCTGAAACCAGTTGTCGTTTCGAAAATATTTAAAATAATTTCAAGAAATAACGTTATAGTTTTTTTCCCCCTTTTGTGTTTACACTCAGCCTTTTTAAATAGCTTTTGTGGGTTTTTTTTGTTTTTAAGTTATTTCATTTATTCACTGCCTCGTTTTTATGGTTTTTACAATAATATTGTTGCTGGCTGGTTGCTTTATTTTTGCTCTTGTTTATTTATATTTATTTTTATTATTATTAATATTTTCAGTTTTGTTGCTGTTTTATTTTCTAGAGCGTTTGATACAAATGTACATATTTTTTTTGTGCGAATATTAAATATAATTACATTCAATCATGCCTTCCTGTGAATTTATTATTAAATAATTACTATTTTTTTATTGTTGTTGTTGTTGTTCAGAGATTTTCTTTTTTATTTATACGAATAAAATTTTTTTCTTGTTTTAAAAAAACCTAAAGGCATCACGCTTCGTATGTTATTAGCGAACATTTATGTGCAGAAAAACAGATAATCATCCTTCCATCCATCATGCAGAACATTCGGGCATCATACTGAGCGACCAATTTCATAAAAAACATACACACATCATATAAACTTCGTGTCGAAAAAATGACGAATGTACGTAATGTCTGTAATACACAAGAAGGACAACCCATCACTCAAACTTGATACAGAAAAACAGATAATCATACAAACTTTATACAGATGCAGACAACTGAGGCCATCATTAGGGAGCTATCAAAAAATTCAAGTCACTAAAAGATTCGAGTGACGTTGTTAAGTGACGTTATTAATTTTTGAACGAAGTGCGGAAAGTCTTTATAGTAACGTACTTTAGTAAGCATCAAATGTTAATTTTTTTTTATCATCGTCAGCCTTTATTTTTTTAAAAATTGCATTCTCTTTTTAGCGTTATTGCTTAAATTCTTCACCATCTTCTTCTTCTTCTTCTTTTTCTTCTATTTACATTAAAACTTGCAAATTTATTTTAGTTCTTATCTGTCTGTTAACTCGACTGTAAACGTTCTTGACGGAAATAAGGATAATTAATTTCGTATAAGTTGTTCTTGTTGTTGTTGTTGTTGCAAATAAAATTAGTACCATTACAAATATCTACTACTACAAATTTCTACTAAAAAAAATGGTTAAAAAATGGTTAACTGACTGCTATGAGGGTTAATGAATGCTGTTTGAAAGAGCTCAGAGAGAGCCTTTATCACTCGCTCTTTCCAGAACATTATAATTTCAATTTTTTTTTTTTTGTTGTTCTGTCATTTTTAAACTTTGTTGTTGTTACGGTTTGAGCTTTAATTGTTTATCTTTTTTTATTTGTTTTCTCTAGTTTTCTTTTCTTTTACTTTCTTTTCTTTGCGGTTTTTTCTGCTGGTTTTTTTCCAATGATTAAATTAAATTTTGCATATTAACGGGCGCGACTGGACGTGAACGTGTTAAGTATACTAAGTGAAGCAGTTACCGTTATAAAGCCATAAACTTAAAAGGCATGAGTAATTTTTCGCTTCAATTATATTCGATGTGAATTTTTTTTTTATCGTATCTTTTTTTTATATAAGCTTTTAATTTTATGCCTGAGGAATATGAAGAAATGAATAATTATTAATAATACATATTTTTTCAAATATATATATTTATTATATATTAATTATTCACAATTAGTATACCTTTTTTTATTATAAAATAAATTATTTCATTTCATTTCATTTAATTTCAAGAAAGTCTTTGACCATCAGAAAGCGTCAAGATCAGATTATCAGTAACCAAATGATAAGTTTTTATTCAATAACAATTTATATTTTATGTACTTTTGTAATGCATTAACCTGTAAAAATTATATTATTGCCATGAAATTGCTTTAGTGGCATCTGATTTCATGAAAAATCGTCACAGATTTTGTGAAACGACACCAAAAGGAACGAAGGAGGCGACTAAGTATATTGTCAAGAGCCCGGCTCCTCTCAAGTTTTTATTGTTTGTATGCTTTTATATGTATATAAGTATTTTTTTATATATTAATATTGTTTGTATGTTAATTTATGTTTGAAACCACCCAAAGTAACCACCTGGAAACGACACCAAAAGAGAGACACCACCACCTACTTTTTGTCAAGAAAAGTGAGAGGAACGCCAGCGCACGTTCTGATTCGTCTCCCATTTTATCATGGACTTAACCTCACTTGATCACTTTGGACAAATTTTTTTTAAAATCTTATAATCAAACTCTTGCAAAGAGTTTATAGCTATAATTTTTATTTTTATTTAATTTTTTATTTTTTCTGGTAATTAAATTTTAGCAATCTTTTCAATCTTTACTGACTGACTCACCTTTAAATCTTCCAAGAATGTTAAACGTCAATCACCAGCTCAGTTTTTTTCCGTTTTATTTTTTTAACTTTTTTGTTGTGGTTGTTGTTGGTGTTGCTGCTGCTGCTGCTGTTGTTGAATTCGTGGAAGGTTTTGAAATTACCTTCAGCTTTCGGAGGATTTCGATGATGCAAAAAAGTTTCAGCTTTTGTCAAGCGTTTGTTGTTTTTTTTTTGCCTAAACTTTTATTGGTTTTTCGCAAAACGACGACGACCAACGTCGTGAGACTAATTATGTTTAGTTTTAGTATTCTTCAAAACAAACGATGCACTCTTTTAAACCAAAATCGTCTAAATTCAAATAACCATTTAAATTTGTTATGCTAAATGAAAAGTTTTTGTTGATTATAGAGAGAGAGAGACCAAGAAAAAGTACGATTAACTACAATGACAAGAATGAAAAGGAAAAAAAACCGCCAGCTGGTATCAACAAGACAAGTACTGGTACCGCCGCTAGAGATACCAACGTTAAAGCTATCAACGTCGATACAAATTCGTTTGAAATTTAACCAAAAAAAGCACATCATAAAAAGCACAACAAATCTGCCAGAAAAGATTTGTTAATTTAAAGCTTTGTTAAAGTTAATTAATTTATACGTTTATCGTGAGAATCAATGAGTTTATCCACGTACCGTTAGAAGCTGAAGCTTTTCTGTTTTTTTTTTTTTTTTTTTTTTTGCAGTGTAGCCGTAGTTAGTATAAAAAGTTTAGTTTATTTCTTGAAAATAAAATAAAATTCCTTTTTAATGACAAAAACAAAATGAAAAATTTAATGACACAGACGCAGAATGACACTAAAGCTGACGTTAATGACGCGTATGACGCTCACGAAAAAAAAACAAAAAAAACAAAAAACGCTAAGAGATACTGAGAGACGGACAGAGAGACACTTTTGCTTTTTATAGTTTGTTTTTTTTTAAGAAATTTAATTTTTTTTGGTGACTGTTGTTGTTGTTGTTGTTGTTTTTGTTATGGCCAAACAGAATGCTGCTGAGCAGAAGATTACCGTTGCCATCACACTGTCGTCAAGTTATTAATTTTTACCTTTTATAACTTTATGCAATTAAACGACTTCTGTTTGAGTTTGAGTAACTTGTTCTTCTTCTTCTTCTTCTTTTCGGTTTTTTTGTAATTTGATTTTCACTGTTTTCGTTTAATTGTTTGTACCTACGTTTAAAAAAAAAAAACACTACAAAACGAAGGAAGATTTTCCTTTTTTCGTTTTTTTTAAATGCAATTAAATTTCGTGTAACCGGTTCTGGAAAGAGCTGCACAATCAGAGCAGCAGCACCGATATATGTATAATAATAAAGGCTGCTGCTGGCGGTGCTGTTGCTGCTGCTGCTGGCGCTGCTTCAGCTGCTACAAGTGCGAGCTACAAAGTTTAATTATTGCTTGCAGCAGAGCGCATCCGTAAGTTACTTGTTGTTGTTGTTTTTCTTGTTCTTTTTTTTTTTCTTCTTCTTCTTCTTCTTCTCCGTTTTCTTCTTTTTCTTATTCTTCTAACTTTGATTTGTTCTTATGGCTTTTTGTCTTTACTCTCTACGATATTGCTGCTGCTTCTCTGCTGTTGTTGTTATTATTGTTAATGTTATTGTTGTTGTTGTAGTTGTTTGCAGTAAAGTCTGGTGGCTTAACACACACACATACAGACATACGTTGTTGCTCTTGAATATTGTTACTAGCAGTAATCGCTGTTATTTTTACTTTATCTTCATTTTCATCTTCATCCTCTTCATCTTCTTAGCTTTCGTCTATATCTTTGAAATTTTTTTTTAGATAATATTAAAAAAAAAATGAAAAAACCAATTTTTTTGGTATTTTTTGGGAATAAGTTTCAACAGTTTTGTTCAGCGTAAGCTTTTTATTGCTTTGTTTCCAAATTTTTTACACAAAAATGTCTTTTGAGAATGAAATTTTGACAAACAATAACAAAGCCAGTTTATTTAGTGGCATCCTTTGGCCGCTTGCATCATTTCAGGCCGTTTTTTTCTGGCAACTTGTTTGGTATATCTTTTAGCAACTGAATGTTATTGCATCTTGTAACTCTTGGATGCAGTCCTACCACCGCGTTGCAGCGCACAAGTTAAAAATAAACTTAAACTTGTTTCTTACGTGCGTTTGCTGCTGCTGCCGCTGCCGATGCTGTCCACGCCGTGCCGTACTCTGGCGTGACGCGTTGGGCTACGTGCGTTGCTGCTAACGTTGCTGCTGCGTTGCAACTAATTTTTTTTTATTATTATTATATTTTTTATTATTAAATTATTCTTTTATTTTTTATTTTTTAACTTTTTTATTTTTAATTTAATAATTTTTTTATTTTTTATTATTAATGTCTTTTGATTTGCTTTTAATTATTAGTGGCTTCTTCTTCTTTTTCTTGAACAACTCGACGGTTTGATGAATATGTATGTAGTTGTTGTTGTTGTTGATGTTGTTATTGTTCAATTGTCATCAGAAAATTTTTTTTTGGTTTTTTCTTTAAAAACAATTTTATCACAAATTCTCAATTAATTTTTAACCACGAATAAAAATCTATCTAACAAAATACAAGCGACTAAAAAACTCTTCTCTGACACTTTCTTTCTTGTTCTTGCTTTTGTTAAAATCAATTTGTTAAAATCGTTTGCTCGCTGTTAATTTTTTCTTAATCTTTTCTCTTGCTGTCTGGCGACGTACGCGCGTGAGTTGACACCATCCACCATCGTGTTCAGAATCTCGACTGATTCAGTGCCGTGCTCGCGGCCTTTGGTCGAACTGCTTCATTCGTTCGTTGCTTGAACAACTCAGAGTGACTTTAGCGCTGTTGCCGACTGTCTGTGGCTGATGCGTTCTTCGTTTTGGCCAACAAGTCGCGATGGCTGCTTGGGTGCTGCTGCTGCTGCTGCTGCAGCTGCTATGGTGTCTCCACTGCTGTCGCTTCTGCGACTTTGTCTGCAATAACTTCGATTTCAAGAGCAGCATTAACTCTTTTAGTAGTAGCGAGTAGCGATTTTACGAGAGCGAGAGAGAGAGAGTGAGAGTGGGAGCATTATTAAAAGAAAAAACACTCATGCGTTTTGTGGAGAATATTTTTTAGTAGAGAAAACTTTGCTAAAACTGTAATAAAGGAACAAACTCAAAAATGGTGACTTAATTTTAAATGAAAATAGAAATGAGAGAGAATCTGTCATATTCACCAGCGAGACAGTGAAAATCTACTGACAGTTCTCTTCTCGTCAGGATTTTCAGAAAATTTAGGTTAAAATCCATAAAAAAAACACCTTTCAAAGAAAATCGTACAGCACAGTAACAATTTGTTGTATCTTGATGCTCGCTTAGTTTTCCGAAGTTTTCCGACAGGGTTTATTAATAATAAATTAATGATAGGTCGGCTGCAGTATTCTAAAAAAAAAAAAAAAAAATTCTAAAAAAATTTGAAATCTTTTAGATTTTCCCTTAAAGATGGCAATACTGTTTGTTCTCTTATTATCTTAACAATAAAATCAATCCAGCTCTCTTTTACACGCGCCATTTGCTCTCTATTACTCTCTACCCCCTTCCCCTTAGCGCTTCTTCTAAACCGCGCAAGACAGACTCCAATTATTCTCTCGCTTTTTAACATTATAACAGTTTTCAAGTTTCAGAAAATGTACAAGTCCAAGCTTTCTGTACAGCTGCTCTCTCTCTCTCTTTAGCGTCAAGTAAGAGTCACTGTGATGATGGAGCGCAAAAAAAAAAACACAAACAAAGCGAAGGGAATAAAACCGGCTTCTCCTCAGTCTTTTTTATTCGTTACGAGTATCTTGTGTCGTTTTTGTGTTTTTTGCTTAAGAACAACTGCGCCCACGTTCATGGGTTCTTTTTTTTTTTTATTCGGGGAAACCTCGGCTCGTTAATACGACACAATTGAGCGAGTAGTAACAAGTAAGTAGTAATAGTAGTGGTGGTAGTAGTAGTAGTAGTAGTGGTAGAGTAATAATAGTAGTTAGTTCAACTCTGGAAGGGCAAAATTCGGTAATTTTGTCAATCGACTGAGTTGCATCTCATTGCAATTTAGTAGTAGAATATATTGAAAAACAGTTTTTTGTTTCAATAATTGAATAAGAGTTTTAATAAGCAAAGGCTACTAAATAAATACAATAAAGAAGGAATTATAATAAAGAATATATGTACGTATGTACATATATACATAATACATGTATTCTCTTTGTCAACAAGGTTGGTAAGAAAAACATGTTTCTTTTAAGTACATAGACCTAACAACATGTTTCTGGCGTAAAGTGCTCATGATTTGCAACATTTTTGTATACTTTCATGCAACTCAACATATTGACATCAGTTCAGGTTTCGCATCATCATGTATACGAGGTCTGTTCAAAAAGTATCGCGAATTTTGAACTCCCGCTGGTAACATATATTCGATTTTCAATTTTTTTTATGGCGTTATGTTGGCACTCATGTCCCTCACTTATGCTGACAAGTTCGGCCACTTTGAATGTTCAGTTAATTTTTGACAGCTATTTTGCTTGCACGTGTTTTGGCTCGTCTTCGATTTTTGCCGCATTATATGTATATTTTTGCCACTATAAACCGCATTATATATGTAAATAATAAATATTAGATTTTCTTTATTTTTTTAAAGAGAAATAAATGTATATTTTATGGACGTAGGTAGTTATAGTACGCAACATATGTATATACCATAATTCGCAACATATTTGTATACATTCATGATTCCTTACATATTGCCATATGTATGTATATTCAGTCCTTGCATCATTATGTACGAACATATTTTAATCACGGATTTAATCATGGATTAAAATATGTATGCAGAAAAGCTGGATTCCAATTAATAGAAAAGGTATGGAAGTTGATAAATGGAAGGAAAAACCAATAAATAAAGAATGAAAATAATATTTTAAAAATATTAAAAAATACTAACATAATAATAAGTAGATTTTAATTTATTTTTTTATATTTAAAATCTTCGTTAAGTCATTAAAAATGATCTAGTTTAGTCTAGCCAGGAAAACCGTTAATAATTTGTGCACTGAGCACCTAGTGCTTAAATCAATACTTAATTATTAATCCAAAAAAAGAAAAATAATCACTTTTTAAGCTTTACAAAAAGACTTTCCATTGCACAAATTCTTAACAACTTAATAAAATCTACTTGCGATTATTTTAATCCTTAATACTTTATGCGGCCTAACAATTCTTGATGGCTTAGAAATTAGTTACTGAGGAGGAGGAAGAAGAAGAAGAAGAAGAAGAAGAAAAAGAGGATGGAGAGCAAAACACAGAAGTAGAAGGACGACTTTTTTTCCATTTCAAAACAGCCTCATTTTCAGGACGTCGACGCGATCAGAAGCACTCAAACGCCAGATCAGTAAGTATTGAGAAAAAAAAAAATATTAAGCAGCAGCAACAAAAACAACAAAAGCTGTAGCAACAACCACAGCAACAATAACAGTAACAAAAATAAAGCGCAGAACCAGCAGCAGCCGCAGCAGCAGCAGCACCAACAAATATCAAGTTTCCGAACGACGACCCAACAACCAGTAAAAAGTTGAGCTGCTCAGCAGCTGTTTTTTGTTACACTGCAAAAAAAAATTTACAAATTTTTTCAACTTTAGCAATAATTTTGAAAAAAAATTCACTTTTTCTCTTACGTGCTTACGTTAAAATTCATATAAACCATAAATTTTCAGTCGGAACGACTTTCTCTATCGAGACATGACAGTTTTCTACAGAAGTGACAAGATTTCGAGACAAAACAGAAAGTCTTCAATCGATTCAAGACGAGACAGACTTTCTCAGCTAAAACGAAACGGTGACGTTTTCCATCATTTCCATTACCCCGCGGCAAGACCGTTGTAAGACCAATGAATGAAATTTCGGAAAATCTCGCAAAATCTCAGAAAATCTCGCTCTTGCGTACTACTAGTGAGAGTGACGCGTATCTCCTCAGTTTAAAGAACTTCACCGACGACATTTTTTTTTTTTTCTTTCAGTGTCTTCAGCAAGACGATGTCACATTTATTTAACTTTTTTCCTTCAGACCGACCGTCGAGCTTCCATCCAGCAGCCATCGTCATCTTAGACTGCGCTGCTTCCTTGTTCCAGGCGCGCACGTAGCCCAATGCGATGCGATGCGATGCGATGCGACGCATTGTTGCTTCCATGTTGATTGAACGACGCGTCGCCTCAATCGTCGTCGTTTTTTTCTTTAAGCCAGGACACATCGTCTTTCCTCTCTCTTCCTCTTGACGGATACTCTTAAGTTCTTCCAGTTTCATGCCTCTGTTGCTGCCGCCGTTGTCGTGAGTCCGTCCGTCCGTGCAGTGGTCCAGATGCAATCCATCGCATCCTCTTACGCCTCTTTCGCCTTCGCATACATTCAACCTGTTCGGCTCGTCCATCCGGCTGCTGTTCGGGCATCCGTCCGTCCGTCCATCCCATAAACCACAACGTAAAGTATTTACTTGCTGCTGTTGTTGTTGTTGTTGTTTTTCCTGCCTGTTTTTATTGCGGTCTATCTTGTGTTGTTGTGTTGTTGCTGCTGCTGCTGTTGCTGCTGCTGCTGCTGCTCCGTTTGCTGTTAGTTTGTTTGTTGTTAGTGCTTTTAAGGCCAAACCGGTGTTACGGCCATTAGCAGGCAGAGTTTTTCCAATGTTATTGTTGTTGTTGTTGTTGTTATTGTTGTTTTTTTTGCTGTTCTTCTCACTGTTGTTGTTGTTACTATTTCTCAAGTGTTGCCAATTGCTTTAGCTTAAAATATTCCAAGCTTTTTCAGGCTGACTTTAAAGACGTCTCGACGTCTGTCTGAAGCTGGCTTCATCATCGTCTCCGCCAACATCGGCGTCACTAACATCTTTGCTGTCGTTGTCGTTGTCGCTGGCGCCGCCGCCGCCGCCGCCGCCG
The DNA here is from genome assembly GCA_949752815.1 of Conops quadrifasciatus. Classification (NCBI taxonomy): domain Eukaryota; kingdom Metazoa; phylum Arthropoda; class Insecta; order Diptera; family Conopidae; genus Conops; species Conops quadrifasciatus. Next base: position 5,539,939 of record OX457077.1, read on the forward strand.
CCGTCACTGGCTCTGTCGCTTACGACTAACTCGCAGTAGTTTTTCTTTCGCGGTGGTTTTTGTTTTTGTTTTGGTGTCTATTAAGTCTACACATATTCGTATATACTTCGATTTGTCTATCCGTGTTCTCCCTTTCTCTCTCTTTCTCTCTCTGTCTCCATCCGTCTGTCTGTCTGTCTGTCCGCCAGCTCTTAGCCAGTCTTTTCGGCCTTTTCATTTGTAACGCGTCTACGCTGCAAGCGTCATATTCGTATTTTAAAGCTTTTTCAGCATCTTCTTCTTCTTCTTCTTCTTCTTCTTCTTCTTCTTCTTATTCTTATTCTTTTTCTTCTTCTTTTTCTTCTTCTTTTTCCTCATCTTCATCTTTTTCATCCTTTGCGGAATCGTTTTCTTTTCAAGTTTTTGCATTTTTTTTTGCTGCAAATGTTGTTATTGTTGTTGTTGTTGTTGTTGTTGCTGTTGGTGTTTGCCTGAAACTCGTGCGTTTAGCACGATTCTGATTTTTTGTAAATGTTAAAAGAAACAACCACAAACAAACGAACAAAGAGAAAACAAATTATGACAAAAAAGTGAGAACAAAAAGAGTAGATTTTTTAGATTTTAGATTTTTTAGACTTTTAGATTTTTTTGTGTTTATTAAATACTTAGAAAAGAGAAAGATCATCAAAAGAGTACGAAAAAAAAGCCAGTGTCACAAAAATTAATAAAAATTAATAATAAAATAAATAAAAAAAAATAACTGAGAGAGAGTGAGTGAAATTTTAGAAAATTTCTGCTTTCTTAAAAAGACATTTTTTTTTTATTGGCTTCTGAAAACAGCAAAGATACTTTTTTTAGTCGAGACATGAACCCAAGCCACAAAAAAGCTTTTTCAATCTATAGAGAAAATTCCGAGAATGAGACGAGATTCCGAGGGAAAGAGAGTGTTTTTCAATCGAGACGAAATCGCGACGCGACACGAGTTTGAGTTTTTCAGTCGAGATGAGATCTCGAGATTGCTTTTTCAGTCGAGACATGAACCCAAGGCACGAAAAATTTTTTTCAGTCTATAGACAAAATTCCGAGAATGAGACGAGCTCCTGAGAAAAGAGAGTGTTTTTCAATCGAGACAAAATCGCGACGCGACACGAGTCGAAACGAGATCCGGAGACGAGAAAAGGTTTTCAGTCAAGCTGAGATCTCGGAAACGAAATAGACTTATTCAATCGAGACGAGACTGTCGTTTACAGTCAAGACGACAACCGAGATTAAGATCATTCAAATCTGGCAATATCTCGGAAATCGAAATCGCCACGAATTTTAAAAAATCATTCATTATCGGCAGACCCTCTAGCACTAGCTGATGATGACGATGATTATGATGATAATAATGTTCATCATCATGATAGTTTGCCAACAATTAGCCGTAACAAAACATTTTTGATTAACACAAAAAGTTGTTTCTGTTGGTTCTTCTTCTGCTTGTTCTTGTTCTTCTTCTTCTTCTTCTTCTTCTTCTACTTCTGCTTCTTTTGTTGACAAAAAAAAATGTCCAACAAAACAAAAAAAAGCGACTTACCTGCTTTTTTTGTTTCTTTCATTATTTTTTGCAATAATTATTGTTATTATTTCTGGTGTTGTTGTCGTTGTTGTTGTTGTTGCAGGAAAAATACGCTAAAGCGTGCTTGACTGCGATGAAGACTTTTAATTAATTTTTTCTTTTGTTGCGAAATTGTAATTTCTAAAATTTTTAATGGCAGCCTTTCCTTCTTCTCTATATATGTATATTCTTATTCTACTACTCCTTCGTGGTCATTATCATCATCCTCATCATTATCACCGTCATTGTTATATAAAAAATGTGCCGTTATGGTTTTTTGGTTTTTCGTTCTGAGCGAGCAATAATCCGCCGGGAATTCCGTTGTGCCCTTGAGCGTCCATGCCCGCTTTTTTTAAAGCGTTTCGTAGCTAATTTGCTCATGCTTGCTGCTTCCTCTTCCCATGCTGCTTCCTTTTCTTCTTCTATTTGTCGTCTTTTTTTATTTTTTTTATTTTTTTTTTGTTAATTCTGGCTGTTTCATTGTTCGCGCTTTTTTTTCTAATTAATTTATTGTAAAACAAAGAAAATTTAATTTAACACTTCATTAAATTTCTTTTTAACCGCATACAGAAATACTATTTTTTTGAAAATACAAAATAATTTAAAAATTCATGACTTTTTGTATGATATTTTTCGGTTTTTTTGGTTTTTTGTAGTTCTTCTATAATTTTGTCAAAAAAAAAAACAACAAATTGTATTTAATTTGATTCGGGCGCGGTACGTTTAATTAGTTATTTTTTTAATTTTTCGTGTTTTTTTTTTATAGTGATGATGGTGATGATGATGATGATGGTGGTGGTGGTCGTCGTTGTTGTTGTTGTTTCTCCTCTCTTCAAAAAACAGCTTTAACACTGGATCTACCAAAATTTCGAGAACTCTTTACTCACCGAAGAGCTTTTTTGGGACTTCTTTGAGTTTTAGCAAAGACAATACAATACAATAATTATTCTAGCAAATGTGTTATAATATTATAAGTGTTATAATACGACAAGTTTTATAATGTTTTATTTCATAGATTTTCCAAGAATTTATTTAATATGGAAGGAGGTTTTTTTTTCAATTTATGGAATGCTTCTACCGAATACTGTTGAATGGCAGCCGGGATTTCAGTGGTCTTCTTTGGTCTCTTTCCAATAACTGTCACAGATTACCACTTTCCAATATATTGGTCGACCCTTTTCAGTCTCTCCCTTTTATGAGATTTTAAAAGAATTTCGCTGAACAAATAGCAAAATTATCAATCTTTAGCCTTTATTAATTATCAATTTTTTGTAGATTTTTCAACAAATTGAATTATATTGAAATTTGGGGAAAATGGGTTGTAGCACACAACATTTTAACGAAAGATATACAAATCAATCGGTAAACGAAGAAATAAAAACCCATTAAAAAAGACATATTAAATTTCCATTGAATGAAATTTAAGGCAATTTAAAGGTTAAAAAAATGTATTAAAAACCACAAAATCTTTTTATTACGCTATAATTACGCCGTTGACAAATTGACAAGTTGACAAGTGGGTAAGTAGACTGACAGGTAGTAGTTTATATGTACATACATATGTAGCTGCTGGAGAAGTAGTCAAAATGACTCCTTCGGTAGATCTAGTGTTAATGTTGCGTTGCGAATAAGAGCTAAATGAGTTTTAAGTGCTGCAGAAAACTTTCTACTGCAGTTCCTTACAAAGTGCTGTTTCTTACTCTTTCTTTATAATACACTTTTTCGCTTTCCTCCCTCCCTCCCTCCGTCCCTCCCTTCCTCCCTCCTTCCCTCTTTTTGTTGGTTTATTTTTTTAGTAACTTCGTTACTTCTTCCTGTCGCTGGAAGAAGTTCGACAGCAGTTCGATAACCCGCACCAGACATCTTCATTATCATCATCATCATCAGCAAGATTTGAGGCAGAAGCAACAACAACAACAACAACAACAACAACAACAGCAACAACCACACTACAAAGACATGATCAGCAAATTAATTTCGCGTTTGATCGCCGGGGCTACGGCAAACGCGTTGTGCCCAACGCCGCCGCTCCCACACCGCCTTCGACGCCTTCACCGCACACACGACGCCTTCAACGCACGCACGACGTCCCACGCACGATGTCTCACGCCCGCAGTTAGCCATAATACAGTTAGCAATAATTCTTTCTTAACCGTTAATTGGTTTTTCAACTCTTTCAGAGCGTATGTGCGTATGTATGTATGAATGGGTGAGTATGTGTGTGAATGTGTCAGTGTGTGTGTGTGTGTGTGTGTGTATGTCAGTGGGTGAGTGTAAAATGCAATTTGTTGCATTTAATGACGTGGGCGTTGATGAAATTACGATTGGCAAGGAAGAAGAGCCGCGAAGGCATTGGTTTTTTAAAACTGATAAACTTTCTGGTTTGGCACTTGGAATTACCCTATCCCTTCCCTCCCCCCCCCCTTAATATTAAATGTCATCGTCATTGTCACGAACATTGCCAAGAATTGAAAAATTTAACACGGCAGCGCGTTGAAGTTGAACACGAGCGCAAGTGAAGTCATCAAGCATACGCTAATCAGCAGCGCCATCAGCAACACCAGCTACGGTTTGACGCTGTGACCGACGATCACACCGCACCCATCACCGACGCCACGCGCTGCAGCTCTCCCGGCGACTCCTACCGCAAGCCGGCCAGCATTGACATTAAATGCGTTCCGCTAAATAACGCGATACGTCAATTCGTGTAAGCGGCGCCGCTTAGCATACGATAGCATATTTCGTAGCGCCTCCTTTCCCAACCTGCATCGCGCCGCAGCCTGCTTTTCTTGCTTGCTAAGACGACCGCACTGCATTGTGCGGCATGCATGAGCGTTGAAAGCAGCGCAGACCAAGCGTTGACATCTTAATGGAACGGAAACTGATAAGAACGCATGAAGCGCATGAAAGCGTTTATTCTCGGCAGGAATTCCACGAACACCGACGACTAAGGCCGTCTCGGTGACGGTGATGAGCCAGCGTCCGGTTCGCTGCCGCTGCCACTTTCGTGCCTCTGCTCTCGTTCTTTCTTCCAGCAAGCCTTTACGACTGACTGACGCCCAAAGAAGTTAATGTTTTATGGTGTGTTTCGTCGCTAAACACTTCCTACCAGCAGCGCCTCTGTGCGCGCAGCATTGAGTTCGAGTCCAGTGGACGACGCGACGCGACTCTCATGATGCACATAATTAGACATGCCTGGCTCTCGCCGCTGCTTAACGAGCTAGAGGGAGAGGGAGAACACTTGTTGTTTGTGGTTGCCAACATTTTGGGTTTGAAAAATAAAATTAAGTTAAAATTTCACAAAAATTCACCGAAAATGCAGAAATTGTCACGAAATTGTAATCTGATTGCATTTTTTCAGTTATTAGTAAAAAATTTAAAAAAACATAAAATAAAAAATATTTTTTTCTATTTTAGACTTCTTTTATCTTTAAAAGTGTTTTTAAAAAATTTATTGTACAGCGTGCGCCAGCTTTTATGTCGGTATGTGAATATTAAATAATATTAAGAAAAAAAACTGATTTCTATATATGAGTTAGTTTTATTTAATTTGGTTTTTTGTCTAGTCAATTCATTATGACTAGTTTTTGAATATAACTTCAATCAAGTGACCGCTTCTATTGGCCAAAGCAAAATGGTGCTCTTTTTGCTGCATTTTCCATCACTTCTTCGAGCGTCACTATTTCGGCGCGTTGTGATTACTTAATTATTACTCATGATTACTCAATGTTATTCAATGTTTACTACATACCGACATATAACAGGCGCACTCGTTATACTATCTTCAATAAAACTTAAAAAAAATTAAAAATCTATGCTTGTAAAGATTTTTTTAATCATTTTAACGTGTTGGTATTTTATCGTTTTTTTCCATTTTCGTTTAAAAAATCAATAGAAAATTGTTGGTCGTCTGAAAGTCCTTGATATAAAAAAAGGACACAAAGATCTTTTTGAGCAACAAAAGCGTGTAAAAGCAGGAGCTCCTCTCTTTATTACAAATTAAGAGAAAGACAGAAAGCAGCAGATCTCAACGAAATAGTAATCGTGTTAGCAAAAAGGCATGTATTATATAAAAAATTGGGTTATAATGCAAAATGTTAGTATCCTCGAATTTTCGCACTCAAAATTCGCACCTTTTTTTGTTCAACAATTTGTTGTAAAAGACATTAAATTGGTGTTTCATTGATTTATTAACAATTAACGTAAGTAAAAAAATATTTAAACAAATTAACAAACAAATATAATATTAAAACTTGTTATTTGGACTCTAACTATTTTTACTATTATTACTATTATTTTTATTAAATATTTAAATAACCTTCAGCCGGTATTAATAAAGTACAACATTGGCAACTCTGTTGAGAAATTATTTAGAGATGATGGTTGAAAGGGAGAGAAATCCCGAGAGTATTCCTCTAAAAAACACACACACACACACACACACTAGTGTATTAATTAATGTTGAGAACACTTCCTCATGGCGGAAGGTCATCGCATGCTGCGCGGGTGCCTTACGGTTGTCCAACGTAACGGCCGATGCTTCCAAGCAGCGGCAGCGTAAGTACTTTTAAGTACGGTCGGCAAGAGGAAGAGTAGCAGCGGCAGCGGCAGCAGAAGCAGCAGGTGTTAATAACTGAAGTTGCTTTAAACTTTCAGTAATTGGCCATTAAAAGAGTTGTTGATTTGTTGCGGCACAAAAGGAACATGCAGAAGACGAAGAAGAAGAAGAGGGAGAGGGAGAGACGAAGAGGAGAAAGAGAAGTTTCAGGGTATAAACTATATTTGCTGAGATGCCGAAAAATGTGCTTTTTACTCTCCAAAAACGCCTCCAAAAACGCCTCCAAAAACGCGTCTTTAAAAAATTTGTATTTATAAGAATTATCAGCAAAAAATAAAAAACAAAAAACAATAACAACAAAAAAAAATTTTACTTTTATCAATATCAACTAAATTATCGTTATTATCATTTATATATTATCAAATTGTACTGCTATAAATTATCTTTTGGTTTTTTAACTTTTCTTCCAGCTACTTATTTTTTCTCTCTCTCTCTCTCTCTCTCTCTCTGTCTCACTCTCCTTTTTTTTTTCTCTGTGTCAATCCTTTCTCTCTTTTCAACAATATAATTGACATTAATTTTGAAATTCTGCACAACCATAATCGTTTATCGTGAAGAAAACTACTTGAGAGTTAAGCAGTTATTGCTTGTGACCACAGAAAATTTATGAACATGCTTCCTACCGGTAAATGCTGCCAGTTGGTTGCTCTTTGTTCTTGTCTCTCTTTCAGCAGAAAGCAGAATGCAACCAGGAAGCAGAAAGCAACGCAAGCTGCAACAATGTTTTATTAATGTTTTCTTTACACTTGTCAGATTGCATGTCAAATGCTAATAAACCCATCCGTGATCTCTCCACAGCTAACACCAACCCTCACACACCCCCCCCCCCCTTCCCCATTGTTCCTCTTTAACAGCTATCAGCAGTAACCCTGGGCCTGGCGGGCGCGTCGTCGGATTGTGTGCGTTGATTGGTCAGAAACGGTCGAATGCAAAATATTTATGCTTTAAACTAACACCTGCAGTGCACCTCATGACACCTCCCCAAACCCAACGTTTCTGTTATCATCAAGCCATATTTTTGCCATCTCGCCTAAAACGAGAGCAACAACCAGAAATTACAAAATCATCATCAACGTTCAAATCATCAAAAGCAAATTCGATTTGCATTTCCGTGATGTTGAAATGAACTGGCAAAAACACAACCAGAGAAAATAAGAGTAAGAGAGAGAGAGAGAGAGAGAGAGAGAGAGAGAGAGAAAGAGATACACTGAGACACCAAGAGAATCTGACAATTAGACAGTTATGAAGACAGTAGAGGCAATGCTTAGTCTATTGCATTGCTTTCGGGGCTGAATACTTACACCCACAACAACAAAATACAACAACAACAAATTACAACAACAACAAAACACAACAACAGCAACAACAACAACAATGACACAACACTTCCAGCAGACAATGAACACATTAGCAACCATTAGCTCAATGCAAAATTAGGTGCCATAATAACGTAGTGCCTCCTCTTTCCCACACGTAGTGCTCACGTCCTCTTCGCCATCACCCTGTCTCTCTCTCTCTCTCTCTCTCTCTCTCTCTCCACTATGGTTTGTTCTGCTCAAAAACGTACGTACATACTCGTTTCAAGCAGGAGCGTATTTTTTAACAGAAAAACAGGAAAAAGGGGACCGAAGCTTCTTTTGATGCACCCTGTAAAAGAAGATGAAACGTATAAATACAGGCTGTCCAGAAAACAGTATCTCTCTTATTATATTATATTATTATTGTTTCTTTAAAAGTATGTATATATTTTTATTAATTTTTTCCTTTATTTCTTTTCATTGCACCCTTCAAAATCATAAGCTACGCCACTGCCGCCATGTTATGACCATATGAACCGAACAGACCATAAAAATGGAAACCAGAGAGATTGAGTTAGAAAAGTTAGATAAATTGAGCAACCGTCAATCATGCGGCTGTTTATGATTATGGCCGAAACTATGCAAATAGCCAGAGTGCGTGCGTGAATGGGCGGACAGACAGACCGCCATTTGCTGGCTCATAAAAGAACAATAAAGGAAAAGGAAGAGCGGCACGAGTGGTGGTTAGGATGGAAGGGAGAGAGGGTGGGAGGGAGTGAGGGAGGGGGGAGGGGGTAGGTAGTAAAACTCATTTAGTGCTCTTACTAATGATTTATTTCAATGATTGACAAATTTGTTGGTTGTTGTGTGGTTAAGATTTATGACGGTCTATTAGGATAAAGTTTGTAAATTAATCTCTCTCTCTCTCTCAATGTGTCTGTCTATTTGAGCAGAAAGATTTTGCATTCTGTTAAATGTTCTAGCTCTAAAATATTGCATAAACGCAGTCAGGAGTCAGGAGAGGAGGAGCAGGGGGAGGTTATATAAATTTGGGGGGGGGGGGGTTGGGGTTTCTACACTTTATATTTCATTATATATTATTTGTGTTAATTAGTTTTCGTAATTTTTCTCTTTTATGAAATTCATGAAAATTGACAACAAAATTGTCAACATTTTAGTTTTATTTATTCTACCTATTATTATTTCCTACTATTATTATTCTTTATTCTACCTATTATTTATTCTACCTATTCTACCTTCTATTTATTCTAAAGAGTGATTTGTCACTCTTTGCGTGACACAACGAGATAATATGACGTTTTAAATGCAATTTAATCAAACTTAACCTCAATGTAATCTGCGTTAAATGCACTTTAACTGCTTCTGATCTATTGTTAAAAAACAAAAAAATACGATAACAACAACAACAACAATCTCACCATAGCATTAGTACGAGTTTAGTAAGAATAAATTAAAGAATTCTTTTATTAAAAGAAAACATACTCGGTTTGGTTTCGATGCGATGCGATGCCAGCGCATTAAATCGTTATGGCATCGCTGTCAAATCAATTCAATCAATTCAAGAAAGTTTCAATGCGATTGCCCGTCGATCAATGGCGATGCAATAATTGGCAACAAATCGTCACTGCATCTGAACGAACTGGACGGATCGCTTTTGGCGTCCAACAACGCGTTGCAGCTACCTTTTGAGGTAGCAGCAGTATTTCTCTTCTAGCGCACAACAACAACACTGAAAAATGCTCAGATCTACCAGATCTTTGTTCAAGTTACCCACAAACACACACACACACACACATTTGCACACACATGAACCCGTCACACTGACCCAAGAGACCGATTGAGCAACATACGCGTCGGTGTGATCATCAGCGGGCCGACTACCATCAACAGCACCGCCTCGTCTCCTTCTCCTTCTTCTTCTTCTTCTTTCTCCGTCTCCTTCCCCTTCCCCTTCTTCCTCTGCCTTGTGCTGCATTGGCGCACGGGTGCAATTACCCGGGTGGATACCTTTGGTCGTTGCAACTTGGACTTGGCCTACCTGGAATTCGTAATTGTTGTTGCAATTACGGTAAATATGGTTAGTAGATAAAAATTGCTTGACTCCTAGCGGTAGCACAGTGGCAATGAGTTGACGAAAAACCTGCTTAAATTCTTACAAAGAATTAGAATTTATTTTGATTTGTATTTATACAGATTTGCGCCATCTTTTATGTCGGCATGTGACTGTTTGGTCGTATTCCACGAGACGTGGACGGTCTGTCTGTTGGCCATATTCTTTGAGTCAATTGCACTTTGTGCGAAAATAAATGCAAATCATCCTTCAAAATGCGCCACAAGGTGGTTGCACTGACACCAAAATGCTGAGCGCGGTGAGGATACGCTCTCTCTTACCGCTTCAACTAGTTTATTGGAATGTCTTGGGCGTTGATGAGAGGCATATCGAGGATCTTTTAATGTTCTGTGCTTAACAAAATTCGAACGACGAACGAACGACGGATAGTGTTGTCAGACGGTGCTTCTTAGTGCTTCAAACGATCGATTTTCGAAGATTTGCACGCCTATGTTCAATGTACAGCGCCACTGTTTCGGTGCATTATTTCGGTGTGATGCGTCTCAAAACAGCGTTTAACAGCGTCTCAAAACATGTTTATACAAGACAATTTTGGTTGATAAATGTTAAAGTTATTTAATGTTTATATACCGGCATAAAAGATGGCGCACCAATATACATATTTCTTATAATGAAATCAACATAATTTTATTATTAACACACTAAACATTAAATAGCATCCAGTTCCAAATAATTCGGAATTAAAATACCAAATACTTTGAGCATAATCACAATGGATAATAATTAAAATAATAAAGTCCTCAAAGATAATAAATATTGAAAATAAACGAACAATTGAACCGAATCCGCTTGAGTATTGCTAAAACCTACAAGTTAAAAGTATTTCTTATATAAATTTTAAATAAATAAATACTGCAACATAATAAATAAACATAATAATAATACAATAAATAATTAAACATCATAAATAAATAAATACTAAACACTAAATTTTCAATACAGGCTAAAAATTCAGCTCCGTGTAATAATAAAATAATTAAAAATTATTTTTAATTCTTTTCTAACCTTAAAAAAAACGGTTGATAATCGCAGGATTTTTTTTTAATTTAAGGCTGGTTTTCTTTTTTCTAACTCATTCTCATTCGCTTTGGACCACTGTCCACATGGAGAGAGCTGTTGGTTGCTCTGAGGATCTGATGATATGTCAGCGACTTGTTGGTAGCTTTGCAGAGAGAGAGAGAGCGAGACGGTAGAGCTGATGGAGGCGGCGGCTGGAGCATTTGGCGCATGTGAAGACAGTCGGAAAAGGTTAAGGTTTTGGGTTAAGGTTTCTGCGGTTAGTGTGGAAAAATAGTAAAGAAAATAAAATTTCATGGGTATAGTAAATATGTATGTATTCGACAAAGCAGAAGAGTGTATATCTGTGAGCACTTGTAGGTGTGTGCGTGTGTGTGTGTGTGGCAAGGAAATTTAGGACAATCAAAGATGAGAAAAGATTTACGAGTATTCATTCTCTCTGTAGCTCTTTCGATAACCGGCAGCAGCGAAAAGAAACGAAATTAGAAGCAATCAACGAAAGAATGAAATCAAAGCAAATGAAGAGAAACGAAATAGCGTTTGCGTGAGGTCAAATCGTAGCGAAATGAGGAAAGATTTCTTTCCCAAAACTTCTTGCGTTTGACCACTTAAGGTAAGGTTAAGAGTTGAGATAATGGGAAAATCATCAAAGATTCTAAAAACAAAAAAGAATTCTAAAGAAAAAAATAATTGTCAAAGAAAAAAGTTTTAACAAAAAATAATCATTTCAAAAAATGCTTAAAACTTAATCTCTTCCGCCTTTACCAAACAACCTCCCTCACCCCGCCCACCGCGCGCCAGTAACAAATGAAGAATGAAACTGCAATCAACAAGTTCAACGCGGCCAATAAAATAAATGCTACTGCTCCGGCAGCAGTCGCCACAAAAGCAAGTCAGCAAGTCGGCTTTTTATTTTAGCCATAGAAAATAACTGAACTCAGCGGAGTTAGAGTTAGAGTTCGAGTTATGGAGTCGTATGGAACTGCAGCGTTACAATGCCATCGCCATCGCCATCGCCATCGCTGTTGCAGCTACAGTCTCAGTCTGCCGCAGCAGCAGCAGCAGCCACAGTCGCCAGCACAGACAACACTACCGCTGAGCGTGGCTAACAAACGACTAACAAACGGCTAACAAGCCAAGGATTGGCACATTATAACGATTATTGTTATTAGGCTTGCCGCGGTCGCCCTCAGTCCGCGAGTCGAAGACACTGTCAGAGGAGTGCGACTCCGAGTCCGAGTCTTGTGTCTGGAGTCAGAGTTAATGTCGTTGGTAGTAGACTCGAAAGCGTTATTTTAAGAAATTTTTAAAGGTTTGTTTGAACTCTTCGTCTTTTCACGTTAATCCAACGTAATCTAAATTAATGAAACGTTATTAAATAAATTAACAGAAAATATTTAAATATACGAAGCATTTTTTTAGCACTTTAAATTTGTATAAGAATAACGTTTTATTGTTTATAATGTACATACATGAACATTTTATTGTATTTTGTAATTAATTTAAAATTAATTCTGATTAACGTTGGATTAAATTGAATTAATTATAATTGAATGAATTAATATTTAATTAATTTTGAAAGGTTTTATTAAATTCATTCTGTTTATTTTAAAAATTCAAAACTCATAAATCAATTGTTTGATTTTTAAAAAAAATTTAATTAATCACTTCAAATTTTGCAAATTTTTATTTGAACAAAATTTTTATTATTTTAAAATTGTTTTATTTTTATTCTTTTTTATTCTTTTAATGCTTATGCTTTTTTATTCTTTCCATGCAATTTTAAAAATTAACAATAAATTAATTTTGTTTAATTTTAAATTAAATATTGATTGATTCATTCATTGATTCATGAATATTTATATTTACTATTTTAAAATTTTTATTAGTTTCGATTTTTTTCAAAATTTGTTTCGAATCACTTTTAATTAATTTTTATTTATTCCAAGCAATATTAAAAATTAACAATAAATTAATTTTGTTTAATTTTAAATTAATGTAATGATTTTCGACTGATTTTATTAAATTCATTCTGTTTAATTTGAAAATTCTAAACTCATAAATCAATCGTTTTATTTTATTAAAAAATTTATTTAATTACGATTTCAAATTTGTAAAATTTTTGTTTGAAAAAAAATTTTATTGATTTGAAATTGTTGTATTTTTATTATTTTTTATTCTTTTTATTCTTATTCTTTTTTATACTTTTATTCTTTCCAAGCAATATTAAAAATTAACAATAAATTAATTTTGTTTAATTTTAAATTAATTATTGATTGATTTCTTCATTGATTCATGAATATTGGTTATTGATATTTATTTTTATTATTTTAAAACTTTTATTAGTTTCGATGAGGTTAAAAATAGATTCGAATCACTTTTAATTAATTTTTATTCATTTCAAGCTAGTTTCTAGTTTAATTAAAAATTCACTTTAAATTAAATTAACTTTGATTGCTTTAAAAAATAATTTTGATTTAATTTTAAATTCATGTATGTATGTATGTATTAACTTTAAGTTAATTTTAATTAATTTTATATAAATTTGTTTGAATTTTGAATTCATCAGGATTAGTTTTAAATTTATTTTAACTCGTTTTAAAATATTTTGTTTATATTTTGTGTTCAAATTTTAAATTAATTTTAAAATCTCTCTCGTGTTTATTTTGTTGCCTTAATTTTGTAGCCTTAAAAATGTGAGTTCGTTCGATTTTTGGTTTTTGTCGTCAGTGTTTTTTATGTTTTTGTTACGATTGTTTTGCTGTGCCGCAGTGTAACCGTGGTAGGCCATGATGAAATTTGGGCCCTCATGCGGCTTTGAGATTCTTTGACAGAGCCGGCCCGCTGCAGCAATTTTGTTTAATTTGGAAAACGTGATGGTATTTTTTTGCAAGCGAACTTCTTCTCACCAGCGCAAAAAAAAGCCTGATTATCATTATTGGATAATCGTTATTCCATTGAAGAAAAGTTCGCAAAGAAATTTTTACCAAAGAAATTCTTCGAATAGCTTCTTACGCTATCTTTAGCATTTTAGATTTCTCTCTTCTTCTTCTTCTTCTTCCTCACATGCGAAATTGTTTATTTTCTTCAAACTTTCTTCAAAAGTTGGCGATAATTTATCCATTGTTTTATTTTTGACGGTACCAATGCATTTTTCTTGTGTGCCAGAAACCTTTAAAATATTGATGTTGCTGATAGTTATTACTATTTTTTGTTGTTGTTGTTGTTGTTGTTTTTGTCATTGCAATTTATTGACATTATTAAACTATTCTTCACATTTTAACAGTTTGTTAATAGGTCACGTGAGCCATCCGCAAAATACCACAAACCACGTCTAGTGAAGTGTACCCACAAAAACAAAGTTCAACAAGAATAACATGATGAAGAAGAAGAAGAAGAAGAAGCAGTAGCAGAAGAGTACCTACAACAAAAATATCAACGACAATACATTAAATTCGAATATACCACAAAAGCATTAAAAACACAGAAACAACAACAACAACAACAACAGCAAAACAATGCCATTGAAGATATCGAATTAACTAGCTTTGCCATTATATTCGAAGTACGAAATTTTTTTTTAATTCCTCTTGTTTTGTTTCGTTTGTATGTTTGTTAGTCTGCATGTTTTTTCGTATTTATATTTGTGCGTTTAAATGTTTCTTCGTATTTATATTTGTTCGTATTTATGGTTATTCGGCTTTATGTTTGTGCATCTCTATGTTTGTTTATCTTTATATTTGTTCGTATTTATGTTTGTTCATGTTTATATCTGTTCGCCTTTATGTTTGTTCGTCGCTGTGTTTTTTCGTATTTATGTTTGTTCGTGTTTATGTTTGTTCGTATTCATGTTTGCTCGATTTTATGTTTGTTCGTATTCATGTTTGTTCGATTTTATGTTTGTAAGTTCTTATGTTTGTTCGATTTTATGTTTGTTCGATTTTATGTTTGTTCGATTTTATGTTTGTTCGTATTTATGTTGGTGCATCTTTATGTTTGTTCATGTTTATATCTTTTTGCCTTTATGTTTGTTCGTTTGTATGTTTGTCCATATTAAAGTTTGTCCGTCTTTATGTTTGTTTGTATCTGTGTTTGTTCGTGTTTATGTTCTTTGTCTTTTATGTTTGTTTGTGTTTATGCTTGTTGGTATTTGTGTTTATTCGTCTTAGATCATGCTTATGTTTGCTTGTCTTTATAGTTAAGTTTTAAGTTTGTTTGCCTTTATGTTTGTTCGTATACTTGTATGTTTGTTCGGATTTTTTTAATTTGTTTGTTTATCCTTCTAATCGGTTAACTCATCGATATTTGTTTGTTTTTTCTTTATATAATGATAATGATATGTTGCTTCTTTATCTGCTTGTATATCTGCCCTTCGAAATTAAAGTCCTAGTTGAAGTCAATGAAGTATAAAATTTAATAACACTGATTACTCAACTACTCCATCAGAATAGTCCACAATTACTGGATTCAGCAACTGCCAGAACAACAGCAGCAACAAAGCCACAACAAACCGAAACAGGTACAATCATGACAACAACAGTAACAACAGCAACTACTACTACGGGTTAAAAGAAACACATCTTCATCGGCCACTAAGATTTTCAAATAATTGCACGCATAACAACTCAATGAAGAAGAAAAAAGAAACAAAGAAAGAAACGTAGAAAAAAAATATAAAAAAAGGCAATAGAAAAAAATTATGGAAAAAGGCAAGTTAATAAAATGCTTTATCAAACAAAAGGTGGCAACGGAGTAGCCATGATTTCACCAATGAACCGAACAAAAGAAGAAGCATCAACTAGACGTGGCTGACCTGAAGTGACCACAACCTCTGGCTGCAAACAGGCCGGCCACATCACCTACAAGCACCGCCAGCACTATTACCATCACACTCACAAACACAACTGCAAACACAACTCCAGCCGCAACCACCGCCTTAGCAGAGGTCACAACCTTTTAAGAAGAAGAGCCACAAAAAAACGTACATAGAAAGAAATAAAGCAACAGCAATCAGTAAACAGCAAATAGCATCAATAGTAACAGACGTAGTAGCAGCAGCAGCAACAACAAACTAACATTTTTTTGCGTTTGCATCAAAATTAGTTAGTTTTAGCAGACGAAGGCGAGCATCAGGCAGCAGGAGATAGGCTCGCCCCCAAGACTTTTCTTCCAGTAACCGAAAGAGGCTGGTCAATTATACAATATTTGCGTTTGTGTTTGTTTGGCCTTTTGTTTTTCTCTCTACAGAGACCAGCAGTAAACAGGACCAGTAGACAAACCAGCAGACGCCCCAACAAATGGACAAACCGCGAGACAGTTAGAAGCGGAAGGCAAGGCGCGTACTTGTACAAAAAGTAACAGAACGAAATTTTCCTGTACAGCTCTTTTGAAGCGGTGAGCACAGAGAGATAGACAGACAGACAGAGGCACAGACAGAGCCGCAGACCAGACCAACAGACGCAACGGCCTAGCGAGACTGTTAGACAATCTGACTTAATGCAGCTGCTGTTCGGCACATTCGGCAGTTTAATAATTTTCTGATAGAAAGATAAGATACGAGATAAGTACACCATCCGTGCATCTTCAGGCTGCCGGCTACACCGCAAAAAAATTAATTAATTAATATTATTTAATTAATTAAATAATTTCTTTAAAAATTTCTAATGCTTCTAAAAAATGTATGTACATATGAGTATTTTTTTGAGAAAAATTAAAATTTTAATATTACCCAAAAGGTTGATAACTCAAAAGGCTTTTACTAAACAGATTTTCATTATCTTTTTAGTTCTGTAAAGCGCAATTTTGGAACTAAAAAGCAGTTTTTATATGAAAAAAATTCATAAGAAGCATTGAGGAAGTGTTTTCAGTTGTTCTTAATTATAACAACTAATAATAAATTAGTCACAACAAATAATTAAATAATTACCAGCTAATTACTATAATTAAATTTTTTAATATCTAAATTTTTTTTTTTTTTAATTTTTTGTATTATTAAAATTAAATTGAAAAATCATTATCATTTTGATGATTTTTTGTACAAAAAGCTCTTTTGAAAATTTTAAAATTTCAACACTAGGAAAAAGTTTATTTTCATTTTATAAAACAAAAACTTTTTTTTTTTAGTGTATACAATTGAATGAATGTATAGACTACGCGAACAATGAGTTGATTGCTCAGTTATTATTAAAATAAATTAACCTCATACTCGCATTGATCCTATGCTTGCTGTTGGTAAGCAGTAAGTGTGTGTTGTAAGTGCGTTGTAAGTGCGTGTGTGTGTATGAATAAAGTAAGGAAAACAAAGAACAAACGCAAAAAAAAAAAAAAGAAAAAATAAAAAATTAATGATGATCCCGTAGAATCAAAGTTCTACGAAAGCATTCAGACTCAGACTCAGATGATTTAATCGGCATTAATAATGCCATCGACGGGCATAAGGACAGAGAAGGAGAAAGAAAGAGAAAAAGAGAGAGAGAGATAGAGACAGATAGAGTCTAACAGACAAAGAGGCAGTAATACAAGCAGACTGGAAGTAAAGACACAAAAAGGAGTCAAAATGTCATTATTTCAAAGACAGATTATGGAAGGCTTTAAGTCAGTCAGACCAAAGTAAAGTAAACGAACGTACCTACATATATTCTTTAATACAGAAATGTTAAAAAAGAGGCAAAGATTAACAACAACAAAAAAATCAAGCTTGCGTCAGCTTCTGCAGACGCTTCTTAAAGCTGCAAGCATTTAAAACGTCTTTACTTAGGTTTACGTTATCAGTTCTCTGTGAAATTACAGTTCGAAAGAGAAAGAGAGAAAGAGAGAGAGAGAGAGAGAGAGAGAGAGCGAGATAGAGAGTTATTATTGCACCAACCAACAACAATTTGTATTTCCGGTATCTTCAATCTTCTGCTGCAGCTGCTTGTGCCTTATTTTCTGTTCATAAAAGACTAAAGCAAACCAAAAAAGAAAAAATTTTATAAGCATGAAATGAAAAAAAAACTGTCATAAACTCTTCTAAATCAAAAGCATTCATTCATTCATTTTTATTTACTTAATTCCTCTTTTTTCGTGGATTTTTTATAAATACTTGCTTTATTGTTCGCTGATTTGCTTTGTTTCTTGTTTGTTTGTTTGTTAGTTTGTTTCGGGCTACCTTTAATTTTGCATTCCAGAAGCAAAAAACTGAAAACTCCAAAACAACAACAAGAACAACAACAGTAGTACACACACGCACTCTGTCTTAATCGTTACGTTGGTCCGTTGGTCACCGTGGTGGCTTAATGTCCATCCATTCAACTGGTTGCCATTGTCGACAACTTGAAAGCTTTTAGCATTCCGGAAATGCTTTTAGAAACGCATTGCTCTAAAGCAACGTCATCATCACCAACGACGATATGGCTGCAGTAAGAAAACTATTTGTTATGCAGAATATTCTTTGGGTTTTTCCCAAATTTTTTTTCTAACTTAATAAATTTTTATTTTATAATTTTATTCTTACTTACTTAAATTTATTTTTTAAACGCAAATGTTTTTTTATTTATAAATGGTTTTTATTCAGAATTGTTTTTATATATTTATATATACATATATACATAGATAATATAATACCATTCATTATGACCATTTGTTTATTTATTTATTTTTTTAAAATTCAACTTAAAATTATTTAAATTATTGAACATTTTGTAAGACTTTTTTTAGAGCACAAAATCTTAAGAAAACTTAGCTACATTATTAAAATAATTATTATTTAAAATCAGTGTTTATTTAAAATTATTATTACTTTACAATATTATTTTTGTTATTATTAAATATATTTTGGATTTTTTCTCGTGTTGTTTATTTAAAAATAACCAATAATTCCACAGGCCGAAAAAAAAAATTAAACAAATTTAAATCGTAAATTTAAATTGTAAAATTCTGAGGAAAATTTCCGCGAAAGCATAATTTGCTTTCTAGTTTCGTAGTTTCGTCATCAGTTTTATCGATTTGTGTAATTATTGAAAAATTATTATATTTAAATATAAAAAAATTTTAAATATTGAAGAGCTTTGTTTTTGTAAAATATCCTTTCTCTCCTGACTTTTTGCATTTGTTTTTTTTTTAATGTATTAATGCTTTTTCTTCTTCTGTTTGACTTCATCGCTTGTTACTTTCAACTCGTATTCTTCACTTCAGCAACTTTGCGCTGCCGCCGCTGCTTCTGCCGCTGCTTCTGCCGCTGCTTCTACTACTGCTACTAGAATTTACTTTCGGTCTGCGTCCGTGAGTCCGAATAATGAATATGAATCGATTCATAACAGTCACAGTACATACATCATCGATCATTTAAGATGAGATAATGATGTAACTTATTTTACGGTTAACGGTTTTAATTCTACACTTATAATTAAATCTTTATATACATACATACATATATTAAATCGATTCATAAAGAGAATCAGAAAAAAAAAAAAATTAATTGCATTCCTTCCACTAAATTCTTAAAGTTGTTGGACTGTAAAATTATTAAACAAGAACGAAGCTACACGATTAACCATAAAATAGAAGATTATCATACGAGTTAACTCAACTACGAGCTTATGCTTATTGGTATTTTTTTTTTTAATTTTTTTAGACAATTCATTTAGGTTATATTGAATACATATATTGAATTTATACACTATAGATAAATCTTCGTTAGGAAGAAAATTTCGAGCGCTGAGAAATTTAAAATAACAATTCTCTTGGACTGTTCAGCAAAAAAAAAGCTTAACATAAATTAAGTGAAAAAAATTAGATCATTATAAACAGAGCATATCATGTTCATTTCAATTTCAAAATAGAAAAAATATAAGTATGTAAAATGTTTTGGGTACTTTTGTAAATTTTGAACGCTGTTGCTTTTCTTTGAAGCCAACAAAGTCATTATCACTTTTTCGACTTAATTGTACTCTAAACCATGTTACCGTTACGTGTCAGCGTGCATACATAGTACATATGTGACATTTGTGACAAATGTTTCAAGTGTCCTATAGTCGTATATCGTATGCTACCCTCCTCCATCCTCCCTCTTGACATTTCATCCACACAAACAACTTGTAAATGAGTTTTTAATGTCATTTCGTTTGAAAAATTTGATAATCGTTTCCATTGTCATGCTTTCTTTAACACTGTACTTACTTCTTTCTTGTATTGTTCTTGCTTATAAGCTGGTTGCTTACTCTTTAGCCTTCACCCCTTCCACTCACTACCACCACCACCCCCCGCGAGACATCTACAAAGGCATTTACCTCTTTAAAATCATTAAGTCAAAGCGAGTTTGAGATCTCAGTTCTGTTTATTATCACTTTATTAAGAACTTTATTGTAATTTTCTTATGTTTTTTGATATTTTCAAATTAGAAAATTTGTAGAGTCAGTTCTTTCTTAATAATCTCATTATAATATTTTCTGTTTCTTTATTTTCTCGCTGTTTTCAATAAATCTTTTTAACAGTTGTTATGTTTTCTTTGTTTTTGCTTTATTTGTATTGTTTATACGATAAATAATTTGTCCAAAAGTTCGTGCGACGACAGCAAACATTGCGTTATTTGCTCTCTTCTTACGTTATTTAAAAAAAACAAACTACAAGAAATAAGAATAAAGGAATTGAAGCATTTCCACAAAAACTTAAAATGAATTGCAAAAGTCAATCTAAGTAGAAATAAGAAGAAGAAAATGGAGCTGACGAAGAAGAAGAAAGAATAATAAAATACAAAAACCTTTTTTATAAAATAGTCGGTCAGAAAAAAATTCAAAATCAATGGAATAAAATACTCGTACATGCAAAAAATGGATGGTATGAAAGGTTTTGTGTGTCAAAAATTTTAATAATATAAACATCAATCATTTTAAAGTCTTACTTTTGATTGTTTGATTATTGTTCAAACAGTTATGATATCAATCAATGTCCGTGACATATCAAAAGGAACATACTCGTACATATAAATAAAAAAGGTCGTGTCAAAAGTGACAAATGGTGTCAAAAATTACACCAGAAAAGTCACGAGCGTGACATATCAAAAGTGACATATTTAAAAAACATAACATAAAAGAGACCTATCGAAAGAAATACATAGATACATACATATGTATATCAAAAGTACTTTATATATAAGATATATACAGGGTGCGCCATCTTTTATGTCGGTATGTGACTGTTTGGCCGTATTCCAAACGACGTGAACGGTCTGTCGGCAATATTCTTTGAGTCAAGTGCACTTTGAGCGGAAACAAATGCAAATCATCCTTCAAAATGCGCCGCAAAATGGTTTCTCTGACGCCAAAATGCTGAACGCGGTGACGATACGAAACATGTGGGTTTTTGGCAACACGCTGTCTTACCGCTTCAACCAGTTCATTGGAACGTCTTGGGCGTTAATGAACGGATTGTCGACAATATCCCACCATCGCGTGCTCAGCAAAATTCGACACCAAACAACGAATAGTGTTGTGCAGACGATGTTTCTTGGCCGTCGACGATTTTCGACGATATGCACAACTATTTTCAGTGTACAGCGTCACTATTTCGACGCTGTGAAGCGTATAACGGTTAAAATTGTAGTGAATTGACGTTTAGAAAAACATGATTACTCAAGTCAATCGGTTGATAAATATTAAAGTTATTCAATGTTTATATACCGACATAAAATATAGCGCAACTAAACTCAATCGACAATCTCATAAAATTCGATCTATGCTACACAAATAATTTGGGATTGCATTTTGAGAAAATCTCATCCAATCTATCACTCTAAAAACATGTGATGATAACCTTTGCCTTGTTATTCACTGCAAATTAAAATTAATCATTCATTTATTATAAAGCACTAAATCTTAGAGAAATGTTCGCATGTTATTAAGATTGACGCTGATTAAGATCTCTCTCTCTCTCTCTCTCTCTTCTTTCTGAGTCTGCCTCAATAATTTAAAATTTTCAATGCCAAAACACAGAGAGATTCTCATGTAAGCACTTACCGTACGTTGATTAATCAACAATACGAAATATAAAAATCGGTCAGTAGTTCATCGGACAACTTCTTCGGACTGTGTCGATGTTTTGGTCGACTTTTCAAAACATTAAAATAAAATAACGAAAATGTTACTAAAATATTTCAATTTAAATTTAATAATTATCATTTTGCTGATTCTTGAACGTACGAGAAGGATCAAAACACGTTCTATATCATCAGCATCATCATCATCATCATCACAGCAGATCAATGAGAAGATCAATGTGAGTGTAAAAAAAGAGATTATGATTATGATGATTAAAAGATATTTTAATTTAAAAGCATACTTACTCTCTTACTCTTTCTCTTTCTCTGTCTACAGATACTTGATCCTCTGCCAGAGCAAACAATATATCAACTAAATGATAGTAATGATCATCTCAAAGTAGAAAATATCAATTTCATTTCATTAAATCGAAATTTTTGCGTTCGAAAAATAATACTCATATGATTGCATATGATGATTAAGCTTTATGTTGTAAATGTTGTAGGAACAAAATTTATAAAATATAAAGTAAAAATTAAAACTGTTCTATTTTCTACTCGCATTAAGTGTTTATAGTAATAAAAATTTCTAATTTCTGCCAATAAATTCTTGGTATGTTCGTTATCTACGACAATTTTGATCATATGAGTGTTAATATTGTAAAAAAAAAATAAAAATAATAATAAAATAATTTAATACAAAATTATGAATTATTTGGAAAAAATTAGGAAAAAATCAAATGGAAATTAAAAATAATTATAAAAATGGGTAAGCTTGTCCTTAAACATTTTTGGCAAAAGGCTCAATGCTTTTTTTCTGCAAATAGGCCCATAATTTCTGAAAAATTTCATATAAATATAAGCAGTCCTGTTTGAAAAACCCTTTCTGCTTATAATATAAGTCTTTAGATCACTTCGGAGGTTGCCTTAAGCGGTAGTCTTTGATATTTTCGTACTTTCCATTATTCCGGCGAACAGCAATTTGCTCTTCCCAACCGATTTTTTTAACCCTGCTTTGCTCTTTTTGACTGAAATTGGAAGCTTTAAAATGTTAATTTTTGTATAATGAAAGCTCATGAAGAATAGCCACAATAATACAACGTGTGTCATGAGGTTAAACATTTTAATCAATTTTCGCTCAAAAAATCTCATCATCTAAAAATACAAATTTCTTTAAAGGTTCGGTGAGGCACCGAAAGGTTCACCTAGGTGAGGTTCCTACATACGATTATAATGCAAATTTGAAATTATATGTAAAATCACATCCACGCATTCTTCGGCCTTGGTTTTTAATAATTTGGCAACTATATCATAAGAACACAACTCTTTTGGGATGACTTTTCATCTAATTTTCTTCACTTTTGTCTTCAACTTCTGTGTTGTTTGCTGCTTCTTCTTTCCAATCTTCATCTTAATCTCTCCACTCTTTGCCGATTTCACACACTTGCCATTTTCACCGCCAGCGTATAATTTTTTACCGTTAGGAGCGCGCTTGATGGAGGTTCCACGGCGTTTAAGATTTAAACGATTTTCACATTGGGCTGATATTTTTACATATGTATGTAAATACATATTCTCGTATTCGTAGATGGATAAATGGATGAATGGCTAAATTGGATGGATGATTGGATATAGCGGTTGTATGTGATATCGCTTGTTAGACAGCGCAAAACAAAAAGAAAACACCTAAAATCATTGATCAAAACCCACAACAACAACAACAACAACAACAACAACAACAACAACAACAACAACAACAACAATAATAATTTTCTTTCGCAGTGAAAAAATTCAACAAGAAATGAAGATAAAATAACAACAAAAAAACAATCGTAGACTCGATCAAATCGATTGAAGTTTATGATAATTTTTTTTTCTGTTTTTAGTTTGGGTTTTCGTACGAATATTGTTGTTGTTGTTGTTGTTGTTGTTGTTGTAGTTCTTATTAAATCAATGGTAGACGTTGTTACTGTTGTTGGTGTTGTTGTTGTTGCTGTTGTTGGTGGTGGTGCTATTGTTGTTGCTGTTGTTGGTGGTGGTGCTATTGTTGTTGCTGTTGTTGTTGTCGCTGGTGTTGTTGTTGGTGTTGTTGTTGTTGTTGTTGTTTTTTGTTAGTTTCTTTTATTGCTTTTGCCATTGTAATTGTTGTTATTGTTATTGTTATTGTTACTTCTTTCTACTCCTTGTTTTTTTGTTGTGCTGTGTTGTTGGTGGTTGTTGTTGTTTCTGTATTATATCGTACTATACCTAACCTCACACTGCGAAGATGTCATCGATTTTGGAAGTTAGCCAGTCAATCGGTCAACCAACTCTCATTCAGCACCGCCAGAGAGACGCCAGACGGACGGACGGACGGACGGACGGACGGACGGTCGGTCGGTCGGTCGGTCGCAACGACCGTATCTCGTCGCTGCGTGGGAATGTCAGGGAAGAGTTGTTTCTTCTAGTTGTTTTATGTTGTGCTGTGAGTTGTTGTTTTATGTTGTCTTCTTTTTGGCATTAATTTTCTTTCTTTTCATCCCAAGATTTAAAATGCATCACGAAGACGCAACCGACTTTGTTTAAATTTATTTGAATTGTTTTTAATGGCTATTTTTTTTTGGTCTTTTTCTTAACCTTTATACGCTTCTTTGGTGAAATGTTACTACTATTGTTTGGTATATAAACCAATTGTTGATGAATACGGGCATTAAAATCAAAATAATATTTACATTTTTATACTGAAAAATCGTCTGATTTACATTGTACGGCGCCCTAAATTTCGTAGACCTTGTTTTTTTTCCTAAAGCCTTTTTTCGTAATTCATCACTTAGTTGGTAAATGTCATTCGAAGCCTGAAGGCTTTCTTCCCGAAGGTTTAGGTCATCATCATGGACCTAAAACGTGAAGAAAACGCTTTTGAACTAACGCCAGACGCAAAATGTGTATCGATAAAGGCCGAAAAGGGTATTCTTTTTCTTGTCATACAAGCGAGAAATGACAAATTTTATAAAAAGTGTCAAATTTTCATATATTAACTGCACGCAGTAAGTGTTTTTTAGTAATAAAAATTTCTAATTTCAGCCAATCATTTCTGGGTATGTTCGTTATGTATGACAATTTTGACCATATGAGGGTTAATATTTTAGAAAAATGAACAATGAATAAATTAATACAAAATTATGAATTATTTGGAAAAAATTAGGAAAAATTCAAATGGAAATGAAAATTATTATAAAAATGGGTAAAATTGAATTAACGTATTTTAGTTAAAAATTCATTTAATTTTTTAAGTAAAAAAAATGAAAATATTTTGTGATGTTTTGAATGAAATTTTCTGTGATCTCATCACAGTGTAAGCTCGCTTTTAACCTGCTTGACGATATATACTCGTATAAGCATAAACTTTTGGCCTTAACGACTACTTTATAGACTTCTGTTAGCGGACAGTTTTCTACTGTTAAGCTTTTTTACTCTTTTCCAAAAACAATAGGAAGGTTTAACTTTGAGAAAGAGCGAAGGAAAGGGTTGGAAGGAAGGAAGGAAGGAAGGAAGGAAGGAGGGGAGGCAGGCAGCCTGGAATAAGAGACCATTTCAATAAAATGACTACGCAAAAAACAAAGAAAAGACACCGAAAACACAAAAACCAATAAAAACGGGAAAATCGAGAACGCTTCACCAGAAAACTTCTTCGTGGAGGTAATAAATCAAGTGCAAATCACTTGACCTCCTACATTGAATTGTGCCGCGCTGGAAGAATAAATGTATGTGTGTCTCTCTCTCTCTCTCTCTCTGTATCTGACATCGACTTAAATGTCTTGCAACCAAGTTAAGTACGGCTTAAATTTACCAATTTAGTCAGTCGTACTCGCAGACGTATAAACGTTGGTAAAAAATATTGACAATAGCAAACAATTTGAACTTGTTTTTTTAGTTGAGTTCGGCGAACAAGCTCGACAAGTTGCTGCCGCTGTCGAGCGGCCAGTAACAAATTTGATGCTGCGTAACAAATGGAACGATTGTCAAGTCTATTAACATTACATTTTCAATCAATACGAACGAAGATACAAATATATGTATACACAGCTCTCGAGTTTGTTGCCGGAAAAATATAACAAGAAACAGAAGAAGCACCAAAAAAAATATAAAACAAGAGACAAACATGGTGATTGTTATCAGTTATCGAGAATAAAAGACCTAACAAAAAAAAACTGAAATTTATTAAGAGAATTTAATTTAATTACTTCTAGTATTTAAAACTAATAGAAAGTAAAACAATTTCTTCTACAGTCACTTTTCGGTTTGTGTCTTCGATTTGTATCGATAAGTAACAATTACAGACAAATGTTTACGATTACAACAGAACCATTTCAAATGTTCAAAAAAATCATAATAGTCTATAGATTTCATTTAATAAAATAATTTCAACTTACAACTTTTTAAAGTTTAACACTCTGTTGGTTACTTTAGCAAGAGAATAATCTTTAATAATAATGCCTAAATTCTCGTATAAAATAATTGCTTGGTTTGAGTCTTCGATATTTGGCGAGAATTTGCTCTCATCCGAAAAAACTCTTTTCGAAAGGAAAGTAATGGTTTATGTCTTCGATGTGAAAAACAACAAAAGACGGCACAAAAAAAAAAAACGACTACAGAATTCTGTACATCAGCAGAATATATCAAATATTAAGAATATTGTTTTTAAATTTATGGCAAAAATGTTAAAAAACACTAAGTAATCATTTTTTGGTTTGTTTTTTAGAAGCAAAAAAATTAGTGGCGCATACGAAATTATGTAAAAAATAAAAAATTATTCTAGAGAGAAAAATATCAATTTACAGAGCTCTGTACATGAGCAGAAAAATTGCAAATTTTTACAAAATAAATACAATCTGTTAATTTCTTATAACCTTTAGTGCTTACCTACCCATTAGTTACTTTTTAGCAAAAAAAAAAAAGCAAGAAGCAACAGCATATTTTTCCAGCATTACCTTTTCTCACCGAAATGCTCATGCTCAATTGAATTGAAGTCACTAACTATGGTTTTTGGAACGATTGCATCATAAAACGTGCCAAAATGTTGTTCGCAAAAAATCAAGCCTTGCTTCTCAATCATGAAAATATTACGAACTAAAATTTCGTTGCTGATGATACTTCTTCTGCTGTTGCTGTTACTGGTGCTGTTGCTGTTGATGCTACTTCTTCTTCTTCCTCTTTTTTGTTGTTTTGGCAACTTTTGGTATTTTAATAATTTTGATGATGGCCTTTTGCGGCAGTAGCTTTAAATTAAAATTTGAGCTTAAAAATTCGCTAACTTCCGAAATTGATGAGGCTAATGTTTGCAGTGAAGATGGTGGTTATGATGATGATGATGATAATAATAATGATGATGGCGATGGCGATGATAACGAGGAACCCGGTAAAGTTGATGCTAAGAAAATTTATTACATTTATGATGATGAGGACAATAATGAATAAATGAATGAATGATGGTAGTGGGTATGATGATGTTGATGATGCTGATGATGATGAGGATGATATTAATGATTATAAAACATAAAGACATAGCCGTCACTCTTTGCCATCAATGTTCCCCAAAGAATTGCTTTTAGACTTGCCTTTTTTGCCCTTAAAACGTAGACGAAAGACAACAAAACTATTTTAAAACAACAACAACAACAACAAACAATTGCGCAATAATACAAATTTTAGTTTTTAATTTTTTATTTGTTTTTTCTTATAGCAAGTATGTATGTGTGTATACGATTTAGTGATGATCTAATAAAAATAAAAGAAAAAGGTTCGATTTCGATTTTTTTTTTGGTGACTTCTGTGCCATTTTGTAAAATTTATTGTTTTTAGAGTTATTCAACAAGGAAAAACAAAAGAAGTGTTGCACTTCCACCAGCAAAAACAAAAGAAGAAGAAAAGCAATTTAATGATGGTTGCCGAAAAAAACGAAAAACATAAATTGAAATCAAATCGTAGTTGAAAGCTCTAGATTTAAATGGAATAAAATATCGTAGTTAGAAAAACTATACTATTGTAGAAATGTGTACCTAGCTGTGTAACCAATCTAAACATAGTTACCACGAGTACCATCAAGCTATTAGCTTAGATACCAACAACTTGAGCGCTTCAATTTTTGGCTTCGGCTTCGAGGCTCCTTCAATTTTTGCGGTTGCCAGCCAGCCAAGGTTTTTAGAATTGGCCACGAAATTGCTTGGAAGCCTTAGAAAATGTTATTCTTTCAAAAAGACCAAAACAAAAACACAAAAACAAAAGCAAAAAAAAAACAAAACAACACAAACAAAAACGAAAACACAAAAGCAAAAGTCAGACAACCCGCAGAGCTACTATTGTTGTCATCGTTGTTGTTGTTGTTCTTATAAGCTTTATTGAAGATTTTCTTCTTTTTATTTTGTGTTTTTTTTACACAAATTTTGCAAGTAAGATGATGAAATAATATATTATTTTTTTATAAATACAGAAAAAAAACATAAACAATAATTAGTTTTATGAATTTATAGCGGTTGTATATTTTTATCAAGTTAAAATAAAAAATTGTAGGTTAAAATTTGTATATATTTTAATCAATTTTTTTTTTTGTTGCTTACTTTTTAATATTGTACCTACTAAAAAAAAACGTTGTTTTATAAAAATTATACTTTATATCATTAACTCATCAATATTGATGATATTAATAATTAATATAAAAATATATTTTTTTATGAGCGCTATTGTTTTTCAGTAAATAAAAAACAATAAATAATTATAGACATAGTTTTTTTTTCTCCATTAACTTCATTAATTACAAACACAAATCAAAATTGCGGAAGTGTGTTTTATTTTTTTTTAAACTATGTTTTGCTAATTGCTAAGAGGCCTCCATTACGCCCCTTTTCAGCAATGAAGCAGCATAAATGAATTCATGAATTGATTGTATTGAACTTTGTTTGGAGTTTTGAGAAGAAAGACATCATCAATATTTATAGAAGTATTTATTTTCACAACAAGATAAGTACTGAGTTTACCTTTTTGTAAAAAAAAGAAGAAAATAAAAAACGCACACAAAAACAAAACTTTTAAATAATCCACTAACGTTTTTCGAAATAAACTAAGATAAAAAAAAAATTTTATAAAATGACGTTACTTCAATGAGTTATGAGTTATATTCTTGATCGCAGTTGATTGAAGTTGATTTAAGATAATCCCGAGTTGATTTAAAATGTCCTCTCTCTGTCTGGCTGTCTCTTTTACGTGATTGTGAAAATCACGATTACAACAAACAGGATCTTCATGAAATCAAAAAAGTTTAATGGCAATGGAATTTCGCATAAATTATCAATAATGGGCTAAATTGACTCAATGCCACAGCCAGTTTTATTTCGTAGTTAAACATATTTTTACAAAAATATAATGTTTAGCAATGCATAAATTAAGAGATTATGTCTATTAATTATACAATTATACAATTATCGATACACAATCAATTGTTTTTTGGTATTAATTAATTTTATATTAATTTTAGAATAATAATTTAGTTATTATTAATGGACTGATGATACAAGTAATATTATCATTTTATGCAAAGCTTAACTACGTAAGAATGCACGTCATTTTCTTTGACATATAATTTTTTTAATTGATTATTTTTTCAATTTTTTTTTTATTTTTTTTTTATTTTTTTTTATTTTTTTTTATTTTTTTTTTTATTTATAATCATATTTAACAAATTTTTGAAGTATTTTTTTTTAGTTTTTTTTATTTTTTTTGATTTTTTTTTTTAATTTTTTTATTTGATTTTTTTTTATTTGTTTTTTTTTTATTTATAATTAAACAAATTTTGGAAGTATATAATTAATACTCGTACAAGCCAACAGAATTTTAAACGAAAAAATACAAAACTTCGTATTTCCTCGAACGAATTTTTTAGTTTTCAGAAAAACTCGGTTACGTCTTTTGGTTTTCTTCGAGCGCTTTAGGTTTTCGAGATATCCCGCACGCTTCGTGTGAGAAAATCACGAAATTTTGTTACTGCTCTGAGCTTTTTTTTAGACAAATTTCTTTGGTCTTTTTGGTTATTTTTGTAAGAAACTTTGTGTATTTTAATTAAAATTTTTTAAAATTTTGATTAAATTAAAAAATTTTGTATATTTTAATTTGTGTATTTTAATTAAATTTTAAAAAATTTTAATTAAAATTAAATATTTCAATAACATCGTTCTAACTCTATCTTTCAGTCATGTCTCTATTATACTATATACTGTGTATTTGAATCTATGTAAATACATTATTTCTAAAAATACTTCTTAAAAAGTCTATGAAAAAAACAAAAATATTATAAATAATTATTGTTATTTATCATATAATTTTTTTTTAGTGTCTATTATTCTAAAAGCAATTTGATTGCAATAATTGAAAAAAGTACATAACAACAACAGAACAGCAAGAAACAATTGCTGCCAATCAACATATTAACAATATATCTGCATAAATCATGTGTTACTGAAAAAAAAAAAAAACTACAAATAAATTTAAATTTTAAAAAATAATGTCGCACCTGCATAAAATATTAGTCTCTCTGTTTCACTCTCTCTCTCTCTCTCTCTTTTGCCTCTTTAGATTGCATCTAGTCATGACAGCTTTTTAATAGCTTCTCATAATTCTTATCACTTTAGAGTTATCACTATTTTTAATTTATCGTCATCAAGTGATGGGTTATGACTCTTTTTATTGTTGCAAATCATTGCAGAAATCGTGAATAATGTTTAGAGAATAATTTCGCTAAAGTATTTTAATATCATAGGTTTCTTGACTCATTATAGACAATTGATGTTATTAACATTTTTGAGGACAAAAAATTTAAGTAAAAAAAAAAAATTTAATTGAAACTAAAAAAGTAAAAAAGTAAAAAGTTGCAAAATGTTTGCAACAAAAATTCTGTATAAAAAGTCGTAAAAGAAACACTTTTCTTGTCTGCGATTTTTTTACTCAGCGATTTTCGCTCTCTTCGGAGTCAAAGTCTGCGTTCTTTTTAAGGCCTCGTATTTATGCTACGAGTATATAATACTTCTATACATTTTACTTTAAAAGCAGTTATATATCATACTTATGATATATGTATCGTAATTTTGTATATTGTATTTAACACTTTATATATTCGTTAACTCTCATCATCCATCACACACCAATAAAGACCTCAATAAATATACAAAATATAAAAATCCGTAATTCTCGAAATGTGACAATAATGTTCTTCCAAAAAATGAAAAATCCCATTATGATCATCGTCGTGATCATCATTAACATCAATGGAGCCGGAACACTTAGCGCGAGCACGAAGTGAAACGAACAATTTATTTTGTTTAGAAATTTCGCTCATTTTCCGTTTATGTGACGCATGTGACCCAATAAATTACAATACGTTATCTTTGAATCTATTGAAGCCAAACGAGAGCTGCCGCAGCCGAAACTGGAACACACTCTGCACGCCCGCTCCAAATGCGCTCTTCGTTTCGTTGACACTGCTGCTGCTGCTGCTGCCTCCCGCTCATTCACAACGGAACGGCGCGATACATGAACTGCAGCAGCGTGAATAATTGTGAGAGTCGCGAAATGGATTCATTGCAATTTAAATCCATTCGTAAACGATGTTACGGCCCAAATGTGCACCGTTTAACCCTCAACAAGGCACGTTCTAGGGGGTGAGAGGGGCAGGTTGGCAGTTTGACGTCGTGGCCAATTGACGCCACTTCTTCTCTATTTCTCCTGCTTCTTCATTTCCCAGGAAGCTGCATTTCAGGCTGCTGCTGCATTTGCACCATCTGCGGCATGTTTTTTGTTTGGAGAGTTGGCGAATACGATAAACATAATGCGACAATATATTTTTTGTTTTTGTTTTTTGGTTAAAAAGCAAGAACTGCATAAATCAAGATGGCCGCCGGCCAGTGGGATCAATAAAAATTGCAATAAAACCAATTAATTACGTATATTTAGCGTAAAAACGGCATATGTATTTTGAGAGCTAATCGTTTACGATAAACTTACTTTTAGTGAATTTTTTAAACAATTTCGAAGAATTTCAGAGTTCACGGTCACGGTTTAATTAAGTTTAATCATATGCAGTAAAGCTATTAAAACAAATCTACAAAATGTTCAACCAAAAAGCACTAAATTCTACATGATTAGAGTTTGTTTAATTTAGGTTTTCGAGATCTAAGTCCATAAAACCTCTAATGGCTTCTGAAGGTACCACTATTTTTTTACAAAATCCATTTCGAAACGACAAAATAGCCTTTTTCCATTCCGCAAAAGAACCTCTGTCAAAATTAAATAGTGCTCTTTGATATTTCTTAAATGGTTATTTTTGATTTTATTTATACTGTACATACGTAAAATCGTTCATCTTTTTGGAACTTTATCCTTTAAACTCTATAACTTTGTAATTAGGTACTTACTTCACTTGCCAGCGCCTTAATTTGCGAAATAATGGACGCATTGATGAAGATGAGAGTCAAGAAGAGGTTAAGAAAAAGCCCAAAAAACCATTAAATACTTTCTCATTTTATGATGATCAGGGCGCGAATGAACGAGAAGTTTTGAAAATAACTTTTAAACTGAGAACGGAAATGGAAATTTCCGTAGAACATAAAAAGAGAATAAAATCGTAGAAGAAAATTGATAAAAAAATTTTACTTTGTCTAATGAAAACTTATAGACGGCGAAGGGTGAGGAAGGTGACGCTTTTTTTCAGATTATCTCTAGAAAGATAGACGACTTCTTTAGAAGATTGTATTCAGTATGCCGCGTAAAAAGGAATCCTTAGGCTTAAGTCATAACCATAAAGCACTTTTCATTTAGAAAAGCAAAATAGCATGATAAGAAAATAGTAGTGGAGAGAAGGAGGCGGAAGGGAAGGGGGAGAGAATGGAGCGGAAATGATTTGTAAAGAAACAGAAGAAGTTCTGAATACAGAAAAAGACGAAAAAGACGAAAAAGACGAAGAAGACGAAGAAAAAGAAGCCTGAGTAAGAAGAATAAATATTCACACCATATAAAAGAGCACAAAAACAAAAACAAAAAACCGTCGGCCACTTCATTGCAATCAACGAGAGCTTTTGTATAGATTGTCCCACTTCGAGTGTCCTGAAGGGAGAATGTAAAAAGAGGTTTTTCCTTCTTTATTCTATGTCAGGTAAAAATATGACAACGAACAAACAAACGAACACGAAGAGATTCATTATTAAGTAGCAGCAGCAGCAACAGCGACGGCGATGTCGTTGCCGGTGTCGTCTTCTGTCACCAGCGAAGCAGCGAAGTGTATTAAAGTCAAAAGGGCAAAGAGTCAGTATAACTTCAATTATTTCAGTGAAGGCGAGAAAAAAAAAATTAGGTTTTTCTATGTTTTTAACACTTCTTGCTTTTGTAAGGCTTCTTTCTTTTTTTCCTAAAGAAAAAAGGACTTTTAGTACTTTAGCACTTTTTATGTAAGAGTTATTTTTTTAACACACTTCTTTTTTTTTTTTTTTTTAAAAACAGTACTATAGTTATTCAAACAAGTGCAGTAAAGGCAGCTTTTATGTTGTTATTGTTGTTGTTGTTGTTAATGTGGAAAGTGCTATAATAAGACATTTGTTGTTTTTGCATTAAAAGAGAGGCACACATTTTGCTTTAACTTATTCATACTATGCTCATTATTACTTTTTTCTTCTTTTATTCTTCAAACTTTAATCCTTTTGCTGTAAAATTCCTAAGTTTTTCTTTTCAACTTCTTCAATCTGTTTCTTATCAGTTTCTATAATACTTTTGCGCTCTACAACGAACTTTGAATTTTTCTTTACAACTTCTTTAATACTTTATTACTTCATTCTTGTCAAATTCTTCCTTGCAACTCCTTTAACCCTTTTACTTCTAATTTGCTTCAAAATTATACTTCTACCTTCTTAAAGCCTTTTACTTCAATATCTCTCTAAACACGTTTCTTTTACTTCCTTTTAAGCTTCTCCTTAATTTTTTAAACCTTTTTACTTTTTCATCTTTTCATCGGCGTATCTATACCGTTTCGTTTCGTGAGTGGAAAATACTTTAAAACAATTATCCTTCATTTTATATACGCCCAAACTTCACCATTTATTCCATTCCTTTCGACTCTTGTGTAATGTAATAAAGGAAAATCGTTGGTATTTCCTTCTCACGCCTTTCATAACGTCACGTTTGATTATTTTATTATCCTTTTACG
This sequence comes from Conops quadrifasciatus, assembly GCA_949752815.1. NCBI lineage: Eukaryota > Metazoa > Arthropoda > Insecta > Diptera > Conopidae > Conops > Conops quadrifasciatus. Next base: position 5,573,834 of record OX457077.1, read on the forward strand.
TGTGACAAAAGCACTTCACAGGATGAGTTTAACAACTCCTCATTGTGAAATAATCCGTTACCACACTACACTTTTTACCCATTATTTACTACACATCCCAACCCATCGCTACCCAACACTTCACCCTTCACTGCCACTCACTTTAGGAAATTTTTGACTACTTCAAAGAATGCATCCATAATTGCCAGCATTCTCTCCAAAATAAGCTTCCTTTCCCTCAGAGTTTCTATAAAAAATCACGTGGGAGTTTCATATTTTAGGAATTTTGAACTAATTTTAGAAATCCCAAAAGCCCCCAAATTTAGCTTTCAATTCATAAAGAAACTATATTAATATTCTTTATATAATTTTAAAATTATTAGAATCAATTATAAATAAAATCCTGAAATGACGTACTATATTGAAAATTCAGAAATTTAAAAAGAAATTATAAAATTACAAAAGCTTATTTCAAATTCAACTTGTTTCAAATTCAAATTAGTAAAACCTTAATTTAAGAAATTAATTAATTCAATTAATTAAATTGAGGTTTAGTAAATTATAAACCTCATTTCAAACATTTGAAATTAAAATTAAAATTGAACAAAATTGATAAGAACAAAATTTGTATTACTTTTTAGAGTTTAAAACGCCCTAAAAAGTCTTAAAAATCTAAAATTCGTAGTGGTTTAATACAAAACTAAGCCACAAAAATAAAATTATGCGCAATTTTGTATTATTACAATACATATATCGTGAGATATTTTTTTTTTAAATTCACCATGAATTAGAAAAATCTCACGCTGAACTGAAAAATTTCATAAATCTTCGAATGATTTTTTAGTTACAATCTTAAATTTAGAGATTTATCACGAAACCTGGCAACTCTGAATGTGCCTCACCTTGTAGCATGTTGTTGAATCAATCTTCTTTCTCGTCAAACTCAAAAATGTCAAATGCAATAAATTTTTTTATTCAAAATACTTTTTGGCCTTTTCTTCGATTACTTGAGAAAGAAAAAGAAGATATGGTGATGGCAAAGTGTCAAATTTCAAGCTGTCAACAAAATTGCAACTTGTCGGTTTGCGTGTTTGAATTATTTTAGAATTATTATTATTATTAACGCTTATTAAGGGATTATCTAATCCGCAATATAATTAATTTATTTATAACCTCTAAGAAAATTAAATTTTATTTAAGCAGAAACGCTTCAACTTCAATAACTTCATCAAACGAATATAATTTATTGTTACTTTCAGTTAGAAAACATACTCGTATAATATACTTTATAGTATAATATACTCGTATATGTTAATTTTATATATAAATTTTAATTAAGCTAAGATCAAATTAAAATTAGAATTCAATATGAAAAACGGAAATTCATTACAAAAGAGAAAAATCAAACCTTATTTCATGGAAAAAACTTTTCCTTCGTTGCTTTTTTTTTGGGGCTCCACAAATTCTCAAATTACGGATATTTTATCAAATATAAACTTTTTTAATACCTTTTTTAGAAGCCCATTAAACGTCAACACTCACACACAACGTTCGATTGAAACAACTTCTCTACTGTTTCATGATTCTGAAAGTTTTATTTCGCTGCATACTTTTTGGCTGCACTCTAAATCGTTTCGATTACGTTGCTTGATTGCTGGTGTTTGTCTGAGCTAAGTAATTGTTTAAATTGCTACGAGCAGCGCAATGAACTCTTTGCTACTTAGACACGGTTTTTACGGTTTTTGTTTTATAAATAAAAATGGAGCAAAATTCAGAAAAGAAAACCACAACAACAACAACAATTACCAACCTTTTTAAACATAGTTATTCCATGCAGTTCTGTATACAGGCCACGTGGCCTGCATGCAGAGTAATTTTTCAGCAACCTGCTACAGTAACATACACCAGACACGCCTTCAAAACAATACACACACAAAAAAACACAAAAACTCTGCAAATAAAAGGAGAAAACAGTGAACACTAGAAAATTGCCAATATAATGATTTTTTTTTTTTAATTTTTCTTGCAACTTTGGGTCGCTGAAAGGTGAAAGAACGCTCACTCTGCGGCAGCTGTTAATGAATGTTGAGGTCGAAAAAGCTGTAGATAGTATAGTATAGAAGTATTTTAATTAGATACATTTAATTAGAGCGCATTCAAGTTTTCTACTTTTGGTTTTTTTTTCTACTTTGATAAAATCTCAATGGCCCCGCAATCGCTTTTGCTTCATACTCTTTAAAATGTTAAGCCTTTTGAAGGGATTTTTCAACCTCTGCACAATGAAGTGCATGGTGAATGATTATGCCGACACATGGTAACTTCCGTTTCCGTTTGTAATTTCATCTAAACATGCAAAGAAACACTGAGCGTAACAAAAAGAAAATACTACAAAAACATGAAAGCAAGAAGAAAGAACACTCTCTCGAGTGCAGAATTGTTGAGGTCGAACCGGTCGGTCGGTCGGTGGGTTGGCCGCCTTTCAATAAATCGCGTTGAGTACTTACTCAGTTTGTTTTAATGGGCAAAATGAAACTTTTCTCACTCAAAGTTTAATTGATATTTGTTTTTGCTTTACGTTTTTTGTTTGTAACGAATGAAGAATGAGTTTATGCTGATAAAAATTGGCAGAAGGAGAGCTATTTCTTTTAATTTTGATTACTGACTGTTTTCAGCCCTTTTTGAATTTGCAACTGATTTCATTTTCGTAATGTTTATGTACTGGGTATTATCGTTTTTCCAAGGATAATGACTGCAGGATACGAGTAATTACTAAGTACAATGAATTGGGCAGTTATAAGAGGCGTTGGACGTTCTGGGTATGCATGCGGGGTATAATGATTTCTAGAGTATGCTTGTATGCTTGTAAATTGATTGTATAAAATATCATTATTGTCTCATTTAAAAAACTTCGCTCGCAGTTTGTGGCAATATCGAGACGAGAGCGAGAATTTTCTAGTTTTTAACTAGTGTCAAAGTTTCTGCAGTACATATATCGATTATTATAGATAATAATAAGTTTTTTACAATTTCCGCACATTGACATGTTAATTGATTGCTTTAATTTAATTGCTGCTATATTGAATTTGTTTGCCGTCCTCTACACTTTTTTAATTTTGACTCTATCTAGTCTCCAGATAAAGACTAAACTTTTTATTGGTCTTTCGACCTTTGAATTGCTTAAGAAAGCATTAGAAAAAAAATATAACGAAAATAAATTGTTATATATTTGCTGCAAAAATAAAAAATCAATAAAAATAATCGTAATCTTAATTTTATAAAAACAAAATAAAAATTATATAAAAATCATGCAAGATAATCTTATTCAAATACAAATGTTTTTTTTTTTTCATTATAAAAAATGAAAAAAACGTCATGTTAAATGCAAAATTTTTAATTTTTTTTGCGAAGAGAAGAGAAATTCTTATCTAAAAATTTTACTTTATACATTTTAATATAAAAATTACTCCACCGATTTTACAAAACACGAAAAAATAAAAATTATTGTATTAAAAAAACGTATGGCATGCAGCCCGGAACCCCCCTCTCCCCCCGCCATCTCTTTTGAGTTGACCCCACTAAACACCAACAAAATAAAAATATTCCTGAGTGTCGGCTAATTGTTGTTGTTTTTTTTACTCAAACTCAAATTTTTTCTATTTAAGTGTTGTGTTGTTGTTGTTGTTGTTGTTGTTGTTGTTGTTGTTGTTGTTGTTGTTGATGATGATGATGATGATGATGATGATGATGATGATGATGATGTTGTTGTTGTTGTTGTTGTTGTTGTGTTGCTGGTTGCTGCTGCTGCTGTTGTTGTTGTTATTATTGTTATTGTTGTGGTGGTGGTGGTGCTGGTTGTTGTTGTTGCTGCTGCTGCTGCTGCTGCTGCTGCTGCTACGGTTGTTGTTGTTGTTGTTGTTGCTTTTGCTTTGTTTTACCGAACCTTAAGCTCCAGTGTGTCAATTGCCAGGCAATCAGTATTGCCGCCATGGAAAATTTGTTCAAACTAAACGAATTTAGGCCTTGATCAAAAAAAAAAAAACAAAAAATTAAAATTAATACATTTTGTGATATGCTTGTAAACGTCTTAAAAGAATAAACAAATGTTAAGAGTTCAGTCAACTATTTATTTATTTATTCGGAATTTTTATAAACAATCATAACTGCTTTGTCATTTAGCAAACAATATCATTAAAAAAAAAAATATATATGTATTGAGAAAGTTCAAGTTTAATGCAGCGTATAAAAAAAAAGCTGACCTATCATTAAAAATAGAAAACAAAGACATTAATTTAATGCATTACTTGTTAAGTTTGAAGTAAATACTTGATGTAAATATGTACTATATTCTATAAAGTTGGGCACTTATTTTTATATTATTCTTATTACGAATATTTTATTATTATTCTTGACAATTTTTTTCTTTACTCAAATTAAGAATTAACTTCGTTGGTGAGAGACAAAAAAAAAAAAAACTGCCGACAGAAAGGTTCTTTCACTGCCACTGCGCTGGCTTCACAATTATTATTTATATTAACTATTTTTTATCTTTTAGCTAATCTAGGATTTTAGAAATACAATCCTACATTAGCTCTAGATTTATAGATACAAAAACAACAACAAAGCCAGCAACCAATACAATACAACAGTACAACACGTAAACACTTTGATTTAAACACTTAAACACTTTTGATTAAACACTTTGATTAATCGGAAGAAACAAAACAGTATCTGCATAACTACCTAAAATGTTTGTATATATCGATAAGTGCATTGTAGTTCATATATATGTACATATATGTATGTATATCAATTATGATTTAGATAATGAAATTATAGAAAAAACATTTTGCAATTCACTGCGAACAGAAATAAGAACACTCTAGAGAAACTGAAGTGATAAGAAATGACTCAAAGAGCAGTTTCTCAAAAAGAAATCAGCCTCTGAACACGTTAAACACTTCAAACTGAAATCAGCAAAACCCCTCCGTCCCTCCGCAACTCCCTTCCCTCCACCGACCAACCCAACACTACCAGTCCCAGCCGCCCCCGACGCAATCCTCCATTAAAGACATAACAATTGCTCCTCATTCTATCGCTTAATTTCAGCAAGTAGTCGCCCGTCGCCAATTCGCTTATGAGGATGATTAAATACAATAAGCAGAGAAAAAAGTAATTAACAACAAAACAACAACAAAAAACGAGAGAAAGAAAGAAAAAATCTATAACAATTTGATCGCTTTGCATGGAATAAAACAGTTTGCAAATGAACACAGTTTGTGCGAGACGTTTGAAAGGTGCACACCTCGATCACGACGACAGCTACAACAACAGCGAGCGGCGACGTCACTGTGAAAGACTTGCGGATTCAGTGGACGACGATTCATTCAGTGAACGGTTTGCGGAGATTGTTTAATTATTACATTACCAAGAGCACACACGCCCCCGTGAAAAGGAACGCAATATGTCACCGTTTATACGAATACTAATACTCGTCCTGGTAATGATGAGCGCAATGTTTTACAAACGCATCAATGATGCGTTGAAAATGCTGCCGAATCCGCCAGATTTGCCGCACGATCAATGGTGGGGCGAGGGGCAGGCACCCACAGATTGGGCCGCGTATGTGACAAAGACTTCTGCGGTGATAGAGAGCAAGCGACTCGTGTATCCACCATCGGTAAGTTAGCGGAAAGTGACGGAATGGAACAAACGAACGAGATTTTGCTCAGAGAGTTTATTTAGGAGAGCGCGCGGAGCGAGCTGGAAAGATTTGTAGGTAATGAAAAACCATAGAAGTGCAAAAGGGGTGAAGGAGAAGCCCGGCAGGCAGGCGAGTTTAAGGCTAAAGTCAGTCTGTGTGTTTATTCGACCGCGAATCAGATACGATAATAACAACAATAAAAATATCGTATGAGGAGCCTCAGCTAACTGCACATTTTGCACGTACAATCAGTAATAACATAAAAAAAAAACTGAAGAAGTATAGAAGACTTGTGATAACTCTATCAACAATTACTTCTTCTCGCTTGATATTGATAAGCGTTTCTTTAGATATTATAGAAACCGCACTGAGCTTAATAAAGCTTCATGTACCCAATGGTAAATTGACGCATGACTACCTGCCGCCTAATATAAGGCGGATCATACATTACATGATATATGTATGTACATATGTACATACATATTTCCAAACTTGCGTATTGAGTACAAACAAGAATTGACATTTAGATGAAATAGGTCTATTTCTTTCGATGCCGATTACCTTCGAATGGAACACGACAATTGTAATGCTTCGATGCACCACTGGGTGGCTACAAATAAATGTTGCAGAAGTGCTGCCACTTAATCATTAAATTGGCAAAATATTTATTTTCGATTTTGTATAGAACATTTTTAAAGCGAGCAATAATCTGCACTTCTTTCTCAGGCCATTGATGATCTGCGGCAACAGCTTAATCGTAGTATATATCTGGCGCCACCACTAGAAGGCGTGGCCTTCGAATATGGCTTCAATACTCATTATTTGAAGGAGATAATGGATTATTGGCGTGATAACTATTTGCCGCGCTGGCGTGAGCGTGAAGGTTTCTTATTGCAATTCAATCACTTCAACACCGAAATTCAAGGGTAATCTAATGCTTCTAGAAAATTATATAACACGTATGCAATCGTTAGCTTGTCAACTTTTCAGATTACGCATGCATTTCCTACATTTGAAGGCCAACAAAAAGCCTAAAGCAGGCGTAAAACATTATCCCGTTTTATTATTGCACGGCTGGCCCGGTTCGGTACGAGAGTTTTACCCTTTAATGAACAAACTCCATGCAATGCAAAATGGCGACGATTATATATTCGATCTCGTAGCACCCAGTTTACCAGGATTCGGTTGGTCTCAGGTCCGTTTTACACATTTCATTACTTTGAGAAATCTCTCTCCTTACAAACTCTTCCTCCATTTATTCTTCTCCTTTTTTCATTTTTCTAGGGCGCCGCCAAACCTGGTTTGGGTTGTGCCGAAATCGCCGTTATTATGCGAAATCTCATGCTTCGTCTAGGCTACGAAAAATTCTTCGTTCAGGGCGGCGATTGGGGTTCTTTGATTGGATCTCATATGGCCACTCTGTACCCTGAAAACATCCTCGGTTATCATTCAAACATGTGTGCCGCTCTAGATTTACGATCGCAATTAAAGGGTGCGATAGCTTCTCTCTTTCCGTCTCTATTCGCTCCCAAAGGATTTGAGAATTTTTTCTTTCCATTCATGGAAAAATTCCAGTTCTTGATTGAAGAATCAGGATACTTCCATCTACAGGCAACGAAACCTGACACAATTGGCAACGCTCTCAGCAACAATCCCGTAGGATTAGCCGCTTATATTTTAGAAAAATTTTCCACATGGACAAACCCCGAATTTAGAAAGCTTCGCGATGGTGGATTGACAAAACGTTTTGAATTGGATGCTCTTTTCGATAATTTAATGATTTATTATTTAACAAATTCCATAGTAACGTCTCAACGTATATACGCGGAATCGTATAGCAGCAAAGAACGAATGTTGTCACTGGAACGTGTACCAACTAATGTGCCCACCGGTTGTGCACGCTTCAAGAACGACATCTTACACTGTTTGGACTTTCAGCTGAAGCACAAGTATCGCAATCTGGTACACAGTACCTACTACAATGTGAGTGGTCATTTTCCCGCCTTGGAAACTCCCGACTTACTGAGAAGCGATTTCATTGTGTTCGTAAAGAAAGTGGAAAAGCAGCTTCAAATAAATTAGAATTAAATTTTTAATTAATTTAATAAACAAGTAAAATTTATATAAATTTCCGAAATAAACGCACATTTTTTAAACTAAAATAAAATTGGGGTGCCAAATTTAACAGGAATTTAAATTTGACGGATTAGCAAGGGAAATTCTGCTTTTCTTGCGTTTTAGTCATGTGGCAACCTTGGAAAATGCTCCCGCTGAAAAGCTGTGTCTAGCCAAAATTGCATGAGATTTTCTTTTATTTATATTTACTAAAATATAATCTAGTTCCGTTATTTTGCGGCAAGCGCGGTTGAATTTGATGTGATTTAAGATAGGATAAAAAGCAATGAAAGCTAGTTGCGAGGCAAAAAGAAAAAATTCCATTATGAATCCTGTTGCACTCACCAATTCGAATGCAGAGAAACTCTCGCGTCACGATTTGCTGGAGTGGGTTAATACCACTATAAACGGAAAATACAAAAAAATCGAAGATCTGTGTACAGGTAAGACCAACTAGCTAAGAAGGCTGGTCATATTATCTCATATTATCCCTCTTCTTCTGCTACCATCCCAACTTCATTCGCTGCAGGTGTCGCATATTGCCAACTAATGGAGTTACTCTTCCCGAATTGCATCGGTTTGAAAAGAGTCAAAATCAACGCCAAGCTCGAGCATGAATACCTCCACAATTTGAAGCTCTTCCAAGGAGGATTCACAAAAGTTCAGTATGACAAGACTGTGCCCATCGAGAAGCTAATCAAAGGACGCTTCCAAGATAACTTCGAATTTTTACAATGGTTTAAGAAATATTTCGATGCGAATTCGCCCAGCAAAGAGAATGAAAAGCCATCTGGCACACCGCTGTTGTCGAAGGAGCCCCATAAGAAAACACAGAATATAACAGAAACCGGTATTTCAAAGAATAAAACGCCGCCAAATCAGCCAGAATTGCAACAAAATTCACCTTCAAATGAGCGGGTCCTCCAAGATGAAATCAATCTGCTAATGAAAAGGGTGAGTGTGAGTAGTCGATCTTGATAAATAGGGTTCATTTGTTCGTTGTTATTATTTTAAGGGCAATACCGTGGAGACGGAGAGAAATACTTACTATAAGAAACTAACGGAAATCGAAGCTCTGTGAGTTTTTTCATTTAATGAAGAAAACAAATAAACTTACTCACTTTTTTAGACTCCTTGCATCTGTTAAAAATAATGAGAATGTAGAATGGGCAAAACATGCTCTAAAAATTCTATACCAGGCAAATAAAGATTCACCAGTCGCCTCTCCAGAATCTTTATAAACTTCGCAGACCAAAAAACGATGCCGAACTAGAATAATAAGGAACTGTTGAGCTTGTAATAATCAGAATTATATATGTAAAACTTTTATTAACTATTGTGATTGTTATTTTTAATAAAAATACGTATTTATAATAAGACATGGTATAAATTTAAAACTCAAATATTCGTTCCTTCAGAACGATAAATGAAGAGCTTGCTTTAACAATAATATGAGTGCAGCTAAAGAATAATTAAATGTGCAGATTTCAAATCTCTCAGTCGCTCTCCTCCGTTGAATTCGAACTATTGTAGTCAGATACCAGAGCTAGGCTTTTTGGTAGATCAATTATTTGAGCTGCTGTTGTGACATTCGGAGAGGTGAGTAATGTCTCAAACGCTGCATTATTTTTGTTTTCAGTTGAAACATCTCTTTCAATTTCTTTTGGGCTGGCTTGAAAGTTTTCTATTGAAATCTCTGCATTTTCTTTTATTGCTTCGCAATTTGCCTCCGATGGTAGTGCCTCCTTTATTTTAATTCCTAGGTCTTTGACGCTCAGGTGATTACTTAGAATCTTTTGCCTTTTAAGGCCACCGAATGTAGTCTCCGTCGCACCCGGCAGTGCAGGTTTCATAAGGATATCTAAGCGTTTTTCCGACTCACGCTCCTGGGCCGATTTGGATTGCAGTTTCATAAGTGAAGCCATATGCCGATCCTGTGCGGATTCAGGTAGCAAACTTATTTGTAAACTACTCTTGGCCAGGAGCTTATCATCTAACTCTTTCATTGCCTTAATTTCTCCTTTGGTCTTCTACAAAGGAATGCAGTCTGAGAAGTTTAAAAGACTAAAGAGTTACAAACAAAACTCACTCTAAATTCAGCACGTAATTTACAGTTTGCTTCATAGCAGTCATCCCAGACGACTCGATTGCGATGCACTAGCTTTTCTAGTAAGGGTTTAGCATCAGCCGCTGCTTTAGCATCTTTTGCTTGATGTTCTAGCTTGAACATGGCATCGTCAAAGAGGCGCTTTTGCACTTCCTTCGTCTCGGGCACAACCTGTTCATTTGTGAGAGGATCCCATCGATTCTCCTGCCGCCGTGCACCCGACAAGATCACATAGTCCAAATTACCCGGGTCCGTTTGAATTTCGAAGTGATTGTCGCAGAGGTGACATTTCATGCGAAACTTGTAGATTGGCGTGGAGTAATACATGCCCACCTTAGTCTTCTCCGCATTGTAACGGACACCCATGCCGATGTGATTTTTACATCCATCACACCAGATGTTATAGGGCATCTCAAAGCGGATGATGATGATACCCAGATGGATTTTACGAGCCCGCTCACGAAGAGCATGAGTTCCTTGAAACTTATTAAGGCCTCCCTTCTTCGGATCATAATCAGGCGGATAATATTTATTTTGCCCTTTGCGTTCACCCATTTTCGGCAATCTATTTTATGGACGATGCCACAAGCGAAGTCAAGTCACCGAAAAAAGTCACAATATAAATTAAACACAAAAACAGCTGCTCAGTTGACAGCTTAAAGCAACGAGTTTAAATATACTCGTTATGAAGGTCTTAAAACGACAGCTGATTGGTAGCAAATTTATAAGTACTGCCAACACTATAAGATTGTAAATTTTTCCAATTTTTGGTGGTTTCTTTTTTATTATATAAGGTTCGTTCGATAACGTTTTTACTGTTTTTTATTACAAAAGTAAATGAGCAGACCTTTTTTAAATAAATCCAAGCCCAAAACTTTAGATATTTGTGCTGGATATTAATTCCACCAGAATTTATGATTAATAGCAGGGAAATTCTACTTTTCTTGTGTTTCCTTTATGTGGTAGGCTTTGTATATCCCCCTCTGAAAATATGTCTGTAGTCAAAATCGCATGAGATTTTCTTTCATTCATTTATATTTACTAAAATAAAATTAGTTCCGTTATATTGCGGCAAGCTCGGTTCAATTTGCTGTGTTGTAAGATAAGGTAAGAAGCAGTGAAAGTTGCGAGGCAAAAATATATAATAATTTAAATAATATAGCATAATTTAAAGCATCACGTTGTGCTTACCATTTCAAAAGCAGAGAAACATTCGCGTCACGATTTGTTGGATTGGGTTAATACCACTATAAAGGGGCAGTAAAAAAAAATCCAAGATCTGTGTACAGGTAAGGTTAATAAGCCAAGTAGGCAGCTGTTCATGTTATGTCATATTATTTCCATTTCTCTGCTCCCCTCCCAACCTGCTCCGCAACAGATGTCGCTTATTGCTAACTAATGGAGTTACTCTTTCCGAATTGCATCGGTTTGAAAAGATTCAAAATTAACACCAGCATGAATACCTCCATAATTTAAAACTCTTCCAAGGAGGATTCACAAAAGTTCAGTATGAAAAGACTGTGCTAATCAAAGGAGGTTTCCAAGATAACTTCGAATTTCTACAATCTGAATATACCCGAAACAGCAAAACCATATCGTAAAGCCGCTGCCCGTTCCTATTTCAAAGAATAAAACACCGCCGAACTAGCTTGCAGGACAGGCACAAAATAAAACTTAATAGTTCGGTTTTAAAAACGTTTTATATAAAAAAAGTTTATTAGTTTTTTCGATACCATGTTTTTAGCGCCTGATTCTCCAAAACTATATTTAATTTAATAACATATTTAAAGGACTTTTTAATTTACTATCTTATATTGCAAATAATTATTCCGAGAAGGAAAAGAGAAAAACAACGGTATTATTGATTACAGCATGTAATTTATTGAACTTCTTTTCTTCATTAACATTTTTTCATTTCACAAATTATCATTATCGTCAACTGACATTCACAAAAATCAGTTTATAAAACTTTTTTGCGATTTTTAGCATTGTTGTACAAGAAATAGTTATAATTTTTTTCTATTAATTTTAAACGCCTTGTAGTGGATTTTCCACTAAAAAGTTGATATATTGTATGAAATTAAAAAGAATCCAATTGTTTCAAAATTGTTTTGCGGTTTAAATTAAATACATATATTTAATAAATATTAAAGTTTGATTTCAACCGAAAGGACAAATACATTCACTTAATGAATTTCCAATTGTAGACGAATATAAAAACAATAACTAATTCTATATATAAATTCATATAACGTTTTTTGAAAAGTTATTAAATTTATAGACTTTAATACTAAAGAATGCTTAAAATTAAATACGACAACAAGTAAAAGAAATCTAAATAAATGAAAGCGAAAAGAATTATGTGTGAGGAAATATATATACAAATAATGATGTACGATAATTACATACATTTAATGAAATAATACAACGGGATTTTTAGACGACTAAACATCGTCAAGGGGATACCCTACGATAGGCATGGTTTCCGAAAAGAATTTTACGAAGCTTACTACGAGACCGAGAACCACAAAATTTTAGTGCCAAAGAAAAAGAAATTCGAACAAATCATGTATTCAAAATTGATATGAATCTTTAAACAATATTTTAAAGTAAAAAGATTGAACAAATTTCAGTGTATTTCTCTTCTCGCTAAGAAAATGTCTGAAGAACATTATGTGTTTTTTTTTGTCATTAATAATCGTAATAATAATGTTGTTCATGTCTCTTAATGATGTTAACGTAAATCATTAAATTTGTAAAAATTTTAAATAAATTGTTGACAATTCTTCGTTTTTAAAACTTGTATGCGCTTGTTTGTCTGTTATGGTTATTATTATTAATATCATTATTATTATTATTATTATTATTATTATTATTATTATTATTATTATTATTACTATTTTTACTACTACTATCATTCTTATCTGGCTTAAAAGGGTAACCAGTCAAATGCATTTCCACCTGCCTTCTTCAATCTTCAATCCCATTTTGTTCGGGTACAAAAATGACTCCTCCCTGGTGGTATTACTCTCTAGAATGAGATCACACTTTATTCAATATCATGGAAACGCAAAATGGCGCGTCCAGGAATTTCAGAATTGCAAAGCTTCTGAATGACTTCAGCGGCATCCTCGCACGGAAACACCGTGTGAGGTGGCGGTTCAATCTGAAATAAAATGTATGAGCAATTGCATTACCGCCATCGACAATTTAGAGTAGGTATGTACCTACCTTTTTATTTGCCACCAGTTCGACGAGCTCCTGCAGTTGCTTCACGCTGCCGTTTGATATCGGTATAACTTCTTGTTGATATTCCGTGGCCAAACGGGAGAACTTCGGCATAAGCTTCTCGGCCACATCGTCACTGATCAAAACAACGCCGCCCTGAAAAACAGAACCATCAAAGCGAATTATTGAATACGGAACGTATGTCGTTATTAAAATAATTAAGCAGTGATATTTCAAATCTTCCACTATAGGGTGCCTGGCCGGTTAATAATGCCCAACCTACCTTCGACAAACAGTGCATTGAGCGATGAAGACTGCGAGATGTGGTGCCGAAGTCGATAACCACATCGACCGGACCGCCGCAAACGTTTCTGGTGCGTTCAATTAGCTGCGGCTCATACAAGCACTCATTCCACTGAACCACGCCCACGCTGCAAAGAGAAAGAGAAAGTCTTTCGGTCAGAGCCGACAACTAATGACGGAGGCGAAACTTTACTTACTTTTCAATTTCCGTGGCCAAACGGATGCCTTCATCGCGCAAGCTGGCCACTGTTAGGTCCACCAACTCGTTGGCCCCGGAGCAGGCGAAATGATAGGAAGCTATTCGCACGGCCCACAAGGCCAGACCGCCGGTACCGACAATCAGAATCTTGCACTTCTGCGAGGGCTCTCCGGCGTCGGCTCGTTGTTTCATTATTTTCGTGATCACTTCGTGCGCCTGGAAGACGGCATTCATGGCCAGCAAGGCCCCAGTGGGCAACATGGCAGCCACGGGCATGGACAAATTGTCTTGTATCGGGACTACATACTTCAGCTCGGGTACCACCATTAGCTCGGCATAGCCGGCAGGGGCCTCGTCGAACGGATACACTATGACGCGCTGACCAATACGCAAGCCGCAATTATTGGACTCATTGACCTCGGCACCCAGCGATTCAATAACACCAGCCACTTCGAAGCCGGGGAAAAGGGAACCCTCTCGAATGCCCTGATGGGCGGGCCCTGATGATGGCGCCATCGGAGCGGGACAATATTCGCCGAGGTCCGAAGACACCGACGAGATGCTGGTAATGGAAGCGGAACGATCACGTGAACGTCGGTAACAAGCGCCGGCACAAACTATCTTGATGCGTGCCCCCAACGGCGGCGTGTCCTGAACGGGGACGAAGAAATTGAAGACGCAATTCTTGATCAATGCGCCCGGTGACTCGATCGACACTTGACGAATTAGTTTATTCATTTTTGAGGGAGCCTTGGGCGGCGGCGATGACGAGTGCGGAGGTGTATTGGTTTCGTTATCAGAACTCAGAGGATTTGAGGTTCTAAAACGGAAAATAAAAAGATAATGCTTTTAAAGCCTTTAAGTAAAAAAACATGTTGTTCTTTAAATCAAATAAATAGAATGAGTTAAATTGTTTTTAACAATCTTTTTCTAAATTCGACCTTTTGTCGAATAAATAAAAATATTCAATATTCAATCTTTGGCAGCAAAATTACTGTCAAAAATTAACTGAATATTCAAAGTTCATGGCCGAACTTCTCAGCATAAATGAGGGACATGAGTACCAACATAACGCCACAAAAAAATTGAAAATCGAATATACGTAACCCGCGGGAATGCCTTTCAAAATTCGCGATACTTTTTGAACAGACCTCGTACATTGACAAACATTATTGTATACTATAGACGATTTTATGCATCAATACACTTACACTGCATGAATACAATTGTCAAGAATAAAAAAACAATGAAGTAGGTACGAGTACATATAGTGTTATTCGCAAACACTTAAAGTTATACACTTTAGAAATGATCTCATTGTTGTTGTCATGTTCAATGGCATTCTAAAATGCATTCTAAACATCACAATGGAAAAATTTAATTGGAAAAATTTAATTGCAAAAATTTAAGTACAATTTAATAGATAAATGATAACTAGAGTTTGTTAATTAAGCACGTATTCACATAAAAGTATAATATAATTATATTATAGTATTCAAGTATTAGTACGAGTATTATATAAGTATAGTATTCAATTTAGATATTTTCTTTAGAATTAGTCTAATTCGCCACGTTTTGACTAACATTTAGTGTTAGTAAATGCATATATTTATGGTTTTCACGATCACTTCTTTCGTATTATTTCGTTTATTTTTTTTTATTTTTATTTTTTTATTGTTAAATTATTTTTATTATATTTCATTTTTCTTTTATTTACAATAACTCTTTTCATTATATAAAATTTCTTAACTGAAATGGCTTTGGAAACAGTATTCATAGAACCATAACCTTAAAAGAAAAATCGCTTTTAAAACCTCTGAGAGCTTGGTTGCTCAAAAAGCATATCAGTATAGGATTCAAATGATTATAGAAAAATGTGTTTACTAAACTGCATCTTAAGCTGCATTTGGCTAGAAACGTAAACAGTCTAATAATAACTGAAAGTTGACATTTGTAGGTCAAAGTTTCTACATAAAATTAATATCTCCAAATAGTTTCAGTAGAGTGCTTTCGAATATACTCGTATATTCTAAAGAGACATCTCTACATTTCATTTCAGAAGGGAGATTTCCGGAAGGGTGTGTAAAGCACTAAATTAATTACTAATGATCATTCTGAGGTTACTGTCACTTAATAAATTTTCAATAATTTCCAAAGCAATTATCCGCTCTAGTTTCCAAAAGGACGGACAACGGACATACAGACACTTTATGCAATATTGAATTTAATAAATATTCAAACTTTTGTTTACTATATTTTCACTTTCAACAACACTAAAGTTTCTACTTAAAACCTTACTTAAAAAAATAAAAACAATGGTTATGGATTTAAAAGTCTGCTTTAAGCCTACCTTTTATCCAAAACAAGAGGCGGCTGATTGCAGATGTCGACTGGCATTTCTGTGATAAAACTTTTTGTGAAAACAAAACTTAACTTATATTATAAACAGGTTTTAGAAAGGTTTCACGCTGTTAGGCCTTTTAAAATTTTTATATTTTTCCTTCAATATTTTCAATAATGAAAATCAGTTTCTCTTTTCACATAAATATTCAAATTCACAATATTATTGTGCAATATAAGCACAAATCGTTCATATGTCTTTTAATAATATTTTTAAGAATATTTTTTCTCACTTTTTTTTTAATTTGTTGATCACTTTTCTTTAATTTACTTGATCTGATTTTTACAAATTTTTTTTGAGATCTGTAATAATTTAATTCATACGAGATATTTTTTTCATTCTATTAAACGCGCCGAAAGCTTTTCACGAAACGTTGTGAACGATTCGGTATCCAATGAATAACTAAACCCTTTCAGAGAAACGCTCTTTCATTTCAATTCTCCAGAGCATGTACCTCACGAGCATGAAGAATGATCGCCGAATAGACAATACATACATAAATATGGACATATTACACATACATACATTTTAGTGTTTTCTTTTTGTTTGGTAGTAGGTAGTTTTTGCTTAGTAGTGTTGCTTTTGTTGTTGTGTCGTTGCTCGTTTGGCATTCGATTTTGTACATACATACTCGTCTAATGACGTTTAATGAAAACTTTGCCGAATTGGTTGGTTGGCCGCTTGATGATTGAGTTGACTATGAAATATGTATAAATTATGAATGCAATAAATCCCAATGTAAAACTGAATTAGAATTCTTTCTATTCTTTCTATACATACAAAGCAATGTATACATTCAAGAATTGCACTTCTTAAAATTTTTTTTAAATAATATGATATTAAAATGTTTTTCTAAATAGCACGATCTTTAGCAAAAAATTTTCTTTTTATTCGTCATTTTCTGATCTAAAGAGATGACGGAAATTCATTTCAGAACACTCACTATAAAAACTACTATATGTATGTGCCTCTTTGTGGCATCTTATGTCGAATATATTGAGAGTAATAGACTTATGACCTACATAATAAATTTGGAAATATGTATTTGTATATACGTATAAGGTAAAATTTAAATTTTGAGCACTTTTTCTTATCAGTTTTTTTTTAATTTTTAATTTTTTTTTTTTCGTTGTGCCCTCATTTTTTTTTTCTACTAAAAAAATGCAAGTCATCACAACAAACTGGAATGATTAAAATTTTCACCTCCCTTAAATTTTATCATGTTTACAGGAAGTTCGCACTTGTGACAATTAATCTAAATTAATCTTTAGAACTAGATGGTCACCATAGTCTTTATCTATTTTGTAATAAACAATATAGTAATATATTGTTTACCTCTTTTCAGTGCTATTGACTAACTGACAACAGCAGCGCAACCGTAATTCTTGCACGTTTAAAAAGCAACACGCAATATATATATACATATATATATACATACATACACACTTATTAATACGCATATATATATTTTCCAAGCACTAAACAGCAAAACTTCTCGTTGGGTCTACTAGTTGTAGCGCTATAAAGAGAACAAGAGAATGTCTCTGGCAATAACACGACCAGTAACAAAAACAACAACATCAACAGCAGCAACAATTATCATTCGCTCTCAACGTGCCGATCACGCATGTAAGTGATGATCACTACGTGCGGTCAGCGTACTCTTCAAGTCCGGGAGTTTGTGCGTCCTCTAATCGTAGTCGGTGTAAATTGCAAAAGCTACGGTGAAGAGAGCGGAAGTGGTGCAGCAGCATGTTGTACAAAACCAACAAAAGTTTGGTTGAGGGGGACAAAGAGGCAGTGGAGAAATTAATAAATAAATATACGTAGGTACATAGCTTGTGCAGATGCTTGTTGGTGTTGTCTTTTCTCTACTCTCAGTTAATTTTTTTACTTCTATTTATTAATTTTTTTTTCTGAGTCATCATGAAACAGCTGTTGTTTTTTCTCACTGCTTTCTTAAAATTTATTGGACATTTTCATTAGATTCGGCTAATTTTTTTATGTTTTTATCTTTTTCTTTCTTGAATAGTTTTTTGATTAAACTATTTTAGATTTTATTTGTTAAAGAAGTCTTCTAATTTTTTTCAGTCTGTGTCTCAGGACAATGATAAGGAACCACTTGAGCGAACCACTTTTCTAACATAAACAACAAACGCTAACGAAAGGTCTACATTGCTCCAATCACGGAGCTAATTTTTTTCTATCACAAATCATTTTGAGTTTTTTGTTTACGAAAAAAACAAGTCAACAACAACAATCAAATTATCTTGTCCTAATTTAAATGATTACAAACAAAATTTGACAACAAAATTTAACAATTTGTTTTTTTTTTAAATTAGTACGAGTATAAGATTTAATGATTACTGAAGAGCTATAATAAATTTTGCTCAGATTTTTTCATCGATGATCAGGCGGTTGTTGCCATTTCCTTTCTCTTTGTCATATTTTTTTCTTATTTTCAACAGTTCTTGTTGATTGTTGAGTACTTCGTATTGAATATACTCGTAATCAGAAACAAAAAATTATCTTTTTAATTAATATTTTCAAAAGGTTTAAGCTAAAGCGCAACAAAGTTTTGCCCCATAGTCATAATCATCACAATCATTTCTTTTTGTTTATTTTTATAGCTAACAAAAAAATTTAATTTTTTATATTTTTTTCTATAGTCAATGACATTCAAGGTGATTATAAAATTCGTTTTTTTTTTTAAATATCTTTTTTACCGCTTACTTTAGAATTTTCAATTTAAGTATATAAAATATAAGAATAATATGAAAACACACACAAAATCTTACATATTAAACTATATATCTATATATACATATACATAGAAGGCTCCATAAGACGTCTCGAAGGCTTGTTCAAGACTTGAATACAAGCCTTCAAGTTTGGAATGAGATTGGGAATAAGATTTGAATAAGATTTGGAATGAGAATGCTATTAGAAGATTTATAATAAGCTACAATTAAGTTTTTTGCAGTCTTGTAGCTGTGTCTAAATGGTCCTTTCTAACAATTCTTTAGACTTTTCTAGAAATTTTCGCCCTTTCTGTTCTTCTTAGCTGGCAATGCGATCATCCCAAAGAACTTACAATGAAGTCTTCGATCATAATCGACACATAAGCGTAAATAATAATCTTATAAAGAATATTCTGAATATCAATTCTTATTATGAATCGAATGTATCGTATGTTGGTAGATACTCGCATAATTAAGTATACATGGGCATATATGTATATATATCCATTGTAAATATACATATAAATAAAAAGATCGAGTATGAAGAATATGATACTTGAGAACATTGTATGAGTCGTACAATGCCAAATCGAACAATCATTTAAAAAATACATTCATATACATATACATAATTGCTCAATACACGTAGCTACATATATAAATATGTATGAAAAGCCGAAGGTCATCCATATCAAAAGTAATCAAATATCTCGTACAACCACCATATGTACAAGTATGGACTCGTATATCATGATCTTTAATATAATACGTATACGAATATACGATGCAAACATTGTCGTAGCCTGTAAAAAATCGATGAAAGCAAATTATTGGCCCGCCCTCCCATCTAGTTCAGTAGTTATAGCTCTTCAAAATTTGAACATTTGAGGCTCATTTAAAAACTTTTAAAAGACAAATGTTTTATATTGATATATATTTCAATATAAAATTTACAGTTCTTGTTTTATAGAGAGAGTTAATCAGATTTGGCCAGATTTTAAACGAATTGTTTAAAAAAATTCACACAGATTCCAAGCCTTTCATTGGAACAAAATATTTTTTAAAGTGTTATAAAAATAATACTCCTAGAAATTATTATCTGAAATTATTATCAGAAAAATAATGTATGAAGTTTTAATTAAAGTATATGAAATAATCTCTATTAAACTTCTTGAGGGCAATTTGTTTTGTAAAAATATCTCCACTACTGAGAGGTTAACATCCTTAATGTGTGCCACGGCACCACAGTTCGCTGCTCCATTACACAACTCTTTTGTTATTAGTACTCGTATGTACTTTCATGTCTCTTTGAGTAGCTGATAATACAGTATATTCGCAATATATATATTGAAACATTTATTTGTTGCATATTAAAACATTACTAATTACGACACAATGTGAGTACAATAAAATTAATTTTTAAGTTAATATAGTACGAATTATAATTTGCAAAGTTCTTTTAAATTGTTCTTTGCTTGAATGTCACACATTCATGTGATGTAAACGACATGACAATCACTTAAGTAAAGTGTGCTATTGCATACGAGTATATTCTAAACTTATCATACGAGTTTATTTTTGTATTTTGCATGGTTTTCTTTTTTCTCTTCAATGTTTTTTCTCACTTTGTTTATTCGCTTTTTAGACTCAGTGTTGAAATTATTTTCATTATCGTCGTTATCGTTGGAAGAAAAAAAATACACTTTTTTTATAGGTACGAGTACGTTTGCGTTTATACGTAATTTGAATTTAAATTTCGTTTTTTTTACAAAAACAATTACTTTTCATATACTTAATTATATTAGTTTTTTCAATTAAAAGTGTTACCAAGATTTTTATTATACAAGAAAAACAAAAATATTTTTAGACAACAAAGATATCGCTTTTTTAACTGATTTAAAAATGAAATTAGGGCGTGCCCAAGCGATCTCTTGGAAATTGAACTCTCAAACTAACAAGAAACGTTTCTTTGAAGATTGAAGAACATTCAAGGGAGGATTTTTTTAAAAGGGATGGCTTCAGATTGAGCTAAAGATAAAAGAATTTGTGATATATTTATGATCTGTTGTTCTTTGCAATTTTTCTTTTAAATTAGCTTGCCAAGAAAAATGTTTAATTAAAAAAAATTATTCAGAAATGCCTCCCTCCTCTGCCGACTAACAAATTATTTCTGGAATTATCTCCCAATTTTTTAATGAAATTTTTTCCTTCTATTTCAATTTCTATTTATTTTTATTGTCTTTAAACATCTGACAGCTGCCTGTTTTTATGTACATATATTTCCCTGCATATATACAGTAGTGAGAGCTTGTGCTATCAAATAAATTAAATTTATTTAAATTGTGTGTAGAATTACTTTAAAAAACTTTATTCGTAGTTCCTTAATTTTAAAAAGTTTTGTTCTATTTTAAAAATTTTAAATATTAAAAAAAACTAAAATATTTATAAGCTTTATCGAGCAAAGAATAATGTACATTAAATCGCCAAAAATTATGATGGATGAGAAGAAATAAATTAATTCTGAATCTTTTTTTACATTATTTTCTTAATATAAAAAAATATAATAAAGGGTGAATTTCAATATTTTGACAATTCAATTGATTTATTTGCTTCCAAACTTTCTCTACCAACACTCACCTCCTTCTTCACGCCTTTTCACAACCATATTTACTACAATATTTTCATCATTCAATAGAAAAAAAATATCATCGCTCGGTCATCTTCAATGCTAACGTATATAATAAACTCTGCCCCAAGCAATGAATAACAATTAAAATAAATTCTACCAGCATTTAATTGAAATTAACTTAATATATTCGTTCGACATATTCGATTGTTATGAGTTTTTACATTCATCAAACATACATCATACCATACCATACATACATCAAACCATATTGAATAAAAAATTTCAATCAAAGCAATTTTCATCTAATGGAATTATAATTATTTAAAACATTAGATTGTAAAATCAATTATAGTAAAACTGTAAAGACTTAACGATAAAATATTCATGCCGTTACCATGGAATTTTTTCCATTAATTAAAGAAACAGAGGAATATATTGTAATAATTGCTTTCAATTGTTCATGAATTGTTCACAAATTCTTGAGTATTTGCTTTTTGCAATTATCTCTATGCTACGAAAAGTTAATTGCCAGTAATGTAATGATAGTAATGGCTTGTACTACAGCACACGGTATACGAGTATAACACAATAGACAGGTAAACCTTATTAAGACCTGTTTCAAGTTATTTTAGTTGAGAAATTTTAGGATTTTCATATTTATAATGAAAAAAAAATAAAATAATGAAACGTTTACTTTTATATACTGAAAATATTATAAAAAAGGGAGGAAAAGGAATTATGTATATCTTCGTATTCCTTAAGTTTTTCGTCAAGTTTTGAAATCATCAGAAAACACAATAAAACTAATAGTTTATACTTTTAGTTTCTACCAGTTTTCCTTGAAATAGGAAGAGTTTAACGGATCCTCATCATCAGTTTTTGGATCTGTAGTAATTTCAGTTGAGAATTTTTATCACATTTTTTTGTAATAAAGTAAATAAATGAAAAAATTAATGGATTTAGAGTTAAAATATAATAAAAAGGCAGGAAAAAAACAGTAATTTTTGGGCCGACCCCTTACCTTAAATCTATGTACACTGGCGCTATAGATTATCTCTTAATTTTTTAAGAAACAAGCAGGCATACATGCAGACATACATGCATTTTTAATTCTGTAAGTACATACATATGTATGTACATATATAGGACGTATATAATTTTATTTTAATAACTTTGTGGATTCGTTTTTTTTTTTTTGCAGAATATAATTCGTATTTATTGGTATTGTTTTGTTGACAATCTTTTTTTTCTTTTAATAAATTATAAATTTTTCCGGATAGTACACAAAAATTGCCAAAAAATAAAATTTTCTTTTAGTTAAATCATCGATCAAATAATTATATAATATCTTTTTTATAATACAAAATTAAAATCACTCACATTTCATCTGCCATTCTTTTAGTATAATTTAAAAAGATTCTTTACTTCAGAGAGTAATAATAAAATAATTGTAATTCGCAAGTTCTGAAAAAAGCAATTTTCAAATTTATTAAAATGAATTGTCAAAACGCACACAAAAACGAAACGTACGTACGCGTAGTTGAAAGAGATCGTGCTCGTCGTACTCGCAGTTGTTTCAGTCTAAATCAATAGATTTTTATATGCTTTGCCTCGGAGAATTTTTAACTTCTGCTCGACAACGGCTCGAAACACTCGTAATTACACGATTTCTGCGATCAGGCAGTATTTTTTTTTTTTTTTTGTTTAAACAAAAGAAGAAACGAACACAGTGGATGGATATACTCACTCACCAACGGAAATGAGACAGTCGAGATGCCGAAGAACAAATTGCAAAAAAGATATAAGTAATATTAATTAAAACGAAATGAAAATAAATTCACAAAGAATGCAAAACCAAATAAAAAACAATTATTAAGAAAAATATAGAATAAAATTAATACATAGGCGAATAAGAAAGAAAGCGAATAATTTAAGATAGAAACCAATTTAATATAGGAACGAATTTAATATAGGCACGAATTTAATTTAGAACCGAATAAATACAAAAATTGAAAAAAATAATATTTGCTAAGAATTACACTCCAGTTCTTTAGTTCGACCAAGAAGTTTATACTCCGCCATTCATTACGGACTTCTTTTGGACTTGATGGAGGTTTTCGTACAAAAAACAATATCATTAACTTAAAAACATCTCGAAACTAGAAACGAAACTGCTTTCTTCAGAGAGTTGACAATTTTCAGAACTTTAAAAAAATATTTATTAAATAACCTTAAAAATTATTCTCTTCTTCTATTTATTAAAAAGCTTATGAGTATATAAAAATATATAACTAATTAAAAATGTAGATATTTACTTATACTCGTATACCCCAATTCAACCCTAAAATGAGCACACAAAAAAAACGAATAATTTGGGTAAAAGATCTCCTTTTAAATTTACTTTTTTGTTGCTGTAGAGTTGCCGCCTCAACAAAAAACAAAAAAAAAATTAAGAAACGAAATATAAAAATAAAATAAAGAAATCATTTCATTTAAATTATGATGATATATTTATTTGTAATTAAACGATGACAATCAGTTTTTTGCGTGTTTGCATGTTGTTTGAT
Organism: Conops quadrifasciatus; assembly: GCA_949752815.1. Taxonomy (NCBI): domain Eukaryota; kingdom Metazoa; phylum Arthropoda; class Insecta; order Diptera; family Conopidae; genus Conops; species Conops quadrifasciatus. The sequence continues at coordinate 5,597,804 of OX457077.1, forward strand.
ATTTTTAACTTTTTTTAAGCATCAGCAACCTTCCTTTAACTTGCATGAGTATAAAAAATATGAAAATAACAAAAGTTTTGTCTTCTCTTTTAATCCAACTTCTATAGGGCAAGGTTTTATTTTCAAGTTCTTAAAAAGAATTTGAATTTATTACGTATTATTTATTTATATATATTATTTATTAATTATTTATAAATTTATAAATTATTTATAAATCCAACTTCTATAGGGCAAGGTTTTATTTTCAAGTTCTTAAATAGAATTTGAATTTATTACGTATTTTTTGTTTATATATATATTATTTATTAATTATTTATAAATTTATGAAGCTACATATATTAAATGAAAAATCCATATAAATTTAGTACATATAAATTAAAATACAATGCATTTTTCATTCATGTTTATATAAAATATATAACCATAACACTAATACTATTTAAAGGCAAAAGTTATGCCTAAATACTTTCTTTCATTCTTTTTTTTATTTGAATCTCTGAATTAATTTCTTCATACAAATTTACCCTACATTAATTTTGCCAAAAAAACGTTTTTTTTGCGGTCAAATAATGCATCTTGCAACACTTTACAAATTGAAACAATTGCCAGGTGAGAGGTTTTTCGTCACACAAAAGAGATTCGAGCAAATGCGAGAGCGAGCGTTCTCCCACGGCTTCTCATGGTTCTAATTGGCTTGCAGAATTTACATTTTGTTGTTAACGCAGTTTAGCCTAAAGTTAGTAGGTTTTTTCTTTATATTCGTAGCTAATTTTTTAGCCAATTTTAACAAATCACCTTCGATAAGATATCAATGGGCCCACTACAGCCACCACGCCCGTTACTGGGACAACTCACAAGAAGCAAACAGTGCTAACCTATACTCTTCGCTTTATCTACCACGCCTCTTTTAACAATATAATTAAGACGCTGATACACATTTATTTGGTAGAGAGAGTACAAAAAACCTATTAGCAGATTACGTAAGTTTTTGTTTGTTTGCTTTTATTTTTGTCCATACATTTTTATCTTAAATCGATAGAGGAAATTCATAATTTATGTAAATACCTGTGTAAAGTATATATTTGTGTACGATATTCGCCAATGTAAAAGTACAAATGCGTCATAATAAAGAAATATAATATCAAGAATTATCAAGGTTTCCGCAAAAAAACATCGAATCTTACCAATTTGTTCGACACTTTTTTTTGCCGGGTAGAAAAACTTCAACAGTTCTTTAAAATACTACTTTTTTTCCATCACTCCATTAAATTTCTCAATTTCTTCCAAATTATTTATTGAAAAACTGCAAGTCCTTGGCTTTTGATGATTAAATAATCAAAAGTTTTTCATGGTTATTCTTCGCATCACTTTTAATAAAAATTTTATCTATGTACATACGAGTGTATGCACATACACAATCAATATGTATGCATTTATGTCGTATATTTGTATATATATTTACACTTAATCAATATTAATACACACTTTAAAATCCATATAAAAATTCTTTTTTATAATAATTTCAAAATATTTGCGGAGTTTCTGACGTGAGCACGACTCGATACTTGCGATGCAGGATGAAACTGAACTACGAATTTCGTCGCGGCGTACAATCGTGAACCTTTGACTTTGAATTCTCCTTCTGACTAATAAAAAAAAAAAATAATATACATATTATAAGGAGTTGTTTGTTTTGCTTTTTCATGCTGGAGGGAGTCCCTCAGACACCATCGCCGAAAGAATTGGTGATGCGCAAAAAAAGCTGCGCACAATATTGTGCTCGTTACAGGGTCAAAACGAACGACCATTCATGCAATGTACCTACTACGTACAAACATAAGTTTTCAGAATTATTCTCACTCACTATGAATATGAGTTCGTCAAAGAATTGTAACACCCTGTCAGTAGTATCGGCATGCCTTTTAGTTCAGCCATGTACTGCCAAATGCTTTTGATTTATACAACTTATATGTACAAAATAGTCCAAGTATACCCAACTTAGACTATTTTTTCTGCTTAAGCAAAACCTTATAAATTACTATGAATAAATTATTAATAGTATTATTAAAATTGACTGCCCTAAACTATAAAGTTTTGTCATACAGCAATGTTTGCTTGAGCCAAGGCTCCATACAACTGTAAATTCATCACGATTTTTTTTTTAATTCAATGGAGTACACAATGCCAAAATTGAATGTTGTTGCATTTTGCTTGTAAATACAACAATTCCAGACTGAAACATACATATGTATTTTACGACAAAGTTGTATAATGTAATGTAATGTTTTATAAATATACAAATTTAAAAAACCCTTTGTTACGTATTTTTTAAATTTTAATCATCATGAAAAGTGGTCTTTAAAACCAATATCATGTCAATCTGCCAATCAGACAGACTTCGATTTCTTAGCCAGTAAATTGATTTCAGTTACCTGTAAAATATTATACCTCTGTTTTTGATAGAAAGCTTTATTTGCATTTATGCACCTCCATATGCATTTTTAATATTGGTTGGTAGATATTTTTTTTTCTTTTCTTTTGTGTCTTTTCGTTTCTTTCTATTTTGGGTAATCTTTTTGCCAATTCCATCCATCACCGTCATCACCACGATGAACATGATAAAAAGCATCATGGCAATTTGACTCACCACGTGACCTTCACGTGAACACAGAGTGAACAGCGAGTGCACACAATCCAAAGAAAACCAAACAACCAAACTGAAGAAGGTAAAAGAGAACGATGACAGCACAGAACATATACCACATTCGTGTATACATAATATATACATATATCCCGAGATAGACATCGGTTTTCACTAAATTAAATCCATACACACACAAACGACGTACTGTATATACATGCAGCCGAATTTGTTGTTGTTTGGAGTGTCTGTACATATATTATATTCTATATACAGACGTTTCTGCATATAATCCATACAATATGATGAGACAAAAACAGAGAGAGACAGAGGGAAAATGTTGCGCAAAATCGTTTGCAGTAAAAAAAACAACAACTACGCGTGGGGTAAATAACCTACCGTACAAAATTTTATCCATTCATCGCTGCTTCAAATCGTTTTCTCTCATTGCTGTATGGATATCACGGCAACCAACAGCTGAATAATTGGACTTATTTACTTTCAAAGTCGCTTTTGTCTTTTCATAATATGAGTCGCTCAGAAGCCAATGCGGTTAAGTCCATTTTTTTATTTCTTAATTATATTCCAGACTTTTTTAAATTTTAGTTGAATAAATTGATTTTACTAAAAAATTAATGTTTTTACTTAATGTTGCTTCGTTTGCGTGCTGGATCAGAAAGCTCTTAATAGCTTTTAAGTCCACACATACTCGTATATGTATTGTATAATATAAAATACTCACTTAAAAAAAGAATAGTTACTTATCTTAATTTTTATTCTCTAGAGTTAACCTTAAATGAGTCGTATATTATTTCTATTTAATTGTTTTTTTCTTTTATCGGTTGGTGGGGGGGCGTGCGTCCGTGCAGAAGAATGTAATTTGATTAGTATATTTACGTGTGTCCAATTAATGCGGTGCCTAAAAGTATACAACATATATGATACTCTTATGGGACGTTTAATAGTCGAATAGATGATATTTTGTATTTAGTATTTAATGCTAATATGGGCTGGCTAAAAATTAATTAACGCATTCAAATAAAGGAAACACAGATTTGTCATAGGAGGGTCTGCAAATGCTTTCCGGGAGTCAGGATATTGTAATTTCAAATTGTGAACAGCTCTGAGGATATGCCGCGATAACTCATTAACTTAGAAATACATAATATTGAACTTTAAAAAAAAGTAATTTTTTTTATTATAATATAGAAGATTCTCGCAAGGCTAAGCTTTTAATTGTCAACACTTTCGAAACTTATTATCTGTGTACGAGTATAATAAATTATTTAAATTATATCTCAATTAATAGTTCGATTATTAAACAATTATATAGTTCGTTAATTAATAAAAGTGTCAAACTGAATTCCTTAACTGAATTAATTAGTTAAGGATTTAAATTGTAGAGTTATAACATGAATTGTTTCGACCGGTTAAATACGAGTACTATACAATCTCTTGTATTATTAAACAATCTGATAATTTTCAAGTCTTTGAACAAAATTATACGTGAAGACCATAATACAGAGAGCTGCATTAATGGTAGCTGTAGAATACAGTAAGAATTTGGCTTTTTGTCGGTACACTTGTTAGACAATTCAAGTGAGTGGTGTAAGATAATTGAAATATTTAAATTTTCAGTTTGGTCAACAAACACTGATAATGGCATATAAAAGATCCTTTACAATACAAGCAAAATTGGACGGAAAACGTAAGAATATTACATTATAAATTAATTAATAATTTTAGATAAAAAATAAGGTGAAAGGTGATTATTAAACATTATTTACAATTTAGCCCGGGACATAAATGTGTTATTATGCTTGTTTAATTTGGCAAAATTAAAGCAGTTGTTGACCTTAATAAAATTAAAATTCTTTCATCAAGTAAATTTACCAATAGTTACCATTCTTGGTAACTTAGTAATGGTAAATTAGTATATAAAAAGGAGAAATAACACAGCTCTGGATTTATTTAATGTAACTAAATCTTGAATTTCATTATTTGATTTTATATATTATTTTATATTTACATATATAAAATTAAAATTTTTTATATTCAAGTTTTTACTGCACATTAAACTTTTAAAATTAAGAAAATATTGCTTATTAAATTTCATATATTCTGACATTAAAGGTTTGTGAAAGGTTGTTATTCTCGCTTGTTCTTTTAAAGGCTTATCCAATAATAGTACAAAATACAATATGTATAACATATTATAAATGTTATTAAGTTTTGTTTTCTATTTAGACATACATATATTAAACATAGATTACAAACATACTCGTACAAGTGTTAAAAATAATTAATAATTCAATGTCATCGCCGGGATGATAAATTGAATATAGTATAAATAATAAAAAGTTTACCTACTTAATTTACAATCTTAAACGATAGCTTTTATAATTTCATAAAGAAAGTAATAAAGATATTCAGAGTAAACAACAAATTGGTCTAGTTTAGAAAATATGCCGACAATACAATGTTGACAATAGCTAATTTCACTTATTGTAAAACTCGTTTAGTCAGTCATGCACACTAAAATATGCACTTACTATCCATTGGTTCTAAAATTCATTGTTTTCAAATAATTTAGATATTTTTGTAGTGAAAGCTCGAAACTGAAAATGCAATAATTTCTTAACTTGTTCACACATAGTAAATGCGATTATACATACATACACATACATACATACATACTTACATACTTACATACATACTTTTAAATCAGTATCGTGCCTGTTAAAATGGTCTGGTAAAGCGTCTAGAAGTTTTAAAATAATATGTAGCCTAATAATGTTACATTGAAATTGTTTGATATTTGCAACAGCGCTGCTTTTACTATTTAGAAACATTTTAAATCAAACAGATAATTATTATCACAATGTTCATTTTTATTAAGTTTGAATTTACACTTAATTATGTTGATTTTATAGAATCGTAATCATTTACTCGTCTATTATCGAATCTATCATACAAGTTCAAGGTAAAATATTATATAGTAAACATTTCATTTAAATTGCTTTAAACAGATTGTAAACTTATTTATTCTTATAATTATTTTACAAAGTATTTTTTATAAATTATTTGAAACTGTGAAACATCATTAAGAGTAAAAGGAAAAAATACACAGTTTTTCGATTTTATGGAATGTGATAATAGCAAAAAAATAATTATTATATTATTCTCTTTACTGCTGTCGGTTAATGCACACTATATTTTTAATAAAAGAACACAAAATAAAAGTTTAAAAAAAAACAATAGGTTCAATCGTTACTAAACCTTGAATCTTCCTCTCTGGAAGCGAAGTGAAATCAGTTTCAATTTCATTAAAACCGCTTCAGTTTAAATATTGTGTAGAGCAGTAACGAACGGTTGAACGCTAAATCTCTCCAGTAAAACGGGTCGAAGTCGGTTTTTGAAATAAGTCTGTTATACCATTTTATGATGGTCTATTTAGTAGCTAGCGAAAAATCACCTTTACTGCTTGAATTTGTGCGAGATAAGAAATATGCAGAGTACATCAATAGAGAAAGTAAAAAAAAAGCAAACTGTACTTAATAAAATTATGAATATGTTGTTTAACAGAACAGAAGTATAAAGAAAAGTAAACAAAATTGCGGCAATAGTTCATTAAATTTTCTTCGTAAAATATGTATTAATTTTTATTAATTGGATTGGCCATTAAATCTCCAAAGGCAAAATCTCTTTTGGCCGACCATTTCCTTTGATTTTTGACTTGGAGATTTTAGCTATGGCATTTCGTATCATTCCCCAAAAACTTTATATAAACTTAATAATAATAATTTAAAAATATATTTAAAAAAACAATTTATATTGATATAGTTCTTGTCCATGACCTTTACTTAAAACAGTTAGAGCCTTTGGTGTACGACATGTTCAGGCTTTACTCATGTTTGGTGGAATGTGTTGTGGCTATTTTTTGCGTGTCAACATCTCGGCGGCAATTGTACCCATGACCACTCGGCCAATGTCGAGCGATAGAACCACATTCGATGATTGGGACTCGACTATAAAAGCATTGATATTAAGTAGCTTCTTTTGGGGTTACGTCGTAGCCCAATTGCCAGCCAGTCTTCTGGCAAAGCGTTACGGTGGTAAGATTGTACTCGCCGGTGCCACAATCATAGCGTCCGTAGTCACAGCACTTCATCCGTTAGCTGCTAAGAAGGGGGGATGGAGATTGCTAGTTGGCCTACGGATTGTTGTTGGGCTTACCCAAGGTGTGGTATATCCGTGCATACATACTCTGCTAGCGCAATGGGCGCCACGCACGGAACGCAGTTTCTTAGCGGCTTCCGTTTATTCGGGCGCACAATTTGGCACGGCCATAATGTTAGCCACTAGTGGTGACATTTTCAATTCTTCCTTGGGCTGGCCGGGCATATTCTACATATCGGGAGCCATCGCATTAGCGTGGTCTTTAATATTCTTAACTTTTGGCTGTGATGCTCCCGCAAAGTCCAAGGTGATTTCGAAAACTGAACAAGAATATATTGAAAGTCTTACTGGTAAAGGAGGACCAGAAAATACGGTGCGTAAAATTGTTATTATAACCTATACTGATATTTTATGGCCATATTTTGTTATCTTTACAATAGAATATGGCTGTTCCCTGGAAATCTTTGTTCACCTCCTTACCGTTTTATGCACTCATAGCTGCACACTGCGGATTTACATGGGGCTTCTACACACTGCTTACCGAAATACCGACCTACATTAACAGCGTCCTGCAGTTGAATGTGAAGAGCAATGCCCTCCTCTCTGCCCTGCCTTACTTTGTAATGGGTATAGTGGGTCTAAGTGTCAGTCCTCTTTCTGATTGGCTCACAAATCGAAGTTACATAACACTGACAACATCAAGAAAGCTGTTCAACTCAATTGGACAATGGGTTCCAATGGCTTGTCTGATAGGACTGGGTTATACCAACCCCGACGAGAAAACTTTGGCCGTCGCTCTGCTAACCATTGGGGTGGGCTTTAATGCAGCGTCTTTCTGTGGTTACTTGCTAAATCATATGGATCTATCGCCAAATTTTGCTGGGCCTATGATGGGCATAACGAATTGCATTTCAAATCTTCTATCGCTGTGTGCGCCGTTAATCGTGGGCACCATTGTTGTGCATGAGGTATATAGTATATAGTGTTCAAGTCTATATGTAATTATTTTTATTTGTTTTAATTCTAAATTGCAGGGAGATGTTATGGAATGGCGCATGGTTTTCTTCATAACAGCCGCTGTATATTTAATTTGCAATACGGTATTTATTCTTTTCGGATCTGCCGTTATACAAAGTTGGAATTATCAGCTCCCCTTGAGCAGTACCACCATTATGCATACAGAGTCTGGAGATATTGGAGACGGCAGTATAGTATCAAAGGACGAATTGAAACTGTGAGGAAAGAGTTTCAATAATTTATTTCATTTATAAGAAAAAGGGCATTATTGGACATGATCTTAGTCAAGTTATAAATACTCCATTTCTTTTTTTTTTAATTAAATTTAATATCTTACATAGAATATACAAATGAAAATAGAAAAGCCAATATGTGTAGAAAACTTATTTCAGTATTCATACGCAATTACGCTATGGAAATTATACGCAGGCCTATGCATTGAAGTTCATACACCCTTTAATCATACACTTTTTGTTTTATTCGTATTTTATCACAAAATTTTATCAAAAAAACATTTACAATTCAAGTTTAAACAGTTTATAAATGAGTTCATTTTGGTAGATCATTATCATTGAAGATTGTCTTCACAAACCTTTTACTTTCATATAGTATGTACTTGTATTTAATTTTATGTACGCACTTATGCATATACATATATATATTCCATTTCATATTTTATTGTTTTCATTGAAAAACTTCAAGGTTTGCTTGCCGCGTAACGTAGCGAAAATTTTCCTTTATACTCTACAGACTTTAATTCAGATAAGAGATTTCTTATTTTAATTTATTGCATTGTATGTATGTATGTATGGATGTATGTATGTATATTTGCGTCTGTTTTCTATTGGACAATAGCAATTTCGCTTTAAGTTTTGTTTTTTATGAAATATTAGAGCTTTCATTTAGAATTAAAAATTTTTTAAAATTTGGAAATTCATTGCATTAAATGAAGTCTTATCATATCGATAATATTGATGATTCATAATAATAAGTTTCTTAATAAAATACAGTAATTTTTTATTGGCACTTACTAGCTTTATTCATAATAATGAAGAGGAGGATGAATCTAATAATGAAGAGGTAAATTTTAGTTCGTTGAAATTTTAAATGAAATCATTTAAAAGCTTCATTGTTGTGAAGCCCCCCTCCCTCAACCAAGTTTTATCGGAGTTAAGTTCTTCGTCAGCATTCATCACAAAAGCTAATAAGACATCAGTCTTATTTTCGAAATTAAAATATCGAAAATATTGTACATTTGGAATGAAATTAAACTTAACTAACAAAAGTTATAAAACTACATATTACTTATTTATTTAATTTTGTAAAATTCGCTGTGCTTGAAGTCTTTGATTGATTTGTTGTGGAACCGAATGTGTTCGAAAAACTGTCCACAACGACACAACCCAGCTAATAATGATTGTTACATATAGTACCGGAGGATAAGCTTTCTTGTTACCGACGGGAATTTTGGCAGTTAGAGGCGATTTTAGTCGAAAATTTGCGTTAATACGTTTCCAGGCACAATCCTCAGCGGAAGCAGCTGCTCCTATACTGGCCGATGCTTCAATAAAACCACAAAAATCCTTATTTAGGCAATAACTAACACTTGGACTAGCTAGTAATTCAGTATCACTGAAATCTTCGTCATCGGGGCAATACATATAAATATTTGGATTACTAATGTTCACCATAACGAAGGAACTGTTGTAGTCGAAATAGCTTTATGTTATTTTGACATCCTCAATATGGATTTACTTGAATTTACCCATCTTTTCTCGGTGCATGATAGCGAAAATGTATTGGTAACTTTATGCTGTCCGCAATCTTAGGTGTTCCTTTAAGAAGCACTGAAAATGGTTGTGATCTCTCGGTGATTGCCTCAATGTCCACAAATTTGGGATAAATTGCATTCAACTTCAACAAAAATGCGCATTAGTACATAGCGGAAATATGATTGATACGTGTGAGAATTATTGGCAAATCCAATATAAATATGTACCTTTTTCAAACGCGTCAGGTCGTCCAACTGGTCTACGCTGACGTATACCGCGGCAGGTAGTAATTGCTCCAGAATGTACTCACATTCTTTCCCCGCCAATGGATAATCAAACTGCACCGTATATTGAAGATCCCTAATAGAATCATTTTAATAGCAAATATCAACATTATTTACAATGCTTTATCTTTTATTACCTGTGAAAACCAGCCTGGCCCATTTCGATGTTAACTATAGGCATATGTATTATATCGCAATGATAAAGCGGAATTAAAAGATTAAAGATTATAAAGAATGAAACATTTTTCATTTCTTTTGCGGTTTATTGGAAACGCAACGCAAACAACTTAATAATTAATAGAGCGTTGTTCAATAATCAAAGCAGAATGTACATCATTATTTTGTCAAAAACATATGATCTTTTATAAAATATACATATGTATATATGTAAGTTAGAAAGGGATAGTTGATATATTCCTTGTGACGTAAAATGTACAATCGACGAATATTGTCTTCGTAGTAACGAGTGCTACTATTAACGAGTACTATTAACGAGTACTACCAAATAATACTAGCAAATAATTTAAGTTCAAAAATTTAAAAATTTATTATATGTATTTAATACCAAGCTTAAACTGAAATATTACTAAAATATTAAGTTACATACAATATTATAATCGATTTAAAAAATGAAAATATACTAGAAAATAAAAGTATGTATATATATTTTATTTAACCAAATGCATCTGTCTATAGATTTCAGCACCTTCTTTTGCTAATTTATCAGCCATTTCATTACCTTTGATGCCCTTATGAGCCTTGACGTAGTTCTATAATTAATAGAAATTAAGTTTTTGACCTGTTCAAGCTAAGGTTTTTTTTAACTTACCCACTTGACAGTCAGCTTGTCATTAGCCAGAAGCGTGTCTAAGATTTTGAAATCCACTACATTCTTAACACCTTCCCCATTTTGGAGGCGCCAGCCCTTACTCTTCCAAGCGGTCATCCAGCTGGTAACAGCATTGATAAGAAATTGGGAATCGGTACTTATGCACAATTTTCTAATTCCTAATTCATTTGCAATCTTGATAGCGTGAATAGAAGCCTGAATTTCGCCAGCATTGTTGGTAACACGTCCGTTTACTGGTTTTGAGGCATTTCTTAAAAATCAAAGATATCACAGTATGTATTGAATAATATCGGAACTGAAATAAGTCCACTCATTTACAAAGGGTGATTATCTCCAAAGAACACGCCAAATCCTGCGACAGCATCAGAACGTCCGTTATTAATGCAGGAACCATCAGTGTATACTATTACGAAGCCTTCTTCATCAATTTGAAATTCATAGGGACCGATATTCGTTGTACCACACGATACTAATTCTCGGGAATGATGTTGCAATATTTTCGCGCTTATTGAACAAATGCTATCTGATGCCTTACGCTTTTGGCCCGGAAGTGGTAAATTAGATGTTACTGATTCTAACCCTTCAACTTCAGCCAATGCAGAAAGCTAAAATGTAGCTTACACCAGAACGACAATGTAAACAATAAAACATAGTATTTACCAGCTCAGTATCTTCTATATTATTGTGGCAAGTAAGCTCATCATTTTGCGGCCAAAATTCTTCTAATTCAGGTAATTCTTTTGAGGAATGTTTGCACTCAGACGCTTTAGTCTCAGACCCAGTTTCTTTAACGCCACTGTATCTACAATTTCCATTCTCAGAATTTATAAAGTGTTCAGCCTCTTGGAGTGTGGGAAACTTTTTGTATCTGGCCCCTTTAAAGTTTTTGACTTGTTCTTCACACTTTGTCCTGCCATATAAGAAGAATGCACATTTTAGATGACGTTATTACGGAATCTGTCGGAAATCTTACCAGGTTTCGTAGATGCCAGCTTCACGCCCTCGCGCAACTGCATAAAATGGCATTCTTCGTAAAAATATCAGGGATTGCAGTGTAATCTGTAGCAGTTTCATAAATTTACGAGATAAATTTGAAAAAAATTATTAAAGTTCAATTTGACAAGAGGAAAAAAGTAAACAATATATCGATTGCTACTATCGATTTTGGATTTTATTCTGACAGTATTAACGCTAGAAAGACAGAACCGCCTTTTTGACCGCGAATGAAATTTAAGCCTTAGTACATCCATATGTATTTTTAAACTACACCTTGTGAGGAATATTATATACATAGTGGCTTTTATTCTCTTTTAAGTTTTATTGAAATTTTGACAAATTTTTCTTCAACAACCACCATTAAATTCAGTGTTCTCATGTAAAAGCCAGTTGCCAATAAATTTAATATCTTTTTTTAAGAGTAATTTTTTAAATTTAACTGATATTTCTAAAGTTAATATATTTTCTATTAAACAGTTTATGTCCTCAAACTCACAATTTTCGGTTTTTTTTGGAAATTTTTATATATCTTTACTTACCGCGTAAGAATATCTAGGTATAATAAATGTTGTAAGATCTTTTATGATTAGAAAAGAATTACTAACTTGTAAAAGATGTCTATTGAGTGGAATATACAGTAGTTTGCTACTATTTATATTCTCAGTGTGTTTCTTATATTTCTTGCTCCGTTTTTCGATAACTATAATTTTCCCATCATCCTTACAAAACCTTTTATTGTGAATTGTGAAAGAAACGTCTAATAACAGACGGCAATTCCGGTCAATTTTTAATTAAAAGTTTGTAAGAATTTTAACAAAAACGAACGGCTTTTTCTGCTAAAAAAATGTCTAAGCCTCCACCACCACCACCGCCGCCAGGTGTTGCACCGATACCAATGGAGTTTAATCCATATACTCCTCCTCCAAACGCATCAGTTCAATCAAGTGTTACCGCTATTCCATCATACCAGACATACAGCGCTCCATATGAAACATCATATAGAACAAAGGAACCATCGATACCATCTCAAGCACCGCCGCTGCCGCCGCCACCACCACCACAAGTAGTAAACTCAAACTATTATCCAGTCCCTCCACCTCCGGCAGCACCCCACGGCTCACATCGTGAATATCAGCATACTCCGAGTTTCCACTATTCCTACAATCAGCATACAACAACCTCTGCTTATTCTTCCACTTCGTATCAATATAATTACGACTATGGAAGTTATGATTGCAACTACTATGATGCTAATTGTGGTTATGGCAAAAGCAATAGAAGCTACAACCTAGCTGGGGGTGTCGTGGATCAACCTTATGCTAGTGAAGCTAGTCGCTCGAGACCTCATTTAAACCGCTCGTCCAAAAATTCGGGATCCGTATCGACATATCGTAACAGTCACTCCCAGAGCTCAGCGCCGTCCACGATTAGTGCCAGGGAGGAAAGGTATGCAATGAATTACAAGGAAATGCATTAGTTCTATTAACAGTTTGCATTTAAATTTCAGACTTTCATCAACTCATTCACATTCACCCACTAGACGTTCGCAACGAGAGCGTGATGTAGGCGAACGACAGCGACCTAAAGTAGAGACCGAGCGTGACCGTTTACTGAAAAACTGGCGAGCTCAGTACTGCGAAACCTCTGAAGACATCGCCAAGAAGCTTGCTGAACTTGCTGAACTAAATGATGAAGACAAAGAAGTTTGGGTTCGCTCCTCACCAGCGGATCTGTTTTACAAACGCACAGCAACAGTCAATGAAGTCGAGTCTACTGCTCGTTTGGATGCACTCTGCAAACTTTTCGAGGTAGAACTAATACAGCGTTCTGAGCGCGTTAGAGCAACCTTAGATTCATATGTGGAACCACCGCGAAAACCGCGACGTCGTCTTTGTAAGCACAAGTCGGAAGCATGCTCTTCCTCATCGGACGACTCCACAGATGACGAGTTTAAGATTGAGCAAGACTGCTCTATGGAAGAACTTTCGCGAAAATTGAAACATCCACAGAGAGTCCATGCAGATTTATGGCACAATGATGTTGGGGAAATGAACGATGGACCACTGTGTCGGTGTTCGGCTAAGTCCAGACGCATTGGCATCAGACACGGCATATATCCGGGAGAAAATGGCTATCCCAAATGCAATCCCAATTCAAATAATGCCACACGCTTGCATCACTATCGTATAACAATCTCGCCACCCACAAATTTTTTAACGAAAACACCAACACTTATAAAGCACGATGAGCACGAGTTTCTTTTCGAGGGCTTTTCTCTGTTGGCCCACGCGCCATTGGGCCAATTGCCGACGTGTAAAGTAATCAGATTCAACATTGAATATACGATACTTTATATTCCTGAAAAAATGCCTGAGAATTTTACTATTAAAGAGTTGGATTTATTCGGTGAGTCCTGCATCCTTCCTGCATTACTTTCGAACAAAAATTTTGTATACTCCTCAGGAAAGTATCTATTTCATGAATTGCTCGAGTTGGTAGATTTTACTGTGCTTCCACATACAAAAGCGAGTTCAGATGGTTGTTGTCCAGCGTTTCATTTCCTGCCACGGTTTGTGCGCGACCTGCCCGACAATGGTAAGGAATTTCTGGCCATGTCTGAGGTCTTGAAGTATCTGTTGGATAGTTCAATGGCTTTGGTGGAACGGCCGCATTTGCTGCATATGAATAAAATGAGCCAACATGAATGGCAGGACTATGTAGATTGCGTCAAAGGCATGCTGGTCACTAAGCCTGGCTACAAGCCTTGCTCAGTGCGTGTAGATCAGCTCGATCGTAATGTTTCCGATCTGCCCGAGTGTATCGATGCCGAGGAAGGCGTAACTCATCCGGCTATTGTGCATTTCGGCATACGTCCACCGCAATTAAGTTACGCCGGTAACCCGGAATATCAGCGGGCCTGGCGTGAATACGTGAAATTTCGCCACCTGTTAGCGAACATGTCGAAGCCATCTTACAAGGACAAACGAAAATTGGAGGAAAAAGAAGCGCGCTTGCAGGAAATGCGCACCCAAGGCCGTATGAAGCGCAACATTACGGTGGCCCTCAGCTCGAAAGGCTACCGACGCACAGGGATAATGTGCGATATTGTCCAGCATGCAATGTTGATACCAGTGTTAACGGGGCATCTAAGGTTTCACAAAGCCTTGGATTTTTTAGAAGAGAGAATTCAGTATAAATTCAAAAATCGGTAAACGAATAAAGCGAGGAGAGAGAACTCGCAAAATATATCAATTCGATTTCGTCTTATTCTTTGCAGTTATTTACTTCAACTGGCCCTCACCCATCCCTCTTACAAGGAAAACTACGGCACTAATCCGGATCACGCACGCAATAGTTTAACCAACTGCGGTATACGACAACCCGAATATGGCGACCGTAAAATTCATTACATGAACACTCGCAAACGAGGCATCAACACTTTGATCAATATAATGTCGCGCTTTGGCAAAGAATTCGAAACAATGTCGAACATAACTCACAATGAGCGTTTGGAGTTTTTGGGAGATGCTGTTGTCGAGTTCCTGAGTTCTATACACTTATTTTTTATGTTTCCCGAATTGGAAGAAGGCGGTCTAGCCACTTATCGCGCTGCAATTGTTCAGAACCAACATTTAGCTTTGCTGGCGAAAAAGCTCCATTTGGAGGAGTATATGCTTTATGCTCACGGTTCTGATCTGTGTCATGAGTTAGAACTACGGCATGCCATGGCCAATTGTTTCGAGGCTCTAATGGGTGCTTTGTTACTGGATGGTGGCATTTCTGTAGCCGACGGTGTGTTCATGAATGCACTGTTTATGGAAGATCAACAATTAAAAGAAATTTGGAAAAATTATCCCGAGCATCCACTCCAAGAACAAGAGCCTTTAGGTGAAATTTAGAGTATAAAAAGCACATAATACTATTTAACATGTTAACTTTGCTTTTCTCCAAGACTTTGCCTTTTCTGAGGAATAGTAAACAATTTTAATTTAATTTTATAAATCAATCAACATATTCCAGGCGACCGTCATTGCATCGCTTCGTATCCGGTGCTGCAAGAGCTTACAAAATTCGAAGACTCAATTGGCATACAATTTAAACACATCCGACTACTTGCCCGCGCTTTCACAGACCGCTCAATCGGTTTTACGCACTTGACGCTTGGCTCAAATCAGCGCTTGGAATTTCTGGGTGATACTGTGCTTCAGTTAATCTGCTCCGAGTACTTGTATCGCCATTTTCCGGAACATCATGAGGGCCACTTATCACTGCTGCGTTCCTCTTTGGTTAATAATCGTACTCAAGCGGTTGTTTGTGATGATCTGGGTATGACGAAATACGCTGTATATTCCAATCCAAAGGCAGAGCTCAAAACCAAGGACCGTGCTGATTTATTGGAGGCATTTTTAGGCGCCCTTTACGTGGATAAAGGGCTACTGTACTGCGAACAGTTCTGTCATGTCTGTCTCTTTCCACGTCTACAAATGTTCATCATGAATCAAGATTGGAACGATCCTAAGTCCAAATTGCAACAGTGTTGTTTAACACTGCGCACCATGGACGGTGGCGAGCCGGATATACCCATCTATAAAGTAATTGAATCAATAGGGCCGACGAATACACGCGTGTACACGGTAGCTGTGTATTTCCGCTCAAAACGTTTGGCCACAGCCACCGGGCAGTCGATACAGCAAGCTGAAATGAATGCGGCCAAGCAGGCTTTGGAGAACTCGCGCGATCTATTCCCTCAGCTCGATCATCAAAAGCGCGTCATTGTTGAGAGTATAAAAAAACAAAGCGGTGGCGACCTCAAACCGGAAATTATGCACATTTTAAAGGAGCAGCAGAAACCGAGGACAGCATCGTCTATGGAGGACGAATCACATTTGCCCAAACAGTATCGGTTTCGTGAGGATATATCAAGTGATGAGTTACCAGATGATGACGACGCTGATGATGGTGCTAATTGTGATGACACACAAAAATGCAGTAAGATTTTATAGCAACTCGACTTGTCGTGATTCTATAAAGCTCGAGTATTAAAATTGTAGGTTTTCGAACAGAGACGGATGATGGCGAACTTCTAAAGGATTCAGTGGAGTCGTATTCTGCTCCAAAACGTCACAGAAAGCGAAAAGCGAGGAAGAATTCCGCACACCAGCCGCAGTCTGGTGACAGCAAAGGCTGTTATAAAATTTGCGAAGAAGTTAGCAGTGATGAATACTTTGTCAGTGAAAATGAGGGTAAATCGAAAAGTAGACGCTCCAGCCCCGACGTGACTGAACGTAACGAAACCCATAAAAACTATAATAAGTCCGAAACTCTTGCCGATTTAAAAGATTTAGTAGAGGACGTCTCATCAACATCTGATCTAGAATCTGGCGAATTGAGTACATAGAGACGATCGGGGTATCTTTTCGGTAAAATGCACTACTTACCTTCTCTCGTTCCTGTTTCACGTGAAAAAAATCAAGTGTGCTTGTTCTACTATAGCACAAAAGGTGTTCAGTTTAATAATTTCTCATTCACAGACAAAACAGAGACTGGGTTTATGAGTTGCAACGTCCTGAGATTAAGGACGTTATTATACAAGTGCGTTAATAAACCTACGACGAAACAACCATGCCAGAAAAAAACAATATCAAGGTCTTCGAAGGACGGTGTTAAACCCGCTACACCCGGACAAAAAGTTGAACTTTTCTGTTTAGATTTTGTGAAAAATGATTGCTAAAATTTATTTTATTCATCAATCTATACATTCTTGGAATATAATTCTCTCGCCTTTCAGTTTCGTTTTGTGCCATAGCTGTTGTAAATACAATTTCTAATGGCACAGACAAAATGTAATCAACAACAGAACTGAATTCCGATTAAGGGTAAAGCAATAAAATTATTAAATGAAGTAATACCTAATGAAATGCTGTCAGTGACATAATTTCTTTTTGTCAATGATATCAATCCTATGAGGTAAAAACCATTCACTGCCCCTCAATGTCATAAACTCACTTAAACAACGATAACCGTCGGTTGGTTAAACGACCTCCATTAACAATCGCGCTCTGGATATCCTTTAAATCGGGTAATGTGCCAATGTCGCCACGTGCTGCCACCGACGGTGGTGTAGAGAGGATACGTCGTGCAACTCGCATAATGTCACCGGGCGATACTTTCTCTAAAATATAACACATAATCGGGGTAAGAATGGGGAAATACGGCAATATACTAAGCATGACTAACCGATTTCCTTGATGAAATATTCAGGCCTTTTGCGATGTCCTGTTGCTAGAACCTGTCTGCCCACATCTTCAAAAACAACAGGCCGTGATTCCAAATTCATTAACAACATAGACTGCAGTTGCATTTTAGCACGATTTAATTCCTCTTTGCCGGGTTCAGAAGCCATGCTGACCAACTCTTTCGCTATGACTTCTACCATTTCACGAACATTGGCCGGAGGTGAACTAGCGTGTATGCAGAAAAGACCCGTATCGGCATACGCGTGGTTATAGGCAGTGGCGCTATACATCCAATGGTAGCGATTAAGCACATTTGTATAGAGCCGAGAGTACATGCCTTTGCCTGGGCCACCAGCCGAGAATGAGCCACCACCACCCATCATGATGTTAAGCACACAAAGTGCAACAAAATCAGGATCCTGATGTGAGCAGCCCTCAACACCGATTACGACATGAGCTAGTTCTGGCAGGCCTGCAGCGGCATAAATAGGGATTTCACATTCTTCCTAAAATAAAGAAATAATAAGTTGTTCTTTGTTTGCTGCAAGCTTTTTAAAGCCGCAAGCTGCAATTAGCTGAACCTTTTTTAAACCGCCGGTATATTGTGCTATAGACTTATCCGCTTCGGTGGCACCGGAACCCGTTATAGCTTCCTTTTCCCAAATAGCTGCGTCTTCGACAAAGAACCGATGAACGTTTTCAACAAGCTCATCGTGATTAACCTGAAATGTTCTCATCATAATATCGTAAATGGAGACTGCCCCAGGATTTAGTAGTTTACTTACTCCGACTCCGGCTACCACCATCCGCTCAGGTGTATGATGATACTTTAAGTAGTTGAGCAGGAGGTTCCGATTAATCGATTCCAAGTTTTCGGCTGGGCACAATTTGGGCAATCCCAAAGTATTCTCTCGAAAGGCAGCAGCGTGTATCATGTCCATGAGTATCGGTTCCTGTTCAGGACGCATGCCCAAAGTTTCTAATTCAAATTGCACAGTGCGACGGGCCACCGAAACTTCTTCTTCATGCAGCGTGGGCCGCAATGTAACATCTGCCAATAGTCGAGTAACCGATTCAACTGCCCGGCTGTCGATACTTGCAGCATAGATTAGTGTATCGCGCGAGCTTTGGCAATCGCAAATCCCCCCATTCTTTTCGAGCTCCTTAAGAATAACATCTTTACTACAGAAATTTATGGTAGACTAAAGAAAATTATATATAACCACAATATCTAGTTTTCGAAATTTTATCAAAAACTTACATTAAAAGCAAGTTTCTCTAGAAAATGAGAAATTCCGCTTGGGTAGGTTACCTCAAACCGCGGCCCAGAATCTAGCACCAAGCCGATTGTGCAAAACTGGCCAAACCGTTTTTCAGATGCCACACGCAGTCCGTTTGAGAGTGTTGTTACATGCGTGACATTGCTTTCGACCAACGGTTTCGCATACTCAATCTCCGGTAATCCCGGCAAGGGTTCCGTAAGAGGCGGTAAGTTTGTCACAATCTTCTTGGAAGGTTCGTTAACAATACCAGCGACATGGTTCTCACGCAAGCGTCCGGTTATATTGCCTATTCCAGTGTTTCCAGCACTGGCATCACTCTGATCACCCACGAGCGACGATGGTTTAATGGCAAAACTCCGATTAACTCTATTTCATACAAAGTGAGGTTAATAATAGGCGACAAACATTAACGCAACGGACCTACCCACGCCAGGATCTTTGTAATTGATTTAGCAATCGAATGTTCATATCTGCCTGACAATTACTTACTATGTATTTGTGCTAAATTAAAAAACGCTTTTCTTTGTTTTTCGACAAAGAAAGATTGGTATTTCGTTTAAAACATTATGCTAATCTGCGAAATAATGAAAAAATAGTTTTCACACACAAATGATTTAGAAGTATCAGAAGAAACGAGATTTTGGTAAAAACGTCATTGTCAAAGTTTGTAAGTGTCAAAAGTTGTATGATCTAATTTTACGTGCAGTTGATATGAGCAAAAAATTGAATAAGCACAGATTGACGCATTAATAAATTGAATGAACTAATTTGATCAATTGCACAGTGTATTATTGATGTATGATTAATTGACTGTTGATTTGATGCATGGTGTACTGTATTCAAAAATTTTAAGATGTAAGACACATAATAAATTTTTATACCCTACACCCGAAGGGATGAGGGTATATTCACTTTGTTCTTCCGTTTGCAACACATTAAAGGAGGCGTGGCAGGTATAGAAAAGTATATATATTCTGGCTCAGAATCAACTCCTGATTCGATTTAGCCATGTCCGTCCGTCTGTCTGTCTGTCTGTAGAAATCACGATTACGGGATAACGAATAAAGCTATCGCCATGAAAGTTGGCACGAATATTCTTTGTCATCATAGGCTGTTTGGTATTGAAAATGAGGAAAATCGGATTAGTGCCACGCCTACTTTTTATAGCAAATATGAATTTTACCATGCTTATAGCTCAATTTCTCAGCTTGTAGAGCAAATTTAAAGCTAAAATTTTATTCCCGAGTCCACCGTCTTAGACTAAAATATATTCTCAAAAATGGGCGTGACACGCCCACTTATATACTATACCATATAATAAGGTGTTTGGTAGGAAAAGCGGTGTTGTAGATAAATTAATACATCAAAATTTGCTCCCTGTAAATAAAAAAAAAATAGGTGTCACCCGCCCACTTTTTATCACTTTGACAGATGCGGGTGTAGGGTATATGAACGTCGGTAAGGCCGAAGATAATGATCTTACTTGTTATACCTTAATTCCGAGAAATAATAAGTTTGTTTCTTAACAGCATGAAATTCGTCGAGCATGAAAAACAGCTCAAACGTTTTCTTCAAGCTAACTTTGACAGCCAAGAAAGGAAAATGAGAAACGCCCAGAAAGCGTTTCTGTACTTTTCTGTGTATTTCCCTCTTTTATACAATTTTAAAAATTTCAGTTTGAAAAGTACAAAAACTAATAAAAAAAACATAGCATAAATGTGTCCAGGAGACCTTTAAGAAGACTTGTTAATATCGTCTGCGCTATAAGTAACTTGGACCCATATTGCATGCCGTAACGTCCTATTCGGTCTCAATTCGGGTAAAGTTCTACCATTTTCGGAGCTGCCAGAGAGTTAAGTTTATCAGTTATCGTAAAACAGATAAAACTTTAAAGGAAAAATTTGTAAAAAATTGACACTTTCTACAAATATGGCATCTTGCTATCTATATAGATACGTAGTTGATTTGTTTACCTTAGTAGCGATTCGCGCTCTTTTGAGCACCAATTCGCAGCGCGAAAATTTCGCCCACATAGCGCAGCGGAAATCGGGTTCTGTGTGACATCGGCTGTAGACTGACACAATTTATTGTACAGTTTACTGTTTTCCGAAAATAAATAAATTAGAATTTGTTAACACTGTAGTCTGAATCCCTGTGTTCCGGTGAGAATGATTTTGTGGATACGGATTAAATGTAAACAAAAGAAAGCAGATGTAGAAAATAAAAGCTCAATAAAAATATTCAAGTAAATGCGCTAACGTTAGTCGAATTTTGACCCTAACCCGGAAAGGGGGTACGCGGATATATTAGCCCGTAGGGAGCATATTAAGTTGTAGAGCTATTTTTAGTTTATTAGACAACTGATAGTTTTGATTAGCATTAGATAATCTTTAGAAATTTTCCTATAATAATAAATACAAAAGAATTTAGCTCATTCAAGGACTGTTTGTTATTTAATTAATCATAATAATCATAAAAATCATGGAAGAACAATCATTAAATAGTGAGATTAAACAACTTAACCCACATTCAAGAAAAGCACAAGTCATGAGCACAAAAGACGCTAAAGAAGACCGACAGCATTCATTGCCTCCATCCGATAATCGAAATATTGACCAAGTGAGTGCATGAAGAAATATAAAAATGTATTAAGATTTAAAAACCCGCATTTATAATTTTCTGCTGCGGATTAAGCAAAAGCTAAAATGTCAAAGCTTTAGACTACGTGGTTTTATTCAATCAGCTGTTGTGATAAAGCCAGCTGGAAGCTTGTCTAAAAAACAATGGCATAAAGATATGAAAACGAGAAGATAACAATTTTGTTGTGGTAGCAAATTGACGTTGTTTAACCTTTTTGAACTTATATCATTTGCAAAAACACCGCTAATGCATAATTTTGGGTTCAAAAAGTTCAGCGAAAAGGGACAATGAAAGGATGTAATTTAAAGTACGAGTATATATGTACATATGTATGTACTTTAATATTGATAGAACAAATTTTAATAAAATACTTTTTTTTAATATGAAAAAGTTTTTATATCAAAATTTTTATTCTCATCATTTATAAAAAAATTATAAAATAAAATCAATAAAGAATTCAAAAAAAATCATTATTAAATAAAATAATTAGCATAATTATAAAAGGCATTTTCGGAATGTTTTACAGTCTTTAATTATGCACATTCTGAAAAATTAAATCGTTCAATTAACAGTAGTATACAATTCGTGGTCAACAATAGTAACTATTTCCTCTCAGCAAATCACTTTGAATAACAATTTGGTCCATAAAAGGTTATTTGTTCTGAGATTACTTGAAAATAAAGTTGATAAACTTTTTAATTAACTGTTTAAATCATTTTTAAAATTTATTAAAAATATGCCAAGCCTGAGGAAATAGAAAGTAAGTTTTAAATATTTCTAGCTTTCTTAAAATTTTTCCACAAGGGCAATAATTCCAATGAGCTTTCCAATGCTATATAAATCAGACAAATCGGTAAAGAAATGGATGAGTTATGGTCGATAATCACACTTTACAAAAGTAAAAAATATAAAAATTCGTTTAGGTCAAACGAAAAACCTATAATCTAAAAAAGTGAAAATATTTATCATTGCTCACAAACTATAGGGAATAATATGCCATGATTTTCTTTGTAACAAACGAAATCGTTAAAAAAATTACCAATTGAAAAGATTTTTAAAAGTTTCCAAAATCTCACTTTTATTATTTTCTATTTTTTTTTTCTATTGAACTAAAGAAACAGGAATGGGGAATTCTCTTAACTTTGGTCGGTTATGCGTCTACGCTCGGTTCAGCAGTCCCCGTTGGTTACTGCATTGGCGTTATTAATTCTCCTGCAACGGTAAGGAACCTTTCAGATTTTTGTTTTGTAAAGTAATGGTACAATATATACATATATTCTTTCTCAAAAAGCTTATAAAAACTTGGTGCAATGCAACATTGATTGAACGGTACGATATTCATCTGAACTCCGCGAACATTGATATCTTATGGTCATCGATAGTTTCAATATATCTAATCGGTGGTGCTGTCGGTTCATTGGGCGGTGCTGCTGCCGCAAATAGATTAGGAAGGTAAGATGTTGTTAAATCCTTTATCCCTCCTGCGCCCTACTGCGTTCGTTTTCAAAGATTATTTAATTATAAATAAATTATTCTTAAACGTAGTTCACTTGAGCTTGAAATTTAGAAGGAGTTTATTAAAACGTCAGCCACCGGTTATCTGTAGGCTGTGCTTATCTGTTAAATCACATCGTTTATTTTCCGTTAATCTGTCTGTCTGTTTGTTTGTTTATTCAGTAATTAATTAGGTAACCACTCACGGAGTTATCAGTCAAGATTTTGTTGTATATTTCATTACGCATATTCATCAGTTTGTTTCGGAATGAAAAAGTTTTTATTATTATTACTTGATAACGGCATTTAAGAAATTTAGATGTGTGTTAATGTTTTAAAACTATGTACTAAAATCTTATAAAGAATTAGAAAGTTTACATTCTTTTGCAGTCACGGTAAGAAAACATTATTCGTCACTCGGTTAGACGTCTGCAAATGATTCAGCAGTCCTCCCCGTCGATACAAATAATACAAGTGAAGTGAGACTACATTTTTAGAAGATTTCTGAAGTGCTGCATCCAAATCTGACCATCAAGAATTTTACCATTACGTAACGTTTTTTAAATATTGCGCTCTTAATCTACGAAAAAACCCGTTTTTGAGGGGTACTAATACTATTTACCCATTTCTACTTTAATCCACATTTATTTTGAAAGTATTAATCGTATTATATTATATTATATCGTATTAAAATTTTTCAATAATACAGCGGGAAGGAGAGTGCTTTTTACGGTCATAACGAATTAATAAAGATGAATTTTGTTAAGATTATCTTAACAAAAGCATACTTAAACATAGTAAAAAACCGTTTTCTTACACATTAACAGCAGTCAATTTTAAAAACGTGACGCGATGGTGAAATTCTGAGATCGTTTTCTGTTTCAATCGTTCCAGGAACGACCAGCGTGCACCATCTAAATTATTGTACCTACTATGTAAAATTTGTATTTCGCAATAACACGCGTAAACACTTTATATCTCTTTAATCTTGAAATTATTTCTCTTTGCGTTAATAGAAAAGGCTGCTTTCTAATTAGCGGACTGCTCTTTACTCTTGGCGCAATTTTATTCTTCTTTTGTCGTCTGGCACGATCAGTTGAAATGTTACTCGTCGGACGTCTTCTAGTCGGCTTAGCTTCTGGCCTGACCACAGCTTCGATGCCAATGTATCTGACGGAAATCAGTCCGCTGGCTCTGCGCGGTACGTTCGGCGTCTTTTGTGCGGTTGGCGTGACGAGCGGTGTAGTGGTTGGCCAGGTCGCCAGTCTGCGCCATCTTTTCGGCACCGAAGAGCTGTGGCATTGCGCTCTAAGCTTTTTTGTGATACTTATTTTGCTGTGCTCTCTGCCAGCGTATACCTTTCCCGAAAGTCCGAAATGGTTGTACATTATAAGGGATGACCGCGAAGGTGCCAAGCGTGAGCTAACACGACTACGCGGCCCTGATCGTTTGGATGCTGTGCAACAAGAATTACTCGAAATGGAAATAGAGGCTAATACGAAAGTGCAGGCGAGCAGTTTCGTCTCAGTTTTGTACGATCCGGCGTTGCTGTTGCCGCTGGTGATTGTGTGCTGCTTTCACGGTGGCCAACAATTGTCCGGCATTAATGCGGTCAGTGTGGCAGAATATTTTGCAAATGATTTAAATTCAATTATAAAAGTGAAACATCGATAATACTCGTAGTTGAGATGTTTTAGTCGATGCAATGAAAATGGACAGATCGACAAAATTTTTTAATTGGAGCAAACAATATTTCAAACATTAAATTTAGTACAGTAAATTAATTCGGTCTTACAAAATATTAATTAATTATTAAATTATTGTGCAATGTATTCAAAAGCTTCATTCTGCCTTGTTTCAAGTCATGTATTTTACTCTTTTATAGATTTTCTATTATTCTGTATCAATATTTGAGAAAGCTGGTCTTTCTACTGTTGATGCTGAATGGGCGAATTTAGGTGCTGGTTGCTTAAATCTGGCCACATCCTTCCTGGGACCCATACTCATGGCCAAAGTGAATCGTCGTTTATTAATGATGTTCTCAAGTTTTTTGTGTGCATGCCTTCTCTTTATCATAGCTTTCATTTTATTCTATATTGTAAGTATAACTCGCGAGTATATTGATTCATTGATTCATCGATTTACTCTAATAAATTCCTAATTATTTCATGTTATTTTTAGGAAACCAATGACTGGTTTGCTGTGATAGGCATAGTCTGCATTATGGGCTATATATTCTTTTATCAATTTGGTCTTGGGCCTATACCATATTTTATTGGAGCAGGTACAAGAAATGTTAAACTTAAGAATGAAAATAGTGGAAAAATTCAATAGATTATATGAGCTGTTAATTTTAAAAGCGCGACTAGTCCACTTCTTCTTATAGGAATTTATATAAACCAAATGATCACTTCTACGTATATTAAATTAATAAATCAGGTTCATATACTAACTTCATATTATTAATAAGCAAAAATAATGATATAATAATCAAAAGAAGATATTGGTGCCTAAATTGGTGCCTAAACTAAGAATTTATTTATTTATTAATTTCTCATTAGCTTCATTAAGTGAACTTGTTAATTTTTCAAATCAAAGACTCATACATATATTCGTATTTATCTATCGAAAACGATTTATTTAGATCCATTTATTTATAATAAGTCATAAACAGTGGCGTATCTATGTAGCTGGTATATTTGGGGGTAGCTTCAAACAAAATTTGGAAGTAGATTTAAAGTAGAAAGAAATATAATAAAAAAGATAGCAAAAAAAACTGTTATAGGAAAAGGCAATTTCTTCTTTTACATTTCCTCTTTCCAACCTCCCCCCACCTCCCCCTAACGCTCCACTCGCAATACGCCACTGGTGATGTGTGTTTGCAAACCGTAGCAAACTGTAAATTGTTTCATTACTTTAACTTATCGCCTCGCTTCAATTAAAATGAATTTAATCAACTCAGGCATGATTTAATTATGTTCTATTTGTTTTGAAGTCAACCAATTTAATTTTTACACTTTATTTTAATTATTATTGAAACATTTCACACCCATTTTAATTTAACGTTCAGCGACGAGTATTGTTTTCTATAAATGTTCTAAAATTAAAACAGTTTTGTCCGACAATTAACACGGTTTTGTCAATAAGTAAAAGTTTATATTGTAGTCGCGCCTTTTTGTATATGTTAATTACATAAAAGCCATTATATTCTTATTAATAAGAAAATAATTAAAAATACTATTGTAAATATTAATAATTTTCGACTTTATTTTACTTTAGAACTTTTTGAAGTCTCACCACGACCTGTTGCCATGTCAATGGGAAGCCTTGCCTCATGGTCATGTAATTTTATTGTAGGCATGACCTTTCCTAGTCTACAGAATGCTTGGGGCGCATTCGTCTTTATACCGTTTTCGGTAACTTGTGCTTTACTGTTTTTGCTAACAAAATTCTATTTGCCCGAAACGCGTGGTCGTGATCCATCCGAAGTGGCGCCACTTGTATCGAAAGGACTCCGTTCCAAAATCAAATAAATAAACAAAAAAAAAAACAACGATTTAAAATGTTGCGCTAAATCGATTTTTATACAATAATAAGTTTTGATACTGCTTGTAAAATTAAGAGAATAGTACACAAATATTGTAAATATCCAATTTATTAATGCCAAGATTATATACTTTTTAAATCTATTAATTAAAAATGCCAATTTGTTTCTCTAACGATTTTATAGTAAAATCTTCTTTTAAAACACTGCAAGGGATAAAATGTTTTTATACTAAAATCTTCTCCACTTTGGTAAATATGTTAGAATTATAATACGAGTACTAATCATGATAATCATTATAATTGTTTTTGTTTGTTTTCAAATTTAGCCAATTTTTAAAAATAAATGTTGTTAACCTTATGACAATCAACGATTAGATTATATTTATATTAGTTTAAATATTTTTTAATAAAATTGTTATATTGTTAAAATCCTTTCTTTATATAATTAATAGTTATTAGGGAGAATGTTTTTGCGTTGGTAACCATCGATAGGAAAATCCTTTATGACTGAGAGTAATCGTGAGTTTATTGAACAGAACATAACAGAAATGCGTTTCATAACATTTCCTATCGATTCCTATATAAAAAAAAATGTTGGGCAAAAATCCCTCTTTGGGGGTCCCCCACCCACAGCCCACCACGTCTAAAATCCGTTTCACTTTTAAAATAAAAGTCTTTGAATAACTGTTATTGAAAGACTTTTCTTTTTAAAAGTAAAAGTTAACAGTTAACTTTTACTTTAAAAATAAAAGTTAACAGTTAAGTTTTACTTTTAAAAATAAATTTAAAAGTTGCCTTTTATTTGAAAAAAATTTTGAATTAAAGTTATAGGGTCCATACACGGTCCATCTGACTCACGAGTAACCCTGCGTTTACACATGCCAGTTGCAAGTTGCAAGTTGAGAATACGTATTGTCTTCGAAATTGTATACATGTTTCGAAAATGAGCAGCAACTTGCAAGCGAGTTTACACGGGCAAGTGCAAGTTTATTTCAAAAAGGGCTACGAGCACGAAGATTCTAGCGGAAGTTTGCGTTTTATATGAGCTGAAAAAATGACATAATGAAAATAAAATTAAAAGAAATAGGAAAATGTGGCTAAAACCACTCCGAATTAAAAGATCGACCTACGATATAGAGGCACATCTGCTGAAAGATTTATTGTGGGAGGACGATGGTAATGATTTTCGAAATTTATGCTGGGAAACAATTACAAAGATTGGAAAGTGACGGTGGTAGAACATATTATCTCCTCTATTTATTATCTTTAGCAAGTAATACTTTAAAAAATTAAAATTTTAAAATAATTCCTATTTCTGGGTTTTCTTATGTTATATTATATAACCTCATTCAAATGCACGCAGCGTCCCTTAGTGGTAAGATTTGAAAACTGAAAATGATTTATATCCTGGCCAATACATAAAAACTAAAATATAATAAATTTCAAAAATTCGCTTTAAACAAATTTTCAATAAAACAAACATACTTTATTTATTATAAATATAGAATAATTTAGTTTTATCCCACAGATTTGTCGTTAAAAAGAAATATTTTTAATTTTATAAAAATTTTTCTATTTCCAAAGTAATATTTTAAAGTTATACAACTTTAGCTTGTAACAAACATATTTCGCACTCTGGTAATATATAAAACAATATAACGTCCTTTTTAAGAAAATCTTAACAATTATGATTTCTAAAATAAATGCAAAAATCCATGCAACATTGTAGCATTTATCAAAAGACAAAAACAAAATGTACACAACTGTCATTTAATTGCAGCTATTGTCAAAAATTTACTGGCAAGCAAATTTCGTTGCCAGTAGCCTTGCAAGTTCGAAAGCTGTGAGTGTGTTAGTAAAAAAGTTTGACTGTGTTCCGTTTTTCGAACTGCTACTTGCACGTGTAAACGCTGGGTAAGTTTAGATAAATTATATGGTATTCACACGGACCGAATTTTCTATTGAAAAGTCGACTTTTCAAAATTTCCCCTCAATTTCAGACGACAAAATTTTAATCAAAAGTATGAGCAAAAGCGAATTTTCAAAATAATTTTTCATACACACACATAAAAACAACATAAAAATTAAAACAAAATAAAAATACTGCCTTCTGATTGGTTCTCTTAGATTGAAATGTAATAGAATTCAGGGGAAATCAGCTTTCGTTTCGTTGAAAAAACGCCGAAAATATCAAATGAGTTTAATATTTTTCTGTAACTCACCAGTCAAGCTGTCAGTTGGTGTGCAGCTGAATGTAAAATTCTTTCATATTTCAGCTAAAAACATGTACGCGGAAAAAAACAATATTCAAGAAAAACAATTTTTGCTGGAATATATAGAAGTTTATCGCTCCTTAACTTCTTTGTGAGACGTTTTCTAATTTTTTTTCTTTTAATTTCCTTCGCCTTGCCCAAAATAAAGGTGATTTGCAATCAGAACGTCAACACGTACACAATTAACTCACGAGTCAGACGCACCGTGTGTGGAGCCTATTACTTTCAGGCTCTGGGGTAAAAATGTTAAAAAATAATAAAAATCACTTTCCGCTGATAAACAGCAGAAAGTGATTGTCGATCCTGAACGCAGCCAATGTGCATTTTTGGAATTTTAAGTAAAAAAATATATTTTTAATACAATGGAAAAGAAAAGGTTTGTGGATGCATCATTTGTTTTTAATTTTTCTCATTCTTTTGCAGATTTGCATATTAAACTTGTTTCATTTCTTGTATTATAGTTTGAAAAATACAACGAGTGATCAGTTCGCTATCCTACTAGAGGAGATGAGGCGATGTCCCGAAATGGCTAAAAGCGCTCCAACTTTTGGTTGTAACAAGAATCAGTGGAATGAAGAATGGGAGGAAATCGGAGTGAAGTTAAATTGCCACGGGCCTCCCATTAGAAGTACATTAGAATGGGAACGGGTGAGAAAACTTTATTGGAAGTTTTATTTATTGTTCACACTTTATTATAATTACAGGTGTGGGTGGACCTTAAAGCCCGCACAAATAGGAAACTGAAAGGTAACGAGGATGAAGTGCAGAAAATGGGGATAGAGCCTTTTTGTAAAACCTTCCTGACCGCTGCAGAACAGGATGTTGTGAAAATACTTAGTCTGCCAAAAGAAGGGGAGAGGAAGCGAACCCATGAAAATCTAAAGAATGAAGGAGGCATATATTCTCCAATATACCCAAAATAATGTTTATTTTTTACAAAGAAGTTTATTTCAGCATTGACGGAAACTCAATTTGAGGACCCTCTAGAGTTGTCTGAAATTGCAGAGATTTCCGCTTCACTAGATCGTTATGTGGATTCCCTCTTTGCGCTCCCTCCCTCCCCCGGCGGATGCCCTTCTGACCAGACTTCTGTTTCCTCTTCACCTTCCACGGCTGCTGATTCTCCAACGCTACGTGCCCCAATGCTAAAACGCTGCAAAGGAGGCCTTAAGTCGATTCCACGGAAAGTCAGTATCAAAAAAAAATTACATAAAACAATGGATCGCATTGTGAACAGTCAACAAAATATTTGCAATACGTTAGATCGCATTGCGAACAGTCAACAAAATGTTTGCAATACGCTAGATCGCATTGCGAACAATCAAAAAAATATTGGGAATACTCTGGATCGTCTTGCAAATATACTAGAAATGTTTCTTACTGACCCGAGGCGCATCTGAGCAGCACCCGAGGCGGAAATAAACTTACGGTAAAATTATTATAAGTATACATATCTGTTTAATTTATGTATAGAACTACAAGTTTGTTTACAATATTCGATATAGTTATATATTGAATGTTTGACTTTTACTTTTCTGTTCTAAAATAAAAATTAGTCGTAAGTTTTACAAATTACATATTCCTTTTATAAGTTATTACTTTTTTTAAAGCTTTTTCTATTACTGCACATTATACACAAGTCATCCTTTACCAAACGCAGCAAAAACAAATTCATACAAAACACACAGAAAAACTCTCCTTTCCAGCTATTCAATGGCACCAGCAACGAAGCAAACGAACAGAAACCGGCGGCCTACGATATTTGCGCTCCTTTTTTTCATCTCTTGTCTTTTTTAAAAATATTTTTTTCGAAATCTTTTTTCATCTCTTGTGATCGCTATTCGCCAAAACCCGAAGTTTTTTCATCCCCCGCGTTCGTTATTTGCCCAAAACAAAGTTTTTTCATCTTCTCCGATCGAAACGTTGCGAAGATGAGAATTTTTTTCATCCCGAGCGATATTTTTGGGGTAGTTTTTTTGAGAGGGATATAAATAGTTCTCTTCCCTTGAGCGATATATTCCGAACACTGGTTAAAAGTTTAAAGGAAAAATTGGCCCCACAGCGCGTTCTGTCTGAATGCAGGTTTAGAGCAAAACAATAATAAAGCTAGTCGTTCACCATTAATGTTGGTGCTTTTTTCAGGCATTCTGTGTCAACAATACTTCACAATATTCTATTGATATACATACAATTGTGTCATATAACACCCTTATTCCAAGAGACGATATCGTTCTAAAAATCGTCTTTTTATATGCCCAGCAACAACAAAAAGACGATTTTTGTTTTTGTTTTGCGTATAAAAAGACGATTTTCGGAACGATATCGTCTCTTGGAATAAGGGAATAAACAGCTAAAAATCATTCGTTTGCCTGCAACTAGAAGGTACGTAAGTTTACAGCTGGTGTTAGTTTTTAGAAACATAAGTAAAAACATATTTTTGGTACAATGGAAAGGAAAAGGTTGGTGGATGCATAATTTGTTTTGATTTAATTTTTTTGCAAATTTGCGTATTAAACTTGTTTAATTTCTTGTATTATAGTTTAAAAAATACAACGAGTGACCAGTTCGCTATCCTACTAGAGGAGATGAAGCGATGTCCCGAACTGGCCAAAGGCGCTCCAGCTTTTGGTTGTAACAAGCAGCAGTGGAAGGATAAATGGGATAAAATCCGAGAGAGGTTAAATTCTCACGGCCCTCCCATTAGAAATACTTTAGATTGGAAAAGGGTAAGAAAGAAGAGGGTATTGTAAGTTTAGTTTATTGTTAACAATTATAATTAAAGGTGTGGTCGGACCTTAAAGTCCGCACAAACAGGAAATTGAAAGAAAACGACGAAGTGCAGAAATCAGAGATAGAGCCTTTTTGTAAAACCTTCCTGACCGCCGCAGAACAGGATGTTGTGGAAATACTTAGTCTGGCAAAAGAAATGGAGCGAAAACGAACCCATGAAAATCTAAAGAATGAAGGAGGTATATATTCTCCAATATACCCAAAATAATGTTTATTTTTTACAAAGAAGTTTATTTCAGCATTGACGGAAACTCAATTTGAGGACCCTCTAGAGTTGTCTGAAATTGCAGAGATTTCCGCTTCACTAGATCGTTATGTGGATTCCCTCTTTGCGCGCCCTCCCTCCCCCGGCGGATGCCCTTCTGACCAGACTTCTGTTTCCTCTTCAGCTTCCACAGCTGCTGATTCTGCAACGCCACGGTCCCCAAGGCTCAAACGCCGTAAAGAAGGCGATGATTGCTTGAAGTTGTTCTCACGGAAAGGGGGTTCCCACGGTAAAAAAATACATAGCACAATGGATCGCATTGCGAACAGTCAACAAAATATTTGCAATACGCTAGATCGCATTGCGAACAGTCAACAAAATATTGGCAATACTCTGGATCGTATTGCAAATACATTAGAAATGTTTCTTACTGACTCGAGACGCGGAGAAGCATCTGAGGCGAAAATAGACTTACGATAAAATTATAAATACATATCTATTTATATCATGTATAGAACTACATACATATGTACTTGTTTACAATATAAAATATAGTTTAATAATGAATTTTTTTACCTGAACTTGTATGTTCCAAAATGAACATTATTGATAAGTTTCACAATTAAACCTTTGACCTCACCTGTTTCAACACATCCGCTAATCACAATTACTTTTTTGTGATATAAAACACGCTATTAGCTATGCATTAGCATCTGCTTAATTTTTAGATTATTATGTGGGTTAATTACAAATTTGTTCTTGGAAAAAATTTTTTTGTGGGGAAAAAAATACTAAAAACAGTAAATTGCGTTTATTTGAAAAACTAAAAGTATTTCGATAAAATGTTATTTGACATGAATTAACAGTTTTTTAAAAGCTTTTTAACGGTACCAATATTGTTAGCATATCTCTTGTAGTTTCGGTGATATCGGTGTTTAAATTTCAAACTTCAAAGGGCTCCAGCCCCGCCCCCAGGAGGGATCGAGAAAAAATTTGGTTTTTGTTGGGGTCTGGACCGAAAACGACAACAAAAAAATAACAACAAAATTAGAGCTGTGTCAAAACGGTAAATTTAGGCCCTAAAAAGAACTGATTGGTTTATTTACTTATACTTTGCGCCATTTCATCTCGCATACATCGCCATTCATCTCGGTAATGTTGAATAATTACCGATAAAATAGACATATACTACTGGCATACTAACTGGCCTCATCATATTATATCAAATATTTGGAAAATTTCTGATTCTCCATTTGATATCGAATGTAAATATTAAATTGAACTCAAATCAATTCGATATTGAAAAGAGAACATTTGAGAGTTCAAAGTTCAAAGTAATTTTTATTGAGCCTTATTCACAACCTAATAATGTTTTAATTTTAACAATTCAATGAAATTTTAAGACTATAATGTATTATCCTAAAAACTTAAAAACTAAACAGTGTCTTACTTTACAAGAAGAAAAGGAATTAATTTAAAGAAAATACATAACGAGGTGGAAGAATGCTCTTGCTCCCGGAGCTAACATAACTTGAGAGTATATCTCCTAAACTATAATTATACTTAAAACTAACTTATAACTAAATTAAAACTAAAAAAAACAAAAACACATATTAAAGCAAACATTCATAACAAGATGCTAACCTCTATGAGTAGTTGGTACAGATTTCGCATAGAAACTATAACATAAATTAGCATTTAGATCAAAATTTGGAGGCTCCTCATTATGGAAACCAATAGGTGATAAGTAGACTGTGTTTGTCCAACTAAAATGCGTTTGATGGCCAAAAATGTTGACAATGCTGTCATTGCTGTGATTAGCTACTCTGTTGATAAAATTTTTTAAAATGTCGCACACATAAATTCCGACAGGAGTTTACCTTGGCTTCAAACATTTGAGAGAAATTATTTAAAAATGATATGAGGTTTGAAAAAATTACACACATGCATACATAATAAAAATGTTTGTTGGGGTAGAACTGTACTC
Source organism: Conops quadrifasciatus (assembly GCA_949752815.1). NCBI lineage: Eukaryota > Metazoa > Arthropoda > Insecta > Diptera > Conopidae > Conops > Conops quadrifasciatus. The sequence continues at coordinate 5,631,997 of OX457077.1, forward strand.
ACACACTCGCAAAACACTAACCGCAGCAGAACTGTTTGTACGTTTTCAAAACGCATTGCGATGCGAAAAACTAGTCGCCACGAAAGTAAAGAACTTTTTTCTCTGTCTGGCGTGCTTTTGGGATTTCTGTGTTATACAACCGGGCGAAATTTCATCAATACCGCAGCGCGAAGCGAAAATGGCGTTTTGTTTCATAATATCAAACTAATGCTTTAACACATAGAAATTTCTGGGCGAAATTTCGGCCGAATTGTCAAAATAACACAGGCTCTTATGGGAAACGAGAAAAGAACGAGAAAAGTTTTGGTGCTTTCGACGTCGACATATGAGACAAAACTGCAAAATTTTATATTTTCATGTGCGTGTCGTTGCTCTTGTTATTATTTTCGTCATTTGTTTACATTCGGATACACACATTTCGGTATACACAAAATAGCACACTCTTTACAACCCTTTGTTATTTTCAGTAAAAAACAACAAATTTGAGAAACAACTTCAAAATTGTGTGAAATTATCTGGCGTGAGTATTTTATAATATTTTTAAGTCTATATAATTCATATGTTAATTTATTAATAAACCATTAGAAGGGATTTCGAAAAGCAAAATTTATAAACAAACGCTTTGCCGATGTTTCAACGACAGCAGATTTTTGACAATTCGGCCGAATTTTTGCACCGAAATTTCGCACCGGAATTCTATGTGTTTACAGCATCAGCCCGAATAAACTCGTTCGATGGTTGAAAAACTGGCATCAAGTATCGCAAGTCAGGCTACGTGTGGTCAGAGTAATGTCAGTCTTTTGCCTTTCTTGTGTGTGAATCAAGCATCCGGACCTTAAAGTATCGCTAGTTATCTGAATTTTGAATACAAAAAAATACTAAATTTTTTGATACCATGCTAAAGAAACGGTTTGTGGATGCATCATCGGTTCTTAAATTTTCTAATTCTTGTGCAAATTTGTGTATTGAGCTTGTTCAATTTTTTTGTTTTATAGTAACAAACATACAACGAGTGAGCAATTTGCACTACTACTACAGGAGCTGAGGCGATGTCCCGAAATGGCCAAAAGTTCCAACAGGAATCAGTGGGATCAAGAATGGGAGAAAATCCGAGTGAAGTTAAATTCACGCGGCCCTCCCATTAGGAGTACTACAGACTGGAAAAGGGTAAGAAAACTTTTTTGGAAGGTTTATTTATTGCAAGATAATGTAAAAACGAAACGCAAACGAAATTGCGTTTCTCTTTTGTGGATTTGGATTTCTCTATGTGCTTTTCGTAACTTATCGTGGATTTGACAGTAAATCAATCCATTGTGAATACCAACGGCTGCGTTCAGAACAGTCAAGCCATGTTGCCTTTTTGCTGAATTTTTGTTTGAGGGGGTAGAAAGGTCAGAATGGTTGACAAAGCATTCGCCATTTTTCCTAGCCAAAAGTTTGTATGCTGGATCTGCTCAGAACTTTCTTCTCTGTCACTCATTTTCGGTGTTTTGTTTACTTCTCGTGCGGCGGCAACGTGGAATTTGACAATGAAGTGTTGTTGTTTAAATGTTGTTGTTTATCAGCAACGACTCAGCAACGCGTTCAGAGAACATGATTTATTCTGACAAGAAAAAGCCAACACAGCTTGTTGTCCTGAACGCAGCCAACAAAACTACGAAAAGCACCAAAGAAAACGCGTTTTCGTTTCGTTTTTACATTATCTTGCAATTATAGTTTACACTTTATGTATTATAATTACAGGTATGGCTTGACCTTAAAGGCCGCACAAACAGGAAACTGAAAGATAACGTGGAAGTAGTGCAGAAAACGGGGATAGGCCCTTTTTGTAAAGCATTTCTGACCTCTGCAGAACAGGATGTTGTGGAAATAATTAACATGGCAAAAAATAGTTCTCCAAATATACAAGGAAGAGTACACGGAGTAGTTGATAAGGAAGATATAAGGGATGAAGGCGGTAAATATTCACTTATACAAATATAAATTTTTTACAAATATATTTATTTTAGACATGACGGAACCTCACTTTGAGGACCCTCTGCACCTGCCTCAAATAGCAAGCACATCCGTATCACCAGATCACAATGAGCCTTCCCTCTTTGCGTTTCCTCCTCCCACCAGCGTGTGTACTGCGGTTCCTACTTTCACTGCCACTGTTTCCACTTCTACTTCCTCTTCAGCTTCCACTTTCTCTTCAGATTCTACGGCTGCTGATTCTGCAACGCTACGTGCCCCAAAGCCGAAACGCCGTAAAGGAGACGACGAGTGCGTGAAACTGTTCCCACGGAAAGCAATGGATCGCTTTGCGAACAGTCAACAAAATATTTGCAATACGCTAGATCGCATTGCGAACAATCAACAAAATATTTGCAATACGCTAGATCGCATTGCAAACAATCAACAAAATATTTGCAATACGCTAGATCGCATTGCGAACAATCAACAAAATATTGTCAATACTCTGGATCGTATGGCAAATACACTAGAAATGTTTTTTACTGACCCGAGACGCAGAGAAGCATCTGAGGCGAAAATAAACTTACGATAAAATTAATATAAGTACATATCTGTTTAATTTATGGTTCTATACATACTTCCTTACAATATTAAATATAGTTTTATAATGAATTTTTGACCTGAACTTTTCTGTTTCAAAATAAACATTATTTATTAGTTTCGAAATTAAACTTTGACCTCACCAAAACCAATCCGCGTGTTCCAACACATCCGCTAAGCACAATTACTTTTTTGTGATATAAAACTCTATTAGTCTTAAGTTATGAATTTATTTTGTTTATTATACAGAACAAAAATTTTTTCTAAATAAAGACTTGAAATTGTCAGGCAATTGAAGTCCCAAGTATTTCAGAAAAAATTTCCAGATTTGTCTCAAAATTGTCTGGATTGTCCTGAATACGTTAAAAAACGTCGTGTACTGCTGACTAGAGATACCATCTTTAAGTATTTAACGTCTGCTTTTAAGAAATTTTAAAAAATGTGAAAATTCTATTTGAAATTTCGAAGTTTTGCGATAATGGCAACCATGATTTTTTGATCTTTTTTGCAATGATAGAATGATTATTTATTAGATTTTTTAGAAATTTGAAGTTTACAGAAGAAAAAGAGCCCAATACTGAAGTCAATTGTATGAAAACAACTGGTTTTTAGCAATTGTATATTTTCAGCTTATGAAATATGTACCTTGTTAGACACGCAATATACAAAAAGCATTTAAAAAACCAACAACAAACGTAGTTATTGCCTGAAATTGTATTTGTGATTTCTTGAAATTGAATTGCCTTGAAATTGTATTTTTGAAATGCCTAAACTTAAAATTTAAGAAAAAAACAAAGCAGATTGAGTGAGAATTGTGTTGTGTAGGATTCTAAAATGACTACATTATGCTGACAAGAACCAGCCAACACAGCTTGACTGTTCTGAAAGCAGCCCATGTCATTAAAATGGGCTGCTAAATAAATATCTGAAACGAAACGAAATAGTTCTGTATAAAATCATTTGTGACACATTCCCAATGGTTTTTGTACGTTACTTGTACTTCTTTCTATTGTAACTGCGTGCCATAAATAATCGTAATCAGTATTTTCCGACTACCAAACCGTCGATAACGTAAGCGATAACTTTTCGAAACGATATGAAACAAAAAAAATTAGATCAAATCAAGGGAATGTAAAAAATTGAAAAAACAACAACACCCAGTGGAGAGGAGCTAAAATCAATTGCTGATTTTCAACTTTTGTAGACAGCCGCTCTCTGAATTTTCCACCATTGATAGATTCGTTCTTTCATTTCGCAATGGTTTGGTCGTGCGTTGTGGCAGTGACAAAAATTTAAAAGAAAAAAATAGAGCATTAATTAAAATCATTTTTAAATATGCATATATGTACTCTATGAGCACATCCTAATTAAGTGGACCACCACTGGTGCCTCCACGTCCAGTTTTTGATTACGCTGTTTCTATTTGTCGAAAGTCTAGTTTTTGTTGCAACATCGTATCGTTCAGTGGGCGCAGAAAGCTAAACGAAGTGTCGCATGAATGTGTTTCGCCAGCAGTATCGTAGAGGCTCATAAAAAGTTATTTATAGCCCCTACTCCGGGCACTGCTCCTGTTCCAGATTGCGTTGGTAGAGGCAGTCGCACAGTTCCAACAACGGAGAAGCCAACAACAAAAGTGAAAGCTGCGAAAATGTCACGCAGCAAATCGCGGCTACAGACAGAAATTTGCGGAGACTGTGGAGCTGCGGGTGAGTGATCCGAGCAATATTTTTACAAGAGATAAAGTTTCGTTATGCAATTTTTTTTTTTCGCTCTCGGATACAGATCCCTCATGGGTCTCCATAAATCGGGGTATATTACTCTGCGCCGACTGCTGTTCCGTGCATCGCAGTCTTGGTCGACACATTTCAATGGTGAAGTCATTACGGCAGGGCAGCTGGGAACCGTCGGTTTTGAATTTTGTCAATTCAATTAATGCGCACGGTGCCAATAGCGTCTGGGAACATCATCTACTTGACGGCTCTACTTCGGGTGGCGGTAGTGGCAGTTCGAAGAATAGCATTCGCCATCGCAAACCCTCTCCAAAGGACCCATTGCATCCAACGAAATCTGATTTCATTAAAGCAAAGCATGTAAATCTGGCATTTGTGCTGAAACCGAATTTACAGGACGACGACATTGCCAGCTGTGGTGGCAGTCTCGAACATGAGTTAAGCAAGCAGCTGCATGCCAGTGTGCGCACCAGCAATCTCGAAACATCTCTGCGCTTATTGGTGCAGGGAGCCGATCCGAATTTCTTCCATGAAGAGAAACGCTCAACACCGCTGCATGTGGCGGCCAAGTTTGGTCAATCATCACAGATCGAGCTGTTGATAGTTTATGGTAGTGATGTTAATGCTATCGACGGCAACGGTTTAACGCCGCTCGAAGTGGCCAAAGCTAACAATCACAATACGATTGCTGAGCGTCTCTTGGATGCACTGTATGATGTTACCGATCGCATCATTTTGTTTTTGGGTGGGAAAAAGCCTGATCATGCGGTGAGTGGGAGAACATTTTGGTATTTAGAGGGTGGCAAATGTGTCCATGTTAAAATGTATGAAATAATAAAATAAGAAGTCGAGAGTGAAATTTTGTGCAACGGTTTTAAACTCTACAGGCAGGTCGTCACTTGGTAATACCGGAGTCTAATATTGGTGAAATAAGTGAGCAGTTAAAAATTGCACGTGGTCGTCTGCAGCTCGTGCCCAATAAAATGTTTGAGGAACTGGTGATGGATTTGTATGATGAAGTAGATCGACGAGAGAATGAAGCAAGTGAGTGTGAAGCCGGATGATTTTATGATTTTAATGATTTCAGGAAAATTCCACATTAAAAGCAAATAATTAATTAATGTTACAGTTTGGGCAACCTCGACCTTAAATGCTGAAAATGTAGCTGTACCATTTTTACCGGCTAATCCTTTTCTAAGTGCTACAAGAAATCAGGTATATCCGTTTTACAAAAGTCCAAATCGACGATAATAATAAGATTGAATAATAAAAAAAAATTTTTAATACATAGGGTCGTCAAAAATTGGCACGTTTTAGTCGTACCGAGTTTGCTGGCCTTTTAACGGATGTTTTAATTGATGCTCGTCGTCGACAAAATATGGCCAATTTACGTCCCATGGAAAATAACACTTCATCAGCATTTTATAATCAACAGCAAACAGCAGCAACAACAATGACATCATACAATAACGACCATGATCCGTATCTATCAGATGATGAACCTATATACGATCCGGTGGCAAGTGATGACGATTATGCACCAGTTGTTCCGATTGCTCAGCAGGTAAACTATATGAGACAAAAGATCTTAAAATTAAATAATAGCTTCGGATAGATGTGAATTTTTTAAACTAGATAATTAACCATATTTAATAACACAAATCAAGTGGTTTTTGTTAAGTGCAAAAAATCCTGTAGATTATGAATTATTCAAAAAATAAAATTGAATGGATAGATTTCTTGCTATCACTCATTATTCCAGATTTAATAAAAAAAATTTGTAACTTATTAGAATATCACAAAGTATATAAATACTCACTTCATTATTCATTCATTGCTAATTCGTCTCAAGTGCTTAGATTTTGAAATTATGTAGAACACAATAGACGATAATTAATACTAGACCTACATAAAAATAGTTAGAAGAGAAATGACAGTTATAATTTTATAGCATACTGCAAAAGAAGTCATCTAGAACTTATTTATTATCATAACATAAAACAAACTACCCAGCAAAATTATAAATTATAAAATGACCTGAATTCCAGAAGCTTAAAAAATCATCTACTTTAGTACTCTTTTCGTACATCGATTACATAAATTATTCTTGTATACTTCTATATGACTTTATATGTATTTCTCAACACACAAGACATTTTACTGGTGTACAATGAATGACTATATGTAGTAAAGTATATACATATAATTATATTAATTAGAATTTTAGCAGAATAATGTATCGTTGATAACATGAAATTATTTTCAGACATTAATAAGTAATAATAAAATGCATACTTAGTAATTTTATAGTAACTTCCGCACAAATGCACCTATAAGTGCATATATGTATGTACGATATATGTATGTATGTATAATTAATAAACTTTTCTTTATAATTAAAACTAAACTTTAGAAGATAGTGTCGTCTTTTTTATAAATATGTACAAATATTTTTCAACATTTTTAGAAATATTCATTCATTTCCCTTTTTCATTTATGTATATTATATTTAATTTATTTTTGTTATATTATTTTCATTTCATTGTTTTGGATTCGTTTAGAAATCTCATGACGAAATGGAAACATTACGCAAGCAATTAAACGAATATCAATTCGAAATAAATCAATTGAAGACGGTCGTACAGAAGCTCTCCTTCGAGAATTCTGAATTAAAGTCGAAATTTTCGAATGTTTCGCAAACAGCATTGAATGCCAGCGTTTATGATGAACCATTGTGAGCTTGAAATTTGTTTATAATTACTCTTACTGTATTTGATGCTGTATTTGATACATATATGATTTCGAGTTCTTTTTTCCATTTATTGATAATTTTCTTTATTTTTATTTTGTTCCTTATCTTTATATTTTTGTTTCATTTTGATTTTTCTCGATTGGCTCCTTGCGCTGCTTCTTTCTTTTATAACACTTTCCATTCGATAATATACAACGACATGAAGGCGCATTGATTTAAATGGAAGTGATTTAAACGATAATGAACCGTTATCATTGCCAGAAGGTTGTGTTGGCGGTGGTGGTGGGGCTGGTGGTAATGGTGGTTGTGATTCAAACCCTTCATCAGCTTCCTCTTCAGCCACGAATTCCAACCAATCTACCATTAAACGACCAGCCAGTATGTATGAACGTCGTCTTGGCCCTGGCGGTAAGACGAGTGATGTGTGCCGCACCACCACCAGTATGTATCAAATGGCAGCCGATCGTCCCTTTGGCGAAGAGGTTAAATATCGCACCGATCTCGTGACGCGACGTTTGAAAGAATTAATTCTGACCATGCAGCTCGAGACGCCGAATAGGGAGGCATTGGTACCGTGTGCGGAACGCATACGTGTTGCGGTCACGGAATTAATTGCTACTTTTGCAACAGCAGTAACTATTTTGATATAGTATATGTATATAGAAATTAGATATTTTCTCTGGCATTGATTGGTTTTTCTCTCTGTTTACAGAGTAACTGCAACGAAGTCATAAAGGATACCTTAAAGCAATTGACCCGTTACAACATGCACGTACAACGCGAATGCGAGTATTTACAGAACGCTTACAACACCGAAAGCGAAGTGAATATAGAAAAATTTATTAAGGAAATGCGTGATTGCGCCTATTATATTGCTAGTGCCACTAAAACGTTGGTCATGCAGTTCGATTAATGGAAAGCCACAAAGCAAAGCGGTTCGTTCTTTTCTTTTACTTTCCTTTTATTAAGTTTTACAAACACAACTTATATTTTAAAAATTTTTGATACATTTTTTAAATTTTATAAATTTTTATGGAACTTAATTAAGTATTTGTTGATATTCGTATGTTGGTTTACGAAAATATTTTCGCATTTAAATATCTTTTCGCCCGTGCGTTTAATCATTGATATTAAACATATTTAATATTAATTAATACGTGCGTTTTTCATTATACATATATTAACAAACTCCAAACAATGTTTGCAATATTTTTATCTCATCTTAATATTATTGAGAAAAATGAGTAGATTATAAGTTTTAAATTTGTATTAGTAAAAAACAATTAGTAAAAAGTTAAAGTAAAAAAATGAATAAATTAACACTAAAAAATTTTAGAACAAAGTCGAATTTATTTATGGCTTTTCACAAATTTCTTTAGATAATATATTTCCCACTGAAATATTCAATTGTTTCAAATTAGGCCGTGACTTTTGGAAGCGCTGCTGAAAACATCACCACATATGCTTCCGATAGTTACGGCTTGATTCGAAATCAAATGGAAGTATTGCATCAACGCAAAAATGTTGCTATGTCAGTTTTGAATATTTCGAGACGTCTTATGCAGACCTATAGTACATACATAGATCTGCGAAAGCTGAAATGAAGAAAGGTATAACGTCTCCATGTTATAACTTTCCTCATCAAGGTATAGCTTTCCTCATCGTAAGTTAAGTTGAATATTTCTTAATAAATATGCATTTTTGAATTGTCATTGCCAACATTTAAATGTCATTGTGATGTCATATGACTAGTCAAAGCCAGGCGGTTTTCGACACACACTCGCTTAACGAATTGAAATAGTTAAAATTCACAAAAACTGTGAATATACCGCAGACACAGTCGACGTAAGTTTCATAGCACAGGTCAGGACTCGTCAGAAGGTAATCCTTGAGATGAATGGAAAAACGTTTTTTTTAAAGCCAAACTTAGCGGCGCCCAAGCAAAATTTTGAAGACAGAAGAGCATTGCAGCTTTCAGCTTTTGTATCGTTTCGACAGAATAGAATTGTTTCGAATAGAAATCTGAAAAAAAAACAACATTACCTTCTTTATTGAATCGATTAAAACACAAATGAAATAAAATAGTTCTCCATAAATTTTATATCTAGTATATTTATTATATCATGCTTCAATAGTATGTATGTAATAATATTTGTCTTAGTTATACAAATACGATTTTTTAAAATAATCTTTGAAGCAGATTCTTAAAAGTTTTCTCTACTTCTCTTTGTTAAATTATCTATTTTTAAATTTTTATCAAGCTTAACATTCAACTAAAATATTCTGAATTAGTTAATGCTTTTTGAAATAAATTAAAATCTAGTATTTTTCTAATTAAAATCTAGTAACTGTTTGTAAATTTAAAAGACATGGCGTATAAAATCGAATGGCTTATATACAAAGATTTAAACATATACGGAAGTAATTTCCAAAAAAGCCACTTTTACATAAATCAATAAATTTTTACCGTTCATTTAAATGATCATTATTTCTTTAACGATCAAATGTTTCACGCAAATTCACAATAAATTTTATAAAAAGAAAAGTACTTATGGATAACATTTTCAATCCTCTTCTTCGTTTTTTTTTACATTTCAAATATAACTTTTCAAAAATAGCTTTCAGTTAAAAACATGTTCAGATCTTTGAGAAGCAACAATAACTAAAAATAAAATTTATATTTAAAGCTTATTCAGTGCAAGTCTTTATGTTTTTTTTTTTTAAATTTGCTGTACTTAATACTTTTTCTTGTAATATATATATACATACATACAAATTGCTTTTCCATTGTGTCTTTTCTCTCAGCGAAATTCTCTGCGTAAAATTTTTTTTCTTTTTACTTTAAGTAAATGAAGAACGAAAATATTTTACTATATCATTCAATATATCCGTATTGCTCTCTATTATTTCAATTCTACTCACAATTACTAATTAATATAAATGATTATGATGATTGTGATTGTACTCACTTAGTTGCAAATTAAGTTTAAAATAAATTAATTAAAAATTACATTAACTGTTGCGTAAAACAACAATAATTGTCATTATATGACTAACAATTTAAGCCATTATTTTAGCAATTTAAATAAATTGTGCATTTAAAGCTGTGTGTTTGTATATGATGTTCTTTTAAATTTATTAGTAGTATTTAATTTAATTAATTTAATTCTAGTTTAGCTACATGTGCGCAGACTTAGAAAATGTCTCTTACATTATTATAATCATTATAACAACCAAGTGCTCATTAAAATACATAAATGAATGTCTTAACCTCGCGTTTAACCTTTCTTCGCGAAATACAATACATACAAAACAATACAATACAATATGATGGTAGTACAATATGATGTAGTAGTAGTAGTAGTAAAATATTAAATACAAATGCATTTAGTATTTAAAAATAGTTTATACATTTTAAAATCTAAAGGTTAGGTAAGAGAGTCTTATAAGACTCTGGTACTGGCATTACTGCAGTGGCTTATTTATTCATCTTCAGCTTCGGTAATGGTGGTATTTTTTATTGAGGTCTCTTTCTTAATTAGCAATTGATTGTAATGCTAAAATTTAGAGAATAAAACGAGAGCTAATGGAGGCCTGACACAGCCTTTATTATGCACATCTTTATATACCTCTTCATTTTGTATACGTATTATTCGATGCTGTATCTTTGGTGATAACTGACAACTGGCCTGTTCCAAATCGTCCAAAGAGGCTCTTCGTAGCATCTGTAGAAGTTGAAGATTTTATTATTTTTATTAAACCTCAAGTTTATCCCTTTGAAAGTATCCAAATCTACCCTGCTTACCTTCGACGAATTTGTATGTGTCAAATCAATGGATTTTGTCTGATGACCTGCGGACAGCTTTTTTATTGGTGAAGGTCCATCTAAATTTAGATTATCCAACATTTGTACCATGCTGTGACGACGCGATAACGTCACCAGTGATTGTCTATGCTTGGTGTGATGACCACCTTTCCCGCTGCGCAAATTAATGGCTTTAAAATGATTTTGCACGGTTAAACCTAATTCGGGACAGGAATCATCATCCATCTAAAAAGCGAAATAATAGGAGTAATAAACAACTCTGCGGAGGATGAAGCACGTCAGTGAGAGCAAGGATTACCGACGCGTATATTAATTGTGCTTACCAATACTTTGGCATCTTTGAACATTGTGAAGCCATCACAACCATTATAAAGGTAACTCTTAATGCAAATCTTATACTTCTGTTCCAAATTGAGATACTCATCCGCTACCTGCACCAGTTGAGGATCGATACGTTGGCCGGCCGGTTTGGAAGGATCAAATGCGAATGTTACCCCGGAAACCTGTTTTACGAAGGAGCGAAGGATTTATTAATGCGTCTGGGTCGACAATGGATCGTCATATCCGAACCTGTGGAAATCTTCCTTCAAGTTTGGGATAACAGGATACAGCGTTTTCTAAAGCTCTCCACAAACACTCGCCGCTTATCTCTAGCAACACTAAAGGATCACGCATCGGTATTATGTTGACAAGATCACGCATTGTGAACGGTCCGGGCGGATGTATTTGGTCGGAACGAAATGTGCCTGAATTAATGATGACCACATCGGCGCCTGTCGCTGCCAGCACCACATCACACACCCAATCACCCAAATTCGTCTCCTCGGTGCGTATTGCCGAGAAACGACCGTCCAACTCAACGCAGAAATTACCCAATATTTCGGTCATTTTTGACTCAATAATATCTGAAATGTCGATCGCAAAAGAATGATCTCTTAGCAGAAATTTATCCGTCTATAGTAGTGTACACGAGTGAGATTTTTAAGTTCTTGTCTCGACTAAAAGGAGCCGTCTCGTCTCGCTTTTGTAGAAAAAGACTGTCTCGCCTTTACTAGACGACTGTCGCGTCTGGATTTCTCGGCTCAACTGAAAAAGACTCTCTCGTCTCAATGTTTCGTCTTTGTTTAAAAAAGTGACGTTGTTTTGTGTGAAAAGTCAAGCTTCGTTCCCGAATTTAGTCGTGGAATTTGAGATGATATCACCACGAGAACGGCGTCAATCTTTTCGTCTCAAACGTCTTACTATCAATCTCGTCTTGATAATTACCTGAATATTGAGCTAATGTTTCCTTTAACGTTCGATCCTCTTCGTATGAGGAGGTAACATTTATCGGTTCAATCTGCACCTTAACCTTACCCTTAGCATCGCGTTCTTTGTCCAATGTTATCTTTGAGAATTGTCGAAAGTCGGTGCCCGATTTAATAATTTTAATACCATTCACTTCGCGTATCTCGTAAACATGATCATGCCCACCCAAAATGAGATCGATGCTGGCACAGTTCTCAGCCAATTTAATGTCATTCGGTGTACGCATGTGCGTCAAGGCAATGATAATCTCACAGCCCTCATTACGCAACTCATCGGCCAATTTGTTGCCTGCCTCCACGTAATCAATGAAGGTGACTTCCTTCGGATCGATAGTGGACAATGTTTCCAGCCATTCCCGCTCGACCAGACCGATCAGGCCAATTGAAGTTTGATTGTGGTAAATGAAATGGGATATCTTACCGCCGCCCAACGGACGGCCAGTCTCATTGTCGACCACATTCGACATCAGCCAAGGAAAGTTGGTTTTTTTTATTAGCTCCACCAACACATCAAGGCCATGATCTGGGGGGGAAGGGGGAAAAATGAACCGGTTATTTATCGTCTTACCAAAATCGTGAGCTTACCAAAGTCATGGTTGCCAAATACTGCACAATGTGTATCAACTGCATTGAGTACCGGCACCATCTGTTCGCCCTGGGTGAAAGTGCTCACTGTGAGTGTAAACAAGGGTTCACCAAAATCCACATTAAATCCTCATAATCTTCCAACACTCATTAATTGCGAGTACTTACGCATACTGGGCGAGAATATGTCACCACTGAATAGAACCAAGGGATCCTCGGCGGCAAATGATTTCATTGCTGTGCAAAAACGAGCCGCTCCGCCGACCGGTTCCACTTCGGAATTAGCGTCCACATTGTAGACATCGTTGTAGTGCAGTATGGTCAGCGGCTTCTGCTCATCGGACATATTCATTAGCAGCTTGGACTTTTCCAGTTGTGAGATGATGGCCGACGTGGACTTAATGCCAATGCTGAAATTATCGATGGAGGCGCGTCCTCGTGTTGAGGGACTCTGCGGCTGGCTGAAGGAAGCGCGCAAGGGACGCGGCGATTCTTGCAGCGACAGCGATCTGGTGTCGAAATTATCCGAAGTGTCCGCCACGGGCAGGAAGCCGCTCGCCGGATCGTCAGCGTCCAGGTCGTGCAAATGGAAGTTCGGATTGGAGCTCTGCAGTTGGGTGACGGCCCGCTTGCCAGCCTCGCGTACCTCGATCGAAGCCTGAGCGAACAGAGCGAAAGCAGTGCGAGAATTCAGTTAATGTGAATGGAGTAAATCGCTTTGTAATGTCGCTTGGAATTGCTTGGGGTGTTGGTATGAAGGGTTGAGAACAGCAGGAATTCTTAAAACATTCTTTTTGATTACATATTTTTGGGGAAAAAGCATTAAATATGAGCGATCGATCATTCAAAAATTTATTGAACATTGACAACTGAGGAAAATAATTAAGCAAATAGAAAACAAGGAAAAATATGGTCTGCAGCCAGGTGGATGCCCTTTAAAGAAGACAAAGACGGTGATGATGATGAGGGTGATGGTAATGGTGATGATGATGATGATGATGAGGAGAGAATGCGTATATGACGAAAGAAACAGATAGTATTCTTGCTTAAAACCATGAAACCAAAATCAGCAAAAACGCATTATAGTAATAGCAATAAAATAACAAACGAATTTATTATTGTATTTACGTTCGTACGTACATACATACATGTATTAATTATTACACACACACACACAACATCGACAACATTCTTTTTTTGAGGTTACGAATATATTGTACAATAAATTTTGAACCTGTTTCAACCATCCGACTACGTTGCGTAGACCTTTCGTAACCTCGGTGGCCTCGTTTAGCGCTGTTGAACTGTTCTCAACGAGATCGCCGAACTTCGGACGCATGCCGCCGGATTGCGAAGTTGTTGTAATGTCTGCCATGATACTATCATTTGTTACACGAAAATACATTTAAATAAATTGAAAATATTTTATAATCAGTTTTTTCCGAATTGAAAGTTATTAGTTATGTATATTTTTTGGTAATTTTTAAAAAAATAATTTAGCCTGGTAATACTTAAGCATATACATAAGCCGAATTCGATTACCACTTCATTATCTATTTCGCCAATTTTCCTACTGGGTTTGTTTGGTACATGTACATACATATGTATGCATGTGTGTATGTTATGTGTCTTCTTTTGTTGTGTGTAATAAAATAATATTTTAACTAAAATTTTTTGTGTCTTTTCTTCTATTTATATTTATGTTTGTAGTTTTACAAAATAATTATAATTAAATGAAGGCTAGTCCGAGAAGACACGCGCACATAATGCGAGTTTTTTATTAAAAATAATTAAACATCAGAAATAAAATCTATATTCTAAAAAAAAACAAAAAAATTCGCAATTTCTTCTTTTAACCCAGCCTTAAATATTTTTTCGAATTCGAAGCAAGGCCGTATTCTCGGTCTACCTATCCAAAAACGGATATGTTTTCGTATCACTTTCGAATCCGGTTTCGTTAGAAAGTCTCACTTTATTTTCGAGATAGCGAGAATATTTCGAATTTTCGAAGCGAATATATTTTTTTAGATTTTTCGGATTCGAAAGAAAGACGTCTCGACGAAACAGACAAATCGGCTTCGTTTCGAATTTGAAACGATACTGACTCCGTTTTGTGGCTTACTAAGAAGTCTCAAAAATTATTAAATAATACTAATTCGAATGAAAAAACATAACTACTACTTACAAAAAAAAAGGAATTACTTTGAAATCAATATTTGATTGAATCAAAACAAAATAGTTAATTTTTTTTCCTTTCTAGTAGTGATGAAATTAAATAAGTACAGAAGAAAACTTACAGAAATAATTTTCGCATTATCTGCTAACAATTTTCTTTCCCAATAGATTTTTTGTTTTTTTTTTACGAAAATTAAATTTTATTACACATTAAAAAAACATAAAAGACACCAGATTTGCTAAAATTTCATAAAAGAAAAAATGGTTTCACAAAAAAGACGCATACTCTCTTTCGCATAAACACTTTTGACAATGACATTAAAATGTAAAACAGAAGGAAGGTAGGAAATAAAATGAAAGCAAAAACAACAACAAACTTTAAAGTGAGGACAATTAAACAGAAGAGTACAGAAACGAAATCTCTATGGCCATTGTATACGTTATTGTTTAAAAAAACGTTCGAGTGTAACAACCGTCGCGCGCGTCTACAACAAATGCATAAAAATAAATTTATACACATTTTAAAATATATTTAATTTTTTTTGTAAACTTTCTGACATCTGTATGTATTTATAAAGAGAAGCTAACACGAGAAATAAAGTCCTTCAAAATAATCAAAGAAAAATTCACACACACGCGGTCGCTTTCGGTGAGAGAGGAAAAAGTAATATAATAATCACAATAATAACAACAACAACAGCAATAATAACAATACCAATAACACGATTTGTTACATCAAAAAAAAAAAAGCTTTCAATTAATTGAAAACACTAACGCGGAAATTGCGAGAGAAAAAAAAATTCACAAATTAAGCGAACTGTTTCCAGCTAAATTGAAATTGAAAACTTTAACAATTTAAACGGATTTCATAATTTAAATAAATTTAAGTTATATAATATATAGATTCTGATTATTTAAAAAAAATTGTTCGTGTTTTTAGCACAAGAAAAGAAAAATTTCTTTAATAATCGACCACTTCGCGCGAGATATTCTTTCGTTTTAATGCAAGTGCTTTAAAATTTTTGCTTTGGGAAATTTGTTTGTTTACTTTTAAACAAAATGCAAATCTATGGCTATGTAGATAAGAAAAATATACACGCACACACATTCATAGAAGTACATACATACGTACTAATTATTATATGGTGCATATTAGAAATATCTCTATCAAAGTTCACTTTAAAAACAATCATTCGACGAAAATTTCAACCAAAAGGAAAATCTTTTAAGAAACCAACTATATGCAAGCATAATTAAAAAATATTCATTGAAATTTATTTGAGAATCCATAAAGAGAAAATATTAAACTGGTTTTCATTTGTTTATGCATGCCATCCATATATGTATGTTACGTTTATTAGTTTTACATTTGGACAGAGGCGTGTAGAAAATAAAATTTAAGATGGAACTTCCAAAGTATTTAACCGTCAAAAAAAAAAAATAAACGAAAAAAATAGCAATATAGAAATTAAAACGAATTAAAACATTTTTCAATACGAGTATCATAAATTATTTAAAAAAATTGTAAAGTAAAAGACAAATATTTGAGGCAAATATTAAGAAGAAAGTAGTGTAAAGTAATGTAATTAAGTAAATATTAGGAAAAAATAAAAAAGTAATTAATGAATAATCCACACATAGTATATATGATTCAGTGGCAAAATTTATTACCCACACATTTTGAATTTTTAAAAAATATTGTATTAGTATCTCAGCATTGTAAAGCTTTCTAAATGTTTATATTTTAAACTAATTTTTCTCTGAGTGAGACCTTAATGAGATCGATAATTAATATACATTATTAAATCACTAAGTATTTTTTAAGTTACACATAGTGTATTATTTTTGTACTTTTCTTCATGTTTTATTTTATAGAGTAAATTAATTTGGTAAGATAACAATGACAAATAAAATTTAGAATTTAAATAAGTGTGGTAATTTCAATAAATATGGCAATAAATGACGCAAAAGACAATAGCATAAGTCCAATTAGTAAAATGAAATAAACTTATTTGTAAAATTAACTACAAGTTGATAAACGATTTGTTAGCAAAATGCTATTAAAAATAAAGAGATATTTTCTTAATACAATCTTTTTATTTGGTCTTTAATTCTTTTATTTTATATTTTTTATAATTAAAAATATTCAATTAATATTAAAATCGCTTACGCCACTTTTTCTATTATAGGTCAATCTATTTAAAAAAATACTAATAGAAAAGTACTAAATCAAATAATTAAAATACTATTATAAAAGTTTTAAATATTTTGCTATAGTAAATAGACACTATAGGAAATTTTTATTATATTCAAATTTTATGTACAATAATACCTTTTTTAAGTTTCTAGAAAATTTGAAAAGAACCGACTGTCTTCAAAGAAGAATCCCTTTTAATTGTATAATTTCTTAGGTACGGCACTGCAATATTTGGCAAATAAACTACACCGCACACGTACATACATAGTTTGAACAGAAATTCACAGCTGATCTAAAGAGCCAAAGGAGAATGACAAAATGAGTCAGTGGGCAGATTAGATTTAATAAATATTTCATTTCTTCTTGCTTTGAAATGGAAAATGGATATTTTCGTAAAGTTTTGATAGTTTTCAAATAAATTTTTTAATCTGCTGCAATTGCTTTTCTTAATAAATTAGAAATTTTCTTATTTCAATCAGAAATTCAATAAAATGCCTAATAATAATTTAATAGAGAGATTAATTCTAGCTTATTGTAACCAATTGGATTGAGCTGAAGATTATTCGGGAAAATGTCCGAAGAACTGACTTTAAGGATTTTATAAGCTTTGCGAAGATTTGTAAATTATAAATTAAAAAAACAAATTTTCAAAGCCACAAAAATTCAATTGGTAAGAAAATTATTCAAAGGATACAAATTTTTACAGTTTACGGTTTAGCCTATTCATTAGTTAGATACAAATCTTATAAATGTCGGTGTCCAATATAATATCAGATCATCGCATTAATAACTAATAATTATATTAGTTTTTTTTTTAAATAAAGTTTTAAAATTTATTTTTGTCCCACTGTTTAGAAAGTGTACAAGTATGAGCAGATTAAATACAAATACATGCTCCTAAATATTTCTAAAGCACACTGAAAAAATCAAAAACAAATATAACGAAGCAATCATTTCAAGTTCAATCACAAATATTTAGGAAAATTAAAACAAAAGGAACAAGATTCATTGGTCAACGTTTGTTAAGAAAATAGAAAAATAAATAAACGAAGGCAATACTATTTCCCAGAAGAAAAAAAACTAAGAATCATCAAAAATTTTTACTTGTCTTGCGTTTGCATCTTTCTTTCTTTCTTTCATTTCATTGTAACAGCATTTCTCTCTTCTCTACGATTATTTCCCCAAGAAATACGAATTCTGTGTTTTTCTTTTTATAAATCGTGAAAGATTTCGCTAATTCTCTTACCTGTCTTCTTTTCTTGTTTTGTCTCTAAACAAACACCTTGACCTAGTTTGAGGTTGTTGTGACTACGTTGTTTCAATTGTTCTCAATGTATCTTGTTTTGTGTCTGATGTAAGAATTGTGAAGAAGTGAGAAAAATTCTAACGAAAAATGAGAAAAATTAAAATAAAAAAATAATTATTATTTATATTTAAGAGCGTCTTTGGAATCAATATGAAAAATTAATGCTATATTTAAAAAATAAAAAAAATTCCAATAATTTTTATACTTGAAAAGGGAAAAGTTTTTGTTTTCAATCGATGGAGCTATTTCTATTTCCAATGATATAACGAAAGTGGTGAAATTTTTTCAAAAGTTGGAACCAATGGATTTCTTTCCGCTGAACTTAAAAATCAAAGTTCATTTTTAAGGGAACGGTTTTTAAGATATTGTGATTTTTAAAATTTTTCACCTTTTTCCCCATTTTAAAAACCATATCTGGAGCTATATAGTATGTCCGATTTGGTCATTCGGGGCACCAAATGAAAGAAAATAAAATGACGAACAAATACATGTAATGATACTTTTGAATGGTTAAGCGATATCTTTTAAATTGCTTCAACAGTTTCAAAATTTTAAATTCCTTTCATAGAAAAGTCTAATTATTCCGTATCATCAAAATCTTTTTCTAGTAAAAACTTTAGCTGTGCATAAACAAGCTTTGTAAACGAAATGCCTTCATCTTTCTAAAAAATTTATGCCATTGTCAAAATAATCATTCTAACAAATTCGAGATGGTGGTCATGTTGACATAAGCACTATTGCATGACATGCACAATATTTTTGGCTTACTCCATTTTTGTTTATTTATTTTGATATAAACTTTTTTATAAACTAAACGAAATTTGGAAACTAAACGAAATCTTATGCGGAAACAAAAGCCTTCGATAGCATTTAAAGTGACTGAAACCGATCTGACATTTTAAATTACAACAAAATGGAAAGATATTTTTCAAAAAACTTTTATTACTTTTCGGGTCCTTCAATTCGCTGTAGAAAAAAGTAGTAGCCCAATACATTTTGATGTGGGCTTACATTTGAAAGCCTTTTGAGATTTACATATATTTTCGGAATATTTTCGATATCATTGGAAGATCGCTTTTCTAACTGAATCATACAATTGAAGAGTTCTCCTAATACAAGACAATTTAATTCAATATTTTCTTTCCATTCCGAAGTTCTTTCCTTAATATCATTGGCGTATGATGTGTCATTGACGTTTCGAATTCGAAACAGAACCAATTTCTCTGTTCCGTCGAGCACGTCTTTCTTTTGAATTCAAAACGGATTCGAAAAAAAAAAACAAAAAAAGGGATTATCTCGCTTTTTCGAAAATAAGGTGGGACTTTCTCACGAAACCGGATTCGAAAGTGATACGAAAACGTATCCGTTTTTGGATAGATAGACCCAGAATTCGACTTTCGACTTTGAATTCAAAAAGGATCCGTTTGGATTACTGGGAAATTACGAGTGTATAAATGTATTGGTTTCTTGAGAAATTAATAAATACAGTTTAATCTCGAAAAGATAAAAGCAAGGACTCGTATGGTTCAGTTCTGTTTATCTGTTTCGAGGAGTAAAATTTATGTTAATTAGGTTAGGAACTTAAGAATTTATTTGGTGCTCGTAAAATTTCACATAATATAGCTAAAGATTAGAAGTGTTTTGCAATAATCAATGAGAGTACATGTTGGAAAAGACTGCAATCAGAAATTCTAGAAATGGAAAAGGCGCAATTAAATGCCAATTTTTTAAACAAATAAAAACACTTTAAAACTATATCGTATTTGATTCGGACAACTCTTATCTGAGTTGTTAAGAAAAAATTCTCGGTTTATCTTTGTTTGCAGCACTGCAATGGTAAAAGCATTATCTTAATCTTTCCGACTAGTTCAGAATAGTTCGAATAGTTCAAGGTTCTGAGATTATACATTGTTATGTGTTATTATGTTATATAAGTACCTTTTAAACACAATTCAGCACAAATTTTAGTAATTTCAAAAGGAAGACACGACACGTTGGTATTAGTAGTTCCGGCAGAGTAGAGTGACCGGGTAAGGACCCGGGAATGTGGGACATTTCATACAAAATATGAAGAAGAAGGAGAAACGAAAGAAGTGAGAGGTGGGAAGGATTTTTGATTCCGAGAGAAGGTCTGTTTGTATGCATTCTTATTACTACCTTCACGCAAGTGCATAATTTGTGAATATACGATATATGTATTTGTGTATGTATCTATATGCATACGTATACCCATAATACATATCCTTGAAAATAAGGAGAGAAGGAAGACACAAATAAACAAACAAACACAGGTGAAAGGATTAAAAATAATGCAATGACTTCAATTTTGATTACTTTAGCAAGAAAGGAAGTAATAAAAACTCTCGCTCTCTCTCTCTCTTAATCTCTCTATCTCTCATCACATAAAATTTACATAAAATGAAAGCACAATTTAAGAATTCAGGATAAACTGATTTTAGTTTTTGTAAACTGTATGACGTAAATACACACACACACACACACGCACGCACAGCATACAATCCTTCATTCGTATGTAGGTGGATTTTTAAAGAAAAAACGTTTGCATAAGCTTAAAAAAATTAAGATTTTATTGAAATGTACGTAAAAAATTAAATTAAAATTTATTGTGTTAGTATTTTATTTAGAATATTCGAATTTTATTAAGTTTTATATGTTTTTGGTTTTGAATATGAACGCCACAATAATACCATTTTTCAATAACAAATTCAACAAAATATATTTTGACCAACCTTGTCCAAATTTTTTTGGTAAATCCTTGAAAAATTTATAATTATCGCTGCTGCGCCACCACAACGTTGTAGACTTTGTAGCACTTTCTGATACGACCTGTTTGATTGCAAGTAAATTTTTGCAAAATAATAAAGAAAACCAAAAACAACAACAACAATGCAAAATGTACAACGGAAAAAGAAAAACAGTTTGAAACGAAAGTTTGGTTAGAGAGCGTGGGATGGGTGTCAGGAAGAAGAAGAAGCATCAAACAAAGTTAATTATTAAATGAGACAAAAAATTATTACTAATTATAAAATTTCTTTTACTGATTTGCAAAAAAAATTCTTAAAGTTTGTTTTCAAATGTGTTTTTTTTTGTTTATTCTTCTACACTGCTATCACACGATCTCTTACAAAAATATTGATTCTCAATAAAATTTTGTGGGTTTTATTTATGTACATATTTAGCTGAGAAGTTTACATACATATATACAGACATTTGTAAGTATTTATAAGTAAATAAATGTACATATGTATTTTACATATATGTAGGTACATATGTACATACATATATGTATGCATATATCTTTCCAAAGCTATATACTCGTACATATGTATGTATTTCTTTAGTTTTAAGCCGCAGCCTCTTCAGCATTTTAGCAAAGAAAATTACATTGCGAAAAACTTATTTTTTTTTCTCTTCAACACTTTCGTTTCCATGCGTGTATTTTGTTTTTGTTTGTTGTTTTTCATGAACAATGTCACACATTCATACACTATTCACTCCGCTGTCCTTTTAAGGGATGCTCTTTATACACTATGTTTTTGTATGTACATACATATGCATATGTATATTTACAAGTTGTTTGCTTCAGTGAATTTATCCGTCACTTTATTGCTGTTTTGTTGTTCGTTGTATGCACTTTGAAGTTTAAAAAAAAATAGCCCACTGTACGTTTAACACCAACCAAACGACCAATCGACCAACCGTACCAAGTGCCGAAATCAAACTGAATAAAATTCTCCTTCATTCTACAAAAGTGAAAAAGGTAAACAATTTTTATTGTTGTTGTTGTTTTTGTTGTTGTCGCTGTTCTCATTGTCATCTTGCCTTTTAAATTTTATTCATAATTTTTGTTTGCCTTTTTGTTGCAAAAGGAGGCTGCTTCTTTAAAGTTTTGTTGAAAATTTTTATACATACGTACATACATATATTTTAACTCAAATTTTTGTAACATTTCGCTCTTTTTCTCTCTCTCTCTCTCTCTCTCTCTCTGAATCTTTCTCTTCCAAAAAACACCTAAGCCGGAGCTAGAGCTTTTAAAAATTTGAATACTTTTATCCAAGTATTCGTTGCGTTGTTGTACATATCCGCTCTCTCAAGCGGAGGCGAGAATGTAGGTTTAAATATTCACCTGCTAGTTGGAGTGTGCGCGGTGAAGGAATACCGATCGACCCACCGACCGGCAAGTAGTTAAAAGATTTAAAATATTAAAGAAAAAAAATGTTATTACAGTGGATGGTAAAGGAAGATATATGAGCAAAATTAAGCTACACTACATGTACTATACTTTCCAAATTGTAACTTGAGCATGAAAGTTTAAAATATTTTATTAGAAAAAATTTAAATTATATTTAGTAAATTAAGAACAATGAAAATTTACAATAAAAATCCGTTTCGTTAAAAACCATTGGAAAAACTTCTTTCTATTTATATTTTAACAAATTTTTACTATTAATAAAGATTAACACCAACAAATGCAAAAATTGGTGTATTAGTTTACATTATACATTATTGTCTTGTCACTATTGTCGACTTTTGTGTTTTATGTAGTTACTCGATTTAACAAATTATTCCATCCATATCAGTATGTACATATGCACATACATACATGATGTATGTATTTATGACTGTATTGCGTCTATGGCATATCATCGACAGAACCAGTTTATATTGCACTATTAGTATTATTTCTTTTGTTATTCCTCTAAACATTTCATCATAATGTTTCGCATCCGATTTAGTATTAACATATTAGATGCCTTAAGGAAGACACATTACACTTGAGAATTCAAATTTTCCTAAATAATTCCTTAGTTATTCTTTAGATTTCTGAAAACTTTTTATTTCTACCAAAAGTAACTTAATAGTAGATAATTAATTTTTGTTACTTTTCACTTCCAGTCTATTAATTTTGTGCATACATTTTCCATCTACATTTATTATTAATTTTTTCTTCAGTTTCACATTTTAGCCTCGTAGATTGCAGTAAATGAAATAACACATTAAAATTCATCAAACATACACACCTTCTTTTCCATTAACTTTACCTCTGTATAATTTAAAGTTTCATTTTTATTAGTTTGGCTTTTTCTTGATTTTGTGAATAACATAAAAATGTATACAATTTTATGACACAGAAAAATCACCAACGAAACACGTACAAACCGTTGCGCAGATCCAGTAAAACTAATATAGAAACAATTTTTGTTAATCGGTTCGGTGGGGGTTACCTAAAGATTTGATGAAACCAACAACAACAAAAGCAACACTTCATGAGTAGACGACTAATAGCCCCAGCTGTTGTCCACGGAGAAACGGAGAAAAAGAGAAACCAATGAACGGATAATACTCTTTATGAACAAGCCGAGAGGAAACTTAAGAGTATTTAAAAGAAAAGAGTGAATGTCTTTTTTCCTTTAAAAAAGTTTATTGATAACAAATTATTTCATACTCTGTTTGCTTTCTTTTCTTGTTGCATTGTATTCAAATAAACGTCCATCAAATCACGCCTTTAACAATATAATAGTTAGGCTAATACTCGGATATGGTCAGAGAAATCCTCATTAACCCTAACACTAAAGAATTCTTCAATTCAAATTGTTTGTTTATAATTTCTTGAAATACTTAAAATATTCGTCCCTCAATTCTTCGAACTTGCTTTCAATATATGTGTGTGTGTGTATTGCCCTTTCAATTGTTTTCTCTAGAAAATTATTACCCATTTATTATAATTATTGTGTCGATATAATATTTATTATATATATAATATTTATTATTGATAACAAATTATTTCATACTCTGTTTGCTTTCTTTTCTTGTTGCATTGTATTCAAATAAACGTCCATCAAATCACGCCTTAAACAATATAATAGTTAGGCTAATACTCGGATATGGTCAGAGAAATCCTCATTAACCCTAACACTAAATAATTCTTCAATTCAAATTGTTTGTTTATAATTTCTTAAAATACTTAAAATATTCGTCCCTCAATTCTTCGAACATGCTTTCAATATATGTGTGTGTGTGTATTGCCCTTTCAATTGTTTTCTCTAGAAAATAATTACCCATTTATTATAATTATTGTGTCGATATAATATTTCTCATTTGTCGAATGGCGGTTACTAGACGAGGTTCGCATCCACTGCTTGAAGAGAGATAATTATCCGGTGAAGCTTTTAGCAGTGTGAGAATCTGTGACAAATGCTGATTAATGGTTAAGCCCAATTCTTCAACCACATTAGACAAATACTCTATATCGACAGCCAATTGTTTGGCAGCTGCTGCATCAAGATTTTTTATTTGCAAAATCTTTAGCTGATAAAAACTACAGCATTGTTCGACTACCAACTGCAATAATATATCGGCGCACGGTATCTGTTGGGCATATTGCACATTGGACGCTTCAAGAGCTTGACGCAGCAGAGCAGATGGCGACAGAAGTAGAGGCTCCAAATGTTGCGGTAGTGTTAGCAAGTATTGACCAACTTGCGTAATGCATTCTTGTGGAGCAAAACTAAATGCCGGCATATCCATTTGGACAGCTCCACCGCTCATGCGGTGCGGTGGATGTATACTGCTCAGATAAACCTCGATCGGTTGCAGCAAAACACTAAGCGCAATCTCATGTGTCTCGCTGAAATGAGAGCGTAGAGCCACGTAAATTGGCGTGAAAATGCCCAGAGAAGATTGCGATAAATTAGTAGCATCAGCACGCTGGGCCTGATAATCCTTGATAAGGCTTAGAATGCGTTCAATTTCGTTGCGATCGAATACACTAAAAATACATATACATTGTTGCCTTGTTGTGTTCGTCAATTGCTCCATCAATGCCGACATGCGTTCGTGCAGCGTCTGTTCGAATTTATTCAGCTTTTGCTGAAAGTCTGCCAAGCATTGCAACAGCGACAAACATTGTTGCAACAGAGACCAATCAGCTTCATTGGCGCTGCCAGTGCTGAGGCTCAATTGACGTTGTGTCTTAGAAAAGTTTTCAAGTAGTCGCTTGAAAACACCTCCCATCAAAGCAATCAACTTGCAGAGAGCTAAATTTTTGGTGATGAGGCCGCAACGTTCACAAGCGTCAGCAAGCCATGTTAACACCTTGCGCGCGCTGTCGTCCAAATGGCGGACGGCTTCGGCGGTCGATGTCTGATTAATCATTAACCGATCGACTTGGGTGGAGAGTTGAGTTTCTTCCAGGCGCGGATATTGCTGTATGAATTTGTAGAAATACTCATAAACAGACTCGGATAAACGCTTCGAAGTCTCCTCCGGCAATGCAATGTTCGATTGTTTCAAGTAAGTGTTAAGTTGGCTCACAAACGTTTCTTGTGCCTGCGCTATGCGCTCTAATATTTCCAGGCGCTCATTGGAGCTGCGTAGCATTTGCAAAATATGTTGATCACGTGCGGGCTGCAATGCTGGTAAAAGCTCGACCATAACAAGAAAGGGCTGATCCTCTCCGCTATCTACGTGGCCTGTACCAAAAACTTGCGAACACCATTTTACTTGCTTTTGCGTCATTTCTAACAGACGATCATAAAGTAACATCAGAAATTGCTGCGAACTGTCAGGACCCACAAGTTCCAGTGTCTCTTTCCAATGCTGTTGCAGAGAACTCTTCTGTACGGCGCGATAGTATTGTTTAAGCTGTGATAAACGATCAATGCCTGCAAAAATTGCGACAAATCTACGCGATTTCTCGATGTCGCCCTCTGCAAAGACTTGTACAATGCTGGGGCTAGCCAATGCTTCTAAACGATTTTTGAAATCCTCCACCTGAGCTTGCCTTTCTGCATGCCCGTCTAACTTTTCCTGAGCGATTAGAGACTTTTGCAAAGCCATTAGTTTATTACAAGTACTCTACAGCAAAGTAAAAACATTTCTAATAATAGGAAAATTATGGCTTATTTACATTTTACCTGCAATTCATTACGCTCAAAGCAATCTTCTAGCTCAGCAATCAAATTACCCCAACCGTCAGATTCCTGTAAGCTCTCTTTAGCTGCCTGCAGCTCGGTCTGCTGTTTATTCAAACGTTCTAGCGATTCCATGCATTCTCCCGTCTCTTCTTGCACTGCTGCAACTTCTTGACGCATTTCAGTCATTCGCTCCTGCAGGTGCTGAACATCAGTGTGCAATTTACTGACATCCTTGATGATACGCGGCATACCGGCTACGACTTGTTGGCTTGTATCTTCGAGAGCGAGTTTTACTTGCTCAACACACGATTCTAATTTGGACACATAGCTGTTTATGAAAGCATTTTTCAGTTCGAACTCATCGTCATCGCTTTTGGCTGCACCGGCCGCATCGTTTTCCTCAACGAATTTCTTATAATGCTTATTAATCCATTCGACCGCATTGAAATTCTCCTCGGAAAGGCCTGTGATATCCATTACTTCAATTGAATTTCTTCGCTTGAAACTTGGATGGAAAATCTGGCTGAATATGAATAATTTTAACTCTCTTTTTATTTATCTCTGATTAATGTGTATGAACAGCTGTTGCATATTGTTTATGCACGTCAGCAAATATGCACCCATCGCCATTGTTGACACCTAAAGCCGTCATCAGACAGAACGCGATTTCCGCTGCGCGATGCGGGGCGTAATTTTCACGCTGCGATTTGGAGGTCAAAGAGAGCGCGAATCGCTACTAAGATAAACATATCAACTGCGTGTATATAAAGATAGCCAGATGCCATATTTGTAGAAAATGCTAATTTTTTACAAACTTTTCCTTTAAAGTTTCAATTGTCTTAAGATAACTGATAATTTTAACCTTCTGTCAGCTCCGCTCCGAAAATTGTAGAACTGTACTCACACACTCACAAAACACTAACACAAGTAAGACATTTTGTAAATCTTCACAGCGCGTGAATCGCTTCTGTCTGACGTCCATAAAAAAAAAGAGAACTTTCCTAAAGTGTAGCTTTTAGATGTAATCCCGTAAACACTAACACAGATTCCAAACAACATTGAGAAACACGGCTTTAGATTGTCTCGCCATGTTTTATAATGTTTGTGGTTAGCCGCAGCGCGAAGCGAAAACCGCGTTCTGTGTGAGGTCGTCCCAATAAAAATACTTTACTATCGTAACGGTTCGAGTTTGTAAAGCACTGAAGCAGTGTCGTTAAATATTAAAGTATTTTCAAACTGTATGTACAGGAATTGGTAAAACAGTAGTTGGTAAAACTGGTGCCAAACTGGACATTGTTTGCCAATCATTTTAATAAAAACTTTTTTGTACATAGTTTAAAAGTATTTGAAAATATTGTATTTCAGTGTTAAATGTTAAAATGAAAGAATAAAATTGCTGTTATAAAAATGTAAAACTAAATACATATGTATTCCGGAGCTAAATTAAAAATTTATTTTTTCATTTTGTGAAATTATTTTTTATTTAATCTTTAAAATTTCTTAATTTGGTAAATTTCTTATTTATTATTGTTTTAATATACAGATACTCATAATTTTTATTATTAATATTGATATAGCACGTACATATATTAAGTAAATCAATACATCTTTTATATAAGTAATTTTGTATGAATGTTAATAGTTTTATTAAAACTTTATGATTTATTAAAATACTTTCTTATTATATTATTTGTTACATGAATTTAAATATATTTAAAAATTGAATTACTTTTATTTTAACGCTAATTAAACAAGCTAATCAAATAAAAAAAATTGTATATAAACAGATTTTAATTCGATACAAAAAGTTCGTATGAATTGTAATTAAAAGCTTTTTCGTGCTGACGACAATATATTCAAAATTTTCAAAAAACTAGACGCGCTTATTTAACACAATTTAAAAAAAAGTATTTTCTTAAGTCAAATAAATGTAATTTTTATTTAAATATTTTGCGAAAATGTTACGGAAATAAAGAAAAGAAATCAAGCTTCCTACCTCAAAGTGGACGTGGTGCTGCGGAACAAGAAATATTTATTGCGAAATCTGGTATTTATTATAGATTTGCCGCGCATTTTGATGTGCGCGCGGGATTATTCAAAATTGTTTGGCATTGTCAATATTGCAGTTAATTTTTCAATACTATTAAACTATTCAAGAGCCACAAGTATGATTCTACTAAGCCGCATGAGGGCTCGCGAGCTCTAGTTCATCGGGAAGGTAGTTTAAAATTAGTTTCAAAATTTGTACCACATTGTACTTAGGTCTGATGATGCTCATAACGATTGAGGACTTGTAAATGCTTGCCCTCGTGACCCAAGTTTCGACAACAATTCCAATTTTTTGCGCCATCTTTTGCTTTATCATTATAATAAAGGATAATAATAAAGGATATATAATTTTTGTAATTTTTTTTTTCAATTAAATTTATTTTTCTTTGATATTATTACAATTTTATTAATTACAATACATAGTATGGTATATTTTCAATTAAATCTTGATTGATGGGTGTTATTATAATAATAATAATAATAAAATTTCTGTTGCTGTAGTTGTTGCTGTAGCAAATTAAAATAAGTTTTTGTATTTGATAGTATCTTTTACTTGTTTTTTTGAAAATAATGTTTTCATTTATTGTTATCTTACGAATTAATTTACATTAAATATTATTTTCCGAAGCGAAACACACAAGTTTTTTTGCTATCTCAAACGTGTCCGACTTTATAGGTTTTGTTTTTTATAAAAAACAGGTTTAAAGCAAAGCAATAATAATGATAAAACTTTTTTAAAAATATTCATACTCCATTAAACCGAAATTCTAATGTTGTTAGCTATTAACAAATTAATTAGAATAAAACAAAATTGCATTCTGCGTCATGAGAAAAAGGAAGTATCCTCTGTCAACTGAAATGGTTGTTACTTTCAAAACACATATCGCTGTTTCTCCCATTCCCAAACCACCGACCGACCACCCTTCTTTTTCTAAAATTTGCTTAATAAGAATTCCATTTTATTTTCTTTGCATTTTAAAATGAATTTAATTGAACAAACATAAATTTCCATAATGTAATTTTAATTATAAGTATTAGCAGCGCATTAAAGCGTAAAGTTATCTGCTAGCAATAATATCGTACATACATTTTAAAACTGATAACTATAAGTATTTTGTATTCGTATTTCATTATAATGCTTAATGCTTAATCATTATTATTTTTAATGCTATTATTTTTTTTTGCATGTAATCAAAATTAAAATCAATCAAAATCAAAAAAATAGTTTGATGCAAAAGCGAAAGTAAAAGAAAACAAATTCAAGAAACTTCATACTATAAAATACGTATACCTTAATAATAAATGAGCCACTGATTTTGAAATGACACAAATCGATTTAATTTTGCTCGTATCGAAACACATATTTAAATACCAATAAAGTTCTAATATTTAAATTATTTTTTAAAAGAATGTTTTTTTTAATTGCATAAAAAAATTATAATTTTTTCATCATTAAACCAATTTTCTGCATGAAATTGATTTGGTCGACTTTCAAAACCAACGGCTCAACAATTAAGGCTTGCAGAAAACGTAGTATTTTCAATTTAGTTCAACAACGAATTAAAAATAAAAAAAGAAAAGTAATTTATTATATATGTTTCAGCATATATATGTATGTATATATACGTTAAGAAAAGTATTTATAAATAATAAATTTTGAAACATAATTTTATTGTTTGGAAAAGATGAGAAAAGGCGAAACACCTCAAAATCAACGCATTTTTAACATATTATTATTGTTTTTCTTTACAAGCTTCGCTTGTTCGTTTCTGCTCTTTCATTCTTTCTTTTGATTTTCGGCATACGGTTTACTGCCGATATGCTCCCCCGCCCGCCGACAACTATTCCACTTATTGTTTTTTTTTTAATTTTTTATTCAAATTTTAAAACAAGAGGAGGAATCCTTTTGTTTTTCTTCAAAATCTGCCCGTTCTCAATTTAAATTTTCTTTCATTTCTTTTTTCATTTTCTTGAATATTAATTTTATTATAGTTTAATTTTATTAGCGACCTAAATTAATTATTGAAATTAAAACTAGTATATGTTTTTTCTAAAACTATTTTTTTTTTAATATTGTTGTTTTAGTTGTTACTAATATGTATTGTTGTTTTTTTTTCTATCAATGAAATCTTAGAAGTTAGAAGGTGTTTTTCTTTCTTTTTTGTTGTTGTTTCTTCATGTTGTTTCTTTTCTTTTTTGATGTAACATGAGTGGAGATTTTATTTTTATCAAAAATACATTATTGTTTCATTTTTTCAAAATCTTATCGTTCGTTTCTTGCATTTCTCTGCATTTCAATTTCATTGAATATTAATTTTTATTTTATTTTATTTTAAAACGAAAAAAAAAAACACAAAAGCATAGAAATTTATGATAATGATAAAATGATGAAAGGCTTTTGATTTTTTCGTAATCTTGATTGAGTTTTGTGTGTAAGATCAATACATTTTATGTAAATTTCAAATACATACTAAATATTATCTCTCATATATGTAATAATGATGATGTTTGATAATTAATGCGTATGAAGAATAAGGATGGATGAGAATTGTCGATGCTGATGTTGATAAAGAGGATAAATGAATGAATGAATGCATGGTGTTGATGCTGATGATTTTGCTGTTAATGCTGATGCTGTTGCATGGTCTGTTTACTGTTTGTTTACATTACATACGTTACATTAAATATGATTTTTTTCTTTTCTTCTTCTTCTTCTTGTATTTGTTTCGTAAAGGACTGCACGCGGAGAGAGAGTGAATAACACTCTCTGATTTTTATTCATGCAAATACTAAATGTTTTATTTCTATTAACGTTAATAAGAATAATAATAATAGAGTAATAATAATGATGAAGATAATAATGTTGGTAAAACGAAAAATTATATTTTTAATCGCAGCGTTGTTTTGTTTCTTCTTCTCTTTATCATTTCTCATCATGTTTTAGCTTCGGCGTTAGATGAAGCAGCTGCGAACCAGACTGTATCTTTGTTTGCAAGTTGGTATTTTGGCTTATCTTAATTCAAATCCTCCCAGACTCACTTTATTTCCTCTCCTTCATCCCGGAAGCAAGCAAGAGACCAAGCAGTTTCTTTTAACTTCAAACAACTTCTTTTTACGCTTTAGAAGTAATGCGTTATAATTTTTTCGCTTCGCTTCGCTTCGATACCTTTTCGTTTCTGTTTCAATTTCGTGTGGGTGTGTTTGTTTTTTTGTGATTTTTTCTTTAATTTACTTCCTTTTCTTTGCTCGCCATCTCCGGCGATGACTACCATCATCCTTATCCATCCATATCCATTCAACGCTTACTCTTAGCAGCCTTTTTCCGTTTGTTGCCACTCGGTGGCGGACAATGCGTTGATTCTCAACTTCTCTCCGGTGTGCTGTGATGATGGTAGATCTGCTGGATCTGCTGGCCCGTCGGCGTTGCGTGTTGCTGCTGCACTTGGCTGCTCGATGTCACTACATCCTGCTGATGTTGGATATGTTGCTGTTGCTGTTGTTGATGATGCTGCTGCTGTTGTGGTTGCTGCTGCTGCTGGGTTGGGGTGTGCTGCTGCTGCTGTTGAATATGCACGACATGTTGTATATGCTGCGTTGCCGGCGATTGATGTTGTTGCTGTTGCTGTGGTTGTTGCTGCTGCTGCTGCTGGTGAGGCGATGGACTATACTGAAACTGTTGCTGGAACATGTGCAGCTTTCGTAGGCAAAAGTTAGAGAAGATCAAGAAGAGACAAAAAAAAAAACGGAAATTAAATAGAAAATAAAAAACAAATTAACATAATTTATTTCCACAAAAACTTACAGAATTCTCCTGACTGTGTTCGATAATTTCAATGCTGCCCGAGGTGTTGCCGGAAGTATTGTTGATCGAGATGCCGCCGCTAGTGTTGCTGACGTCATACTTGCCGCGTTTGAAGCGTCCATACAGTGAACTGTACGGAAGGTTATAATGTATAGCCGCCTGATTGATGGACATTTGGCCAACGCTGTTGCGATAAAAAGTGGAGGGAAAAGAAAATCAGAAATGGATTAAAGCTTCACAATTGAGGCGAAATCAAGAGCAGTAAGCAGCAGATCGTACCGTACAGAATTCAATGCTTCGTTCATTGCATCCTCGGACCAAGGCGTAGGATTCGATCGAGACAGTTCTATGCCTTCACGTTTACAGCGGCCGTAGAGTGTTCCTGTAGTATGGAAAAATACAAAATTCGTCTTTTAGATACTAAAATTTGTTCTAAATTTGCTGAATACTTTGATATTGATTTTGATAGTTTTTTAAAGAAATTTTTAGTTATTTTTACTTTGTATTTTTATTTTTTATTTTTTTATTTAATTTTATTTTTATTATTTAATTTTATTTTAAATTTTTTAATTTTAAATTTTTTAAATTTTTTTTTTTTTATTTTTATTATACATAATAATATAATATTATTATAATTTTATACGGTTACCAATTTTTTTGGGTTTAAAAAAATAAAGTGATCATCAATAAATAAATAAATCATAAGCGGCGTAAGCTTCTCTCTATCATTCTAGCTCTCAAACGAGATGAGATAAAGAAAGAGAAGGTGGCAAAATTTTATTTAGAATTATTTTTGCTTGTATTACTTTATAATACCTTAATAACGGTTTGCTGTATTTTTTAGAATTTTCAGGTTTAGTTTTTAATCGTAATCTCGATAAATTTATTTCGATTCGATTCGATTTATTACTTTAATCTCCTTAGCTTTTTTAAAATTATGTACAAAATTTTATTTATACGATATTTTTGTTATACTCTTTTTTTCTTTAAGCAAATTATCTTTTTGTGTTTTAAGATTTTAATTTCAGAATTTTAGCTTTTTTTTTCTTTCCTTCTCTGCTTCTAACACAATGGGATTTTTGTACACAGCCAAATAATGTCTGTAATTTGTTAGAAAAAAATATTTTGCTAAAATAACAAAAGAATATTTTTTGTTTGCTGCTATTTTTCAAAAAAGCAGCAGATCAGTTGTGTTTTTTTTTTTTGTTTTTGTTTTTCTGATCCTCTCCTCTTTCTAGGAATTTTCGACTTTTGAAGTAAGTTTTTCAAATTTCTCCTCTCAGAATTTTTTGTTGTTTGTTTCCATTCTTTTCCATTTTTTATGTAAATCAAGTAGGATTGCATTTTTCTTTAGGTCTTTCTTTCTATTTATAATCCTCTTATAATTTATTTTATTTCTCAACTTAGGGACTGGCCGGGCCGGCCTCTCTTTCTTTTTTCGTTCCCATAATTTTGAGTTTTCATAAACTTTTCATGTAGTTTTTGCAAATTTTGCATTTTTGAAGCCAACATCATTTAAATCGACAGTCAGTCAGTCGATTTTCATTTATCCACTCCACTCCATTTCACTCCACATAATCATCATCATCATCATCATCACCATAATCATCATTTTAATTTGTGTACCTGTTGGTATGCCAAATTCGGCGCTCGCCTTCTGGACGGACGTGTGACCAGCTCGTATTGCCTCCAGAGCACGTTCCAAATCCTCCGGTGTCCATGTTGTGGGCGCCGCATTGAATGGTGCCGCCAAACGGATACCCTCGCGACGTGCGATTTTGTATAGAGTCGAGGACGGAATACCGTACGCTTTGGATGCTTTGTTCGCGGAAATCTGTCCCGTACGTAACGCTTCTAGTGCACTGTTCAATGAATCCTCATTCCATGACTTTGTGCCGCCTTCCTTTTTCGGCGTTTCAATGCCCATACGATGGGCGCGCTGCCAGAGCGTTGTCGACGGGATGCCGTACGTTACGGACGCTTTCGTCAAGCTCATATTTTGATTCTTCAGTGCATCTAAAGCTGAATTCATATCATCTTGAGTCCAAGTTTTGGGACCATTAAACTGACCTTTGATATCGCCACCGTGCTGTTGGTCCAAATTGGTATAATGCGGCTCATTATTGTCGTTGGGTGAACCGTTGGCGATCATCATTGAATCCTCACTGGTATCAGAGTTGTACATATCTGTGTTTTTAAAAGATAGAGAGCGAGAAGAGAGGGGGGGGGGAAGGTAAGGAAGATGCGTGGAAAAGGAAAGTAAGAGAGAATTGAGGGGAAAAGGGAATATAGATAATTTTTTAATTAGTTAACGATTTTTTGAAGGTTTTATTTAAGTACTTTTAAACTGTATTAAATGCAAAATTTAATAAAAAGCGCTCTAAATGCAGCCTCTGTCTGTGACGCTTTAATCTTGCCAGAAAGTGTAGCGACGAAATGTGGCGAAAAATATTTTTTTTTTTGCAAAAATAATTTTTTTATAGTATTATGTACGAGATAAAAAGGATTCAGATATATACTGATGGCTGAGAATGGAACATATGTTAAGTTGCCATTTATTAGAAAAGTAAAAGTAAAAAAATTAATAATAAGGTTACTGTAATTAACTCGGGAGTGTTATGCCTATCTTTGATAAAATATGTTTGTTGGAAATAGATCGTTTGCTGATAATAGGAAAACTTTTATTCTGGTAAGATCTTAATCTTATCCAATTACAAATGTTTAATCTCTTCACCATCTACGATTTTCTCAAAACAGAAGCTTCATACTCGAATGAAATAGTATTTATTATATGCGTGGTTACAAATTACAAACAACCATATTTTTCCGCTCAGCGAAACTCAAAACATATTTATATTATAAACTGACCAAAGCTGCCAGATGGTAAAGCTATTTCAGAACTTGCCAGGGTTCCTCATCAGCGATCTTCGTTTGGGTGTCTTTTTGTTTGCAACTCCCGATATATACATAAGTTCATTCTATACTAAAACTTATTCTGAATTACTTCAAAAACTTAGAAGCAAATACATAATTACAACAACACCAACGCAGTTTTATATATAAATTATTTTTGCAAAAAATATTTTTTAACCTTCATATTGAGTTTAAAATGCGAACCAATGGATTTGTTGATTAAAAAACAAACAATTTCAAGTTTGCAATAAAACAAAAGATTAAAAACAATCACAGAGAACTTAATTTTTTTAAAAATTGAAATACAAATGTCCTCCAAGTCATCGTACAATCTAATCTGTTGATGGACAGATGATGACGATGAACTTACCCATATGTCCAGTGGTCATCATATTCACGATCTCTGGTGTGATAATCATGCCCGGTTCATGCTTTATTTGACTCGGATCGATTTCCATAACGGTCGCACCGGAAATTTCTTGATGCGCGTGTTGTTGTTGTTGCTGCTGCTGGTGTTGTTGCTGTTGTTGTTGCTGCTGCTGCTGCTGCTGTTGATGTTGCTGCTGATGTAGTTGTTGTTGCTGCTGCTGCTGTTGTTGGTGCGGTGATTGCCCCTGTGAGATTTGTTGTTGCGTATGCAACTGATGTGCCTGATGATGTTGTTGTTGCTGCTGTTGCTGCTGCTGTTGCTTAACCTCAATCACCTCGCTTTTAATGTGCTGCACGAGACTTGATTTGCTCTCGTCGCCGGTCTGATGATGTATGGTATGCATTGGCGATTGATCAAGTCTCTGAATCATATGCTGTGCAAGATGATTGTCGATATCGAGCGGTTCGGTGGGATCTGCAAGAGATTCAGAATTAAAATTAGTGTTTAAATTTCGTATTAGATATTAGATATATAAACAAATATCCTTATGTAAACCTTCAAATATCTTGAAGTTAAAAAGAATCTACTTTCCCCCACTTTTAAAATAAACGGCTCAAATATTGTGTGTAAAAAGGTCCAGAAAGAAAAGGCTTTTATTATAAGCGTCTTTTCTCAGCGATTTCCTCTCGTTCGTCAAACTCAAAAGCCGGCTTCCGTTTCAGGTCTGTTAGGTCCAAGTTTATTGTAACATGGTCGGTTTTATTGTAACTGTGGTCGGTCATACATCTTAGATGCTTAGATTTTGATTAAGTTTCAGCAGATCAATATTTATTCAAAAAGGACCACCCAAGTTATGCCCAATCAAAAACCATTTTAGTTTGAATAAATAATACTTTAAATATCGTGTAAATATATTCCATATCGTGTAAAAAAGACATACAGTATGCAATGGGAAGTCCACTTAGCCCACTTTCAAAATAAACGGTTAATATCGAAGAAAAAAAAAAACAATGAGCAGCTAAATTCAAAATAATTCAAATTATAATTTTTTTGGCCGTGTAAAAAAAAGGTAAAACGTATAAAAAGAGGTTAAGTCTATTTTTGTGTACCGTGTTATTTTAAAATCGTGTAAAAAAGGCCGTGTAAAAATAGGGTTAGGTGTACATACATTAAGAGAAGTCTAAGAGGTAAAGCCTTTTGAAATTCAGCAGAAAGAAAGGTCAAAAAACTCACTTGATAAATCTCTAGTGTCTGTGCTGGGATTGCAGGAAAGATCAACGTGTTCGGTTACAGTGACAGGTGTTGCTGATGGTGCTGGTGGTTCAGGAGCAAAATCTAAAAAGCCCATCGGTACGCCAAGTAAGCCGCCATTCTGCAGAGATTTGAAAATGACCAGAGTACAACAAGATTTAAAACGATTTCTCCAATAAATAAATAGATCAATAAATCTCACTTACCATGCCCATTCCTAAGCTTGTCATATTCTTATCCTTGACGTCGCGTGCTACAACGATCTGTGTAACAATTGCTGTACCGGGCGGTGCGACTGTTGTTACAGTGCCGGCATTGTTCGAAGAAGAGCCCGACGAACCCGGCGATGATGCCGCCGAAGCCTCAGTTTTACAAATCTTCTGCAGCGATGGTTTGTCCGTGTCCGAGTCGTCCAATTGGGCTTGCTGGTGCTGTTGCTGTTGATGAGCAGCGGCGGCGGCGGCGGCAGCTGTTGTTGTCAGTGCCTGACCTCCGCCAGTCAGCGGTATATAACTACCGCTCGAAGTCTGCTGCAAACTCACGATGGCGGTTTGATTTTGATTTTGAATGAGAATCGCTTGCGGAGCGTGCGACTGCTGGTGGTGCTGCTGCTGTTGCTGCTGTTGTTGTTGCTGTTGGTGATGCTGCAAGTCGGGCGATTTGGAACGCTTGCGAATGCGCGACTTGCGCACAAGTTGCTGTTGTTGTTGTTGATTTGTGACAGCTGTGGCCGTAACAACGTTGGCAATCGTTCCTCCAGCGGTTACAATTTGCTGCGTGTTGCCGCCAGCGGTATTGACATTGGCGAGTGTATGGGTCAGAACGGCAGCATTGGTAGCGGCGTGTTGGTGCTGCTGCTGTTGTTGCTGGTGGTGGTGCACGGTTGTGGGCGAGGCTTGGCCTTGGGCTACCGTAGCATTGACAATATTGCCAACGACGGCCTGCTGTATGTTTTCCGACACGGTGATTGTTGCTGTGGCGGCGTCTGCAATATCGTCTGTACTTTCGGCGGTTTCGCAGAGGCCCTTGATTTTTAGTTGCTCAGCAGTACGAAGCAGACCC
This sequence comes from Conops quadrifasciatus, assembly GCA_949752815.1. Classification (NCBI taxonomy): domain Eukaryota; kingdom Metazoa; phylum Arthropoda; class Insecta; order Diptera; family Conopidae; genus Conops; species Conops quadrifasciatus. The sequence goes on from OX457077.1 coordinate 5,669,815, forward strand.
TAAAAGAGCAGACAACAATTTCATTAAAGAAGGAAAGAGACGTACGCATTATGCAATTATTTAACAATAACAACAACAACGACAGAGTTAGTGCATGACGTCGTCGTCTTATTTAGTAGACAAATAATCACGTGATTTCCATTTTTTTAACTTCTTTTGAAAAAATGGCTTCTGGAAAGCTTTCTGAAAATGGTGTTCTTTGGATTTGTAGCCGTTTTATTTGGATTTAGGACTGTGAGAAGCAATTTTCTTGGCCCAAAGAATTTATAGGATTATTGCGAGAAAAAAAAATGGACGACTTTCAGCAAATTGACGCCTATATATCTGCTATTTTTCCGAAAAAAAATTTGATAATATGAGGCCGAATCTGAATTTGTTTTCAGGAAAAAAATTAAGAAAAGTATTTTCTCTTCCATGCCGTTGTACAAGAAAAAAAGAAGAAATAATTAATTTCTTGAAGTTGGTTGAAGTGAAGCAAAAAAGAGCCTAAAGACAAGACCGCAAAAAGGGGCCGCCCCCTTTCGTTCTCAAAGGAAGGCAGCAACGCTTAGCTCAGCCCACTTCGTCTGGTCATCAACGACATCTTCATGAACTCTTTTTCCAACTTGATTTTTTTGAAGGAATAAAAAATAGTGTTAAAAAAGAACGACGTACCTACGTAAGGAAAGAAATTTCTACGCATCGCCTCAGGAAGAGAGCTAAGAAAAAAATAATGTAAGAGAAAAGTACTGAATACTTCTTCAGCACGCCAACCACGAAAATGATTACTTCTGGTTGTTAAAAATTAAGAAAAGGGTGGGGCGAAAAGCGTGCCGTTCCCAGGAAAAATAGAGAGAGAATATTTATGTAGAAAGCTTAAAAGCAAGCATTTCCTTTAAATGTTTAAGAGAAAATGTAGAGAAAATATAATTTTTTTAATTAAATATATGTATAACATTTTTCTGTTCCTTTTCTTTCGCCTTCCATCGTCATCGTTTTTACTCTTTCCAACTAATTAAGGATATTAATGAGAAACTATAGAATTAGGAATCGAGGGAGAGAGAGAGGAGAGAGAAAGGAGAGAGTAGCAGGATGATGCTGGGCTGCCTGCACAGACGATACGAACGTTTCACGTGTTAAATGGGCGGACACAATCACAATTTTAAGCTACCCTTGAGAAGGTTTGCTTGCTCCCTCCTCCTTTCGCCCACTCCACCCTTTGTCCTATAACCACTTGAATTCTCCCCATTGCTGAAATCATACCAAACAATTCTTCAAAGCATAACTTTAGTTAGTGTAACTGTGGATAGCGTAAGGGTATATGAAAAGGTCAATTGGATTGGTTTTCTGAGGGATGACCGACTGACAAGGGCAAGATCTGAAGGAGGTTGAAAAACTGAAAACATCAAAAGAAAACGATGAATAAAAAACTCTGTAATTGTATTTTAACAATCATTGGAAATAAATTTTTTTTAAAATAAATTTAACGAAGTCAACGAAAAGTGACAATGGATGAAACAGAATCAAAGTGTTAGAAAAAGGGTGGCAAGAAACACACTTAATTGAATTCATCTTTTTTGTCAAAAAAAAAAAAACTGTCCACCAGTCATATTCCATTGACTTTGACTCTTTTTTTTTTATTCATCTCAGGAATATTTTTTTGTAAATTATATACCAATTTTTTAAAGTCATTAACATTTGAAATATTATTAATTTTTCCTTTTCCCATTTAATATTTACGAACACATCTTTTAAGAAATAGAATAAAGGCATTGATTGCCAAAAAATATTGAGCTCCTTGCTTACCCGAAAAAGTTGTTCGGAATTATAAAGTAAGTAGAGAAAAGCGGCATAAAATGGTGAATATCATATTTTGGAGTTATTGGTGGCGATGTTGGACCTCAGTAGTTGGTTGCTGAGGCAGCAAAACAGTTAAGTATTGTACAACAACAGTATGTATTGTACTACTATAGAAAAATGATAGAAATTTCGAGATGAGCAAAAAAAAATTGCATTGCCAGCAAAAATATCGAGACTGAGAAGCTCGGGACGATGTTTGTATGGCAAATGTCCGACTATTAATATTTAGTAGATGCATATTTTTATACGATAGTAGCGAAGAAAAAAGCAGAGAACAAATTAATTCTTGTTATACATATTTAGAGATATATTGTCTATTAAGTATGTATCCTATCATAGAACGTATTTCTTACTGGAATATTTACTGGTAGCTTTTTATGATGTTACCAGAAAACCTCTATCATCTTGAAAATGTAATAAATTTATGTATGTATATTGTTTTGCTGACGTCGTCCCCCTTCCCCCCCCCCCCCCAACCACCCCCTTAACTGTACAACTCAATTATGACGAAGCAGGCGACTAGAGTTCGTTTGGTATATCCTCAATACCTCTAAAGGGGAGAGAGACAGGGTGAGAATGATTGGTACTTTTCTAAATCTAATTCTTAAACGCCATTAGATTAGGGTGCGCTGTGTATTGAGGGTGCGGCCATGTTCTGCTTGGGTTATTCACCATTTTTATATGGATTTAAGTGTAGATTTGCTGAGTTGTGCGCTTGGTTACAATGTTATAGCCTCCATTTCAGGAGGCTTGAGGAAAAATAGCTGGTTGCTAAAACACCAGAGCACGCAAGGAATAAAAATCGATAAATGCTGATTTAGTATGGCGACTGCTTTGAGTATGTATGTGTATCGTAACACTGAATAAAGTTCGATAACTTCTATTAAACTTTTTTAAGGTATGACTTTCTTTGATACTATTATGCATTGTAAAGGGTCGGTCTTTCATTAAGAATGATACCTTTTAATTTGGAAAAAAAAAGAAAAACAACTTAACATATCAAAATAAGCAAATTTTTTAAACAAATTTCATATTTTTTGCTTCGATGAATGATTATGCCGAAAAAGCGAGTGAGTATTTTTTCTTTGAACACGCACTGAGTTTCGAAAAAAAATAATTCAATAACTTTAATACGCTTTGCAATCGTATACGACTGCATTGTGCACTATTGTAGGTTAGAAATAAAAGTCAGTGACAAGAAACAACCGTGGCGTTTGACAGATATTCTCATTCAACATCCTGAAGGTACTTCTGGATAACCCAGCCAGCTTTCAAAGCAAGAATACTTAGAACTTCTGTTAAAATAAAATACTCCTAATATTCATAAAATTTCCCTTCCTTTGCTTTTGAAGCAATTTTGTGAACAAATTGCGATAGGAACACCATTTTTTTAACGCTTTCGAAATTCACAAAATTCCGTTTAACTGTCGACTTCAGTCACAACGACACAACGACGACAGACAGACTTATTCGGTTGGCAACTTTAAATAGTTTTTGTGGTCTTTTTTGACACTTTGTCTTGCTTGACACAAATACCTTCGCGAACAGATGATGACAGACTGCTACGAAGAGAGAAAATTTACCTGTAACGAAAGAAAAAAAAGGAGAAATTTTTATGAGTTTAATTTATGACATTATATAAATTTAAGATATATTAAATATTATAATGAGAGAAAAATATTTGCCAACATTTTTTTTTGGCAAAATCAAGCCGAATTTCTCTTATAAAGAAACTGGACAAAATAAATAGAGACGCACGTAGTATGTAAATACATATGTGAAGGGTTATCCATTTCCAGTTACGGAAAGTAATGCCCTGCCGTTTGGCAGCTGTCAACTGTCAGTGTCATCCGAACTAGCATTTGTTTAGTTTAAGGTGTGCCATTTTACAATATGGATCGTTTTCCATCCATACAGAACAGATAAAAGATCACTAATGGTCAAAATTTTAATACAAAAAAATTCGGTTGAAACAAAACTAAATCTGTCTTTATCTGCAACAACGAAGAAATAGCTACTGCTTTTCTTCAACAAACAGAAGAGATGTCAAACTGTTCGGCCAACCGATCAGAGCCGGATCTATTAAAAAAAAAAATACAATCAAAGACGAGTAAGAAGCCGGCCGGTAGTTAACTAAGAAGAATTTTAAAAAAACTAGTTACCTGCATGCTTTAAAAAATGGGGGAAAAAAGCAAAACTAACATGAGAGAAAAATCATGAAAAAAAAATCTAACGATTAATGAGTCTAGAGAGCGAGAGCTTATCGCAAATATGAACCTACTCGCTGTAAGTTTGTTCTTGCTTTAAAAGCAACAAAACCAAAAATAGTCATCAGAGCAAATTATACTACAACAATAACAAAACCAATAAACAAATACAAAATGAAAGAACAACAACTTTTTAAAAAAATTAAGCTCAAACTTAGTTCTATTGAACTCAGTGGTTACCAGCAGCAGCCAGCAGGTTCAGGTGAAAATAAATTCAAGTAACGAATGAGAGTCAGTTAGCGAGAGACAGTGAGCGAGAGATGGAGAGCGAGCTGAAGAGGTAGAATCAGCCGGCAAGAAAAACGATGGCAATGTCTGAAGAGTTGACTTCCACCACTCGAACTCTAACGTGCTAAGAATAAGAAGAAGAAGAAGAAGACAAAAAAGGCAAGTTATCAAGAGTTTATTGAACTCTCTTATATTTTTTCCGCGTATACATATATTGGATATGTATATGTATATACTTTATATATAAATTTTAATTTCTTATGGCGCTTTTTATGCATATTCTTAACACTGCTGTTCTCGTTGTTGTACTCGTTGTTGTTGTTATTGTACTGATGTGGTTTTTTCTTTCATTAATATTAAAGCAGAAGCAATAGTATCAACAGCAGTGACCACCGCAAGCATTAACAGCAAAGCAAGCATACTAATGAACTGCTGTATGTATCGTACATTTGCGTAATAAATTAGCAACTAATCCCAAGTACTATTTATATAGTATAGAGATAAAAAATATTATACGAGTATATATGTACATATTACATGTATGTATATGTTTTGAAGCGATTAAAATCCGCATGTACTAAATTTATCTTATACTAGTATTTATTTTAAAGGGTTAAAGCACGCCAATAAGCACCGTTTTGCAAACATGTAATGGCGACACACCACAAGGTGGCCGGCTGTACATTCATTGTTGACACCTCTTGTTGAAAGACCTTTATATGTATACAAACAGGGTCTTTTTAAGTAATTTATTCGATAAGTTTTAACCTTAATTGAGCGTAGTGTATTTCTTAACTCAACCATTTTAAGCTTTAAGATTTTTCTATAGCTTTTTCCTTCAACAGTTTCATTTACTACGTTTCATTACGTATTAATATAAATATAAAAGTTCAGGTATTAAATTATAACCATAGTTACTGTAATAATAACTGTTACCCAAAGAGTTAAGACAATCTTCCGTCAAGATCATCGATTGATGAGTGTCGTCGTCGTCGTTGTCGACTTAACTGATATCAAATGATGTTGACCCGAAGAAATAGCAATAAAAACTGTTGTATAATTCTAAGAAAAAGCTGCCTGCACACGTGAAGGAAATTATTTTAAAAGAGACACTAACTATGAAAATAGAATAAAAACTAGACGGCGGCAGCAAAATCTCAAAAGAAACAAAGAAAACAAAAAACAAACAAAAATAGAAAACTTCTACAAGACATAAAATCTAGTATCATACGATATAAAAAGAGAAGAGAGAACGAACACACGAAGAAACCCGTTAAAAAGGACATAAAACGACCTTCACTCTTTATAATAAAAGTCGGACGATAACGAAATAACGCACAGACTTCGGGGGCGATGAGAGGTGGAGGGGGAGGGGTGAAGGATAGACGGCCGACAGAGTCAGAGTCGGTCGACTGATGATGATGATGATGATGAAGGCGCAGTAGACTAAAGACTACGCGGCTAAAAGATGACGGCATAAAGAAAAACGTATGCGAACGTATAAGAGGGTGGAGAGGAAAACAAAACAAGGGGGGGGGGGGGGGCAGGCAACCTCGGAGAGGTGTATTACCGGTTACAGGTGAAATGAAGGAAAATCAGACGAAAATACCTACGTGTGTTACTGCAGCGTACAAGTTACTATAATGACATTACGAAAATATGCAGCATAAGAAAATGCGGAAGGAGCAAAGATGGCGAAAAACTATGATAACAACAGCAACAACGATACAATAATACAACAACGAAACCAAGGCGAGAAGTGCCGTGAGAAGAGAAGAGAAGAACAGAGACGAGACAAAACAAACTGAACCGACCGAACATGAATGTTATGTCTTCTAGACGCGGCTGACTTTGGTAAAAAAAAAGGAACACAAAAAAAAAAAAAGAAATAATAATAAAAATAAAAATGAATGACGGAATGAATATAAACTGTGCCAAATGAAAAAACCAAAACAGAACAGAGTAAAAATATTATAAGAAAAGAGAGATTGCAATAAAAACAGCGAGAGTGTAACAAAAAGCAAAAATGTATCTTTCTAAAAAAAAAAACAAAAACAGGAAAATAGCAATAAAAATAAAATGAAAAAAATTCAAATAAAGAGAAAAGAGTATAACAACAACAACAAAACATAATATGAAAACATACCTACATGAAAAATTCACACACGTTTCTTTTCTCACACACTCTCTCTCACTCTCACTTCCACGAAAAAAGGGATCAAAACAAAATAAAGAATTCCTTTAGATTTTTATAGCACAATGACAATAATAATAATAATAACGATGATGATGCTAATAACGATAATGATTATGAAAGAGAGAAAAAACAAAAAAAATAGTGTAAAAGTGATAGAAGTGATTGATATAACAAAAATGCAAGACAAAATAGCCAAAAATTACGGAGCAATAAAGAAGGTAAGAACCCAGCAAGCAAGAGTAAGAAGTGAACAAAAACACACACACGATTATTTTAAAAAACGTACCAAAGAGATGATGACGAAAAAAGTAAAAGTTGTTACAGATAGAAAAATTAAAAATAGCAAAATAACTATTTTAATGGCTGCAAAACAGACGGCCCAGAATGCAACGTCTCAGCGTCCCAGCTTCTTAGCGTCTGTATAAGCTTTCTTTCTTTCTCTCTCTCTCTCTCTCTCTCTCTTTTTCCTGTACAACCTTATGGGAGCATTGGATTGCAAGAGAGCCGACGCTGGGACGCTCAGACGCTGCATTTTGGGCCGGGCTATAATATGTAAGTACATACATATTGTATTGTTAGTATGTACATATGTCAATCAAGGCATCAATCGGACATTTCATATTATTTTTTAACGTTATCGTTTTCCTTTTTTTTTATACATATACTGTTTTCTGAAAAAGAAATTCGAGAATTCGAGGTAAATGATGTGTCATATTTAAAGCTACGTACATATACAGAATGAATAGCTTTAGCCAGTTCACAACGTCCTCACTTTAATGAATGACAAACTAAGGCGAAGTTATTTTGAAACCAAAATAAAGACCGAATGCGAACGGTCTTGTATGGACTATGATGACAACATGTTGACGATGGATGGATGGATGGATGGATGGATGGTATATACATATTTAGTAATGACAACTGATTGAATGGAGTACATATATAGTATATTAAAAATCATACAATCGGGTAAAATAGTATATATTACATGTATGTATATATAGAGACATGTATACAAGGCTGTATACTAAGTACACACATACATATAAACTAAACTAAATCGTGTACAAGCAGCTTAATATGCATGAATAAATCGGTGCTGCGATCGGCGAAAACTGAACGATTACGACGACATGGCGACAGCGGCGGCAAAGCGGATGATGGCGGTGGCGACGGTGGTGGTGGTGGTGGTGGTGGTGGTGGCGTGATGACAATGATGATGAGGAGGACGACGACGGTGACGGTGACGGTGGTGGTGATGGTAACCAACAAATGAATCAACCTTAACTTAGGTACCTTACAAAGCAGCACAAAAAGCAAAGAGAGAACAAAAAAACCACTTTGAGCCGTGAGAAGACTGAAGGGATCGTTGGATGGATGGATGGATGTTCGTGAAAAAAAAGGGGAACGAGGTGGAGCTACTGCGGCTCGCCAAGGGCCTTGCTTTAATTTGCAATTTTTATGGTTTCTTGTCACATACGCACACGCACGAACATACTCAGCGAAATACATACATACATACATACATATCTTTATTATACTACTATACATACGTACATACGTATATCAAAACCAATATGCTAAAGAAACCGTAGAAGAAGCAATGAGTGACGACGAACTTATTGACTGAGTCGCTAAACGGCGGCCACCGAGAATACGCGCATGCAAAGCTTATAGCCAGTCATAAAACACAAACACAAACACAGAATATAACACATGTTGTCCATATATACATACATGCACACACAATCAATATGTACCTACATATATATAACAATATTGACATATAGCAAACGAATGTCCATCTAGTATGTGCACGTATACACAAATCGTATCGTATATTATACGATATACATATATGTACGATATTTATACAAATGTTTTTGTTTTTTTTTTTTTTTGCTGTGCTGTATGTTTATAAGAATAGCTGCTGCTGCTGGCCCACGGCGAAGCGTATTGAAATTCCAACAGAAGAAGAAACAGAAGAAGAAGAAGAAGAAGAAGAAATATTCAGCTGCATAAATTTGCATTTAATATGGATTTTTAGCTTCAGATTTTTAATTTTTTGTTTCGTTTTTTTCTCTGTGTTGATTTTAAACAAACAAAAAACACGAAAGCTTTTTAGAATTGCAAATTTTTTCTTTATATTTGCAACTTTATAATTTGCGTTGTTTTTGTCAAAAACAAAACTTTCACCAAAAATGTCCAAATTGAAACTAGTCGAGTTTTGTCGAGTTTTTTTTTTTGTTTTAAGTGCAATTTTTTTGTATCTGAGAATTTTTCCTTTTTGGTGAAATTTTTGGCCAAAAATTGTATTGTAAGCATGCTAAAATCTTATCCTATCTCGTTATTGCTTTTGTTACTTTCGATGTATATGTACATATGTACATATTTTCTTTCCTTCTTCTTCTTCTTCTTTTGAGTTCGTTACTCCTCGCGGCAACAGCGACATCATGATACTCGTCGTCGTCAAATAAAGAGATGCAAATTGTTTGTTGTACTTTTTCCAATTTTTGTTTTGTGTTTTTTCCATTTTTTTTATTTACTTCTTTTTTTGTATTTTGTGTTTTTCGAGTTTCGGTTTTTGTTTTTTGTTGTTAGTTGTTTGTGTCCGATTGAAATTCATTTCGGACGATGTCCAAGTCGAACGATGATCAGACTGACGAATGCAATTGCCCGCCAATACAATTTCTGCCTTACTCGAAGCAGTGGCATCATCCATGCGCCAACCAAAAAATTAAAAGAGAAAAAACAAAAACTAGGAAAGTAAACTAAATTTAATTAATGGCAAAAAGTACCGCAGAAGGATTAAAAAATCATTCAAGCAAAATGTCAATCAAAACTTAAGATTTAAAAAAGGGTTTTCTAGCTGTGTCAAATCATTTCCGGTAAGTTAGCAAACAGATGAGAAAACATCTTTTGTATGCATAATAAAATAACATTTTTTTTTATTTATTTGAAAATAATTAAACAAAGATTAAATAATAAAGAAAAAACGTGGCGAAGATATTAAAAGAAATTTTTATTTATCGTATTTCGGAGTTTTATTATGGGTAATTTTTAAACACTTTAAAATTACAAACGACCGTGTATTAAGGTCGTTTTTTATGCTGACTTTAAAGGTTAAGTCAAAGCCATGTTGATATGCTCGAAATTTTTTCATTTTTCATTGTTAATGAAGAAAAATTATCTACCGAAAAAATGAAATTGACTCATTCAGTGCGTTAATTTTTTTAAAAAATAAAAAATTTTACTATTTCTTAAATTTTTTCTTTTTAATTTTTTTTTTAAATTAAAAAAATAATTTTTTTTTTTAAATTAAAAAAATTATTTTTTATTTTTTTTTAATTTTTTTTTAAAATTCTTTAATTTTAAATTTTTTTTTAATTCTTTTTTTAAATTTTTTTTTTTAATTTTTTTTTTTAATTTTTTTTTAAAATTCTTTAATTTTTATTTTTTTTTAATTCTTTTTTTAATTTTTTTTGTAATTTTTTTTTTTAATTAAAATTTTTTTTTTTTGCAATTTTAATTATATTTTTTTTTATAATTTTATTTTTATTTTTTTTTATATGTAATCCTATTTTTATTTTTTTTTATTTTAAAAGATTGTTAATTTAATTTTTTATTTTTATTTTAAAATTAACTGAATATACACATAACAGTAGGAAATTATTAAAAATTGTTATAATTTAGTACGCCAAAAAATCAAAGGAACTCACTTACCCACTAAAAAACGTTCACAATAAACCAATATAAAAACACTTCCACTCTTCCTCAAACATTTCACGTCTCCAAGTTCACAAACTTTACTTAACGAGTGCGCAGGCAACAACAAAACATACGAGTAACATAACGACAACAGGATGGATGAAGATAGCAAAAACCGAACAAGTCACTCAACAGCTAACTAACATGAAACACGAAACAGAAGAAGGAAGTATTATCGTACAAATGAAGATATGTATGCGGAATACATACGAACGATAAACGTGCAACATGGCGAGAAATAATGTGGTGGGTTCGGTTCTCCGCGTTTTAAGACGAAGCCGGTAACCAGTAAGAAAATCAATATTAGAGCAAAAAAAAAGGAAAGACTAAAAAAAAATAGACTTATCAAAAGCGACAGCGATGCATTGCGTTCTCGATTATATTTTAATGGGCGCGAATGAGAGAGAAAAACGTGTGAGTAAAAAGAGCTTTTCGAAGAGAGAGAGAGAGAGAGAGCAACTTTAGTTAGTTGAATTCGAGTATTGCAAGAGTCGCGACGAGAATACCACAACACCAAGCACTATACTGTTCAAAACAGCAGCAGCCGCAAACGGGGACTGCGAAAAAACTCGTTTCAAATCAACCACATTCCCTCGCAATAATGATGAGGGCATTTTTGTGCTTCATGGCGGCGTTCCCAGCTGTTTGTTGACCTCAAAACAAGTCACGGTTATGGCCACCAAAGAAATACCAGAAATATTAAATTGGCAAAGCAGTAATGGATAAGTAAAGGTGAAAGAAAGGGAGAGAGAGCGAGAAACCGATCTAGCAATATGAAGAACAGAGACCAATACAGTATTATTTAAAAAAAAAAAAAATCAAAATAAAAAACTGAGCAAAAAAGTTCTGTTAATTATTATGGTTCTGAAAGCTAAGAAATGCCGTTGAAGATTTGGAGGAATGGAAAAGTGCCACACAAGCAATTATGAAAATGGCGTCGGAGGAGGAGAAAAAAGGAGGAAGATGAATATACTCTGGCTGCCTTTTAATATCTATCTCAAAAAAATTCATTAATATACACAAAATACTCGCTGGTAATCAAATTATGGTTGATTAATAATGGCACAATTTGTATATCGTACATATTCCTCTCACACTCAGAGGACCTTGCTAGTGGCATACCACACGAGTCTACAAACAATTTTAACGTTACGTCAAAGAAACTAAGAATAATTTTATAGATATTACCGACGAAATTCATTTCAAGGACGAATGAAACTCAACTCAATACAAGAAACTGGATTAATAAAGATTGAGGCTAAAGCAGAAAAACGGACAAGAGACAGGCATGCAGGCAGGCAGGCTTTAACGAAAAACAAGGCTGATATTTCTAGACACAACAGGTTCCATTAATGCATATTATTGCAGTATGTAGGTAACTAAAACTAAAACAACAACAATAATAATGAAATCAACCCAAGGAAGAATAGCACAAATTCGCACAACACAAAAAATAGGCGATTAATAAACAGCTAACAACAACAAAAAAAAAAAACCCGAACAACGGGCAACACGAGGTCGTTCAGTCCAGTCCAGTTCAGTCTGAGAGTTGTTCACAGTCCAGTCCAGGCCTACATAACCTCAATCCTGTTTTGGCACCGCCACCGCCATCAATCGCAATGTTGTTTGTTGGGCCGTGTAAAAAGGAGGTCGATCGTTCGTAGACAAAAACGTGGAAAAACATATGTATCTCTACGGAAGCTTCAAATAGAGCTGGACATCATGCGAGCCACGAATGCATACGAAACATAAGCGAAAAACAAAAAATTTAACGATGATAATGGAGAGATGAAAGAGCTGGAAAAACTAGTTCTTGACTAACATTGAAATCTACTACTACCGGATTTTTAGAAACTAGTTTAAAAAAAAAAGAAAAGAAAAACAAAAATAAACAATTTTGAAGGTTATGCAAAGTTACGCGGACAAGAGAGTGTGGAGAGAGGAGAGAGAGGAAAGAGCGAGAAGAAGGAGCTGGTTTTAATATTAAGAAAAGTTAGATTTTTGTTGTTGTCTGTGGCTGTTATTGAATTTTCTAGTCTTCAGACAGAGAAAAGCAGCAGAGGAAAGATTGTGTAATGTCTCGCTGGTCGTTGCATTATCCAGGAAGAAAGAGAACAACCAGAGAAGATCAGAGAAGAGAATGAATAGTCAAAGAAATGAAAAGACATTTAAACGTATTTACATACGTACAGAATGTCTGTCCTGTCTGTCTGTCTGTACAGGAACGGGCAAACGACAACTTAAAGAGTTAGTCACAGTCGGAGTCAGTCAGTCAGTCAGTCGTGCGCTTCATAGTTAGTCTTAGACTATAACAGATTCATAGTGTCCGCTATAGTGAGAGTACAGGTACGCCGTCACTCTGACAATTAAACATATACCCACGAATCCAACCGAAACCATAATTATAAAAATGGGTTCCCATCAACCCACAAGAAGAGAGGGAGGGGCAGAGAGAGAGAGAGAGAGGAGGTTGTAGGAACGACGGTGGTAATAAACAGAAAGGAAGAAAAAGCTGTTACCAGAAAACGAAATTGTATCTTATGAGTACAGATATCAGAAAGGAACCATTGAGAAAACAGGTTCTCGTCTTTGGACAGTGTTATTTATTCCATTGTAAATATGTATTTTTTTTTTTAATTTTTGTAGATCCTGATTATGTAGACGTTATTGATTTGATGTCGCCGTTGAAGTTGAAGTTGACGTTGGCGTTGAGGCCGATGGAAGAGGCCGATGCAGTCGACCGTGGAAGGAGACAGCGACTCGACTTTAATGGACACGGACAACGGGAGAGGTGGTTTGAAGACGGACGAGATGGACGTTACGCAGGAAATATGGCACAATGATCGGTACCTGTTAATGCAGCGCGGAACGGGGGAGCGGCGCAGCGCACTCCATTGCGCTTCGCAAGAGAAAGGAAATTTCAAAAGTCTATTAAAAATTGAAAGTCATTCTGGTTGTTGTTGTTGTTGTAGCTTTTTTTAAGTTGTACAGTGGTATAATTCGATGGTCATTTCGGGAGATGGGTACGTTCAGGCTTACGACGACACTTACTTAAATTTAGTCGTAGAATTCAGGAGTTGGGTAGACCATTCTTACTCTCACAAACTTCAGATGAACTTATCTGCTTGTTTGTTACTAAAGTGAACAATCTTTTAAGATTTGAGAAAGCCTAAAGACGTTTTCACTTAACGCAAAAATACATACTCTATCTTCATACCATCTTCTAAAGTGGCTTTCGGAATTCCGGACCATCTCGGAAAGGTTTTTCAAATACTATTGAGCTCTCCAGAGCTCATCAGAAATTCTTCACGAAGTTCTCAGTCCTGAAGATCATTATTGTAATACTTTATTCACTATTAATTTAATTTATATTTTTAAGGTAGGTAATATCTTCACCATTTAGGGGCTCTTACACGTTACTATAATTTCGAGAATTTACAATATAAACGCAACTGGCAACTCCTTTATTAAATTGGATCTCGCCTCTGATTTCTCTCCAAAAGTACAAGTACACAAGGCAACTACTTCCAAATGTAACTAGTACGAGAAAACACAATCAAAATTATTTTATAATTTTAATTTTCGTTTTTGTTACTTTTTCGTACCTTACGCACTACGTTTAAACAATCGTAATATAATGTCGTTTCCTTATTAGTTGGAGCGCTTTTCTAAATAATTTATTAAATTATAAATTTGTCTCTCTCTAAAATATTATACTTACTTCGGATCAGAATTTGCGCGAGGATTTTATTATAGAAACTTTAACAATATGCTTGAATATTGAAAGCAGAATAGTATCATTTTTCAATTTACAATTTATTTTTTCATCTTGGCATTATTTGAAAAAACTATATGTAAAAAATAGAACACGTTTCAACAAAGTATTATCCACTTTCTGCATTTCCTTCGCACTAGTTCGGTGTCTACTCCAGTTTCTCTCGTTCCAGAACTATTTGTTATGTGCACTAGTTGACTTTTTTTCTGCAGAGATATGTAAATACACAAACACAACAAAAAAAGTCAAATTTTAAGTCGCATGAAAATATCGTTATTACTACGAGTCCCAGTGTATCGTCAGATTTGATTACGCATGAGAAGAGCATCATTTTGGAAAAATGACCAGTCAGTCAGTCAGAGCTTCAAGGTCTAATGAGTTTAAGGCCATGTACGTTAGACATAGTCATATATATATATGTACCTTCTGTGCAGGTACATTTATGCATACATACTATGTTGTCGATATATGTAAGTCCAAATAATAATTAACAAATTGTTTACCTCCATTCCTTTAAAGAGGTTTGCCTCAATGGTTGCGAAGGTTGAAGGTACGGTAAGTACTATTAAAAGATTTATATCTTTCTGCTTGCGCTCTGTGCATAGTTAAATAATACAAAGTAGTTTTTAGGTACACGCACGCTTTAGTTACGGACTCAAACTAGTTCAATAATCATGGAAGGGGGAAATATTTGAAATACACCGAGGGAAAAAACGTAGTAAAATCAAATAATATTACTTTGAATTCAATATATTTTACACTATGATTTTCAAGTAAAAGCGAAAATATAATAAAAATAAACATAAAACAACCTAAAATATGAAACCAGCAAACGGATATTTACAGTAAATAATTTGTCATTAAAATTAATATTGTGAGTTTTTAGCTTTAATATAATAAATATTTAAATTGAATATAGAATTATTTGTTCTTAATCAATGTAGTATTAAAAGTAATAAACACGGTGTTTGTTTTAAATATTTTCGATAAATAAAAATGTTTTTGAAAATATGTCTAGTTACTTCCTGAACCTAATATATTTGCGCTTAAAATGAATATGTTTTATCTTAGATTTAAATATGACTTTTGAATATTGCTATTATTATAATCAAATACAAAATATTCAATTGTTTTGCTTCTCATTTTTTTTTCGGTGTAAAAATCTAAATGTTATATATTTTATAGCAAAGTTTATGACAAATAAATATGACATTTATAATAAAATTGCTGAAGAAATAATCTAGAGGTAGGTACAAAGACTAATAGATTACAGGAGACTATTTATTGCTTACAAATTATAACCAAATTCCAGATTCTTAAGGTTCTGGGCCTGAAGAAACGCAGAAGAAACGAACGATATTATTGCTTCTCTTTTCGTAATAAAAAGATAAGATTTTTTTTCAATACGATCATGTGATATCGATTAGAAAATATATAAAATCTATTATTGTTAAAACATTAAAACGAAATCTAATCTAGAGACGCGTCTGCAAATCTCTAGAGATTCAATTAAATTATTTATTATTTTTAAATGAAATTTTCTTTTTACTCAAAATCGCGTGACTTGATGTGAAATGGCTAAGATGGCAGTTATGTATGGTTATTGCTGATACGGCAGGTTGTTGATTGATTGTTGTTGTTGTTGTTATTGTTATTGTTGTTGTTGTTGCTTCGTGTTGGTTTGATTTGCTATAGCCCGGATTGATTTCATTTGATACTCAATTAAAATAAAACCTCTTTTTTCAATATTAACACAACAAAAAATTTAATGGAAATGCACAGAAAAAAAATAAGAAATGAAAAACAAGTAAGAAGCAATAAATGATTTTGCGTGGCATGCTTTTGTAATTGAATTTAGCCACGATTTTCCTCATACTTTATTTCTTATACATACATACATATATCGTATATCGACTATATACAAGTACCTATATGTACATATATCTTTCTTTTGCATTTTTATTTTACTAAATGGTTTTGCATTGGGTTAATACCAGAATAAGTCCATGAAGGAAGGCAGCCGTAGAGAGAGAAGAAGATGAAGAGAAAAGCGCAGAAAAATAAACCGAGCAAAGAATTGTGTTGATTGGTGTATGCGCATCAGTTGCGTTAATGGCACAGCAACAATTGCACGTACCTGAAAGTGTTAATTGCAGATTGGTTTGGTTTGCTTGGGTTTTGCCGTTGCGGTATATTATTGTTGTTTTTTTTATTTATTGGAAAAATACAATACTCGTATTATCAACAATACAAAACAATATAGAAAAAAAAAAGTGCAATATGGCACCACCGTGCTGTTGTTGTCTTGTCGAGCTGAATGTGAAAAAAATGCAATCACGAAATAATACGAAACAACCTGCACTGCACTCGCACTTAAAACGTGTACCACCACCACCACACGTACCACACAAGCAAACAAACACACACACACACACACACATACATACAAATAAGTTTTTAAAAGTCGTGCGTGCGTGCGTGCGTGCGTGCGCGGTGTTGTTTCAACACTTCTGTGGCGAGTTTGCTCTGACCGGCGTTTAATGATTAAATATGCCGCGGTGCCGTATTCAGTTCAGTTCATTTTGACCAACTAGAAATCAGGTGTTGTACAATACAATACTGAGCAAGAGAGAAAGAGAGAGAAATGTTACCATAATAGTTAATACACCGAGAAAAATGAGAAGCAAAACAATTGAATATTTTCTATTTAATTATAATAATTGTTATATTCAAAAGTACGTATTTAAATCTAAAATAAAACATATTCATTTTAAGCGCAAAGATATTAGGTTTCGGAAGTAGTAACTAGAAATATTTTTAAAAACATCTTTATTTATCGAAAATATTTAAAACAAACACCGTGTTTATTACTTTCAATACTACATTGATTAAGAACAAATAATTCTATATTCAATTTAAATATTTATTATATTAAAACCAAAAACTCACAAAATTAATTTTAATGACAAATTATTTAATTTAAATATTGCCGTTTGCTGGTTTCATATTTTAGGTTGTTTCATGTTTATTTTTAATATTTTCGTTTTTACTTGAAAATCATAGCGAAAAATATTTAATTCAAAGTAATATTATTTGATTTGACTACGTTTTTTCTCTCGGTGTAGAGTACCTTCGTAGAGTATTGGTATATGTATATGGCTTCAATAAACCATGTGCAACCGATGTTCTTTGATGCCACAATCAATTGATAATCTTGGTTGGTATTCTTCATGATGGCCGCCATATTTTTCATTTCCGCCATGTCAGAAAAACAAAGCTAAATTTACCTGTTTTTAGGGTGTTAAATGCTTAAAGCTAAAAGAAGAATAATAACGAAGATGATGAAGTAACGTCTATAAAATGAGGCAAACATATAATGGTGCCTTCCAGAAGAGCCTCTATGGAAAAACTACTTATAAAGTAGCCATAAATTAAACTACCAGTAACAATGTATGTACCTACATACTCGTATGTACTTGCATTGGTAGTAGCTAATGGTCTAAAGATGGTTCTTTAGATATTTTCATATCTAAATTTTTCTTCATATTTCAAAATAACAACGCTTCAAAAGAATAATTACTTACGCTTTGTGTAACAAGCATCAAAAATTCGGTTATAATTTCTAAGGAATAAATATTCTTCTGTAATTTATTCGTCTTTCTAGCTCTAGATTATTTTTCCCGCAACTTATTGTCATATTATAGCTATTATAGCTATTATATTATGTCTTATTATAGCTATCACATTTTATTGTCATAAACCTTCTTATTAAGTAAACATAATATCAAGATTTGTATTTCAATCTTTTGGCGAATTAATTTTGAAAACCGCATAAAAATCCATCATAAAAAAGCAAAAAATCCATATAATCTTCATGATGATAAGATTATTTTAAGATTTAAAAAGAAATCTTAAATTTTTCGAGGAAGATGAACAACCAACCAATCACGCCTAAATACGACGATTTATTTCTGAAGCGTTAAAAACACGACCTTTCAAGACAATTTCCAAAAATGAAGCACGTTTCAATCTTCATTAAAGGAAGAGATTATAAATTATAGCTTAAAAATTCTTTTTTGTTAATTTTAAAGTGAATTTGGAGACGCAGGGCTTTCATTAATCATTAATTTTGTTGGTTCAACATTGATCTGGATTTCCAATGAAACCGTCCGACCGGTTGTCCGAGTTTGTAGGACATGCGCATGTATGTGTGCGCATGTGAGAGTGTTGTAAGTGTGTATACATATGTACGAGTATGTACTCGGACACTATGCGTTCTCACGGATCGTACAAAATCGTACGCATTTTAAATAATCACAAAAAATAATTATTTACGAGTATTTATTTTTAAAACTAAAAAAAAGAGGGGAAAAAAATTAAGCACGTACACAAAATTCTGTAGTGACTACAACAACCATCAGTATAGAAATACAGTACAGACAACAAAATGGTTGATAAAAGGAAAAATGAGTATGAATAATTTATTCATTCTACCAATAACTCAACAAAAAAGTATAAACACTACGAAAATTGACGTATGAAATGGAAAATAATTGATAAATTGCATAACAATTTTTCTCTTCTCTCAGTAAAAAATAAATATGTATAGAAGACAATAATACAGGAAATAATTCGAAAATATTCGAATTTATCTATTATTAATGAGAACCTTTTTTTTCGGATTGTTGTTTAGAATGAGTAGAAAAAGATAAGAAGAAAACGCATTACGAGTTTACAGAAAAATAAAAAGGCAAATAAGCCAAAGAAAATGCGATAATAAAATATAAAAGTATTCATGAATGGAAATACAAGATTAAAAATAATACCAGTATGTACGAGGTCTGTTCAAAAAGTATCGCGAATTGTGAATTTCCGCGGGTTACGTATATTCGATTTTAATTTTTTTTTTGTGGCATTATGTTGGTACTCATGTCCCTCACTTATGCTGACAAGTTAGGCCACTTTGAATGTTTAGTTAATTTTTGACAGCTATTTTGCGTGGATGTGTTTTGACTCGTCTTCGATTTTTGCTAATCATGCCGATTGGTATGATTGAACTTTCGTTTCCACATCATAACCATAAACCTACGAGTTGTCACCAGTTATGACTCTGGAGCAAATTTTGGTCGTGACGGACAGAGTTCAACATCTCCTTAGCAATGTTAATGCAATGCTATTTTTGGTCAATATAATTGAGCAATTTTGGTACGTATTTCGCGGCGATCCGTCTCATGCCCAAATTATTGGTAAAAATCGAATGGCACGACGCAATCGATATGTTTAGGTCCTCAGCAACTTCTCATTAACGGTGATTCGACGATTGGCCAATACTATTTTCTTCGCTCACATCCGACGTTCACATCCTCCCGGCCTTCTAAGAACATTTTGTACCACCGATAAACGTTGTTTTGATCCACGATATGCCACAGTCAACTTTCGGAATGCGTCCGCGCACTTAATTTTGTTTTTCACACAAAATTTTATACAGATTCTTTGAGCCATTTTATGGAATAGGCAAAAATCGAAGACAAGGCAAAACACGTCCAAGAAAAATAGCTGTCAAAATATAACTGAACATTCAAACTTGTGGCCGAACTTGTCAGCATAAGTGAGAGACATGAGTACCAACTTGCCATAAAAAAATTGAAAATCGAATACGCCTAATCCGCAGAAATTCAAAATTCGCGATACTTTCTGAACAGACCTCGTATATGAAAACAATCATAAAATTGACGGATAAAATAGATTTAAAAAGTGAAAAAGAGTAGAATACAAATTCCTATAGAATGCCTTCAGACGTTCAACAAACAAGGAGAAGTGGAGAAAGAGCAAGGAATAGGAAATTCTGGTGGGTACAAAAAGATATCCACGACAGTGGGAAAAACAAGTGAAAGGAAATAAGATAAACATAATCGAGAGTGTTAACTTCAGCCTGGCCGAAACTACCTACACACCCATAGAAGTCGAAATGACGATGCCGATGATGAATGGGCGGGCAACGCCTATTTGCAAAAAGTTATTGAAGATTTCTAGTACTTCTCTGAAAGTACTTTAAACTGAAAATTGCAAATCTCAGAAAATGGACTGACTGAATGAATCAATGCCGATCTGTAAAATCTAGACAAAATAAGGTTAAAATCAGGTGAGTTATTTTTTAAATTAATAATTAACTATAAGAGCTATAACTCTGTCTGTCAGAATATCGTACATAACTTTATGGATTCAATAATTCCATGTGCATGGCTTAAAAAATGTTCCAATTCTTGACAAAATGAAGGCGAAAATTTTTCATTTTCTCGAAAACCATATCACGTTCGAAACTTTCCAATTCTAAACATTCATTCATTCTATTGAAAATTTAATAGGTCGTTGTTGTTGTTTTTCTATCTAAAAAAACCGGTTGAACAGCTTCTTTCCATTTTTACCCTGGACATTTCAATTTTTGGTATTTTCCTCGAAAATATTCGACGACTTTACGATTGAATTCGAAAAAAGAACGTGATGCTATGCGGGCGTTAGCTAATCAAACAGGTAAGCTAATGTGTTGTAGGCGTGGTAGGCGTTTTTATACTCTATTGCCTTGCATTTTAAGGAGGACTTTTTTTATAAAAATCGGCCCAACCATGAGACCAACACCCTGTATATACACTTGAACATGCACATACAAATTAAACTTTTAATTTTTATATATTTACCTACAGAAATTACCCTTAAAAGCGCCACTTAAATGACACCAAAAAAAGATGTTAAAGACTCATAGTAACCTTCGTATTATGAAGGTAATACAAGCGGTATTCCTGCTTGTTGTTGTTGTTGTTGTTGTACACATAAAATGGTTACCAACAAAATTCTTGTTTTACTTGTTGATGTCTACTTGTAAATGGCTACGCTTGACGTCGCGCGAGCCACGTAAATGCCAGTAAAGTATGGCAAGGCAAGATGGAAAGATGGATGGATGATTGGTTGGATTGATGCCAGCCAAGCCGATTGCATTGATAGAAGGGATAACAAATGAATACTTTTCTGCTTTTACCTGTTTATTTTTCGCTCCTTGCTTTCAAAAAATGTAATATTCCTTAATTTTTCTATTCGGTTTTTTGGTCAATTTTTCTGCATAAACTTCTAAGCACAATTTTTAAAAAATTTCTTCCACTTTTTTTTGGTAACTTTTTCTATAAAAACTTTAGTTTTATTTTTTTAAATTCTTCAACTTCCAAAAAACACCAAATGTATTCAACAAAAAAAACACCAAATGTGTATTCAATTCAACACTGTTTTCTTAAAATTCTTTATAAAATATTGCACGCGTTCTGAAGCGCACTAGTCCAAGCAGGTACCGGCGAAATACACGATACGTATTTCTTTCTTTTTTGTTGATTTCTTTAAAAAAAGTAACTTTTTTTTTTGATACTTTACCTAACTCTAGAAACGTTTTCTATGAAGCAACTGCATATAAAAACAAAAAAAAAACAACACAATTTTCATAAAATTAAAACAAGAAGCAACAAATTAAAGAACGACACCGACGTCGGATGAACCTACGCGGCGAGTGTAGCACAGACAGAGACGGCGGCTGATGAAAATGGTACTGAGAAAACTAAAAGAAAGGCATGAAACAAAAACCGACCAAAACCAAGCTCAACAACTTGGTTGAGCATGTGAAGAGCGACGACGATGTCGGCTTGTGAATGCGGACGCGTCACACTGAGCCGCGTGTCGCGTAAGTGTGTGCGTAAGCGTTTGTGTGTGTATGTGTGTTAGAGTGGCTGTGAATAGCTGAACAAAAAAAAAACGTACACAATATGCAGGTAAAAACAACAAAACTGCGACGACCATACACCACGAAAGAAAGGTGTAGTGTCGTTGTTTTTGAGCAATGTTGGTGTTGGTGTCGCTGTGTGTGTGTGTTAATGCATGAGTAGGATACCTTTCCGTCTTCAAGATACGGGTAGAAGAAGTGGAAGAAGGCTTGGTCTCTGCTTGACGTCTACAAACACTGCCGGTCGTCGGTCAGTCGGCTGGCTGGTCATCATTTTTAGCGACTGACAGGTAGTGTTGATTCGTGTAGCCGATACGATACTACTTCAGCGGGCAATCCTCAGCTTGAATCGTTTTTGGTCGGTCGGTTGGTCAGTCGACCGATCGATCGAGCGCCCCACCGTTTTGCTCGTGTGCTCGCATACAAAAACAGAGGAAAAAAGAGGAGGAAGAACCGAAGAACCACAATGAGAAAGCCCAACAACAATCGAAAGGTTGTTATTTATTATGGTGGACGTTGTTGTGTAGTTTCTCTTTATGCGTATTTATAGTAGTAGGTACATCTACACTCAAGTTTTTCTGTTACTGTGTTAAACGTCAATGCCTGTTAAACGTCAAATTTGTTATTGCCAGATTAAAAAAGCCAAGAAGAATGTCGAAGTCGAATGTCGTTATTTGAAGATGAATTTGATAAAAACAAAATAAGTCGTCAGTCTTTTCAAAGAGATTTCGGGTGATCTCGACGGATCTCAATTGTATTAAACCATCTCGACTTTGAAGCTTATCTCGACTAAAAAAAATCAAGCTTCGTTTTGGGATTGTGTCTTGACTAATACGTATATAACAAGCTATTAAGAATCAAGAAATTCGCTCTCTTTTATCTGCAGCACTCGCACTCGCCACTCGCCACTCGCCACTCGCTATTCATTCATTCGGTGGTGAGACACCAAAAAATTGCCCAAAACTTTTGAAAGGAAAAAAAAGTTCAACTGGCAACACTATACCATTTCATTACCTACAATTTCTGTGTTTTGTTGGTGTTTTTTTTTTTTTTGGTTAGAGAAACATGCCATGGCATCCATTATACCTTAACTCAATTAGCAAATCAATACTACGACGACGACGAGTATAATGGATTATATTACATACAAACACATATACATACATACATACAGGCATACATACATATATAAAACAAGCAAACCACTATGGATTGAAGATGGTACTAAATACACACACAACACAACATACAACAAGCAGCAACAACCACTAAAAAGGTAAAAAATTATATGGACAATTTATATGCTGGCTGTGCCGCCGCCGCCACGGTTTTCGTGAGTCAACTCATTCAACAACGATGATCGGCGACGAATTGTTGAAGGAAGCCAAAATAAAGCCACAACCACGTCGAAGGTAGATGATAAAAGATGCATGTATTAATGCAGACCTACCTGCCGCCCGGTAGATTGGTTGGTTAGTTAGTTATACACACCGCTTCCGCGATGACTATATATCGTATATAAGAAGTGTACTATATACGATAATTATGTTGAAAAAACGCAACAACAAATGTTATATGTACCCACGTAGTTCTATATGTCTATGGGTAGGTTTTTTTTGTATTTAGAATCAATGATTTAATGATTTTAAATCAATCAAATGATTTAAATTTTTAATGATGTCAACCGTCATAATGTTGTTTGTACAAAAAATATACTTTACATAAGTATAAATATAAGATTTACACACAAGAATTTTAAAACTTAATTTAATTAAAAAAGTTATTGTAAAGCTCTGTGAACGTATCAAAGCTACGTATGTACAACTCATAAAGAGTCATAGCGAAAGAGTTCTAAAGGGTAAGCAAGAGCCAGAAATAAGCCAAAGTGCGAATAACCCGAATATTTTATCCTCTCTCGTAACGCTCTAAAATTTTTTATAATGATTAGTATAGCTTTTTGATTTAAAAGGAGACCGACCACCCTGCAATCCTTTGAAAAATACATACTCTTATTCTTACTCTTACCCACAGTAAGATTTTTGCGGGGGGGGACCGCACTATTTTGGTCTCTAGGAGTCTTGAAACGATTTTTCGTCAACTCTTGTCAAGTTTAGTTCGGTTTAGTTTAGTTTCGTTTACCACTAGTTTACTAGTTTTTACTAGTTTATATAGTTTACTACTATAGTTTACTACACCTAATCTTGTTTGTACACAGTACATACAGGGTGTGCCGTAAACTTTTATGTCGGTATGTGTCGTTTTCGCCGTATAACAAGCGACGTGGACGGTGGTCTGTTGGCAATATTCTTTGAATTAATTACACTTTATACGGCAACAAATGCAAATCCTTTTTTTAAAATGCGCCCAAGGTGGTTTCATTGACGCCAAAATGCTAAGAGCGCTGACGATATGACACATGTGGGTTCTCGGCAATACTCTCAACCGCTCTTACCGCTTCAACCAGGTCATTGGAACGTCTTGGACGTCAATAAACGACACGTCGAAGATCTTCCACTGTCCCGAGCTCAACAAAATTGGACACCAAACGACAATTAATGCTGTCAGACGGTGCTTCTTGGCCACGATATTTTCGACGATATGCACGTCTATTTTTAACAGCTTCACTATTTCGGCGCGTTGTTTCGGTGTGAAAATTCGTGCGAATTTTGAAATTGAATTGACGTTTCAAAAACATGCTTACTCAAGTCAATCGAGGTTGATAAATGTTAAAGTTATTCAATGTTTACATACCGACATAAAAGATGGCGCATCCGTTACATTCCAGAGAATATCGTGTAGAAAAAGAATTCTTAAGTTTTAACCGAGTGTAAGACAAAACTGTTGTTCTTTGGGTGAAGTTTTATACATATGTACATACTACCAAAAACGGAAAATTTTTCATAATTGTCCTCAAATTAAACCTTACTAATTTTTAACAATTTCCCTCTTTATCGATCAATCAATAAAAGACTTACGATTTTTAGAAATCTATATAATTTTGATTTATTGATGAAAATTTTACCTGCAAAGAAATAAAAAAAGTTACATATATTAGTTATAAACTTTCATTTATATCAACAATATAAATAGCGTTAAATTAGGCCTGACCAATGGTCATACACCATAACTTTAGAATCTATGATGAAAAAGTGGGCCCATTTCCATGCTTCCTTTCTATTTCAGATAAAAAATTTTGATATTATTACATTCATTTAAAAAACATCAGAGTTTTCTCAACAAAAACCGTCCACAAATTACCCCCAAAAACCGATGAGTATATAATTATTATATATAGAGGGCGTAACACGGGAGCGATTTCTCTATATGTTCAATTAGTCCAAATTGGTCCATACATACGGATGTATCCACCACTTGGACTTCTGTCCAGCAAAGTCTATTTTGGGTATATTGCTTCTATAAACAACTAGAAATATCTAGACGTACATATGTATGTACTATAATATATGACCAGCCAGAGCTCTTGTCTCTTGTATGACAAAAATTGCCTGATGTTGGTTTTGTAGTGTGATTTTTCCAAGTAAATTAAAATGATGAAATTTACAAAAAGTTCAGATGCAAACGAACTAAAATCTACTGAGGTAAATGGAATCAGAGACTTATTGGATTACAGAGTACAGAGCCAAGCACATTCCGAGAATTCGATTATCCACCAGCAAGTGTAATTAAATCGAAAGAGTTGTTGCTGCGAGATTGTTAGGAAAAAATTAAAAAAGAAGTTAAAAAAATGAAAGGTTAAAAAAAGAGGAAGTGAAAAATCGAATTAGAAATTCATATAAAAAAACTATATATATACATATGTATATATGAAATGCCAGTCAGCAGCTCCACCACACCCATTAGGTATAACCATCACCACCCTGAATCAACCTGCTCTTCTACCCCAGAGGGTGTAGGGGGGGGCTAGCACCTCCTTGAGCCATCACTGCGACAACAGTGCCAACAATCCCGGGAAAGTTTATATAAATAAAATAGACTAGTTTAGTATGGCACTTGAGCAAAAAGGGGTGGTAAGGGAGGTGGGGAGGGGAGTGTGTGGAGAGAGAAAGAGACAACGAAACGGGATAAGCAGGGGTAAACGGGGTAAAAGAAACTAAACTGGAAATGACTGAATGAAGTAGAGAATTGAATAAATTTGTAATTTTGCAATTTGCTACTGGTAAAAATCATACAAACTACGTATTCATTGGCTTGTATTTACAAATTCTGGAAACATAAAAAAACCGGAATGACGAGGGGGCGCTCGTTATTTGACCAGAAGTATGAAGTGAGGTGAAAAGTTTGGGTACCTCATAAAAAAAGACAAGTGAAATAAAGAACAATACATTCATTACGTGAAAACAATTTCTCCTCCACCCCCTCCCCTACCCACCCCTCCACCAACCCTTCCCACTGCACACATACACACACGAACTCAACTTCAATCCTCTCTATATATATGTGCGTATATACAAGGTTATATAATGGATTATATATCAGCAAAGTGTAGCAATACTTCTGCCTGAAAGGGAAAAGCCCAACCCTTAACCCTCCACCAACCATCTTGCCAAACTTTCTTAAGACCAGCCGGCGCTCATGGACAGCGTTGAAGTCATCTCCTCCACAGTGGCCAGGCTCAGGTCAATCTGCCAACCTTTCCAAACAATTTTTCTTTCTACTTTTTTCAATTCCGGCAGAGGAAAGAACAATCGGAAAATAGCGAGAAATAGTTTTGTCTGTGAGTGAGTATAAGGGAAGGTGGGAGGGGGGGCGGGAGAGGGCGGTGTGGGGGCATAATGGACCTGGTTAGTTTTTAAACCAAGTCCAGTGTTATAGACCAATATACGAATGGTTCTTTCTGCAGGGAGGAGACCATCACCACCACCACCCTTAGCGACATTGCCACTGCCATCCACCATCCACTATCCACCTTCACCACTAGAACTATTCCAAGTAATAGTAGTGGCATCAGCGAAATGATGACGTTTGTAAAAGACCGCTTTTTTTCGACTGAGAAAAAATTCTCCAACCAGAGCGAAAAAATTGCTAGAGAAGCCAGCGATGGCAGAAGATTATATGATGCACCATGATGAAGGTTCGTGAGGGTAAGGCAAGGAAAGGAAAGGGAAGAAGAAGAATGGACGAACCGACGGACGTATGAATGGACCGATTGTATGTACGAAAGATGTATGTATGTAAAAAAGAGAATGAATGAGGTAATGTTGAGCGTTGAAAGAAATCAGCATCTGCATGAACATTGGCTATAACAAAAACAACAACAACAATAGCAACGTAAAACTAAATAACGATGAACAAACGACGACAACGACAACGACGACGACGACGACAACCGTGGCGATGAACACGAATACAAAAGAAATTAATGCCATTTTTTTAACATGTGCCCTGCTTTCCAATACGCTGATTGCGGCAATGAGCAGCAGAGACTGCAGCAATCGTACAACAAAAGTCTGAATACTGAGAGAAACAGTAGGTGTCCCCCGCACACCACTGACCCCGCAACCTTCGCAATGAATCCATCTTCTCCATCCTTTAGGATTCATGTGCCAAAACATGAGGTACTTGCAGCTGGAGGCTGGATGCCTATCGAGTTGTTGGTGCTGATGTGGTTTGTAGTCGTCAGGAAGGTGGATGAGAAAATAAAAACGGGGTGCTTGTCCCCCTTCCGCGTTTGCATATCTACCACTCTCTACGAAAGGAGGCCACTCGAAGAGGACAACAAGGAAAAAGCTAAAGGCTTGCAGGGACGGGGACGGGGGTAAAAATCATGAACAGCGTAAAGAAATTGGCGTTGAGAACGCTGAGGGGAGAAGGGGAGGGGAGAAGGGGAGGGGGGAAGGTGAGAGACAGTGGTGTATCGACGGCGGCGTAGCCTCATCTGAACTGAGTTTCTTTACTCTGAGTAAAGGAGTCGGAAAACTTGTGGAAAAGAAAAATACATTGGCAAAAGAAAGGGGCACTCGATTGGGGTACATTTGCAAAAACCTCCCTCTTTCAATGTGACAGAAATGAGACGTCACCCGGGTGGAAGAAATATTTTTTTAAAGTATCACGACTTTGGACGTTAGTGGAGATGAATTCGACTTGGAAGCAGCAACGAAAGAAAAGGACACTGAAAACTGTGCACTGACGGGGGTAAATTGGGTGATTGGGGAGAGAGAGTGAGAGAGAAAGAGCGAAAGAGGGACTTACAAAAAAAAAAAAAAACACAGTACATGCCTGAACACAGCAAGTGAGCTTAAATACAACCACAACAACAAAAAATATCTTGTGTTGGGCGAAAATGAGGTGGTTGTACTGAGTTGTTGTGTGAAGAGCGTCACCCAGACACCGCCGCACCGCTGCAAGAGATGAAGAAGAACAAGAGGATAAAAGAAGAGCGCAGTGAATTTTTTCGCAACTTCCGGTTCTGGTTGCAATTCTTTTTGCTTTTTCTTTTTATTTTGTTCCTGGCCACATGACGCAGATCGACTTGCTGGCTTACTCTGATACTAGTATTACTTTCTCTGTCGGAACGGCAGCTGTCTTTCCCCTTGTTCTTCTCCCCCCCCCCCCCCCCTCCACCCTTTCTAACTAACAATCTTTCTTCTAGTCTCAAGCCATCACCCAACAACACCAGCAATAGATGCAGTAGGTTCTTCTATCGGCTATATTTCTTTTCAATCAATATACAAAGTTATATACACGCACATATGTATGTATATAAACATACATACATACTCAAAGATACCAGCATAAATGTGTGTGTGTGTGTGTGTGTGTGTGTGTGTGTGAAAGTGCAATAACAAAATTGTTCAGTAGTTTTTATTCTACACTTGTATTTCTTTGGGAAAGAGAAACTTTTCTGGACCACAAAATGTCTAAGGAGGCTTTTTATTATTGTAGAATTTTTAATATTCCAATATTCCTGCTCCGAATTTGTGGGTTCGATCAAATTCTTCAAATTTATCCGCTAGAAATTAGCGCACTCATATATTTTATGGACGAAAAACGAACCATTTTGTGATCTTTATAATAATTAACGTAAGTAGTTTCGGAAATTAATATGACAATATTGAAAATATTGAGGGGGGAAAAATTAGCGTCCTGAGATTGAAATTCAACTGTTTAGTGTATCTAAGGATACCCAGATATGGTCGGATTAGAGCAATACCAGACTAAAATGGTCTCGTATTATTATAAATCAAGAATTATATCTCCTTTTTAAGTAATAAATTTACAAATTTATTCTCTTTTCAATTCATAACACTCGAACACCAATGGAACACCAATACTATTAACGGCCGTGGTACTTAAAGGTCTATCCAGTGTCAGGACTAATCGGCAAATCAAGGCTCGGCTCTTCGTAACTTCTCCGAGAAGAGAAGACAATACTTCTACTTCGGCATTGGTGTTTTCTGGAAATGGTTTTTTCAGTACATAGCTGTGATGACCAGCTCAGGATGACGGAAACGCTGACTCTTTACTTCAGTATACAGCGGAGGTACGCATAATCAGACGATTTCAGACGATAGGAGAAGCTGGTCAGTTGTCTAGAGACAAAAGATTTTCGTAAAGAAACGAAGACTTTCTTCGTACAGAAGGTTGCCCGGATCGTACCAAGTAAGGGACGTGTGCAGGCGCTGAAATTAAAGGATTGTTCACTGTCCATCATTGACGAACAGAAGACGAAGACGGTTCTTTTTCCGTCACATCTTACAACGATGCGAGAAATGATGTTATGAAATTGAGCGATCTCAATTTCTCAGGCTTGGTCAACCTCAGAAGCTGCAGACAAGGTATAGTCTAAGATCTTCCCCGAGAGTGAGGTGGTCTTAGAGGGTGGTCTGCTAATACAATATCCTGCCTTTTACGCGAAGCGCTTACTAGTCTGACAATGAATGTAGTGTAACTGAGGAGGCGTTTTCAACAACATTTCGACTTTTTGTAATCGAAAAAGATATCAAGCCCTAAAAACCCTAAATCCAAATATTTTATTATACATATAAACATTTTACATTTACACGACACTTTTATGGAATTTATAGAATAAATATTCGTATTTATTATTGACTCAGTCAGGAACGACGCTTCAAAGAATGACATAGACAATAACAAAGACAAAACACCAGACGACCCTTTAAAATTGTATAAAAATAAAACAAAAAGGAATCTAGGCTAAAATCATAAATAAAACCCAAAGGGAAAAGGTGTATTAAGGAACACACTTCAAAGACCCTTTTACTGGCGGCTGTCATCAAATTCTATGGCGCTCTTTATGCATTTCCCCACATTCCCCTCCACCCTCCCCTCCACCGCAATTTTCGTCTACGCCTGTGTCCTTTATCATGGTGAAACGATAAAAACGATATTCAACGTGTAAACATAATTTTTCTAGTACCTCAATACAAAAAGTTGAAGCTGAAGCTGGCTGCTGCCAAAGTCAGAGAAAGCCGGTTAAACTGTGTTACGGTTTTGCTTTTTGGTTCTCGTTCTCGGTAACTCGGTAACGTTAAATAACGTAAAGGAAAAATAAAAGTCTTTTGAGTTGCGAAAACACATGTCGACGGACTCCAAGGAACAAATTGCAAAAAGTAGTGAAAAGGAAAGGAAAGGAGAGACAACGAGAACGAAGACGAGACGAACAACAAGTAATGAACGGCGGAGGAACATGTTGATGTTGATGGCGGTAAAAGCGATAGCGGGCGATTCCAGCGTAGCGACGACGACGACATGTGAATACGCCCGCCGCCGTCTGCTCAAATGCTCTGTCTAGGAATCACGTTAAAGTAACGTGACGCTTACGATGGTAAGGACGCGTGACGTAGAAAGAGGGCAAAGTGATGATATACAGTATACAGCTATATATGTATATAAAATAAGTTAAGAAAAAGTAGAAGACGAAGAATAGCAAAGGAACCGGTAAAATTTTTTTTTGTTTTACCTTTTTTTTTAACATTTTAATATTGCTGCTATTCGGTCTCTCGGTCAACAGTGTTTTTTTTTTCTTCAGTTTTTCCCTTTTTCTTTCAGTTTTATTTTGATTATTTATTCTATTTTGATGTGCAAGAAGAAGCACAAAGAAGAAATCATTGAAAATCTTGGAGTTTTATTTTGATCATGAATAGACGATGGAGAAGAATAATAAGTGTAGAAAAGAAGAGAATAGAGAAAATGTACTATATTGGATTTGTTTACATTTTTAACATTGAATATTAAAAAGCCTCTTCTCTCTCTCTTTCTCGGTGTATTTGTTTTCGGAATTCTTTTTTAAATTATCCTTTTTATTGTTCCACTTTTTTTAATTTTTTTCTTATAAGATTGTAGTTTTTGTTTTTCTTTTTCTTTTTCTTTTTATATTATTTTATTATTTTTTTATTTTATTTATTTTCTTATTTTCTTTTCAAATAAGTTTTTAAGACTTGACGAAAAAACACTTGCGAATTATAACTAGTTAAGAAAATTGAGAGATAAAGAAGGATTTCTTGACTAATGATTGAAAAATTGAAACAACTCTTTCAAGTTATTACGAAAGGAATTGTTTGAAGATCTAATGAAGCAATTTAAATGGATTCTGCAACTTCTTTAT
Source organism: Conops quadrifasciatus (assembly GCA_949752815.1). NCBI lineage: Eukaryota > Metazoa > Arthropoda > Insecta > Diptera > Conopidae > Conops > Conops quadrifasciatus. The sequence continues at coordinate 5,701,234 of OX457077.1, forward strand.
CGAAGTCTAAACTGGCTTCTAGACTTCACCTCATTAGAACAGTTATTGTATTCTATAACTCCTTTTGCTTTTTCTTAACTGACCTCGGCCAGTAAATTCTGTATTCTGTAATGTATTCTGTTGTATAATCTATATACTGTAGGCCAATTTATACATGTCCAAAGAATTTGTTGCTTGGCCCAATAGTTATTTTCTTGTTATAGGGTTCACAAGCTATAAAAAGGGCGTTGCTCTTAAAGCCCTGGACAAATAAAGGGCTCGAAGGACCCTCATATTTAATGAAGGCCGGGTTTTATCGGGTTCATTGCACTCAAATGCGCTTTTTCCAAATTCGACTTTTTCCAAATGGTTTAAAGTGATTAGTCGCAGATCAACTGAAAATATCGCCGCTGCAGCTGAGTGTTTACAAACGACCTAGGTTTGGCCATATTGAGGGCCGATCATAAAAATTAGGCATATCACAAGCCAATTTGCGCTGCATTTGGACAAGAGCTCGGAAGATGATGATAGTTTGATGATGATGGTGTGTGAAAATAATTAACAAGTAATTATGATGACAATATAAAATTGACGAAATGTTTTCTGTAACTTTATGTAGCTATAGTCCTATTTCTATTTCATTAACTTATATTAGGAATACCTAAGAAACTCAATTGGCGCTTGTCGAGAGTGATAAATTGATGACAGGAAGTGATCACGGAGCTCTAGAATATTGATGGCGATATTAGAGACTGGAAGATTAGGGTAAAAAATTGTATAACAAAATTGCTAGAGGCTTTAAGTAAAATTTGTCAAGGACTTAAATAGACACATCATCAAGATATATGCGAGTACATACACTAATAACATCCGTTAGACCAAGCCAATATATAGAGAAACACTCCTTCCGCCCTCATCCGCTCTATCTATCTCCTACGCCGGACTTCTTTCTCTACCTTCAATTTTTTATTTCTTCCCCAATTCTACCAACACGCACACGCACGCACACACACACACACTCACTCACTCACTCTCTGACTCTGAGCTAGTGCTACATAAACCATTGAGTTGATTGTTCATCCAACAATAATAAATTTAGACTACTATGAGTATACAAAGCGACAACTACTTGAGAAGTAAAGTAATAAGAAGACGAAGAAGAAGAACAACAACAACAACAAACGAAAAAATAACACCAAAGGCATTGATGTGGGTGGATGAATGTAATTGGTGCCCAGTTTAAATGGTTTTGCAGTCCATTTTTTTGCGCCTTTTCTTTGTATCTCTCTCTCTCTCTCTCTATGCTCTCATTGTTGCTGTTGCGGTTGTTGGTCTTATTGTTTTCAAATAGATTTCATCTTATAGTTCGAATCTAGTGACAGTGGCGTATTGAGAGGGGGTAGTCCACCGGTCCGAACCGCCTCCGGAGGTATAAATGAAAGAGAAAAATTCAGTATTTTCCTATAAAAAAGGCGGAACTTTCTTCCTTTTTTTATATATTAAAAATTTTCTCAATTTGTTTGGACCCCTTCAATAATTTTAACCCCCTTCAATAACTTTAACCCCCCGCCAGAAAAGCAAAAGCTATACACGCCACTGTCTAGTAAAAAAGGCGGTTGAGTGGCGGGTGCATGAGGAAGAGTATGGTCGGCCGGATGAGGAAGTGTGTATGATTGCAAGAGTAAGTGGTTGATTGAATGGAGTAAAGTGGGTTGTTTTTGGGATAGTTTGGGAAGCTCCGGCTTAACGAGTATTGCTGCTGCTGCTGCTGATTCTATTGTTACTATTGTCGTTGTTGTTTTTTGTTGTTGTTATCAGTATTGCTGGCACATAATCCTTAAGCTGCATACAACTAACAACTAACTAATACATTTAAGCCTTAAACCTTGCACGATTTTACCCCACGCCACGATTTTGTTCATTTTTTAACGATGTCCGTCCGTCTTTGACCGACCATCTCTCTCTCGTTCAAAAATTTTCCATCCCCCACTCTCTCTCTCTCCATTTTTTTCGCGCACTCTGTCACTCTACCTATGTAGTGCTATTTTTTATTTCTAAATTTTTTTACTCGCTCTTTTCAAGCTTTGCTTATTCATTTTTTTAATTTTTTCTCTTGTGTTATTTTTTTTGGTCTCTTAGCAGCTTTTGCATTTTTATGCAATGGCACGCAGTGCAGCGGTTAAACCTTCTATGGGTATGCATAGTTTTTCAAATTCCTCTGCTTCTTCTTCTCCTCCTCCTTCTTTCCAACCCTTTTTTTTCGAATGGATACTCCGCGTACTTTACATTGGACAATAGAATGTCGCAAATGAAAGCAAAGTATGTATATACAGCAAAAAAAAGAAGAAAAAGAAGAAATAGCAAGCATAAAAATTCTCTTAATTCATTATTGTTGTTGTTTTTTTTTTTGTGGGAAGAGCAGCGAGCAGCAGCAAAGCGGTTACTCTTCAGCAATGTTAATTTGCATTCCAAAAAGTGTGGAAGAAGACAAAGAAGAAGTATTCAAGAAAAATTAAAACTAAAGGCATACATATATTATTTTTAGCATGCAAAAAAGTTTCACCAACAACAACCACGTTAACGCTACGACGCAGTATTAATTTTGAAGCAACACAAATTCATAAATAAAATATAAATTTAGCTTAAAAATTATAAACAACAACAACAATAACAACAAAAATTAACAGATAAGAGAAATTTTTACATACATACATACGTAATAAAAAGTCAATCATACACTCGCAACCGCATATTTAGTATATGTATTGTACTCGTATACTATATTTCACAAGTATTAGTATTGGATCAAGAAATAAATTAAAACCATTTGTAACACACACACACCCGCACACCCAGAGGGAGACAAAGTTTCTCTCTCTCCAGGCCAAGTTTCATAAAAGAATGCATTCAAAAGGCTTCAGTTGTTGTTTTTAAAATAACCCGGTAGGAAATTTGTGTCGGAAGCTTAACCAGAACGAAGGTGACGTGACACTGAAAATGGCACACAATAGAAACCACACAATCGGTTTTGTTTACAAAGCAAGTTTATCTGACAAGACAAAAAGAAAACTCGTTTGAAAGAGTTTAAACGTTTTTAACATTTCTTTGGTATGCGGCTCGAAGGCTCACTCGAAGTGCAGGCCAAATCGATTAATTCCACTAATTTTAATTTGTTTTAATATTAGTCACAAAAAGCACTCCTAAAGCTCCTTCATTACATATTTATACATGTCCGATTTATACTGTAAGAACATACATGCATACATAATTATGTAATGAATCCTTAAATTATAATCGCGTAATTGGAAATCGTTGTTTTTAATAGCTTTAAAGCCGTTGTAATCTATCGTTTGTGAAATTGTAAATTAATTATTACATTACATTATCTTTTTATCGATAAGTAAAAACAAAATGTCTCTTTTATTTCGGAGAGTTCTTAAAAAAAAAATTAAGAGACCCCGAAGAATCTTAGTAAATTCTTAATTTTTGTGATTATTAACTAGAATTTTAACATACTCAGGAGTCAACAATTCCTACTTTTTCCCGCTGGGTATTATTCTCTTAAATGAATTGCAATTTGTTTTGTACAGTGGATCAGGAAAGCAGCATTAATGTAGGGAAAAGGAAAAAAGTTTAAAGTCAAATAAACGGAGCACGCAATAAATTCTGGAGGGAAAAAAATCTTTTCAATACAATTATTTTTATTTACTACTAAACCAAAAATGTGTCAGAATATTTCGCAATATAAAAATAAAAGGATTGAATTTCTTTTTTTTTAATTTAATCCACTGTCCGCGGAATGAAATGAAATTGAAACAAAATAAGAGTGTTAACTTCGACTTGGTCGGTGTTTGCATACCCTACACTTTTAGCTGTGGAATCGATGATGAAGACGGGGGACAGGTGACGCCCCCTACCTTCTTTTAATTAAGCATTAATTCGTGCCTTTCTTTATGGCACGACTTTTGCTGACAGATTTTTAGCTTTATTTCATGATTTCTATAAAGGAAATAGCCACCCACTCAGCTAAGTCTACTATTCCCCTTCTAAGGGGCTAAGTCTACTACGCCTCTTTTAATACGTTACAAACAAAAGGACAATTAACTATATCCTTATCCCTTCGAGTGCAGGGAGCTAAAAATATTGAAGTCACAGAAAAAAAATTAATATAGCCCCATCCCTTCAGGTGTAGGGTATAAAAAGGTAGGCTGCGGCAGCGCTTTGAGTTCGAAAAGGTTTTGAATTCCTTTTGTTTTGGTTTTTTTTTTTTTTGTATTAAGTCGAATAAATGAATGAATAAAGACAGGCAAAATGGCACATAGACACATATGTAAGAAATGTGGAGGCACAATACGAGTATATGTATCGTATATGCATACAAACATATTCACAACCCACGTACGTACGCGTACACTCAACACACTCTCTTAAGTATCGCATCCAAGTACGAAAGAAGGCATTAAAAGAAATGGAAAAGGTCGATTTTTGAGGAGCGGAAACCACTTCATGAGGGGCGGGGAAGCTTTGTATGGGAATGGCAGGAGAAGAGGTGGATAAAGGAGCGGTCGCATGATAAGGGGCGAAAATTATGGAAGCAACAGCAGTCATCCGTAGACAAAGAAAAGGGGGTCAGAGACTGCCGCCCATTTTTATGATTTTTGTTTTTTTTTTTTTTCGTTTAAACCTGCATCCTGTATTGTCATTATCATTCGCTGTTACTGGCAATAATCATGCTTATTCATTCATTTAAAAAAAAAAAAACCAAGACTAGCGACTGGACGAATAGATGATTAGGGGAAGGGGAAGGTGGAGAAGGAGAGGGAGGGGCGAAAAGACTCGTTGACAAAGAGATTTAAGAAAGCAGAAAGAAAAAAACCTTAGTGCATCGATTGTAGAAGCCCTTGTTTCGTTAGTATGCTTTTATTCGAGCATTGGCTCTTTTTGTCTTTTTTTTTTGGGTACCCTACACTCGAGGGGGCAGGTTATATTCAATAGTTTTTTGCTTGTAACATATCGAAGGAGGCGTGGCATTGAGTGTTTGCCCTAATCATTCATCCACCACGCATAGTCAGTGGCTGTCGGTTCTTCGTTGGACAACTTATGATTAAAGCTGAATGTGAATAAAGCTTCTTGGGGTGACAAACACGCCTACAATTTGTTAATGTTCAGAGACGATTACTTGCATTTTAAGAATTTTTAATTACCCCAATTTTTCCCAATTTTTATTTTTTATTATGTCTTCTTTACCATCAGCGTAGCGTATGTAAAACGTCGGACAGGCCTATCAAATACCCTTCAAATGCTATAAATTGTCATTGGTTTCTGTTTGGGAGAATACACCCCCTCCCGCCCGTTCCTTCCCGGTTTTTCTATACCAATCATTATCAAGATTCACTGAATACAAAAACGAAACTACAAAAAACTGAAAGGTCTGGCGTTTACAAGACTACACTATATACGAGTATAGCCAGACGTGCTGAGGAGTTTAAAAGCCATACCAGTATTTCTTATGATGGACAGCTCATAATAATAGTATTAAAGTATAGTATTATATAATAGTATAATAGTATTCGGCTTATTTCGGTCATTGACAGTTTTCGGCTCTGTATCTGATTTAGAGTATATTTAAAATTATGATGATGACGAGGTCCTCATGTTTTAAATGGGAACAAAGTAATATCACCATTATTTTAAATATATGTACATATTTTATTCTTATAAACGGTTCTGACTGACAGAGTATTCTTGACCTAACAACCCTTCATAAACTAATTTTCATAAACCAACTATGAATTATGAAGTAAAATTATTTCTTTCTCAATACGGCAAACTTTATTTATGAGAATTTAATATACATACATTTATATTACGGACAAAAACCAAGAGAAGAAATTTTTCAATTACAATATTTTCATGGTATTTACAACAACACATTGATTGCAAGCAAAGAAAAATGAAGGGGGGAAACGGGAGGGGACAGAGAAAGATAGAAAGAGGGACAAAAAGCAAAAACTGGGTTGGTCAAAAGCCGTCTGGGTATCGGTGTCGATGTCGTGGTATCGGTATCGGGGCCTCAGTGTCGATGTCGTGCCAAAAGTTTTTAACATACAGAAATTATTTTATATTCATGTTTAAGCACGAGCGGACGATTCTTTTTCAGTTCATAACTCATGCGTTATGGTTTGTGTTTTTTTTTTTCATTATTTTTATATTGATTGATATTTTATAGTTATAGTTGGCAGCACTGCAATGAAATCAGGCTGTAACTAATGATGAATAATAAATTTAATTTTGTACTTTTTAGTCCTGAAGATTTACGGATGATAGTAGTAATAGGTATTAAATATTTAAATAGGTATTTAAAATCTCTAAAATATTTTTAATTAAAATCAAAAGTAATTATAAATTCGAATTAGAATATTTTAAATTATTAATAATATTTGAAATAAAGAATGCATAGCAAAGCGAACCTGCTTTTCTCTCATTAGCAGAATATCTCGAAAACCTGCTTTGTTTTAGTTTACTTTAGAAAAACGCTAAATCGTTTACGTCCGTCTCTAAATTTTATTATTTAGTTACTAATTTTTTTAGCTTTAATAGAATAATTATATACCATTTTAAATTATTAAAAGATTTACTCGTTGCATCGTTTTTCCTAGAAGTTCTTGTTTTTATAGCTTCTGAATTTGTAGTATAATGTATAGTGTTCATAAAGTTTTTCATTAGTTTTCTCAATTTTAATTTTCTAAATTTAACCGCATTAACTTCTAAGAGATTCGATTCTGTATTTTTAGTCACTTTTCGGTGATGATTTAAGAAATTCGTTAACGAAATTATTTCAACAAAACGTTTACAATTATAAAAATAATATTGATCAATAATTTTAGACCGAATTTTTGAGGGAGAAAAAGGATGAAAACGTTTTATTTCATTGTTTATATATTTATTTATTTAATATGTATAAAATATATAAAACGCATTTTTAATTCAAATCGCACACAATTTTATTGATAAAGACATATGATTGATTAAAATTTATTAGAATTGAAATTATATTATTATAGTATAATTATTGTTATTATAATTATTGTTTTAAAGACCAATTTCTTCAATAATTGCAAATATTTTTCAAAACCTTCTAAATTTTTTCATCAATAAAATTGTTCTCGAAATAAAAATATGTACGTAAGTTCAGAGATAGACCAGAATCGAAGCTTTCTTTTCACTAATTTAATATTTTCCAAGATTTTCATGCTTTGATTTTCCCACTTTCAAACTCAAGAGTTCATATTATTAATTTCTTCGTTATTAAAATTGATAACTAATGAACTTATTCGCAATATTTATTATTATGATTATTTAAACATTGAATGAACACTGAAGTAAACCGTTTATTATGTTAATAAGAATAACTCACCTATTTTTTTTTTTATTTAATTATTTTCGGTTAAGTTGGAAAAAAGATGGATGATACTACTTTATTCTAAAAATATCCACGACGATATTGATGTGATTGATGTAATTAAGCGACGATAGGCAGCAATAACAACAAACAACAACACGATGGTAACGAGAAGAAAAATTTTACGATATAAGACGAGACGAACTTGATTCGAACACGTTTTGGTAGATTATTGCAGAAACGTAAAAAGCACAAAAAACACAAAGATAGATAAAGAGATAATAATTTTTAGATTTATTTTCTTAACATATAAGTTTATTTATTTATTTTGGAGAAAATATACATATACATATTTACGAAATTCTAATGTTTTTAAAAAATATAACAAATTTTTATGTTTACGAAAAATTAATAACAAAACAAATATGTATGAAATTAAATTAATTGAAGAAAGTTCAGGGAAAAAAATTAATATTAAAAAAAAAATACAAAATTTATGTACATAAATTGGCTCATATTTCTGGCTAAATGAACAGTGGTTAGAGCACGATGGTAAAAGAAAGAAAAAATTACCGTTGAATAATTGTTTTTAAAAAAGTTTTTTTTTCGACTTCTCTTCTTCGCTTTAGTTAGTTAGAAAGAGTTTTTCATAAAATTTTTTATTTATTTTTTTTAATTTTTTGTTTTTCTTTTCTTTTGTGTAGTTTTGATTTGTTGTTTTGTTTTTTCCTTTTAAAGATGCCAGATCGTTATTTTCTCCTTCCTTTTTTATGTTGTAGCTTTAAAACGAAAGGCTATAAGTAGTAAAAACACCGGAAGAACAAATTGGAATAAAATCATACTGACGATGATACACACACGCGAAATGCGAAAAAATATACGATAATGACCATGTTCGGCCCTTTCGTCGTCGGCGGCGTCGTCATCGATAAACAGGATACACCAAGAAAAAGACAAAGAGCAAGAACGAATAAAGAAACGAATACTAGGCGATTTTTTAACAAAAAAAAAGGAATAAAATAAAATAAAATTTTAAAAAAAACAAGGCACAGGTGAAAGGAACTTAAATGTTGATTACAAAACGAAGAAACTTCGAGTTGAGTTGACAACGGCAACGACGACGACGACGACGACGACAAACGACCGTAGAGCATTGAAGGATGATGGCAGCAGAGAAAAAAGAATAACAACTCCAACAACAGAGAGAGAAAAAAGGCTGTACCCGAAGGCGTCTCGTCTGTATGTATGCATGTGCGTATGTGTGTGTTAATATTCTCTAGGCAAGCCATGAGTAATAATAAAAAGAAAAACAACAACAACAATAATGACGACGTATAGCGGAATGTTATAACGTAATGTAAATGCCGTAACATGTGTATCAGCGACAACGCCACGGACAACGACGGCGGCGACGACGACGCCGACGCCGACGCCAACAAACGACGTAACAACGACAATGTCGCAGCGACAGTGTACAAGGCAAGCATAAGAAAAATGTCTGACGAACTTGAAATTTCAATAAAAAATAATAAAAACATTAGAAGCAAAAAGGACAGAAAAAACAAAAAAAAAAAAACCAAAACAAAAACAAAAAAATACTAATAATTTAAGCATAAAAATCCAATAAAAATGGTACAAAAACGTACAAGGAAAGAAAGGAAGAAGCACGAGCCAGGAGAAGAAAAACTATTTGATAAGTCTTTATGGAAGGAAGTACGATATAAAAAAAGAGGGACAGAAAAATGAAAAAGGAAAAAGCTACATATAAAAAGAAAGCGTTTAAAAGAAAACCGAAATGGAAGGGCAGCAGGGCAGAAAAGTTGAAAATCAGCGAAAGCGAATTTTCTAGCGAGTATAGAAAAACGTAAAATAAGAATCTGTATATAGAAAAAAAAAGAAGAGAAAGAAAAAAATGTTTATAATAATGTTTATATTATTTTTATTCTTACATTTATTTCTTTTAGCTCTAAAAGAAAATTTTAAAAACTATAAAAAAAGGAAACGATAAAGAACGACACTTTAATACAAAAAAAGGGCACAAAAAAAACTAGAAGAAAATGAAAGAAGAAGTAGAGAAAAACTTGGCTAAAATTAAGAAAAGACAACTTGATAAAAAACTTTTAGAAGCTGATCTCAACCACTGAGCTGCTAACACTGTCGCCGTCGCCGCCTCTACCGCCACCGCCTTCGACGACGCCTCTGCCAAACTGGCGAACGAGCGAGTTGATAAAAATGGCATATGTATGTATTTACATTGCGTACGCGATAAAGGCTTGACGCTTTAACAAGATGCGGCCGCAAACAATACACGATAGTAAATAAATACCTTCGCCAATATAGTACATATTTTATTTATGTAAATATTAATCAAATTAGAGAAAAACTATTAATTAACAACTCATTTGATTTATTAGTAACAATTATTATTATTATTGTTATTATACTCGTATATATTTTCCGATTATTGGTTTTTTTCCGTTTTTTGAGATAAACACACGGCGCCGCGCGTCTTTCACAAAGAATTATTTTTTGTATTGTATGGAATGGAAGCAGTTTCTGTTTCTGTGCTCGGAACGTATGTTGAAAATAAACTAAATTCGAAATAGGAAAAAATCGCAGGAACGAACAAATGCTTGTCTGGAGCGGCCAGAATTAAAACGACTGCAGCAGCGACAAAGCCAACAACGACAACGGCAATGGAGATGATGACGACGACGACGACTACGACGACAACAACGATGGAGACAACAACAACAATAACCGTTCACAGCCAGCCTGGTCTGAGACGATGATGAACAGAATTACAAATAAAAGATGATGCCAAAGAAGGCGATTAGTAAAAGGAGAAAAAAATGCTCCCGCAAAGGAAAGGAGGCGACGAAATCGAAGAAAGAACGAAAGATAAAGAGGTGAAGAGACGGGAGAGAGACGTACGCCAAGTGGCGAGCGAACACGATATGGGGCGAAAAGGTGGAGTGGAGTTTGCCATCACCATCGTCATTGCCGTCGCCGTCGCCGTTGTCGTCGATGATGACTGGAAAAAATGCAGAGCAACTTGAGTGAAGAGAAAACGTTGATGAGGGTGAGCGGTGCAGAGGTGAGAGACTAAAGCACACGAGAGAGCGAGAGAGAGAGAGAAAAATTGTGAAAAAATGCGCAAATGCACAGTGGGCAACAAGCATGAATAAAAAACAGTTTTTCATTTTTAAGATTACAATGACAACAAGAACAATAAAAACAGCAAAAACATGATGAATAAAAAAAAAATGAAATTCGCAAAAAACGAAGAATTTTTTTTGCCCCAAAAAAGAGGAAATTTTTCAACAAAAAAGCTAGTTTTGTTTTATTAACAAAATCAGGCATTGGTCAACTAATTAAATAAAAATTCGCAAAAATTTAAATGAGATAGTAAATAGAGATAGAGAGAGAGAGAGAGAGAGAGAGAGAGCGAGAGAGAGTTGTGACATACGATAAGACTGAGTCTGGTCATGCCTATGTAAAAGATTACTATGTACGAGTATAAATACTTTTTTTTTTTGCGCCACTATTAGACATCATCACTCCACCATCACATCAATTGCAGTGTCCAGATTTCAAGAAATAATGGTCATGCCATCAGGAACCACCGCCACAACAACAACAAGAACGATGGAAATGAAAAAAAACTGGGAAGAAATTGAAGAAGCATTACAGTGGAAAGAAACTTTAGGGAAAAGAAACGCAAGCTCGTTGGAAAGAAAGAAACACCGTATCGTTTCAAAAAGAAGAAAAAAAAGGAGGAAAAAAAGCAGGAAAAAATTCGTGAGGAACACAAACGGAAAAAGCAGCAAAAAAATGCACCAACATTTTTTTTATATACAGCATGTATCATATATATAAGTAAATATGTATATGCAAGAATACATAAAGCAAGCCAAGCACACTGTCTTCTGGCCAGCGTCCGAAAAACTGGCTGGACGTTGCGCGGCTGTAGCTGTCGCTGCTGCTGCTGCTTTCGTCTCTATACTTTGGATATAAATGGTAAAAATTGCTCCACATCAACAAAAACAACAACAACAGCAATATAGAAGAAGGAAATACAAATTAAAGGAGAGCACAAAAGCGCACATAAAATACAGTAAAAAAAAATGTATGAAGAAATAAATAAATGGAAGAAGCGAGAAAAAATTGTAGCAAGAAACAGCCTGGATGGAAACAAAAGAGCAATTGACACAAGTGTTAGTGGTCAACGGGAGCGAGCTGACGGTGGAACAAATGAACACATCTACTCGCTGTAGATATATAAATGCTTTTTTTTCTTTTAACGATGCAGTCTTACAAAACGTCACATACGTGATCATTTAATCTTTCTTTTGTCTCAAAATCTGCGGTAACTGCTCTTTCCTATTCGCATTTATTGAGAACACAAAAAGGACAAACTGAGAATTGAATTTCAATATTTTGATTTAATACTTGTTCTTGGAAGCTACATACATTTCGATTTGAAGACAAGATTCAAACTATCTCCAAAAGACATGATTTTCCTTCAATTATTTTTTTTTTATAGACAATAGATAAAAGATAGATTTCGAAAACGGACGAGACTTTTTTGGACAAACTATTACCACAAGGCATGATTTTTCTTTAATTATTTCTTTATTTTCGTAGACAATAGATTAGAGATATATTAAGAAAGCGAAAGAGACTTTTCTGGACAAAACGAGATGCGAGATTTACAGACCATCCAAGGAACCATCGTGTGCGTGCGAAAACTTCACTTCTTTTCATTTTAAAAAATATCCAAAACTTACATGCTTTTTTTTAAGAAATGCTTTTTTTCTTTCGTCTATATTTGTCAGTTTTTATTTTCTTTCGAGAAAATTTCTTTTTTTTTAATTAACCTTTTCAATTTCTTAAGTCCCACTTTGTCCCACTGTGAAAAGTCTACACTGTTTGAATATATATGAATGCATGGTCGTCGGTTCGCTTACTTGGATGGATTGTATATGACTGTATATATGTATGTACGTATGATGGTGGTGTGTAAACGTGTGTGTGTGTGTGTGTGCACGTCTCGTGTCTCAATGTGTCTGTAAGTAAAGCACTCCGCCACACAAACATACACACACAATCATTAAAAGCATTTTTTCTTTGTGTACAACAATTTTTTCAGATTTTTTCTTTCTGCTGCTCTGCTGCTAATGTTGTTGTTGTTCTTGTTATTGTAGCCTTCCATAATGTAAGCTTTCTCGTTCTAACGCGCAACCACCAAGAAAAAACTGGAAAAAATTCTGCACAGAATGTAAAAATCGTCTGCAAGAAAAGAGAAACAACAGCAGCAACCACAACAACAGCAAAACTAGAGAAGTTAGGGATGGTTGGTGTGAGCGAAGATGGTGAAATAGAAAACGATGAGTAAGCGACAGAACTACTAGAAAAGGTACTAAAGTATGACCCTTCCGACAGACCCCCGCCCTGCCCCATCCCATCGACAAAGAAAAGGACTTCAATTCATTCAGTAAAACATAAAAAATTTAAGGCACAGACGGAAGAAAAAGAGAGAGAGAGAGAGAGAGAGAGAGAGAGAGCCAAGTAAAGAAGAGGAAAATTAAGAAGGCCAACTGGGCTGAAATATAAAGAGTAATGGGTTTTCAATACCGATAGCAACAACACAACAATACGTAAAACAGCAGCATGAAATCAAGGAGGCGAAAAAAATGTCCAAACACAATACACGTACATAAATACGGGCCACTCTTAAGTTGACACACAAACGCAACAAACACACACACACACACTACAGCACATATGCATGTACATATTTACTATAATTTATATCGCGAGCACGGACACACACACACCTACACCAGCGTCCATTCGTTCGCGGTTGGAACGCATTCCAAGTGTCCAGCTTGTACCGAAGAAAAAAAAGAATTCTGGGCAAGCTTCCTTCCAATGAGCCCTCCTCACTCAAGAAGGCAAGCGTGCAACGAAGCGGTAGCAGCATCGGCAAATCCTCACCACTCTTTACCGCACTGGCCGCACAAAAACAAACCCTTTCTAAAGGAAGGCGGCAGAGAGGGGGCCGGCCGGCCCTCCTCCACTCAGCACACTTCTTATGCTGACAACGACGACAACTATTAAATAGCAATAAAAATTTCAATTAAAAAAAATTCTCACCCACAACAACTGCACCGTACCAGGTCCCTCCCCCCTACCTACACTCAAAAGTCCCCAGAGACGACGAGAGAAATTTTTTTTCTTGGGCGAGAAAAATGACCAAGTGGGGCCGATTCGATTCTCCACAAAAACTACTCAAACTAAAAACATAAAAAGGGATTATTTAAAAATTAAGCAAAGTAAAATATTAGCCATAAAAAATCTTAAAAGGAGCACCACTGCTGGTCATACCCACCCGTCCATGACCCGGCGCGGGCACCGCCCACCCGCTTCCACACCAATTTCGTTAACAAAACCGTCAGCTGACGTTGAAGTTCACGCGAAACGTACATATTTAGAGCGTTCGTCAGAAAAAAATTCACAGAGAAAAAATGCACAATACAAAAAAAAGCCAATAACAAAATAGAAATAGAAAATATAAAAAACCGGAGTTCGAAGAGAAAAAAGGGGAATGGTCTTTAAGTGTGAGTATGCAGCTAAAGACCCAAAAGCAAAGCACAGACTGAAGGAGAACGAATGAACGAACAAGCAATCGTTTCGTTGTTATTGTTCTGAAGCATGAGAAAGAAAGCTTATGACGATACTCAAAGACAATTCGTAAAAAATCAAGAGAGTCCCGGCCTGGCCGGGCAAGCGAAGTAAAAATCCACAAAGGCACCGCAAAAACTGATCCATCCATTCACAAAGTAAATACACACACACACACACACACACACACACACACACTTTCAGTTATTCATGTCCATACATGCAAGCATGTAAAGTAGAAAAATTCTGCAAAGAAAAAAATCCCTGCATAAAGAATCGAAGAAAAAAATCCCATTTTGAGGGGAATGGAAGAGAAAAATGGACGGTTATGTATGTGCAAAACCAACAACAAAAGTGAAAACATTTCAAAGGAGCAAAGAAGAAACGCTTACGCTCGAAAGCACAGAAGTCAGAAAGAGAGGAAAAGGAAATGGAAGCACATAAACCCTCTTTCGTATAAAGAAAAAGAAAGCAGAAAAGTAACGGGTCGTTTCGGAAGGGGAGGGAGAGGTAGTAAGGAAGAGAGAAATTGCAGTAGTGACCATCTTAGACTCAACGTCTGCTTCAAAGTGAAAAAGTTACAGGAAAAGTTGTCAAAGGAACGGAAGAGGGGAAGGAAGGAAGGAAGGAAGGAAGGAAGAAAGAAGGGAAGAGAAAATAAGGGAAATGGGAAAGCCAATATAAATTGCATATATTTTATACATTTTAATTATTCTTTTTTCTTCGTTATTTTTCTTTTCTTTTCAATTAGAATTTTTGTTCCAATTTGGTTTTTATTTTTTTTTTTTTGCAGCCTCTTTATATCCGTTTTTAATCTTATTCTTTTGCTATGCCAAGAAAAAAAAAGAAAGCAGGCCACATAACCATATTGCTATTGGTCGCTATGGCATTGAAGTACGGTTTTGGTATTTGCTAAACAGTATAACCTCGTTTTTACCACGTGGTGAGAGCTGCACATATTCTCATGACATATTTTAGTCAATAACACCAACCAAACATCAAGTGTCCTGCATTATTTTGAAATACACTGAGAATAATATCACTCTCTCTCTCTCTCTTAAATTAATTGTGTTTGTTTCGAAAATAAATAACAAAATGAAATTGTTCGTTAAATTACTAAAAAAGTACTCATAATACTATAATACTAATAATACTATAAGTATGAAAATTAATGCTAAACTTTAAGGTTCAAGAAAAAAAAGTAAAAAGGTTTGTTTAAATGACAAAATTAAATAAAAACACGTAATTAAGAAACAGTTTCATGACAAACAGAGAACAAAGTAAATATACTCTTATCTTATCACTTCGACATAAATTGTAAAACCCTAATTTTTCTACAAAATTACATATATAAATAATGAATACCGCTGAACGTGCTAGAGAAATTCAACTGATTAAATTGTGCAATTACAATTATCTCATTAGCTGACTTCTGCACCCTATGATTCATCACGTTGGAATGTTAGACATAAACAGTTAATAGATTTCGAGGTTTGAAGGTATTTTTACCTTATCTAATTACTCATTTCTGGAAAGCTGAAAATGACTTTTGCCCACATAGCTCTAGTTCTAGACGAAACACTGTATGACGGCAGAAATTCAAAATGAACCGCAATACATATTTCTTAATTACTAATTCTAGTTTGATAGAACTTAATTAAATATTTTTTTATACTTTTGTAACTCTTTTAAGTTAGGTCAGGTTGTCGGGGCACTTCCGAAGAACTCACTAAGAGCACCTTTGGGGTCCGTTGTAATGCCACAGTTATGGATCTTATCTTGCAAACTAACCACGAGGAGCTATCTATTTATGTAGCGAATAAGATGCCCTAATTTGAAAGGTGTCACACAAGTCGTTAAAAAAGTATACTTCCATGTAGGTGTACCTTCTCTTAGCTAGTGCTGGACAGCTGCACAATATGTGCAATATGTACTTTATTCTATATAAAAAGCCTATGGTTTTGTCCAAAATCTCCATCGATTATAATTTCATTCATACTCTATCATGATTTATAATAGCCTCTTCATTTCTACTGACTTCGTTATTTGTCCCAACCGAAATTCTTGGTGCTTGAAATTATAACCTAAGATATTCCTGTGCTTTCCTTTTGGCAAATGGTGTTTTTGCTGCAATCAATTGTTTGGTTTTAGAGCAGTTGCTGTGTTGGTTGAACTGGTTTTACCGTCATGTTGTTTTCTTTCCTTAAATTTTTTGTAAACACTTCGCAAATACTGTCGGTTGAAAAGTCAAGTGTGTTCGTTCTGCTCTTCTTCTTTTGTTTTGTTTTAACGTATTCAATGAACTTCATTGTGGGCAAAATTCATTTACTTTTTTAGTGTTTAGAATATATTCATTACCAGTAAGAGATTTCATAATTATAAGTTTCGAAACGAATGTCCGCCATCTCTGGTCAAGTTTGGTTTGGAGGCAGCGCAGTCTCGATATCGATGCCTTCTCCAGCGCCTTTTTCCGTTCCTTAATAATTGAATAATATCTACATTTTCGTTTATAATGTTCATTCATTCATTTAAAAATTCACTTTTAGACAACATTTGTTTTCTAAAAAAGTCATAATCATCAGAAGTTTTTGCTGACACTGCACTGCTCTGCCCTGCACTGTTCAGTGCAATAATTAAATTTACAAAAGCACAAAAAATTTCGTATGCTTTTCCTTCAGTTATAAACATAAGCACATTGAACGCTCGTGTATGTGTGTATATTTTATTTTATTTGAAAGGAACATTTTCAAAAACAGTAAGCGTTTCTTAACAAAAAAAAGTACATTAAACTCTGTTTAATCAGGAGGAGGAGGAGGAGGAAAAAAAGGAGATAGGGTTACCTTCTACCTCCTTCTCCTATCCCAACAACTACAAAACTCATCGCTTACACTTACCTGTAGCTCAGATTCGGTAACATCGATTTCACCACGATAAACAAAATCTATGATGGTTTTTAAATCTGTAAAGATGATGTCACCGGGTAGAATAATAGTTGGATGTTTACATGGATTCTCCAGTAATAATTTTTGAAAATATGATGAGCAAGCAGAGAGCACAACCTATGATGTGATATCATTAATCACACAATCGATGATAATAATAGATGTATAAGAATTAGTTGATTGATGATGAAGTAGAGTAGAGCGTGTATTCGCATGGGCGTAGAACAGACAAGTACAGCAAAAAGAGAGCGAAAAAAAACAGGTCATTAATTAAATTATTACATAGTAATTATAGTTATACAGTATAATAGTTACCTTATGCGCCTTTAACGAGCCATGCTCACAAGATAGAGTCACATCGACAAACGAAAGATCCTCGCGCAATTGCTGGAACACCGAGGTCATTGTATTCTGATAGTTGTTCCAACGCAAGCTGAAATATTGATGACTACGAGCTGCCATTTTGTTGCACTACTGAATCCCAAAAGCAGGCTAGGCAAAAGGGGCCGTATTGTGACTGTTGATTGCTGAATGCTGATTGTTGTTTGTTGCTGTTGTTGTTGTTGTTTTTATTTGTTTGTTTAATAGTTTGAATATCTTTTGTTTTATTTATGTTGAACGTTGTTTGGAGTATTGTTTTCAACTGAATCGTAGAGATTACGATTAAAGAGTTTTCACATTAGTTTGTTAGTCCGTTGTGTTGTTTATTCTGAACTGAAATATTAAAAATATTGTTAATATTGGCTTTTTTGTTTTTGTTTGTTTAACGTTATTATAGTTTGGAAATATATTTATGTATAAAAATAAAAATTTTACAAATCATCTTACAAATAATAAAACTATTCATAAACAATAATGAAAGTTTATGAATTGATTTTCTTTTCATCTTAAGTCTTCTCTATTAAAATGCTATTGAAAAAGGATAAGCAATTTTAAACAATATTTTTTCCAATTTTCCTCTTGTACATCGTAATAGTGCGAAACGCGTCACATCCATACAATACAACACTAGACAATAATAAAACCTAGACTGACAAAGATACTTAAAGGGCAACACTATGTAGAACTTCGACAGCATCAGTAACAACTTCAGAATAATAACAACAAAAACATAGTCGGCAAGAACAGCAACAACAATAACAATAGACAGAAATATAACCAGCTTTAAAGGCAATAAATGCCAACAAAGACAAAAATTACCAACAACCAACTTCATACAGTCTGCAGAATCTCAGAGAGGCTTAACATTTTTTTAAACTTTGCAGTCCATTCCTTTTCTCTCTCTCTCTCTCTCTCTCTCTCATGACTAAAAGTATTAAAATTTTAAAAGAAAAATGTATATAATGGCTCTTTTGGACAAGAGGTGTCATTGTAGATTCCGCCTCATAGTTGAACTGTCAACATTCAACAGTCATTTTGACAGGTCATTTGACTCGCATTACGAAAAAGTTTTAGCAGTTTTTACTGCCAAAACATTCTGTGCTTTAAAAGTCGTTTCAAAACGGCTTGTGCTCTAACTCGTAAAAACCAGGAGGTTTTTTTTTAAATATGGTTCGATACAAAATTCTTAACGAACTACAATAGTGAAAGTTCACTACAAATATAGTGAAAATATCGCGGCGGACATAGGTAGTAAAACCTGTGGTTAACGTCAAGGGCCTAATTGGATATATTAATTGATGAAGGTCTTCTTACGCAGCTATGGAGAATTTAATACATAAATTCAAGCGTCTCAGACAAGTTAGTGACTTGAAATTCAAAGTTTCGATTTATAAAGTTCTTAAACCTTTTTGATAATCCGTAGTAGTAGTTTTTACTACTAAAAAAAATTGTACTCCTCAGCTCAAATTTAGAGTTTCGTTTTCTACAGAACAAAAATCGAAGCTTTTAAAAAAAAAAATGAACAGCAAAACAACAATGATCAGGAAAAAATAAATTAACTTTTTTGTTAGTATTGTTTGGTTGGTGGTTGGTAATGGCTTGTTGTTTCGACTGTTGTTGGTGAAAAGTCGAAACCAGTTTTTCGTATGGTGCACCATAAGAGCATGAATTCCTTAAAATACCTGCCTGAGGACTGTCTGGCGGTCTGGCCGGACTGACTTCTTGCATGTCATGCCAGGCAATAGCGGCGGCAACAGGCCAGGATTTTTGGGTTTACGACTAACCAAATCCATGGAAGAGGCAGCATGGCTACATGAAGAAAACCATTACAAACACGAATGTTGTCGTTTTTGTGGTAGTAGTGGTTGTTGTTGTTGCCGTTGTTTTGTTGTACTGATGCTGCGAATATCCACCACCCACCCGCAGCTAGACAGCCGCCCTTGATGTTAGCAAAATGCTGCTATTGCTATAGTTGCTGTTGTTGTTGTTGTTATATCGCTGTTGTAGTGGTGATATTTATAGCAGCTCAACTAGCTAAAAACATCGAATGAGACAGCACATTCATCCATCGTTATTTCGCCGAGTTTGAATGGATTGGTTTACAAAACAATGAGCTCGTGCTGTCTGCTACTCTTTCTTTCCTTTGTATCTATCTGCCTGTCTCTTGTTAGAAAAATGACATGAGCCGAGAGAAGAAAAAGGCGAAAAAGTTTGTTCAACTTTCGAAAAAAAAGTCAATGCATTCTGGCATCAAACACACTCGAAAATGAATACTTAGAAAGAATAGATGAATCGCGCAGCAGACGAACTTGTAGACGCTTCATCAAATTTACTAACAAGCTACTACATATTTTCGGTAGCAAAAAAGTAAAACAGCAAATCGGTAGCGGCAAATAAACTATCATCACTGCTTGCTCTAATCTAACAGCCTCTAAATAGTGCGATTTTTTTTCACTCTCTCTGACCGTATATCGCATAAGAACAATCGCCAACAAAGCTGCAATGATGCGCCGATGAACTTGCTAAGAAGGGTATCACGCAAGACCGGTTCTGTCTAGACAAAACCAACGTAAATATGCCTTTAGCTACCTTAAAGTTCCAAGTTAGCGAAAAAGATGGGCAAATGCCATAGTTGACAATACAGCTCGGTAGATTTGGCCGAAATACCATTTAGGGCGCACTAAAACACTGTTATCAAAAGACAGACTGCTGATATCTGAGGCCACAAATGTCATTACTGGTTGTAGGGCGTTTTAACTAATACAACAAGTCTGATACTTTACTTTACTTGTTAAGAATTTTGAAAAAGATTTTTATATTGTCAAAAAATGAAATTATTTTGGTCAATCGATCCTGTGACCCTACACTGACTTCATTGCCTCATAGGGACGTTTTCAAGAAAACTTGGGCTTCCGACAAATTTTGCGATTTGAAAGACCACAACGTCAATGAGGTCTAATTCGCTATATAAACACCGAGCTCTGACTGTTTTCATTGAAAACTTTCCATTCTGTGGTAATATAATGGGCCTTTTAAGGCCTAAGTGAGTCCTTGGAGGATCACTTCTACCTACCTACCTAGCCTTATGCTCTTTTATAATATGCTCTCTAATATGCTCTCTCTCTCTATTATTCTTTCAATCGCTGAATTAAAACATTTTTCTGAAATCCCATTGAATCCGTGTGCAATTTGCATACAAATTTCTAATCGTAGTTTCGATTAAAGATTAGAAATGCCAATCCAAAGGTGTATTGTCTGGATTTGACGCTGAGATGGCGCTGATGCAAAAAATGTTTGTAGGCACTGAAAGGCACATTCCTACATTTTAGACATTTCATCTTCAGCAGACACAAGAACTATTGTCCTGTCAGAGTGTACGATATAGCCCCCTTTGTTTTATGAAAACCCACGGAGCCGCGGCTTCACGTTTGGGAATCACCGAATTAGATTAGGACTGCTTTAAGTCGCTGCTGAAAGTCATGCGGCATCTTAACTTGTTTTTGGAAATCATTGGACAAGAAAAAAGTAACCTAAACAAAAGTGGAGCGCGTTAACGCCAAGCAATAAAAAAATTTATCGAGAAGCTAAAATGAGAGGAAATCAAAATAAAAAGAAATAAAATTATTTTCTCTTTATAAAACTCGGAAAAAACTTTTTTAGTGGTATAATTTTATACCAAAAAAATCACAAATATCACAGCTTCTTTTTTTGTAAACTGCTCACAAAAAGTACCACGAGAACATTTTGGCTTGAAACAAACAACAAACATTGACAGCGTCGTCTTATAATCAAAACAACACAAAATCTTTGTTGTTGGTTTTAGCTTTTTGATTCTTGGCTGAACCTTTGTGTTTGAAGACTTTTCGAAATCATGTTAATACGTTTGTTTGGGTGAATGTTTCTCGCAAGCGAGAGCAAAGAACAGAACAAAGTAGAAATGGCACCAGGCGCCACTGCCGCGACTCAGCAGCAAAAGCAACAGCAACAACTATTGTAAAAGAAGTGTAGGAAAATATAAAAATGAAACCAATAATGACAGAAAAAATGGATGCATGTTGAAGATAAATGATTACCAACTTGTTCTTCTTATTCGTATTTTTCTTGTGAACCTTTGTTTTGATTACTTTTTTCGCATTTCGACTTAAGAATTTGGAAGTGTGGCAGCAGTCAGAGAGAAAAACTTCAGTATGGAAAATGGAAAGTTGGCACTTTCGTATAAATATGAGAACGGAGAGAGAGAGAGAGATTTTAAGCAAAACAAAATTGAATCTTCATCAGTGTCTTCTGAAAACCTTTTCAATTGTAACAAATTGTACGAAATGGCATGACATTTACATTAATTACCAAATATGATTGCAAACAGTGACGTCAAAAACTAACACCAATAATTATCAGAAAAGGGAAACAGTCAAAACAAAAGAAAGAAAAATAAGTAGTTTAGTTAACATTTTAGTAGTTTTTTACCCACCCCTTTTTAGGTTATTCTCGCTAAATGCTATTTTCATCTTTATATTTCATTGAATTTTTTATGATGTTGCTTTTTAGATATTTCAACTTATCGTTAATTTTATTTTCATAATCTCTTTATGTAGTTAGTTCCTCTTTTCCTTGCAATTTTGCTTGTACGTTGTTGGTTGAGGATTTCCAATTACAAAGACTCTCCTTTTGAGATTTTCTCGCTTTTTACAGAAAGGCTCTGTCTATCATGTCGCTATTAATTTACCTTGTTTTTGTTGTATTTACGATGTTGGTTATGCCTGCGTCGCTATTTGTTGTTTTTGTTTTTTTTTTTTGCTTTCGACAGTGCTGTGTTATATACAGATTGCAATAACAACAACAGGAGGTTACAAGAGATATTAGATAAAGTAATGGGAACAAAGAAGAGGAATTATAATAACGAAGAGAATTACACTCTGCTCAGGAGGTGCTGCTGCTCTTCTAAAATTCTCAATTGTTTTTGCTCTTATCGTTTCTTCGTTTTTAAAGATGTCGCTGGGCGCACAATTTTTGTACTTTTTTTTTGTACAATTTTCTCAGTCAATCTTTATTTTTTTACTTTTTTCACTATTCATCTATTGGGTTATTCACAAATGTTTTACACTTTCTGGTGCATTGAAAAAATTAGTCTCTGCACTGCATCTGTGTTTAATGCCGTTCTTGAATAAAATTTTAATTTTTTCCCAATTACCATTACTTCAGACCTAGCGCACGAGATAGACACGAAGGAATTTCGCTGGCAAAGAGGAATCTCCAATAATTATAAGATGGATTTTTCACTTCGTGCATTCGTCGTCGTTTTCGTTATATTCGCCATTTTCGGTAATTCTTGCGTTCGTTGTATATTTTCTTCGTTCAGTTATTTCGGGCAATTTTTTATAATAGTTGTCTCTCTTCCTCTCTCTCAAGTACTAAACATGTTCCAATATGAATGGCTATTTTAGTGGTTAAAGATTTCTTAGACAAATTCACTTGCTTCACTCTTTACTCTTTAGTATTTCAACTAGCCCTTTTTGACAGCAAACTGTTAATTTTCTTCAGTTCGTTTTTTCCGATATTTTCAATATTTTTGGTTTGGTTGAGTGAGCCCCTTCCTATGATTTCCCGTTTTAGTTTTGTCGTATTTGTTCTATTTTCATTGTTCATTAGTATTGATTCCTTTCATAATGTAACTTCACTCTTCTACGGGTTTTGCTGAAATTTGCTTTGATCAAAAGAAACGCACTACTATGTGAGGGGAAATCTGCAAGGTTGATGGTGAGTATACGCCGAAGTAAATCGACACAGTGGATCTAATGAGTAAAAATTTAAACAGAAATAAGCCTCGACAAATTTAAAAGAAACAAACTCGACAAAGGATGGTGGAAATTCGTTCCGAAACCCAACAAATTAACATCCATTTTTATATTACCGCTTATAAATGTCGCTAATTATGCCAGAACACTTAAACCTTTAGGTCGCTTTGAAAGCGACCTATTAAAAATGTTTTCCGAAGTGACAAATAAGAATAAAAATAAGAAATATCATAATATAAATTTAATTGTGGTGAAAGAGGTTGAACACGTTAAGCACATTCTAGTTCCTAACTGTTAAGATAATTTTAAAAATTTTTGCGAATAAATTTTTGTTTTAATAATTTGTTGCGAATAACATTCTTTTCTTCTCTACATTTTTGTGCGTTTTTAGTTTTATGATATCCCAGCTTTCCGCACAAAAATTTTCAATTTCAATTTTTAAAAACGAGGACCTGTCGAGTCATTCAACATGACTAAAAAAAATTATAAAAATTTTAGATTTCAATCTAACAATGCAAAAGTGAGTTTATATTTTCTAAAATTAAATAAATTATTTTAAAAAATATTTTTCATTAATATTAAATTTTACTTTAGTTGGATAAAAAAAATTATTATAAATGTTAATTTCTAAGTGGATAAAAATACAATATACATATGCATAGACTATTCCCATATATCCCGTTTTTAATTATCGAAAGAACGTTGATATGAAAAACTATATCAGAAAATTTAAAAGAATTAATTAATAAAGTAAATATTTCGTACAAGTATTTACTAAACGTTATCCAAATGCTCAATGAAAAATGTACAAAGTATAAATAAACACATTAAAAACTATTAAGGTCAATTGGGTCCGGAGAAGGGGTTAAGCAAAAATTGTATTCACTTATTTTACATATGCTCCAATTATACTAAACGAACGACTCAGGTAACGATATGGTCATAGGCTGATTGATCTAATTGAAAAATACAACAATAAAAAAGAAGTGTAGTGTAGAAATAAATAAATTCAGATGGACGGTAAAATGTCGTTTGGCCACAATTGTACCATTATGCATTAGTTAGAAAGAGACAGTACGTCAACGAGGATTCGCCGCGCCATTTTTAATACGTTCGGCAAAGAAAATTTCTTTTGTACATTTTTCAAATTGATTTTAAATTGCTTTATGTGCAAATTTGTTCTACTGTGCTAAATTACTTTTTCAATTCGCTTCTTTTACTTTACAAAAACAAATTGGAATGTAAATTTGTTTTTGGAAATGATTAACTATCAAAAGTTTGAGGGGAAAAATTCACTACTTCACTTCTTTTCAATTCCAAAACATTTTCTTTGCACAAAACGAAGAAGTAGCAGCACAAGCACGAAGAACCAACGACGAAGCATCAACGAAGACGACGAATAAACATGTGTGTGTAGCAATGGCGGCGATGAATTTATATGTAAAAACAAAAGAAATTACGTCGTTTTATGCTTTCTCCTTCTTACTAATTGTGCAGCCGTTTTACTTTTGCCAATTTTCCAGTCACCCTTCACGAAAGGTAATCGACGACGGAAGAAATAATAATTTTTATTGTTTCTTTTATCAATTTCTTGATGGCATTACACACGAAAAGATCTAAAATACTTTTTTGTTCTGCTCTAGTATGATAACTATACACTTGCTCTCTGTCGTCTCAGCGCCTTCAAGCAACAGAAGCAATTCATTCATTCGAAGTTTTTGTTGTTTTGTTAATGACACACACACCACTAGAGTTTTGGGAAGGTGTAAATTGAAAGGAATATGTAAACAGTGAATGCACAAAAAAATTCACAATTTGCCCGTTTACGCTGTGTGGTTGATTTTTATTGGGAT
The DNA here is from genome assembly GCA_949752815.1 of Conops quadrifasciatus. NCBI lineage: Eukaryota > Metazoa > Arthropoda > Insecta > Diptera > Conopidae > Conops > Conops quadrifasciatus. The sequence continues at coordinate 5,726,270 of OX457077.1, forward strand.
TTCCTTTTTAGACTGACGATACGATACGGTCGTTCTGGCTGCTTCGGTTCATGTTTCGTTAATTTTACCCCTTATATTTTCATTATTCAACTCTTCGCATGCTTAGATGTTCTCACTCTTGCACGGTATGCTTGCGTGTTTCCCTTTTATAAAATAATGCTGCCACCTAGATCGGAAAGATCGAAAGAAACTCCAAAGAAAAATGATTGGGAGTTTCATCAAACACCAAATCATTGAAAAATTTTCTATTAATTTTGAAATTTGTTTTTATTTCTTTCACTAAAGCCTGTATGATACCTCATATTTCGTATAGTTTTTCAAGTGGCCTCTAAAGCCTGTATAATATCTCATTTTGGCTTATATTAATAGTTCACAAACAGCGGGGATTTTTGTTGCTTAATAGTTTTTAAGTTATTGTCTTTGACGTTTCTTTTAAAGCAAATTCTAAGCAACTTTGACAGCAATAATTTACAAGTATATGTATTATAGGTGAAACTCATCCAAAGCGAAAGCGACAGCGACTGTCAAATTTATATGGGCCCTTATGGGAAATGAGATTGGTATTAATTCTCTGGCAGTGCTTCTATTTGATTTAGAATCAAGCCGTAACTATCGGAAGCATTGTGGTAATGTTTTCCGGGGCGCTTCCGAATGTCGCCGCTTTATTTAAAAGCAAAAAAAGCATTTCAGACAACCCCTGAAACTTTCAAGGCGTCTTCAACAACCCGTCGAGTCGTCGTGACTTCAGCCCTCTATTATGTATTAAAATGCAAAAGCAGATTACCATCAGTTATGCGAAATTTACACTTAAGAATATGGAGAATTCCTATTCAATTTTCTTAGTTTGTTGTGTAAACGCTGAATTGCCTAAAATCCGATAATAGATTTGAATTCTATTACCATTTTATAGCAACATTAAACGCACCTCGATTGCTGGTAAAAGATTGTGGTAATCAAGAAAATAAAGTGAACGGGAAAAAATAGCTGCGTTTTCATTCATTTTCCGCTTTCCCATAACTTGAAATTGGGCTGCGATTGCAATTTTCTGCATTTTAATATCCTGCTGCTTGTTAAATGCTGTCGTCAATGCTGTTTGGCCTCTCGTTGATTGTGTTCCTTTCATTACGAATATACAGGCGTGTGTATATTTTTTGATTAGAAGGAAGTGTTTATATTAAAACGGAGGAATATCGACGGGGTAAGTTAAAATATTTAATATAATTGTATTGAAAAACATAAATTTTTATATTAGGTTAATATATTTTACTTTACAATTTGGGTTTTTTCATCACAGCGTGTGTGTTTATATATACATATACATATGTATGCATTTAATTTTCTCGAAGTAGAAATTTCCCACACTCAGCGGATACGCTTAGGTTGTTGTCCGAGCTAAGTTCTTGTTTGCAAAATTTGCAAATGTCAAATTTTCTGGAGGGAAAACAACAACACAAGTCCCGCCAAAAACTCTTGTGAAAAATAGTTTCCAGTTTTTTGCAATTTATAGCCCGAACACAGTCAGGTCGCTAGCGACTAGTCGCTGTCAAAATTACATTAGTTCTTATGGGAAACGAGAAAAAAATAAAATTTCCCCTCAGTCGCTAGCGACTGAACTCGCAGCGACTGCTCTATTTCTAATTTAGTCGCTCCAGTCGCTTGCCTGTTTGCTTTGTTTAGAAAAATTATAGAAATATTAAGGATACGACAGAAGGTCTATGTATGCAGTATTATGTTACACTTTTTTGGGTTGGAAATTTGTTTCCCATACTGGGTATGTCTAAGGGCACATGAAGCCAAAACCTTCTATTGTGTTGTTTGGAAGGTCAGTAGTTCTCGGATAATAAAGTTGATTTATCCGCAGAACAATTCTTCTCAAACGACTATAAAAAAATAATGTCATTATGTGTGACTAGCATCGTGAGACCGGTATATCCGTAAATGGGGGGTGGTAAAACACACATGGAGACTACCAAGGAGTGGGTCCACTGATTTCTCAGTGTATTGTGTCCATGTTTCCATGGTCAATTCGATTTCAATTTTTATTTTGAAGCGATATATCGCATTAATTTTCATTCGATTCTTTGCTTATCTTTACTCTTGAGAACTATAAATTTCAAATACTTTGTTATTGAAACCGTCTGAAACAATAGTTGGCTACGATCAAGCCAAATCAAATATTTTCAATATCAATCAAATCGAAAGGCAGAAACTTATATTTTTCATTAAGTTTTGAAGCCTTAAATTTAGATGTTTAAAAAAATCTTGGTTCTGGGGAGAAAGAAAAGCCCCGTGATGCATAAAGTGGTCAAGAAACTTGAGAATAAGGTTCCCGTTAGTAGTGCCATTGATGGCGGTAAAGTAAAGGTCAAGATGGCTGCAAACACACGAGCTCCTCCTCCGGTCTCTCAAATGAACAACGAGTCAAATACGGCAAATATTAATGCAAAATCTATTCCTGCTTCCGAAACGAAAGCGCCTGAATCAGGATGCGTGGGAGGAAAATGTACGCGTTAAATGAATATAAGCAGAAATTAATAAAACGATAGAAAACGATGTTAAAACAATATTTGGCCGACAACGTTATCTTGGTTAAGAAATGTCTGGCCATTTTGATGTTAACCAGAATGAAAACTGCAAAGAAAAAGGAAATTGAATTGATTTTGAAAACTGCAATTTTTCTCCGGAACCGAGAAAATTCTAAATTCTATATAAAAACAAAAAAAAATATTAAAACTAAAGGTTTTTTTAAATATTACCAATAAAAAGTATATACTATATAAATAAATTATCCTATATACAACAAAAAATGATTATTTTTTTTTGTAAGTTTTATTTGTTGTAAATAAGAGCAAAGGAATTAATTTCCCAAGAAATCGGATTTGTATAAATTAAGTGAAACTTAGTATTAAGAAAACTTGATTAAACAGACTCTTTTTCTGTTGTTCTGGGAATTTCCAGTGTAAAGCTTTTGGCTAAAACAATACTCTAATACGCAAGCAATAGCATAATCATCTTTTTAAACTTGTTAAAAATTGTGTTTGTAGAAGAAGAGTCTCTAAAAAAATAAGACGCTAGTAGTAGAGGGACGAGAAAAGGCAGGTGCAAATGGAAGAGACAAAAAAAAAAAAAACAACAAATATTTATGGAAATTCCAGTTCGAAATTATTTCTTGTTATTGTTGCTGTAATAATTATTAAGATTTTGTTTAGCACTTGTTTAAGCTAAAATTCTTGAGAATTTGTTACTAATTGTACTAAAAACCAGAAACCAGTCAGTCAGTCAGTAAGCCTGTGTCAGTGTGATTTAGTTAAGTAGACGCCAGTAAGACACCACTGCCCAACAGACGGTTTTATATAAAATTAAAATCATTAAAAAGTAAAAAAAACAACAATTCGCAACAGCACAGCATTGGAATAAGATAAATATAAACATGTAGACGTAACACGTACACGTAGTATGTGCTAAAAATGTGCCTAAAGCAAGTATGAAATCGAGTATCGAGCTTCTTAATACTCATAACAAGAATAATAATTACGAAATCTTCTCCAATCATTCATGAATTTTTTTCCTTCTAAACTTTTAAAGTAGTTAGCTGTGGCCCGGCCGGCCTTATTTTCTATCCATCCACTATTAGTAGTCAGTAGAGATAGAAGACAAGCAAGGAGGGTTTTTTGGGGGTTATAATGCCACGATTCTTCTCACCTTTTTATACTCGTATGTTGTTCAAGTTACCAAGAAACGACATGGAGACGAAGGGCGACTTTTCAGCGACCGTATTACGAAGTTTTTTGATTTTGGAATTGAAGGAATAGCATAACCTTCTTCCCCTTAAAAACTTTACTAGTTGCGTCGCGCCACTGATCAGATCAGATCAGATCAGATGGACATTTGTACAGAGTCAGCCTCACTGACGCACTGGCTCATCATCATGATCTGGACAGCAGGGAGTGTCTCTGTCTCTGTCTCTGTCTCTATCGCAAACGATAAAGAATGTTGTTCTTTACGGATGTTGGTAGAGATCATACCATACGATCATAAAACGGTCATAACACGTTGCAAATTCGCAAATCAAGGGAAGAGGCGTTCTTTCCCCCTCAAGACGAAGAAAGACGTCTGTGTTTCTAAAAACTATCAATTAAAATTCTATATCTTCCGAAGTGTTACACAGTAAAAATTTAAATTATTTTTTGCAAATCCCAAGAGTTTCGAAAAAGAGCAATCAAGTCAAGTCGTCTACTTTTGACAGCTGTCAAAAATAAATGTGTGTGTTCTTAATAATGTGCTTTGCTATTTCATGGTTTGTGTACATATAGTGGATTATCTTGCAACGGTTTGCTAAGAATTTCAAATGTAATTATGAAGTTTCAAATTTTCCCTTCCCCTTCAGCCAATTTTCGACCACTTTCTACAATCTCGATAACTTTATATAGGCTTAAAAAAGAGCAAGATTTTCTTGGAAGTTCTGGTTTGATTGTTTTTGGTTTTATTTATTGTTTTTGATTGTTTTGTTCTTTATTAACGAAACAATATTGTAAGAAACATACGCACACACAAACACATTTATATACATATGTACCTACATGTTTGTTTATTTTTGACAAAATAATTTTAATTTTTATGGTTGGCGGCGGCAGAGTGAACAATTTGTCTTTGGAGAGATAGACTGCTTCTTGTGGCCACAAAGAAAGAAAGAAAGAAAGAAAGAAAGAAGGTGTTGAGGAGAAGAAAGGTGGGGCGGCGGCGGCAATGACAGTTTTACGAACAGTCAGTCAGCCAGTGGCGGCGGCGGTGGAGTTCTTGTGGTGTCTGTACGAGAATTCATAACCAGAATTTTGAGATGGTGTTGATTGCTGTTGTCTCTTTTCTGTACGATGATCATAGTGCTGACGATGATGACGATGATGATGATGGTGGTCGAATTGTGTATAATAAACATGTTTGACTTTCTGTGGATCGTTATTGTCGTTGTCATCTTTGGCTTTGTCGCGATAGGCGTTCGTGTTGGTGTTATTAAGACTGTTGTTGTTGTTCTGGTTGTTGTTATTGTTGTTATGGTTGTTGTTATTGTTCTGGTTGTTGTTATTGTTGTTATGGTTGTTGTTATTGTTCTGGTTGTTGTTGTTGTTAGTCTGGCACCGACAACTCATTTTACTCCGGTGTAAAATAAAAAGAATTTTCCATTAATTTTTACAGCTTAATTCTTTATTATCGTTGTTGTTGCACTGTTTTCTTTTGCTTAGAGTTGTTGTTGTTGTTGTGAATGTCGACGCCAACATTCGTTGTTGCTGTTGTTGTTGTGAACACATTATAATAATGAAGTTTGTTCTTTTGTTAAATGATAGAAGTATTTTACATTTTTCTGAAATCGTTTAAAAGAGGACGAGATCTTCACTAATTGTCGATCCTACTAAACCTTGATGATCACTTTCATTCAAATCCAAAAATTTTGATATTGTCATTTATTGTTAGAATTGTTTTTAAAAGGATTAAAGAAAGGTTTTCATAAAGACAACCTTTATGATCCGATTGTAAACCGTTTGCTAGTTTCCAAGATATAGCGCTTTGAAACCGCAAAATATACCCGGGTATGTTGCTGTTGACATAAAGGTTAAGAGATCATCATGGAAAGACTGCGCGGCCAGAATTTTCTCTGCGCCAAAATCACAAATAGCTTTGTGAATTTTATCTCTCTCGCTTAATCGTTAATTTGAGCGGTTAGTTATTCGCAAAGCGATGATGATGATGACTCTATTTACGTATGTCTACACGTCAACTCTATCTACACTGGACAACATTCCTCCCACACACGTTCGAAAACACGGTGCGTGCATACAAAACCATTTAGCGATGGTTGATGGTGGCGCCGCCGCCGCCGCCGCCAGTGTGTCGGCAAAGGATCCTAATTTATCGATTCGTTGACATTCTTAAACAGCTTCGTTTCTATCCATCTAGTTCGTGGAACAAATTTGTCCGTTCGGCAACTTCGCTGTACACCAATACACCAATCTAAAAGAATCTTTATCTATCTGATAAAGAATCTAAAGTCGAATCTTATGATGAACAAAATCTTCTTAAGAAATGTTTTTGTGGATAGTCGTATCATCCATATTGTGTTACTATGATTCTATTGGACTAAACTGTTTTTGAGTGTGAATTAAATGACTGTATGTATGACGATTTGTTAGAGACAACAGTCGTCTCTTCTGCCCGGCAATGCTCGAAAAAATTGTTCGGAATTATATCGCACTAGTTCGATGGCTTCGTTAAGACGAAGAAATAGTGACGGAATAGTAAAGCCTAAGTGTCGATCGTAATAGAAGTCAGTCGACAACTCAGTCGACTTTTTGTTGTCTCTTCTGGCCGCCAATGCTCGAAAAAATTGTTCGGAATTATATCCCACTAATTCGATGGCTTCGTTAAGACGTCAAATAATGATAAAATAGTGAAGTTTTAATTGATATTAATCAGTCTCAGTCATTTTGTTCTCGAAGGGTTCTTCAGAACAATCAGGATTTTTTTGCTCTTCACCTGATTTCCATTCGGATAATTGCTCAAATCCGCGTGCACCCAAAGTAGAGCTTGCAGCTCAGATTTAACGCCGAGAATAAGGAATATGGAGAAAGCTATGTCAGATTATAGTACGTACGTACGTGTATGTTCATGCATTAGAATTCTTGTAAAAAATTTCAAGAAAAAAAAAAATTTAATTTAAATTTTAATTTTAGTTATTAAAGTTTCATGGTTGATTTTATTATTTTGTTCGTATAGCTTTGATTTTGATACCTTGTCAAGTGGTCCAGAGGTTTGGTAAATATAATCTGAAATATCCTCGTACATGATTACTATTCAAAATGTCCGAAAAATGTCGAAAATGTCCGTTCTTGTTGAATAGTCATCAGTCAGAAACAAAAGCTTCTTATATCAATTGATTTAATTTTAAATGATTTTTGTTTTTCAATTTAAATCGATTACTTTTTTAGAGTAGATACTTCTTTTTTCTTTTCTTTCTGATTGATTTGATAATGTTTGAAGTTCGTATTGGACTTCTTGTTGTTGTTTTTGAATGAACATGAAAATATTGCATGCATTCATTACTCGTCCATTCTTTGAACACTTTGTTGGCAAAATTAATAAAATTAATAAAAAGCGAGTGCTGTTGTTTTGTTGCTGCTTTTAATGCTGTTGTTGCTGCAGTTGTTTTTGTTGTGTTCATCGTATCGTACATCGTATGAGTAACTTCATTACTTTGCATGATTTTAATTTCTACTACTCTGTTGTTGTTGTTGTTGTTGTTGTTGTTGTTGTTGTTATCTAATACTTGTCTATTTCCGATGATCGCATGATTTTCCACTGCCATTATCGCTGTTGTTGTTGTTGTTGTTGTCGTTGTCGTCGCTGTTGATATTACGTTTTCTTATATCTTTTCTTTGCTTGCTTTTTTGTTTTATTATGATCATTTGGGTTGTGCAAATATTGTGTGTGTGTGTGTGTGTGTGTGTGTGTGTGTGTGTGTGTGTGTGCGTGTGTGCGTGCATGCATGCTCTTTCCGCCATAATCTATGCATGCATGCATGCATGGATGTTCGAATGTTTTGTTTATACATATGCATGGGTGTGTGTAGGCATGTTATTTTCGTCGTCGTCGGTGTTGTTGTTGTTGTTGTTGTTGTTGTTGTTTTGCAATTCTAATGCAAGGTCAAAATGTCGTCAAGTGAATTTGTCGTAACAAACAATTGAAGAGAAGAGAAGATACAATGCATACACACATACATACATACATATATTAAATTATGATAGTCGCTCGCAGGTATGGATGGATGTGTGCATGAATGTGAGGGAGAGAGAGAGAGAGTGAGAGTGTGAAATACAGAGAGCGAGCGTAAGAGACGGTGTATGTGTGTGTGTGTGTGTAGAAGAGTGCCTAGTAATAGCAAAACACAACAACTTCAGCCATAGAAGCAAAAATATTAAAATATGAGCCGTTTATATTGAAAGCGGGTCAAGTACACTTCATGAAAAAAGGGCGTTAATAATGAGAAAACTTTTATTCTGGTATGATCTTTATATTTTCATTCAATTTAAAGAACAATCTTTTCAAAATCTCTACAATTTTCCTAAAACAAAACATATCTCTCAATAAGAATTGCATTGGAATCAAAATGCAAAAACCTTAAGGTAAATATCTCCAAATGAAAAAGAATGGATTTGCTACACTTTCAAAATAACGGGCTCATATAAGTGCATAATTTTCATGCGCAGGGCAATTGCAGCAATTAGTACCGCGTGCTGCTGCTCATAAAAAACTGGCTGACAACAAATTGCTACAAAAGAGCAATTGAAGCAACTGCGTAATAACTGGAGCGACAGCAGTAACAACAACAACAACTGCAACAGCGGCAACAAACAATAATTATATGAATTGTTAATAAATATAGAATACATAAATATAGAATAAAACGTAAGAAATATACATACATAACGACAGTTACGCCAACAGCAACAATAATAATAATGAGAACAACATCAAATTAATACGAGTAATCAACGACTACGAATGTCGTTCGTCGTACTATATGTTTTATTTTGTTGTTGTTGCTGTTGTTGTTGGAATTGCTTTGTTGGAATTGTTTTGTTTAAGCGATTAAAAAATAATTTCAAAATGTTGGTTAAACGCAAGTACATAAAACGTAGCTGTACACAGTTAATCCTATTTTTTACACGGTACATACGTTCCAGAGAATATCGTGTAAAAAAAGACACACATTATGTAATGGCAAAATAGTAGTTTTAACATGATCGCGTTTTTAACATGAACGGACTTTCAAAATAAACTGTTCAAAATAAACGGGCCACTTTCAAAATAAACTGTTTATATGAAAGACCAAAAAAAAAACTGGAATAGCTTAATTAAAACGAATTCAGATTAACATTTTTTTTTTGTCCGTGTAAAAAAGAAAAAACCTGTAAAAATAGGACAAGTTTATTTTTTTTGTCGACCGTGTTATTTCAAAATCGTGTAAAAAAAAGACACACAGTATGTAATGGAAAAATATTAGTTATTTCTCTCTCTCCCCACCCCCTACCTCCTTCCCTCATGGTCTTTCTCTCTCTCACTCTACTTTTGTTTAAATTTCTACAATTCAATTGTATTCGATTTTCTCTTAAAACGAAAAGCAAAAAACATATTTTAAGTATTCAGAAATGTTTTTTTGCTTTGCGTTTTTTCGGTTTCTGCATTCTTTTTTAACTATTTACATACTTTTTAATACTTACTCAAAGGAGATAAAAACAATTTATTACAATTGTCATTGTGTACAGACTGTACTGTACTACACAGCAGTGGCAGCAGCAGCAACAACAACAACAATAATAATATACCTGCCTGAGCGTACACTGCATGGGTTCGTTTGTTGTTCTTTCCTCTTCATTTAATTCTGTTGTTTTTTTTTGCTCTAAAATTATTTTTAAAACTTTAAAATAAAGCTTTTTGTATTCCAAGCAGCAGCAGCAGCAGCAGCAGCTGAAGCAATCGCAACAGCAATGAGAGCTTCACAATAAATATGTTGCTGACGTTGGTGACATAAAGTCCAAACGCGATCATAGTCGCGTCTGAGTCGCAGTTGTTTTGTTGAGGGGGGTGAAGGGGAAGGGGAGCTTATTCCCCCCTTTCCCACCTACCATTACATTCGCTCTCTGTCGGTATATGATTTTATTCCACTCTTTTATTTTGTTTGACAGGTCTCTCTTTCACTATTTCGCTCTCTCAGTATGAGTTTCCTACCTTTCTCGTTCTTATTTTGTTTATTCGTAAAAAAGCAACGAACGAGTGTGTGTTTACTCGTTTTCGTGAGTGACAAAAAGCTAAGCAATTTTATATGTTGCTTCAGAAGTACTAATTGTAAAACCAACAACAACAACACCATCGTTGTTATAGCTTTAAATAAATTATATGTAAACATAATAAATTATGTTTAATATATGTAAATGTATGTATGTACTCGTAGTTATGTATGTATATATACATACATATATATTTTTTATTTTTTTCGGGTACGATTCATTGTGATTCGTAGCATAAAACAACGAACTATCGTCGACCCAAACTATGAACATTTTAAAACGTTTTTTAAAGTATGTACGTAATTTGTTATTGTTATGCTTGTGTGAATTGTGAATAGTTGGCCAAGTTTTTCCTGCCAGATGATGCACAGTAAGGGGGAGAGTAAATGAAGAATTAATGCTCTTAGCTCGTGAGTATCAAACAATACATATGTACGCAATGTACAATGTTTTAGGCTCTCTTCTTTAAGCGTAAGAGTAGAAAAAAAAACAGTAAAAATAATAATAATAATGTTAACAGTGACAGCAACAAACAAACGTAATAATGACAACGAAAATAAACATAAAAGTAACAACAAAAACAACCAACAGTAGAAGAAACAACATAAAAACAGTTTAACAGAGAAGTTTAACAGAATTAACAGAGTGTGAAGTAGCCAGAGAAAGAGAGAGTAAAAGTTGTGAGGTCTGTAGAAAAACTGTTAAAACTGTTTTGTTATAGTTTTTGTACTCTACGGAAGGTTTGTTGGGTGGTTGTGAAAAAAATGGATGAATGCGGTAGAGAGTAATAGGAACCGAAGCAACTGACTGGTTCGGTTGGCCGACTGACTGACTGACTAACTAATAGATGAACGAATCAAATTGACTGACTGATAGATGGACGACTAAAAGAGAGCTGCACGCGCGCTTTTTTGTACCTACTCATAAAAATGCCTTAAAAGTGCAACCAACAACAACAACCGAAGCTATGGCTGCTATTACAACGGCCATTAGAAACAACAACAACAACAACAGTAACACTAACAGCTTCGATGACGACGACATTGAAGCGTTTAGGAATATGTATGTACGTACCTGTTTTTTTCTTCTCTATGACCGCGAGCGCAATGTAACGGTTGTCGAGTTGAAAAGGGCAAGAAAAAAAAAGAAGGTCAACATGAAAATGTTTATGAATATGTTCATGCTACAATCAAAAAAGTGTAGTCGGAATTCCGGTCGGAATTTGATTTTTAAAAATCAAAAAAAAAACTATAAGTATTGTACTCTATAAGTATTCAAATTTCATATCAATGGATGACATCTTTTCTATCTAAAGGAAAAGGAATAACTTAACTCTTTTTTATAAAACCGAAAAATATCGAGAAAAACCACAATTACGACCTCTTCAGGCCTATTTTGGACGTTCCGAGAGGGCTGAAAGGGACGAAAGAAAACTATGACGGAAAGAAGAGGCTAAGGAGAGACTTCCTCCATACAGGCTTAAGGAAAAGAAGAAGAGAAGGAAAAAGGTTGCAAAAAAAAAAATTTGACAAATTTACAATTTTATTAAAACAGTTTATAATGGATAAAGAAACATTCGATTGAAAAATCGAACGAAGCCAAAGAAACAGAAAAACTAAGTACATAAAAATAACAACTCAAACTTAACAAAATCCATCCAAACCTCAACCTGGCGGCGACTGACTTTGTCTTAAATGTTTGTTGTTTTTGTAGTTGTGGTGGCTATATGTTTGTAGTTGTAGAGGTTCGTGAGACTTGAATTCCATTCAGTGGCGGCTGCGGTTGCGGCAACACTGCGCATGTGTTGCGCAACACGAGCATCAGCTTTCGAGAATTTGCGAGAGATAAGAAAGAAGTGAGCGCGTGGGCGGCGACGGTGGGTGGCTTTCTATGATTATGGAGATGGAACAGCGGCAGCAGCAGCAAGCATCAAGCAGCAGGTGTGTAAACCGTGCTACTTTACTCTCATGAATTCCATGCACGGTATTAATTCAATTCAATTCTCTGTGTTTCTCTCTCTTTATCGTTGGCTTTGATTGTTCTAAAACGCTGCGTCAATGCAGTTTTCAATGAATGCTTTCTGAAGCATTTGAAAAGATCTCGAACTGAATAAAAAAGTCATACATTTTTCTCCCTTCTTCTTTAGATGCATACATAAACTTGCCGCCGTAAAAGCGTTGGGAGATTGTATAAGCGTAAAGCATTAAACACAATCACAGCAGCAAGTTGCAACTTCATTTTCTCAGCTGTCAAAATTACATGCGCTCTTATGGAGATCGAGAAAAAAGTTTGATTTCCATTTTACTGCTCTGAATTGCTGCTGCATCTTGCATCTTGCTGCCGGGCTAATTCTATTTTTGACAGCAGCAAAATTATTCTTGTTCTTCTCATACACCTGCGCCTTTTTTTTAAAATAAAATTTTCTCATATGAAGTGCTTGGAGAGCCTCCAATGCATCCTCCTCGGTAATTTTTCTTCACCCAATTAATATTTTCGTATTTACAAAACTCACTTCATCAATTTACGCAAATTAATTGAAACTATTCTATTGTTTAAATTAAATTAAATAGAATTCAATAAAACTAAAAACACTATTTTTACTTGTTTGCTTTAACCAGTAGCCCGAGAATATAGGCTAGAATTGTTTTCTGTTTCCATTTTTTAACAATGAAATTTTTTGCTGTCAAAAGATGCTGCTGTCCTTTGTTTTAACGCAAAGCTATTTCTTGCAGCCCTAACTTAAAGTTGCATCTTGCTGCTGCGATTGTGTTTAAGCTTAAGGAAAAACAAACGTTCCGGTAAAGCATAGTAAAAACTCACGACGGTATTGAGTTGGGTACAGAGTTGTTGTTGTTGTTATTGCTAAATGAAAATACAATATAATAATAATTAAAATTGTTGTCAAGCGGTATTGATGTAATTTTGCCGAGAAGGGTCTTTTCAGATTATAGGAAGGCTTAACCTTTGAAACTGTTGTTGCTCTTTACTGTCACCGATTCAGAGAGACAATTTATTTCTCAATATAATTATATTAATAATTGAATGCAATAATGTAAAGAATTAATGTGCAATATGTTAATTGTTATTAGTATCTCCAATTTAAAAAATAAATATGTACATATAACAATAATAAATTAAGCATTTAATGTATCATAAATTTGCATTTACATAGAATGTTCATCGGAATGGTGTTCTGTTTATTGCCAATAAAATGATCGAAATAGAAGAAACGATAATAATTTGCATGATAACAAAAGCAATACTTGACGAAAAATGATACAAAAGAAAACAAAATACTTAATAAAATTACCTTTATTGCTTCTTTTTTCGAATGCTTTTGTGGATATCTTCTATGTGTAGAAAATTATCAGCTGAGGGTGATACATTTCAGATTTACCTTCAGGCGCTGTTTTTTTAACAAATTTAGACTTTATATCGTGTTTCCATAAAGCGCTTTGTCTTCGGTTCAGCGCAAAACTGGTTTTCGCAGCGAAAACCATTTTGAAACCAGAAAATCTCCCTAAAAATTGTTGTTGTAAATTTAGCGCGAAACCAAAAAAAAATTCTGGTTTTAGCAGTTTTCAACCCTGTTTCGAAGTAGGAAATACTACACGCCATAGCCTTGTCTCCTTCTATAGTTAATATAGTAGATAGAGACAAATATAGTACACAAAAATATTTTGTCAAAATTAAGAAACAAAACAAAACATTGCTCTTGTATACAACAACACACAGCAGGTAGCGAAAGCCAGCAAAACCAAAAATAAAATTAGTTTTGTATGGAAACCGTTGACAATTGATCGATATTCGAAAGCCTAAACCAAAACCAAAACCATTTTATGAAAACACTGTATTTGATTATTTATTTTGTAGTATAATTAATTAATAATGGATAGATAATGGATAATTAATGTATATTAATGGAAAATTAAATAATGGATAATGAATACTCCTAGAAGTCGATTAGAATTCAATCGGCGGCCAATTCGTTGCTTACTAACGTAAAGAAGGGAAGATCGTAGAGGTCTATAGAAATTTTAGACGGTTTTAGAAACTCTAATTTAATTCCGCATTAAAATAATTAATCCATAGTTATAATTTTTGTAGCCTAACATTGGAAAGTAATTGAACACTAATTTAATTTCGCAATAAAATAATTAATCCATAATTATCATTTTTATGGCAGATCATTGGAAACCTTGTCCAAATTGAACACAAATTTAATTTTGCATTAAAATAATACATAATTATAATTATTAAGGCAGATCTTTGGAAACCTTGTTGAAATTGAACATCCATATTTATCATAATCCATAATTATCATTTTTATGGCAGATCTTTGGAAACCTTGTCGAAATTGGACACTCTACTTATATATCTCCACTTCATTACAGAGATATGTTTTTCTTCATTTGCGCTTAACTTGGTGTAATACATAAAAGTATCCAGCGTTCTCCTGTAGGCGCCATTTTGCAACTTAAGAAGTCTCTCGGTCGGTCTCAAAAGTTCGCTGTAATGCCCAAAAACCGCATCCACATAAGAACAAATAATACGACACTCTTGTTGCACGATAATAATTCTTTTTCTTCTCTGAGTTAGTTTTCATCGAAAATATGTTTGAAAATAGTATCTTAAAATTTTCTGCGATTTGTTTCTATAGCAAATCATTTGAGTTTCTAACTCTTTCCATCTTATCAGCATGAAGTATGTATGCCTGGATTATATAAACAAGTACGAAATAATGTACAAAATATGTACATATACATACATACATATAAAAAATAATGTACCTACATTTTTCTCTAACTATATACGAGTATTTTTCTCTACTAATTGTTTAGAGAGTCTATTTTGTTGGTGTTGCTATTACTGTCATCATCGCATTCATGATCATTATCTTGCTTGCTGTTATGTATTATCAGTTAGTGTGCAATTTTTTCTGTTTCGTTTGGATCATCATAGAGTTAGATCAGATCGTTGGCAGCAGCAGAAGACGCAGCAGCGAAAGCAGCAAAACAGCAACAACAACAACGACAACAACAAAAGCAATAGTAAACAAGAAATAGAGTTGTTTTCTACTGATGACATAATTTCTTTGATTTATGGCATTTTTTGTCCTTAAATTTTTAAGTTGTTGTTTTTTCTTTCTATTTAAAGTTTCTAAAGTCATTATATGAATTTTAAGAAAATTAATATCTTAAAACAATAAAAAAATTAGTAACTCTCATAGAGAATATTCACTATATCTACCTCTCTCTCTATCGTACTTTCATTCTCCAGCGTGTCAACCGGCCGTTTTTAACCTTGTTTCGAAGTTCCAAATACTAGAAGCCATAGCCTTGTCGTTTTCTATAATTAATATGGTAGAAAGAGATAAATAATTGTACACAAAAATATTTTGTGAAAATTAACAAACAAAACAAAACATTGGTTTTGCATACAACAACAACAGCACAGGGGCGAAACCAAGCAAAACCAAAAATAAAACTAGTTTTGTATGCAAACACACTTAACACTTGATCGATATTCGAAGGCCTAAACCAAAACCAAAACCATTTTATGGAAACACCATATTAGAGAAGATATCCTCTTATTGTCATGACCCCCTGATGGGTGGTTCTAATGACCCTTTGTCAGTTAGAACTACGAGTATCTCTACTCTAACTGATCAGTCTTTTATAAGTGAGCTGACTTCTCTACGTATCTGTCAATATACTCTTACCAGCCTGACACACCTTTTCACTGACCAGAAAGAAAAATAAAACGAAACCTAAGAAAGATCATACAAATTGTAACTTAAACTTATGTTATACAATATACTCGTATATAAGTACAATATAGTTTTGCCCTCTATGATCCCAAAGTCCGGCCGGCCGGGCCGGGCCGATTGGTTGCTTGGGGTTGTTTTCCTAAAGCTGAAAGTAAATTCTTGTTGCTGTAATGCGGCCTTTTTCGAAGTACATCTCATAAAATGGCTGTCATTTCTATGGGAAAGATTTTCTTTTATTCGACATCGAGACCGGTTTGCCTTCCAGGCATCCCAACCCCCCGGACGTACATATGTATGTACGTCCCAACGACCGACAAAATGAAGGAATTTCATAATTCTTTTACTGCCAACAAATACGTACGCGTACGAGTATAATTGTTTTCTAATTTACTTTTCATGCAAGAAGAACCTTCGGTCGTCGGTCGCTATTAACGATCGATATTTTCGAAATTATATTTGTATGCATTACCGGAGGGTAACATGGAGAAATTTAATGCTTCGTTTCATTGCGCTCTCTCTTCAATCTCGAAACTTTGTTCGTTCTGTTCATCCCCTTTCGTTCGGTATACGGTTACTCTTTATATTTGGTTCTCATTAGAAGGCTGTGATGTGAAGCTTATCTCTCTCAATCGACCGATATGCGATGATGTCGTTAGGTTGGTTATTTTTTGGGGGGATGAGGTCGACGTTACGTTTTTTGTTGGAAGGAGAGAGAAAGACAGGAAGGAAGGAAGGAAGGGTTGTGTGATGGCAACGGTAAAGACTGATATTTGTCAGTGTTGGGCCGTGATGTTGCTTACATGGCTTCTGTCTGAACACAATTATTTGTAGATGGGTTCTCGCTGTTTAGCCTTGTCCGCTTTGTCACCGAGCATAGCACATCATAACCATACCACTTACTTTTTGCATTTCGATTTACTTCGAAACTCGAACATTATTATTTTCAAATTTCGAACATGCTATCGGTTGGCGTCTGCTCGTTGTAACGTTATTGTTTGCTTGTTTGTTCGTTCGCCTCGCCTCGCCGCTCACTCGATGTACCAGCGCTTGGGGTTTACCATCTCAGTATTGGTGCGAGTTTACTAATTTTCTTTTTCTATGATTGTGTGCATGCTCAGATCAGAGAGAATGAATGTTGTCAGGGCGAAATGGAGATGGAATCGTTCGTTGGAGGAGGGTTTAGTTAGGCGACTATACTATACCATACTATCAAGAAGAATATCAAGTACAGTTGTTCCTTATGAAACCTTGCCTCTTTAACTACAGCTGCCAACGGCTCTCTCACTCTCTCTCGGTCTCTTCTGCCCCTGAACATCCTCTCTTTCCTAAGATGTTAGCTGCCCCCCCTTAAATATTACAGTTTTCTATAGTGGCTGACTTTAAGCAGCGAAGGATGGAGAGAAAGCAAGTGAAGAGAAAGAGAGTGAGAGAGAGAGAGAGAGATAAACAGACAGACAAAGCGCCACAGGCGAAAAGAGTAGAAGAGAGAGAGAGAGAGCCAAAGCGAACACATCCCACGAATTTGAGCTTAACAAAACGTTCATCTGAGAGATCTCGCATTTTCTTCGAACTTCGAAATGAATTTCATTATGGATTTTTACTGCGCATGAATCATGATTGCTTTCGGGCGGGTAGAGTAGAGTAGAGTAGAGTCTATCTCGTATTGTAGCTCCTCTCTGAGTTCCCAACCCTCAAACTTTCTCACCTCCTACCCCTCCCGCGGCCCGTGACCATCAGTCCCTCTCTCTCTCTCTCTCTCTCTCTTTTCATGACACTTGAGCTGTTCACTTTATCCGTTTGTTCGTCGATGAGAAGGACCCAGCGGGTCACTCGCTTTCCATGCAAAGATTATCATAGGTAGAGAGTAGAGTACAACGCGTTCGTTTTGCGGAGGAAAATATGTAATGATTGCAGAAGGGGGGGGTGGGTGCTTTTCTGAGAATATTTTTCATGCTGGGATCATGCTATTAAGCTTGACGCCTGTCGGCGCTGCAGTCACAAAATATGGTGGGCCGCCGATTCGGTTGTTTGTACGTTCGGTCGGTAGGTCGCTCTATGGGTCGGGGTGGTCGCCAGAATTCTGTTGAGTTTTGATTGAGGTGATTTGGTGGAGGGTTGGTTGCTTCGCCATTGTCAGTCGTTGTCGCTGCTCTAAATGCGTCATTCGTATTTTGCTGATAGTGCTTTTTCATTGATGTGGTTGCTGTTGTTGTTGTTGTTGGTGCTCGACAGGGTTAAAGTGGGAAAGGATGTGTAAAGTGCTGAAAGGAAGGGGGTTGGTGGGGGGTGGCTAGTTCACGTTCAAACTGGGGCGAAACTCTCTGAATTTGATGGCTCTTGATTTTGGTGAGAGATAAAGCTCTCTGTATGTATACCGAATTGTTGTTGTTGCTGTTGTTGCAAAAAATCAATACTTAGGGTGGATCGTTGTCTTCCGCCATTATTGTTTTATCATCGTGTCGTCGTCCATGATTGAATTCAGGGGCCTTTAATCAATTTGAAAGGGGTTTATGAGAAGATTTGCCCTTAACGGTTTTTTCTCATCGGTCTGGAGCGACACATGGCGATGACGACTGGTATGAGATATTTTAACAGATTCTTGGGAAAAAAATACGCTGTCGTTTTCAGATTGTTTTTCATGGTGAAGAGCCTTTTTCAGTCTTTATACATATTTTTTTTAACTTCATCTTGTTTTTTTTTTTTCAACAAGTTTTAATCACTTCAGACGCTCATTATTTGTGACAGAAGTATCTGAAAATGAAGATATTTTTTTGACGCTTTTATGCTTTCGATTTCGAGCAATTATGGCGATCGTCAAGATATCGAAAAGAATGGAGCCCTTTTACTCTTACTCGTCATTATTTATGAATTTTGTAACGATTATAAACGGTCAATTAAACGGAAAAGGCTAGAACTTACGCGTTACTTGTCATTATTTAGTATTCAAAAGACTACAACTTACTCGTTACTTTTCATTACCTATTAATTGGATCCTGCAGAAAGCGGACCAACCCACATTTTCGCAAAAATCTCGACCAACGTCATTCTGCTATAAACAAGTATTCACAATCAACAAACAATTCACAAACGCTCGTTATTGTTTATTAATTACTTCTTTACGATCAATTTTTTTTCCTAAAATAACTCTACTCTTTAACACGATGATTAACGATCAATTAAAACGTAAAGGCTATGACTTACTCGTTACTCGTCATTATTTACGAATTATCGTACTTTTTACTGATTATAAACGATCAGTTAATGCGAAAAGTTTAAAACTTGTTCGCTACTCGTCATTATTTATGAAATTCTCTTCAACTATTAAATAATGAATCAATTAAAACAAAAACGCTAGAACTGACTCGTTACGTTACTCGTCATTATTTATAAATAACTTCTCAACGTTTCATTAATATAAAAAGTCTGAAATTTAATCGTTACTCGTCATTATTTAGAAATTACTCCTTAACGATTAACGATCAATTAATATTAAAAAGACTAGAACTTACTCGTTACTTGTCATTACTCATTAATTGGATTCAGTTCTGCAAAAAGCGGACCAACCTACATTTCGGAAAAAATCTCGAACAACTTCATTCTGCTATAAAAAAGTGATATAAATTCACAATCAAAAATTTATTGAAAGAAGAAAACTAACGAAAAAAGCGACATTTGGCAGTTTTTTATGAAGTCGTTGTTGTTGTTGTTGTGGCTATGATTGCTGTTTCTTTGAGAAAAAACCACCAACAACAAATTCCACTTCGAAAGAGATGAAGAGAAGGAAAGAATCATAACGTAAAAGTAACGATCCGGGTTGCTTTTTTTTTGTTTGAGCGAGTAAATTAAAAGCTATGCTTGCGTATAAAAAAATTATAAATAAAAGAATTTTATTGAAAAGATAAGAAGTCTTAGTAATCACGAATGAACCGAACGAAAGACGGAAAGATTTGGATCCGGCCAGATTTCGAACAGTTTGGTGATCGTGGCAATGGCAGTGGCGGCGGAGGTGGTAGCAGAGCAGCGGTGGTGTCGATGAGTTTTGATGATTCATGCCGAACAACATCGCGTGCGTTGTTGATCCAAAGCAGCAAAGCCATCGTCAGTTAATATTATCAAAATCTACAAGCAAGCACCAACAAAAATCTTAACAGTTATGAAAACCGGTTTTGTGTTTCTGCTGAGTCTTGACAACTAAATACATATAACAATTAACGTATAATATAAATTTACCACCAGCGCATTTGCATAAATTACGCTTTCGATACGAAAATTTCTCCAAAAATGGCTAATATTTTTTTTTCTTTAATTTTTAATTGATCAACAAAACAATGATGTTGATCCGCTCTATGTCTCTCTCTGTCTGCGTTTGATTTTTTGGGAATTTGTTTTTCTTTCTTTTTTATTTTAAAATTTTTCTTTTGCTGCACGCTTTTACGATTCGTTACTCGTTACTTCAGTAACGTAATTTTAGTAGCAATTTAGCTTTTCTACTTCTTTAATTTTCGAAGCAGCTTTTTTTGAAATATTTTGACATTTCGTAAATATGTACTTTATGCCATCAATCACTGACAATAATAATAATAATAATAATAATAACAAAGACTAAAATACTGAAAAATACTTCTTATTTTTTTTTCTCTTTATTTCTTACTTGAAAGAAATAATCAAAAATAAAGCTTTTGAGTTCTAAATTGTATGGATGGACGGATAAATTGACTGGCCATCAGTTCAGTCAATCCGCAAAGCGAAAAGCGTCAACGTAAGCGCGTCACGGCGGTGGTGTCCGTTCGTTCGATCGTTCAGCGTCAGCTGAACCTGAACAACAAACAACTTTTTTTTGTGTGTAAATTATCGTCGTAGCCGCACTGTCTTGATACGCGTCTTGGCGGCTTGTTTGCTTTGTTGACGGCTGAGCGTCGAAGGTACATATATGAGCGAGCGTTCTTCTTTCTCTTTTTGCCCCTAAAAACGTTTTGATTTTCTTTTCCTTAAGAAGTACTTACCTGCTATGTAGATACTTTTTTTGCTGTTGATATGTTGTTGTTTTTTTCGCATGTTGTTTTTCTTTATAATTTTTTAAAATTCTGTTGTTTTTTTTTGTTACTTTGGGTTGCGGGGGCCGCCGCATTCCCTCGTTACCGTCGCGGCGGGCATTCTCTTGCTTGCGCTTTCGAAGTGCGAAAACGAGTTTTGTTTTTGTAAACTTTTTACTACCTGGTGATGATGGTATGGTGCTGCCTTTTGAAAGTGGTGAATTTTAGTTGTTTTTTTTTTTTGATTTTTTCAAATAAAAATTTAATTTTTATGAGTATGTCTGTTTTTTTAGCCTGGTTTAAAAAGTTGGTTGGTAGGTTGGTCACCGAAATTCTTTGTACATATGTTTATATAAAATATAATTCGAAAGCTGAGCTGTTTTGTTTTGTCGACTATTTCGTTTTATTCTTTTTCGTATTTTGATTCTTTATTTTAGTATATGTATATTTTTTAGGTGACTATGAGGATGATGATGATGATGATCTTTGCTTTTTTGTTAGCTAAGATCAATAGCTCTATAGTACATTATATGACACTTTTTTATATGAATATATGAAGATTTTAAGACTTAAGATTTGGATTTTAAGACTTAAGATTTGATCAAAACAGTGTTATTTTTAGTTAAAATATATTATTATACACCTAACCCTGTTTTTACACGTTCTTTTTCTACACGATATTGAAATAACACGGTCGCACGCTCGACAAAAGTAAGCTTATCCTGTTTTTATAGGTTTTTCCTTTTTTATACACGTACAAAAAAAATTCTAATTTAAATAATTTTGAATTTAGCTGTTCCTTGTTTTTTTTTTTTCTTTGATATGAACCGTTTATTTTGAAAGTGTTCTAAGTCTGTTGATGTTAAAATCGAGACTCTAATATTTTCCCATTACATACTGTGTCCTTTTTTACACGATTATTTTTTACACGATATCATCTAGAACGTACCATGAGTTGTGTACCATGTAAAAACAGAATTAGGTGTACTCTAAATATGTACAATCTATGAGTATTTAAGTAATGAATTCTCTGACAATACTTAAAACCGTAGACCTACCGACGACAGGCTTTTGATTTTGTAAAGAGCTTGTTTTAATAGTTATTGAATTTATGAAATATAATTTTCTGCATCCTTAAACTCTTTTATATATTAATGTATATTTTTTTAATTTTAAAATTCTCATTATGATGACAGTTTTTTTCTTTCTTTTAGGAAAATTCAGCCGAAAGGTACCGAAATTTACTGAAGAATGGATTTTTTAAATAAACACAAAACTCCTAAATGCCAAAGAGAGTAAGTAAGATTTTTTTGGTTTGGTTAATATTTATTTATTCAGCATCGTATGATATACCGAAAAATCATTTTCCGACGGAATACTACCTATCGTGAACAACATTTTCAACTATTTCGTATATAGAATACGAAAAAATCTTCCAACAATAGCGCGTTATTCTTACAAAAAATATTACTACAGACATTTAACAATTTTATAAAATTAAGAAAACTTTGGCTGATCTTCTAAAGCGAAAATTAAACTATACTTCCCCTCCAAAAAGATTTTGACAAGCTGAGAGCCAGCACATTTTAAGTTTTAATTAAGGCTTCTGGGAAGAGGGGTCCCTGATGATTACGAACCTTAAGTCAGAACCTTATAAAATTTTATACACAATGGCGGATGCTCTATTGCGTTTGTTGGTTGGTAGATGAGATTATTGAGTATGGTGTACACCTAATAGTGTTTTTACACGGTAGATACATACATAGCGGTTCCAGAGAATATCGTGTAGAAAAAGACACAGTGTGCAATGGGAAAGTTATTAGTTACGTCGATTTCAACATGAACGGACTTAGCACACTTTCAAAATAAACGGTTCATATCAAAGAAAACGGAAACAAGGAACAGCTAAATTGAATATTATTCGAATTAGAATTTTTTTTGCCCGTGTAGAAAAATAAAAACCATGTAAAAACAGGATATGTTTATTTTTGTCGACCGTGTACACGTCAAAATCGTGTAAAAACAGGGTTAGGTGTATTATTCTCGTGACTTGGGACAGACACGAAATCTCCAGTGACAAAATCTTGAGTTTTGTGGAAAAACATTACATCGTGATATAGTTTTGCAAACACAGCAAACAGAAAAAACATGGTTTGCGCACGCGAATGAAGAGTAGAATATCTCGAATTTCGATATTTGATACTAAACAATATCAAAAATATCATATTTATATGTCTCAAATAGATCGTATTCAATCTCAATGATAATCTTGACTCAAGGACAAATTGTATTGTCTTCTGGAAAAGAGAAAGTTTACGAAAAGGAAGATAAATTAGCGATCATGAAACGCTTTGGTTGCTTTCTTTCTTTGATTTCATTTTTTTAAATGTCTTCCATGTGTGAGCCCTTCCCCCGTCTCAACTCTTTCCACAATTTAAGCCCCTTTGGGTTTTTATGGAAAATATTTTCTTTGTTATTGTTGTTGCTGTTGTTGTTGTTTCTGCTGTTAACTACAAAAATATATTTTTATTTTGTACGGCTTTGCTGCATTGTCGTGATACTTTTTTCCCTCGACATCAGCAACATACGAGTAAACAACAATATTTTTCCAAAGAAGCATTAAATTTTTATAGTTGCTTTTTTGGCTTTTAATGTTTTTTCGGTTTTCTTTCATTTCATTTGTTTCATAACGTAAACGAACGAAAGAGGATCGATCGGTCGATCGAATTTTTAAATAAAAACGCTTAGGTACAAGTTGTATGGTTGATCGTTTGATTGGTTGGGGTTGGTTGGTTTGTGGGTAATTTGAGAAGATCAGAAAATGGAGGAGTAGAGAAAGAAGAAGAAGAGGAAGAAGGTGAAGAAAACCTCCACAGTTTTGTATCGTGCTGAAACGTATTTCTGTATTCTGAAATTTTAAAATTTTCTTTGAGATTATTTTGTGCGCTTTTGATGATGGCGCGCCGAGGATCATCTAATTGTTTTTGTTGCTCTCCATTTCCATTTTTGGATACTTTATTATAGTCACGTTAGCTTTGAATGTCGTGGAATATTGTTTAAAACAACAACAGCAATGACAGAGAAACGGCTCCACCAAAAGAATGGAAAATGGTTGGCGGTAATGGTGTTGTTGTTGTTGCTGTACGGGCGGCATATATTTTTCTTCCTCTGCTCCGTCCGCTCCATCGTCATTCCATCCATCAAAGCTTCGTTAAAATACATTTAAATCCAAGCGACTGCTGTTGTTTTTTTTTTGGGGTTCTGCTTGGTTTTGTTGTTGTTGGTGCTGATTTAACATACTCTTCTTGCACACACACACACACACACACACACACACACACACACACATTACGACCCGAAGTGAAGAACAACGCGCTGAACACAACTTCACTCCGACGATCATAAAAATCTTTAAAAGAAAAATAACAGAAACCAAAAAAAAGAAAAGCAAAGAAATTAAGAAGAGAGAAAAACCAATGGAGAAATTTTTTGCTGCTATATTTTTCAATTTTAAATTTAGCTCAAAAAACAATAATCTGAAAAAAAGCCAGTAAAAGTCTTCATAATAAAATGAAATTTTTTAAAACTCAGTCGTCTTCGTCGCCGTCGTTGTTGTTGTTGTTGTTTTCTTGCTGGACGATCTTCTCAGTCATCATCATTCCAAGTATTCCTCGTTTTCTTTCTTCTTCTTTCTTTTCTTTTTCAGCAACGTTTTGTTGTTGTTGTTTAGCTACAACTAGTTAATTTGTTGAAGTCGAAGTCTGCAGGATTTTGTTGGAAAAGCGGTGATATTGTTGTTGCTGTTGTTGTTGTTGTTATTATTTGTGTATTTTTATTCTTAGCATGCGGTTATTTCGCTGCGGTTACTTCAACAACTCTGCTGGCGTTGTTGCGTGTGCTTTTGTTGTTGATGTCGCTGTAGTCGACGGCGACGTTGATATTGACGTTGCCATTGCCGTCGCCGTTGGTTTCGGAATCGAGTCTCTCGACTTTTTGACGGCGTTGTGGTATTGTCTTTGTTGGCGCAGTTAACGAATCAACGAGTAGACTGTGTTTACATTACTCGTTGCCGCTCTCGGTGCTAGTTTTAAGAGATTTTAGCTGGTTTTTAAAAATACTTTTCCTTTCGTGTCCGATCGGAAAAGTAGCCGGTTCCCATGAAAGATCGTACGTACGATCGATCGATCGATCTATAAAAGTTCAATTGTTACTGAACTGACTCTTGATTGCTTAATTCCTTTTTTGAGTCTTGAAATGTAATGTTCGAGAAACTCTGCTTAACCGAAGTTTAGCAAAGTTTTCAAAGGGTTCCTTTTTTTTGTGAAACAGAAAAAAAAGAATTTTTCTATATGTATAAACATACTATAAAAGGAATGATTTCTATGTAAATACAATGCATTAATAAATTCAAGCACAAAATGGGGGATGAACATGGAGAAGAAGAGGCAGAAGCAGCAGAAGAGGGATGATAATATTGAATAGAGAAGTCAACCGACCCTACGGCAAAATATCGTTTCAGGTTCAATGCACGCACGATTCAAACTAACCCTCCTCAGGTTCATTTTGACGTCGTTCCGACATCGCCATCATGGTCCTCGGTTGATGGCTGCCGACTGCCATCTGGGGTGTGTGTGCCAACCTGGGGGGAAAGATAAATGGCCAAATTGAAAAAGAGGGAGATCACATGGAAAACGGAGTGCGGCTGCAATTTACCGTTTGTAAAAGAAACAGCAAATAGATAGACAGATGTGTTGAAAGTTATGGAAAATGCAATCATGTGGGTCACTTGACAAGCACTGCAACAGCAACAGCAACAACAACAAACTTCAAATTGTATATTACTGCATCCTCGAACATGATCACGAGGAGTTGTAACCGAAAAAACCCAGGAGGAAAAAGTCGTTAGGCGAATGCGAATTCTTGAATTGATCAATAGATTAATTAATCGCTATCGTGAGATGATAACGAACTTTTTATGACCCGAATTGGAAGATATGGATGTGGACGATATGTGGTTTCAACAGGACGGTGCCACTTGCCACACAGCTAACGAAATAATAGCTCTTTTGCGCGACAAATTCAATGGTCGTGTTATCTCACGTGGTGGCGATGCCAATTGGCCGCCAAGATCATGTGATTTGACACCGTTGGACTTCTTTCTTTGGGGTTATTTGAAAGAAAAGGTGTACGTCGATAAGCCAGCAACAATTCAAGAGCTATAGAATGAGATAATTCGTCACATTAACGGCATAGAACCTCAATTATGCCTTAGCGTCATCGATAATTTGGACCATCGGATGGAGGTGTGCCGCCGAGGTCGCGGCGGCCATTTGGCCGATATTTTGTTCCATACATAATTAAATCATACCAATATTATCATAATAAAAAGAAATGACAATAATTTCTTAAAAAATTTGTGTTTTATTCAAAATCAACATCGGCTCTTAAAATTTAACCACCCTTTACTTGAAACACAGACTAAATTATCAGAGAAACTAACCGGGTTGATCAAGGATCAAGTCACTACCGTACCAGTGAAGTGTAAGCAAACAACCAATAGTACAATCATGCAGAGAGTACAATAATAGAGAGATTCATAAACTGACTACCGGAAGTCGGGCTCAACATCCGGACAGTTGACAATCAACAGACCAACTAAGCCGCAATATCTACACAAAAGCCAAAAATAGACCTAAAAAAATAGACAAATAGACCTAAATTAAAAAATGAACTATGGGCTGACTACCAACAAATCGGTAGATCAGATGAATGAACAGAAGATCATCTAAGCCTCCTCGGGGATCATCCTTTATTTAAAAAAATGTGCACACCGGCAAGTGATCAACAAATCTACAGATCGACAAATCGAGAGAAATCTGAAAAATCTTACCGAAAATCTTCCGAGATATCGCCGCCGATGGGCGGGGATCGAACGAGACACATTGATCAACACATCTTTAGACTAATCAATCTATGTAGAAGACGCAGTAGATACTCGTAATAATATACCTATTGAAGGATAAGTCACTTAACTACACTTACCGAAACTATCGATATCAACAAACAAACAAATACTGTCAAATCATTTCAACGATTAACAACAACGATAAATTGGATAGAAAATTGACCAAACCGAACCGAAAGATGAAAAAATTCAACCATTAATCGAATCGTTCAACCAAAAATCAAGTAACTGGCTGGCGGGCCGGGCCGGTCAGTCCAAAAGATCTGCCATAATTTTTCATTGGGTTCCCTTAGTTTTTTTAGCAGTTTCTAATGAAGAAAGGAAGGAAGGAAAGAATTAAAGAGGAGAAGTATTTTCTGCTTAGTCTTGCAACATATGGTCTCGGCCGTACGGTTACGTACGTGCTTCTGAAACTAATTTTCTTGAATAAAGAGGTACTCGTCTACGCATAATAAAAACCATAAAAACCATCCGAAAATGGATGAGGTCCAAATGGTACGGCGAGTGGTGATCAAGGGGTGGGGGTAGGAACCCTCTTAATTTCTGAGTTTCAGCTTTCGCACAACAACGTCCCGCACCAACAACCAACCATCAAACCCTTGTGAAAATGTGTACAAATTTCATCGATCAGACGGAGACGGCTGTCTCTTCCTCCCCACCAATGCAATGCCTTCCCTTTTGCTCTATCTTCTTCCGGGGGTATCCTGGTTACGACCAAGCAAGCAACGTTTTACGCATGTACATATTTTTATCACAAATTTAAATTTTGTGATTCAAAGTATTGTGAACTCCTCTTTTTCTTCTCTTTATAAAATTCGCTTGCAAAATATATGTATGAGAAAACTTCAAGTATGTACATATGTATGTACATATGTACAAGGCCCAAGCATGAAAGTGAACGTCATCGTCATCGCCATCGCCACCACCATCAACATCGTCTGTGGGTTACTGTGGGACTGTCGAGTAAACCAGTCTATGCTGTTTACATTGGTGTTAAACTAACGGAATATGTTGCGAAAGCTGCTGAAAATGAATCTGAATATATTTTTTACAAAAGCAAAATTTCTTAGTTTGACGCTGCTGACGTAAACTTAAGGCTCAACTATAATGAACGTAATCGGAGTTAACAAAAAAAATTAAAAACGAAGCGAATGCACGGCATTCATATGGTACAAACTATAATAAATTAAGAGAAGTTTCCTTAAAATTTCGCTAACTTTAAGGAACATAAAGTGATAGCCGAAACTAGTCGTATAAAATTAACGTGCACAAAAGAGACAACATGTTTTCTGAAGTATAATAGACTAAAGTATAATAGAGGCGGCGCTAAAAGTAAACAGAAATTAAGCTTTAATATTGTTGAGTTTTGACATTAGCTTAAGTTTGCTTAAGCTGGTATGACACTTAATTTTTTCAAGATTGTTTTTCTTTCGTCAAGCTGAAGATTTCGCTACCAATGGAAGTAGGCATGAGTGCGAAGTATGCGCTATAGGGTACATTCGATTTAAAAATTCAAGAAAAATTGTAAAGAGTATAAATAAGTAAAGAATCTTCTATAGTTATCTAGGTAACATGTCACTTGAAAAACAATACGGAAAAAATTAAGTGTCATACCAGCTTTGATGCCATTATAGTTGAACCTTCAGAGTCGTCTCTTCGTTATTTGTTGTGTTGGTGTTGTTGCCATTCAATTTGAAGGGATCCAGAATGAGACCGAGTCAGTCTCAGCATCTCGCCGTGGTACATAATTGGCAGCCATGTACCTATATGTATATGTATGTATCTACATATTTTTACTTTAGAAAGGAAACTCCACAGGGATGCTTATGTGTGTGTGTGTTGCGCGATCGTGTGTGGTGCATCTGCTTTTAAGAAAAGTAGAAGGGACGAAAGAGCGAAAGTGAAAAATTGCCAATACGCAATTTTATATGCATGCATAAATCTGGATTGAGAGAGATTTTACAGTTTGCGACAAATGAGTTTTGCTTTTTCTTCGTCTTCCCTTCACTTTCCCTTTCCCCTCCTCTCCACCCGGTACTAGAGCTTTCAGAGAAATTATTTTGGCTAAAAATTATGTAAACATTTTAAGGCACCCTGTAATAAATGTACAACAAATAAATGTATAATAAATGTTCCACTGCCCGCACACCCTAGTTTCTTGCTTCGTTCTCCTTTTTTAAGAGTTTACATTAACCTCTAAATACTCTCCAGCGTGAGTTTTTTGAACAGTTTTTTTCGATGATGATGTAAAAACGTCTTTTACAGATAATTCATTTGCGTGCGTTTTATAAATATTTTATGGCAATATTTTATGGAACGGATTAACCCAAAAAAATATACATACATTTGTACATACATAATTATAAGAGATCTATTCTTACCTTGTTTCAAAGGCTTGAGAGCTTTGCAATAATCTACTTTGTTCTGCAACCAACACTCGTTGATGTGAATGTGTTTCGTGCCGTACTCGTTGTTGGCGTTGGTATTCGTTGTTGGCGTTGCATAGTTTTATACCGATTTCAAAAAATCAGTAACGAAAGCAACTCTCAGGAATATGGTCGACGGAGCGGCTGGTTGAAAAACGAATTTTGGTTGCTGTGCTACTCTTAACTTTTTCTTACTTTATTTTACAAAAAAAAAAAACAACAAAAATTAAAAGAGAAAAAATCTAAAAAGCAAAATTCAAAAAAGTAATGCTACCTTTTCTCAAGTGGTTATACCTGGCAACAGCAAAAAGAGACATACTCCACCACACATCTATACATCCCCACACACAAGTATATGCATTATTCATCCGTACCCACACACGCATCGTTACACGTAAACAAGAATGGAGAATGCATTAACTGGAACTGCAAATGCAACAACAACAAACATATTAACAGCCAGAAAACAAATAAAATTTTAATGACCAACAAAACGAAGTGCTATAATACAAAAAGTAAGACAACAACAACAACTATACAGCAAAAACAAATCAGCAATAGCAGCAACAGCAGCAGCTCGACCAAAGCCCAAGAGAACAGTAAAATATTTTATGCTTGGTTTTGACGTGCGTGTATGTGTGAGTGTGTGCATGTTTTGTGTATGCTTTTGGTTTTTTCGTCAGTCAACGAGTGCAGCGCTAAAATACAACAAACATACTTTTCATTATATACAAATGATATATACTAGTACCAAAATTTCTATATAAATCAATATAATTTGAGAAACTTTGAGAAAAATATAACCGTTTCGTGTGAAAGAAGAACAAGACAAAAACAAAAACAAAGAAGCGAAAAAAAAATAACAAGTTGGGAGAAAATTTACTTGCATTTTTGTGTGTGTGTGTCCTCCCCATCTGCCCCCGCCCGTGTTTTTTTGGAACGTTGTTTGCTTGATCGTTTGATTGTTTGGAAATTCTCGTCATCGTACATACATTTGCCGCCAACGCTGACGCTGCGCCGCTGCTGAGCTCAAAGTCTGTCGGGTTTCCTTTTGCTGTTTGTGGTTTTCTTAGCTCTTCTCTCGGTTTGTTTCTTCAACTCGTTACTCTGGAGTACGCTTTTGTTTCAGAGATCCTGTCGTACACTGAAATAAAATAATTTTAAATGGTAAGTATTTTAATAAAAATTTGCGATGAATTAGCGATCCTTTACTTTACTAGTTTTTATTACTTTTTATTTGCAAAAATTAAAATCATCTAAAAAAAGTAAAATGCATCCATATTTTTTAAACGCACAAAAAAACAATTGCATAACAATACAAAAAGAGCTCTGAAAGTATCTCATAGTTAAATTAAATTAATTTTGTTGCTTTGCCAAAATGGTTTCTCTCATTCGAAGTCGTAAAAACATTACAAATTTGCCGGAAAAGGAAGCGTTAACTAAACTTTTCGTTTATTTTGAATAGAGCGTTACATTTTTAGAATTAAAACTACGTTTTCAACATTTGCTGAGTATTTATGTACTTTTTCAAAGTGGTATAAGTAATTTTTTTTTTAAAACAGTTGAAGATAAAAAACTTTATCTGAACTGAATTAATTGGTCTCATAAAACTCTAATCTAGAGACTGAAATCTCTAAAATCTTTATGATTTTCTTTCGTTTAAGAAAAAAGATTTTTTTCCTTATCAAAATCATTGCATTTCCAGATTTAAACTATAAATATTTTCTTAATACAACATTTTTTCTTACAAATGGCGCCCTCCTAAGTGGTTAAAATGGGCGTGGCATGGTCTGAAATGAGCAAAGAAGGCCATAATTTCAAAACGAAACAAAATTTAAACAATTTTTAAATTAAATTATTAAAATAAGACAAACTCCGCGCCTCTAAATGATAGAAAATTTTGAGGAAAAACATTTCAACAATTGGGCTTTTTTGATAAATTATTTCTTTAAAATAATCACAACAAAACAAGCGAAAAAAAGGTTGAAGAAGTATTTAATATTCGTGACTGACGGTAACACCGTGACGATGCTATGTAGGTGCCCGTTGCCGAACGAAGAGAGGCCTCGGCCAGCTAGTTGTAAATAAATTATGTTGGATAATCTCGACCAAATTCCAAAAACAGTTTTTAATTTCATTCATATTGATTTAGACTAATGCGACAGAAAAAAAAAATCTATATATTTTATTGAAAGAAAAAGTCTACAAATAAAAAAAGTTCTCACGTAGACACACACACAGATTTTCGACCAGACCAAATTCCATACCTTTAAAACAAAACGATAAAATTCGCCTTGATTAATAAAGCAGATCTTACTGTGTATTATCGTGTACATATATTATGTATGTACATACGTACATTTGTATAAAAAGCAAATATTGATTTAATTAAAAAAAAAAAAAAAAAAAAAAAAAACAACAACTGATAAAACAAAGAAATTTATGCACTTGAACTTGATATTATTGTGTTTTCGGGCAATTGAGGCGGCAGTGGCGAAGTTTATGAGCTAATAAAAAACAAATACTCGTATTATCAAATTATTTTTGAGTTGCTGAGTGAGGCATAGGGTGGGTGGGCCGGTTGATTGGCTGAGTGTGAAGGGAAGTAAAGGGAGAAAAATAAAACAAAAAGATATGATAGCAAAGCTTTATTAGCTAAACAATTTATGTACATATGTCCCATAGAATAAGAAAAAAAAACAGTGTGTGGGAAGAAAAAAAAAACAAAAATTATAGAAAATATTAAATGAGCCCTTTTGTTTGAGAGTGGTGTAAATGCACTTCGTGAAAAAAATGAGTTTATGATAAGACAACTGATATGATTTTTATACATATTTTCCATTAATTTGGGGAACAATCTTTTCAAAATCTATACAATTTTCATAAAACAAAACAATATTAACCTTAAGAATTTCACTGCATTGAAAATGCAAGCCTGTAAATATGTATCTCGAAATGAAAAAATGGATGGACTTGCCACACTTTCAAATGAAACGACTCAAATGTTAAAAGGCAAAAATATTATTGCATAAATTCTTTTTGTCTCTCGACTACGTTTTAATGCAATAAATACAATATTTGAAAAAAGGTTAAAGGTTTCTCGATTTCATTTGAAAACAATTAAATCCGTTCCGAAAATTGTTAACACGTTCCCGGCCAACCAACCTGTTTATGAGTGATGAGAGAGAAATGCATTTTATCTATTGTTTAATGTGATATTATCATCATTTACTCTTAGCACTTAGCACAATTTGTGTTCCTAATTCGACAATTAATCGACAATGAAAAAAGTAATCTTTAGGTTTTTCTAAACTATTATTTTTTTAATTTTTTTTTTTTTTTTTGTAATTAGGGTAATACCCGCTCGTACCAATTTTTTCGGTTAGCAGTGCAATTAATGTAATACACATGATGACCTTACAAACAACGGTAAATCGTCAAGCTGCTCCTCCTCTACTCGTTGTTCTTAGCATAAATTTACTCGCTCGCTGTGTTTTCGATTGCTTTGTTTTATTCTGTGTAATTATGTGTAAACCGAGAAATTCTACCTGCTGTTGCGGCAATACTCTCATTTTCTCTTGATTTTTTCGTTAGCAGCGTTTTATCACTCTCTTCTAAAATTTTGCACTCTTGTGTGTTTATGATGGTTTTGCTTTCCCCTTCTGTGTGTCTCTCGCTTACTCTCTTTATTTCATTCTCTCTCTTACCTTCTGCATTCTCTCCTTTGTTGACTGATCTCTTCTCTTCTTCCAACATGATTTCTTTTTGAATTTCGAATTTATGACCACACAACATACACAATCAAAAAGAAATTATCAACACATTGACACAGTGAAATTCTGTCTGTGTGTTTCACTTCGAAATTGAAGTCGAAGCTCTTCGTGTCGATGGAAACTTTTACAGTTGGAACAACGTCGTGCATCATTAAAAGCGTTTCTAAAGTTTAGCTCCGCGCGTTGTTGCTTTTGTGGTTTGAACTTTTTGTGCAGACATTTTTCTTTTCCTTAAAAAAAATTACATACAAAAGTTTTTAGCATAAATTTTAGAAGTAAAAAAAGAGTTTATTTAAAAAAATACGATAAAAGCATTTTTAAAAATTATTAAAAAGTATTTTTGAAGGGTTTTCGAGTTTTCTACAAAGCCAATGTGCCACTAGTTTTATTTTTTTCAGTTTTATAAAGTTGTTTTTTGAAAGTGAAGACTAAAAATAGGAAAAATATTTGTAAAAAAAACCAGAAAAATTGCCCTAAAGTCAGCGATGCCAACGACGTGACGTCTAGGTTGGCGTGTGCGTTAACTGAGAAGCCGTGTTCGTGTTCGTTTGTGGAATTGTCGTGTAGACAACTCGGTGGTGAAGGAAAATCGACGACCGCGCCGACAACGTAGACGACGGCGCCGACGGCAACGGCAACGACAACACCAATGCTGAGCTTTGTGTCGTTGCTGCTTCTGTTATGATGGTGTGTATTTGTTGTTGTTTTTTGTAAATTTTTCTTTTTTAGAGCATTTGTGTTGGGGGAGTCAGTCAGTCAATCTGACTGACAGACAGACAGACAGAAACCTATAGAGTATCTGGCAGCGGAGTGGCAGGCAGTCAGACAGTCGGGCTGTTTGATTAGCTTCAGAAGCTTAATTTTCAATTTGCGTGTGTTGGTTAGTTGTGATCTTTTTAGACCGAGGACGTGCTCGCCCAAGGGGGAAAATTTGTTGAAAAGTGGAGCGAGCTGTACTTTTCTTACTTTGCTTTGCTTCGTGTGTGTTGTCGGCATCGTCGTCTGGCCAGCATTCGTTGCTTTTCGATTTGCGTTTATGTTTGTTGGTTGTGCAGTGTGTCTCTTGCTCTTCACCTTGCAGTGCGCGCTCTGCAAACAGCGTTGCCACGTTGCTTTCCATTCACCGCCTGCCCGTAAACCTGGTGGTGGACTGACTCTCACTATGTGTATGTTGTAGCGCTAGTAGGGTCGTTCGGTCGGCCTCAGTGAGAGTTTTTAATGCATCTATTATTAAAATAATGATATTTCAGTTGCTAATTTTATGTAGAATAAGAACAAGACGACAACAACTTTATTTCAATCTACGTAATATGTAAATGTAGGCAATAATTTTTTTACTCAAGGTTAAACAAGTTAATAAAGATTTTTCGTAACGTTTGTTGGGCGGGAAAAAGGGCTTCCAAAAAGGGAAGAAGATATTGCTGCTGCTGCTGCTGCTGCATGGCGGTGCTCATTTGAATTTATTGATTTATATTTTTTTTTTCTCTGGCAGCTGCTCTAAGAATAGCAATATGTATTTGTTGCCATTGCAATGCGAACACAGTGCCATTTGAATGCGTACATCTTTTATGGGAGTGTGTGCGTGTGTGTGTGTGTGGGTATATTTAAATATTTACTCCGAATTTTATATCTGGATTTTTCATTCTATAAATATGTATCTTATATAACTTTTTACTAGTTTAATATTTTCTATACTATGAGAAAAGTCTAGATAATAAAAGTGTAAAAAGTGAATATGTGTTCTTCTATTTAACAATTCTTTACTCAATTCTTAATCTTCCTTCATCCGATATGAAATTACCCTGGAAAATCCGTGTAAACTATTTCCCCCACTGTAAACGTAAATCCCACCAAAAATCTTCCATACTATAAAATATTCATAATTGATTGGAACTTTCAAATATAGTATGTATGTATGTACGTTAATCTGAAAAATTGTCTAAACAATATAAGAACCACGGACCAAAATGAAACTCAGAAAAAAAAGAAATCAAGATCACGGTACTCTTATGGCTTGAAAACAACAACAACAACACGTGCCAATTCGGAAGCTTGATTGACAATTTGGAGGATCTTAACAAAATCTTAAACATTGTAACAATTTGGCAAATTGTGAAAAATTGGGAATAGAGTAAAAGCGATAGAAAAAAAGGGGAATATTTTTATAAAATCTGTATTTATATTTGTCTATTAATAATGACGTGTGGGGAGAAAAATGCCTTTGTGAAATAAAATGAAATAGATAAATCAATTCAGCATTAAAAATAAAAATTCTTATATGTTGAAATTTTAGCGTACATCTGGCAACTATGTCTGCCTCGATCAATTTACACACACACACACCCACTCTCTCGCTCTCGTTTTACCCCACCATTACCACCTTTTTTCAGTTAACAGTTTAGCAAAATCATTTTCAAGCTCACGTCCGTAATGTCAAACGAGTCGGACTTGCCAACCGCCCGCCGCGAATTGTTTGTCTTGTTTCTTTGTTGTTGGTGTTGTTGTTGTTGTTGTACATTTGGGTTTCGGATCAAGCTGCTGCTGGCTGGTTGTCATTTTGCTTTTTTCTTTGCCTTGACGAAGTTGAGTGAGAAGCCACTACACTAGTGTCTACGTCATTCGGGCAGCCATTTTGATTTTTCACACTCCTCATTATTTATGTACGCTGCTAGCTTTGCTGCGCTGCCTCTCTAGTGCCGCTAATGAAGCAAACATCGATTTGTGCCACTGACAGAAGGCAGCGGAGAGACGTGCCACTTCGCTCCACTGTAAGGTTTTATAAATCCATATGTATGTACATATTTAAAAAGCTTTCAGGAAGGAGTTTTTTTTTTAATGAAATTATTTCATTCATACATATTTTCTTTTTAAATATCGTACTTGATTTATTTGTACTCTGTAGAATATTATGGTGATGAAAGCTTTTTTCTCTTCTCTTGGCTTAAAACACAGACTTTTTCTTTCCAAGCCCAAATGATGAGTTCGCATTAATTTAATAATTTCTCTCATTTATTTTAATTATAGCTTTTATAGTTGTGTTTCTTTTTCCACTTCATTTTCGTATATGAATTTGGCGGCCTCCATTTTCTTTTTCGAAGAATGGCGCTCATTTTGCGCTTCTCATAAAAATTGTGAATTTTCTGGGGTTTTCATGTTTCAGTATATATACATATGTATATTTCTTTCGCATATTTTGCCTCTATATAAACTCTCTTGCATTGTTGTTGGTCATGTTGTTGATGTTGTTTGTGTCTGTTGTTGTTATTGTTTTTATTTGATGGTGTTTATACCAATTTATGTGTGGAATAAATGCAGTGTAGGCTGACAACTACGCCAAACTCTGATTAGGATTGTTGTTGTTGTTGCTGTTCGTGTATTTTATGATTTTCGAATTTCGAACTTGTCTTTATTTTACTTTTCTTTGAAGTGGTATGAGCAAATATTGAGAGACTGCTGTTGCTGAGAGAGCGTTTTTCTTTTTTCTAAATATTTCTCCTTCTGAAATTTCTCTTAAACTAATCTTTACACTCTCTTATTTTCCATCCTCAATATACTCTCCTTTACTCTTGTTTTTGGCATGGAATCGATCATTGCGTGGGGTAATAAGGAGAAAGATATTATAATGTCGGAGAACGGAAAATGTTAGCTTGTTTGAAAGAGAGTGTTTGATAAGCAAGAGAGTGGTGTTGAGAGCTCCAGAGGTAGCGGCTGTGGAATTGTTCGGGAGTGTGTAATGTTGTACATAGTCGAAATTGTTTTCCTCTCATTCGCGAAAACACACTTTAGAAAAAATGTTGGAATGTTGTTCCAGATGCTCTCACTGCTGGTTGATCAATCAATAATGAATTTATGATTTTGTTGAGAAATGTTAGCCATTTTTTTGATGTAACAAACTACATAGTTTTTTTCCAGTATAAAAGTTTCCTGCGAAAAACGAAAGTCATGCCTTTCTCCGACATCAATACTAGACGATATCACATACACAGAATTGTCTTCTTTAACAATTACAATATATTCCTGATTTATTTCTATGGTTTAAAAAATATATAACACTACAATTATTATCATATAATAAACAATTCAGAAGAAACCGAAGTCATCATTAAGCCATTATTTTCATCGATTTTCAGCATTTATTACACTTTGAACACATTTTATTATTTCTTTTCACGTGGTTGCTTTTTCTCTTTATACATATATTATGTACAATATATCGCTTTTTACTTTCTTAATTTCTTGTCCTCTCTTTTGTTTCAACATTTTACTACTCTCTCTACCTTCTTTCTTCTTCTTTTTCTGCTTTTCTTATGTTGAATAGAATTTTACCATGAATAAAAAAAGAACAATAAGTGCATTGTTGCCAAATTTCACCCTTATTTTAACATACAATTTTCTTAACAGTATGTACTCGATCTCTTACAGATGCATACATATTTTTATTGTTTTAATCTTACTCTGTCAGTTTCTAATATTTTTTTCTTTGAATTAATTACAATAGTTTTTTTGTACTAACAACCTTTGTATCCAACTTTTTTATATTGTAAAGTTCAGTGATAAATAAACCGTCTTCTTAATCCTTTATTTAATAATTTTTTTTTTACATTGCTGCATATCTGCAATTGTACATATTGTAATAAAAAATGAAATAACAGATATATTTTTTTTGCGAGATTTTTTGTTTGTAAAGTTCATTCGTTCGCCTCCTTTAACAGAGTTTTATTACATTTAATGTTAGTAGATATAATTTATTTCACGGTGTTCAAAAAGTTTTAAAAGGGTTTTAGTAGAAATCAGTATAGTTTATCTGTACTTTATAGATCACCGTCACCAGAGCTCTAATTCGGGAGCGATTTGATTAAGTTTTGATACTTAACAGAGTTCTAAAAATTTTAAAATATTTAACAATATTTAACAGATTTGGAAGTTTTCCAAAAATACTTTTTAACATAGTTAACATATTCTTCATTTATTTAACGTACATATGTATGTATGTATGTATTTTAATAGCTTTAATGGAATTCGAATATATTCAACAGAGTTTGAATATCTAAGCATAGTTTTAATACATTAACAGAGTTTTAAAATTTTAACAGAGTTTTAACTCTTTAGCAAAGCTTTGACCTTTTAACAGAGCTTTAATAAGTGAACAGAGTTTGAATAACTTAACAGATTTTTTAAAAGTTTTACAGAATTCTGAAACGTTTAACAGAGTTTGTATTCTAACAGAAGGTTACATCTGTATTTCTTTTTTATACAATGTTTTTCCATTCTCATATCTCTTCATCTCTCCCTCTTCCCCCCTTCTTTTTTCCATTTTTTCCCTTTTAACGGTTTTTTCCATTTAAATAATTGCAACTTTTTGGGGGGAGATTTTCTGCTCCGGCGGCGGTAATTTTCATCGAGAGCACTTGAAATATCCATTAAGAAAAGAACCCTTTAAAATATATTTAGCTGGCGGACGCTCGGGCGCGAGTTTTTGCTGGTGATGAAGGTTAGTGGCCGGGTGGTGGTGGTGGTGGTGGTGATGGTGATGGCGGCCTATAATGTCCATTGGAGGGACTCAGGATCGTGCTTACCATTTTTTAGGGGTTGAATATCAAAACTGAAGAAGGCCGGGCACAACCAGAAGCCATACAGCATTGTATTGAAATATTTTGTTGTTTTTTCTGTTCTCCCAAATAATCTTTGGGCAATGATCCGATCCTTCCGATAGTTGTAGACCGTTTTTCGTTATTATTGTTGTTCGTGTTTGTTTGTGGCTGTTGAAGGGACGCGGATGTCCTTGTTCAGTTTCTGAGTCTCGGTTGATGGCGTTTGTGGATGGCCGGCCGTTAAGGGCGAAGGAGAAAGGGGTGTATCGCATATACTACGTAGGGGGATCTTTCAACAAAAAAGTTATGACAAAGGAAATGAGCCACGTGTGACCGACCATTCTTTTATTGCCTTTAGACAGCCAGCGTCAGATGGTTTTTGGGGCTGCTATGTATGCAGCTGTTAAAATCGCAATTTAATAAGATCTTTCTGAATAATCCTATATTAAATCACCGCATAGATAAAAGAGAAAATTTGAAAGAGAAATAAATCTATAAGGAATAACTGATTCTTGTGGTTTTATTAAGCATTAAATTATTTTGAGAAGTTTAAAAAATATAGAAAAGGCTAATTTTTCTCCCACAAAGAGGTTCCCCCTTCTTCCCTCTTAACATTCTAATCGAATACAAATCAGACCAGACAGAAGATCCTTGCTGCTAATTCCATAACTTAATATATTTCATACTTGCGGGCAAAGATCCTCCTTGCTTCGTTCCTTCTTTCCTTCCTTCTCTTCATACATCTTTTAATATATAAACTGTATATTATGTTTGTTAGGTTCATTGTTTAACAGATCTCTTTAGCTATCAATAATAATAATTATTATCGCTGTAATTATCGGTGGTCATTGATGGTCTACCGCAAAAAGGGATTAAAATTAATATATTACTCTTCGGCTTTTAAGGTTATGGCTAAATCTAATCTTCTTAAGATTCGTCTCCACTTTTAATTTAAATTTGCTTGGCGATTTCATGAGGACGCGCTCTAATAATATTATCTCGTTGAAGTATATGCTAACAATAAAGTTTGGAGTTAGGAATACACACAATCTAATTAAGGGACCCTTTTTCTTATGCACCGTCGCCAGCAACACCATCGCTACCATCACTATCTCTAGTATCGTAAAGTACTATATACAAAAGGTTCTATGCTGCGTATGTATGTAAGGAAGTAGGTAGGTACACGTACTATATTGAGTACATCACATGGTACGTTAAAATTGCAAAAAGGATCAAATTTTATTAGGGTTGCAGCCAGGTTGGTAGGTAGTTGTTGCTGCTGTTGTTGTTGTTGTTACTGGGGCACTTCATTAATGCTGTTGTACTGTCTGTGGTGTGTCCTTCTCTGAATTCTTTCCATAATGTTTCTTTCTCATGTAAATTGTCATTTTTATAATGACATGGATATAATTAAGTATGTATAATAAGTATAATAGTATGTATAAGTATGTATTGAAGAATTTGAGGTAATTCTATATGATATAGAATGTAGCTAACACGTTATTCAAAGAAATAACTCGAAATAATACTAATTTGTCATCGGTAAATTAAAAAAAAAAATGTATTATTTCGTTTATTTGTACATTTCAGCTTTAGCACATAAGAACATAAGTCTTTCGAGTGCAAACAAGAGCAAAATATACATTACAAAAGTAGCCCATAAAAGCAAAGCTAAAACATATGTAGTTAGGTTAGCTGGTGCGCAAAGGAAATATAGGAGATATAACCTAGAAGAATTAAATAAATTTAAGAATAGTGAGAAGATTAACTGCTTGAACTTTACTGAAGATGAGGTTTATTGTCTCTAAAATGAACTCTTTTTTTTCATGCATTTTTCATTCTCCACTTTTCACTTCTGAATAACTTCTTGTCAAGGATATTATGTATCCTTCTTGTACTAAAAATTCCTGATTTTTACTATAAATTCGTGCAGACTTACAAAAAAAAATAATGAATGGGTCTTTCAACAAGAGTCATTTATTTTAAATTTTTCATCATTCTGAAACTGTCAACATTCAAATGTCATTCAGCCAAGTAAAGACCAGGAGGTTTTAAAATCGGGGGGATCGTGCCTCGCTCACTCGCCCAACGAATCGTAGTAAAGATTTCCAACAATAATGATGAAAATATAGTGGATGTAAAAGAGACGCCAACTCATGTTCGTCCGACCAGGTCAACTGAAAATGTGTCTTCGCTGGAGATGAGAGAGAATGTAAAATCTGTGCATCCATCATATTAGTTTGACCATATCGAGACGATCCCCGGACACAGGAATTGCGCCGCTAATCACAAGCCAGTTTGCACCACATTTTGCACAAAGATCTTAACCTTTATAAGCTTTTATGGTAGAAACAAGACCACACACACACATACACTTTTCTCCATGAAAGAGCCTTTTTTTTCCTATAGAGATTAATTAGGTTTTTTCTTTATAACGTAGTACGACACTTGGGTGGCTGGATCGCTCTCTCCCTCTCTCTCTCTCTTTTTAACTTTAGTACAACATTTTTAACCCACGCACTAAAAATAGTGCTTATTCTAAATACCATGCCGCCGCCACTTTTGATTTGGCCAAGAATTCTCGGGAAATTATTTTCCTCGAAATAAGCGAGAACAACTAATTATTTCGCACATAACTGTACTTTTATTTATTTTACTGCTCCTGCTGCTTGCTGCTTGCTTTATTAAACAGAATATAGTACACCGTGTACAGCAAGCAAGCAAGCGAGCGAGCGAGCGAGCAAGCAAGCACTTCTTCGCCAACCTTAAATAAATAAACGGGAGAAAAGCCCTAAAAGAACAGCCAGAGAACGAGAGGACGAACACGAACGAACGCACGGACGAAGTTTGTCGGCAATGCCCACACAAAGAGAGTGCAAGAGCGAGTGACAAGAAAAAGGATCCAAAACAGAAAAGCAGTGAAAAGGTGCGAAAACCATTCAGTGTCTGCGACGCTGAACAGAACCGAACAGAAGACAGACAACAACAGATCCCGAGCCAGATCCTGCCAAGACTTTGAAATTCTGAGAAGGGAAACCCAAAGAACCCCGAAGGGAATGCTTGGATTGGCGCACAACGCCAACAATGTGAAGGAAAATCTGTCGATAGATGGATAGAGAGGGAGAAAGAGATGGAGGGAGGGAGGTAGAGAAAACAAACCGCTTGCAAAATCGCGTTTGACATTCTCGGGGTATGCTCATCGTAAATTTTAGCATGAACAACAACCGTGTCATGGCAACAGTCGCACGGTCGGTCAGACCGACCACAAGAGGGTACGACAGTGCACGCACATTTTCCATCTCACGCTCCCGTCGCGACGTTTCAACAACAAAAGCTTACTCCGTCTGTCCGTTCTGAGTTTGTGGAGGGGGCCTTGCTTCCCTTTTCGTGTTTGTTCGTTTGTTTCATTGTTACCTCTTCCGGTTACCTCGCATCACCGGCGCTGGCATGGCACCGGCCTTCTTCTGCCTACTACACGTACGCCACCCGATCAACCAACCAACCGACCTTTCAACCGTGTGCCCCCCCCCCCCCCCTTTTCCAACCTTTTGATGCCTGATTGACTTGACTACCCCTACCCTTCACTTCTCTTTGCACACCATTGTGTCGTTTACAGTCGTGGGGTTTCGTCGGCATCCGTCTTTATCGGAGGAAGATTAGGGTAGTCCGCATTTTTAGGGGTGGGTTCGGTTCTCTACGGATATCGCCGTGAGTTTCTTGTTGCAAAGAGCCCCTTGCCAGATCGATTGAGTGAACACGAACAGCAGGAACCCACAAACGAACGAGCGGCCGAGCGAACCCCTCTGGTGGCTATATTCATTCTCCATCTCACTCTATTTTCGTTTAGTGGTGTTCGTTGAGGGTCGTGGCGGTGGTGGTGGTGTTGGCGCGATTGCTCCGTTTTCAAAATGTTGCAGCTTTTGCAGTCGCTCCCCTTTGCCGCAGTTTTTGTTGTTGGTGGGTTTAGCACGTTGGCAGCGGCAGCAGTCAGCAGTCAGCAGCAGCAGCAGCAGCTTTATGTAATGTAATTCAAGCACTTTTTTCCGTTTCAACCGTTGCACGCACACATCCACACCGCACCACATCACACCACGCCACAACACACACACGCACGCACGCCCGAGCATACTCTGGCTCCATGTTGTTTTTGTTGTTGTTGTTGTCGTCGATTGGCTCTCGCTTCGGCCCCTCTCTGTTCTGTGCTCTGGCTTCGGCTACAGAGTAGTCTGGTTGCTATCGAGCCAAGAGAGTTAAGTTAGCGCCAGTCAGTTGGTGCTTGTTCGTTGATCGCGCACGTCGTGTCGCGCGCGTTGCTTTGCTTGTAAATTCTTTTCTATCGTGACGTCGTCTCTCTCTCTCTTTTATTTTCTTTCCGAAGGGAGGAAAAATATAAAATTTTATTTACATAAATTTTGCCTGGATCCATAAGTGCGAGTATGTATGTATGTTTGTATATACATATATTTATGTATTTCTATATATATATGTATTTCTATATATATATGTATAAAAACATCTCTGACTTGGTGAGAGTGTGTTTGTGCGTTTGTGTGTGGGTTTAAATGAAAAGCCTGTTGGGTTTTCGTCGCAAGAGGGACAGAAAAAAAAGGGAGCAAGTAGAAGAGAAGTATGTGTAAAGAGGAAAAAAAAAATGGAAAACTAAAGAGAGAAAAACTGCCGCCGACAGCAGCAGGCTGGCAGCAGCAGGCAGCTGGAATGATAGGAAACTGAACTAAACAGTAACAACAACAACCAACAACAACAACAACAACAACAACGAAAAGCCCATAAAAGGCAACAATAACAACAAAAACCGCTCAGTTGGCGTCGACGATGGCGTCGGCGGCGGCAGACGAAAATGGGTTTCCATTAATGCATTACAAGTCGATATTGTGGTGCTTGTTGTTGTTGTTGTTGTGGCGTAGTCGCTGTTGTTGCTATTGTTGTTGTTGTTGCTATTGTTGTTGCTGTTGTTGGTTGTGGATAAAGTGAACGTGCTCGCTAAACTAACAACAATATTAAAGCAATAACGGCAAAGCAACAACACAACAACAACGACGAATAGTAACGCTTTGGGGGAGATTATGTTCAACGTGCGTTAGTCAGTCAGTCGGTCGGTCGGTCGGTCGGCAGATTGCTTGGATAATTGTTGTTGTTTTTCGCTTTGGTTTTGTAGGTATCTGTTTCTCTATAAACGTTGTTCTGGTGTGTGTGTGTGTGTGTATATAAGAATCAACATACATATTATGTATGTATGTATGTGTGCATGTGTGCACAGCATGCTTGGGTTTCCTTGGTGTTGTTTTTGTGGCTGCTGCCGCTGCTGCTTGCTCTACCTAAAGTTGTTACATTTTGGGTTCTCTCGAGCTTGTGTGGATGGATCGGATCAACCAACCTTCGCTGCAAACTCAGCACTCAGTTTTCGAAACAGTTTGCTGGCGAACGGAAGTGTTTATTTTATATATGTTATATATATACATATAGTATATATTTGCAACCATTCATCCATTACTACTACTAAATGGTGATGATGATGATGCTGATGCTAAAGCTGATTAAATGATGGTATACATATAACTTTTTGAAATAACGCAGAAGCAGCAGCATCAACAGAATACAGAAGTACTTTATTGTTCCATACGACGACCCTTCATATTTGGTTGTTGTTGTTCTTATTGTTGTTTTTATTATTATTGTGTTCTAAACTAAAAAAAGAGTGTGTGCTAAAAATAGCTTTTTACAATATGAAAAGCATTAAAAAAGCAGAAATGAAATGTAATTTTTCATGAAGTGTTTTTGGAAAAACGTAAAAGGAAAAGAATTAATAAGATATACATATCATATTATATCATAT
The DNA here is from genome assembly GCA_949752815.1 of Conops quadrifasciatus. Taxonomy (NCBI): domain Eukaryota; kingdom Metazoa; phylum Arthropoda; class Insecta; order Diptera; family Conopidae; genus Conops; species Conops quadrifasciatus. Next base: position 5,770,521 of record OX457077.1, read on the forward strand.
CATCTCAATCTATCATAAAATTTATTAGCTTGTTTTATGAAATTATTGGGCATTTCGCAGTTATTAAAAAATGGAAAACTTTTTTTTGCAAAAAATTCGAAAATGCTAAATTAAATTGTTTCTTCTGATTTCTTGCGCCAGCCCAGAAAAACGCACTAAATTTAATTTATTAAAATAAAATTTCAATAAATTTCATTAAATTCAAATTTCAAATGTTCGAGAGAGAACTTAAAATAATGGCAACAACAGTTGCAAATTTAAAAGCGTCTGAGAGGGGCGAAGTTTATGAAGAAATATAAAAAGATTTTTGCATTTTCAAAATTGCAATCTAAAAATGTTTGTCTTTGTAGAGTCACATGACATAATTTTTTCCAAAATCTGTACTTTTTTACACTTTTAAAAAAAAAAATTTTTTTTGAGAGCAAGTTTTTTTTTTCTGTTAACCGATTTTTAATGAGTTTTATGATATTAAAAACTTCTAAACTCGTGAAATGTTAAGCATTGTCTAAGAACTCGAAATACATACATTAAAACAGTAACAGTAACAATAATCTATAAACATGCATATAACAACAACAATGTGAAGAACACCAACAACAAGAACAACACCAACAAACACCTGCATTACTGCCTTTAAATTGTATAAATTTTAAAAGATACCAACAAAAAAAAAAAAAATAACAGGTAGAATAAATAAAGAATTTTTTGTTGCTTGAGCTTGACCTTCAGAATATACCGGTGCAGAAGCAATAACAACAAGCATAGCAATAATAATCACACCAACAACAACAACAACAACAATGATATTAATAATCATCACGACGACATCACGACGATAATGCATATAACAAAAACGAACAAATAAAATCAAAAAAATTTTGAGAATGATAAATTTGATTAAAAAAAAAACAAATTTGATTTTATTTTTGCATGTTTTTTATTAAAAAAAACTAAAAAAAGTTAATTGAAGTGAAAGCGAAAGTATTTAATGTTAATTTAATCTTGGTTTGAAGTTTTTGCTTTGTAAAATAAATTATATTTCGTAAAATAAATTAGAAGTAAATAAAAAGTAAAATAAAAACAAACAAAATAATACGATAATGATTAAAAGAAAATTTAATAAAAATAAAATAAAAAAATTTGAAAAAATAAAATTTAAATTAAAAAAAAAATATATAAATATGTAAAATCAATTGAAGTTAAACATTTATAAATAATTAAATTAAAATTAGAATTATATTAAAATTACTTGCAATTAAAGTAATAAAATCAAAATGATTTTAAAGCAATTAAAATTAAACTATGTATATGTTAGTTACATAAATGTTAAAAAAACTTCAATTAAAATCAGAAATAAAAATCAATAATTTCAAATTGAAAAATTAAATTAAAATTCAATATAATAAATGAAAATCATTAAAATTACAAAACACTTAAAATCACAGAGATTATTATTTTATTATATTTATTAAAATTGAAATTTAAAAATAAAATTTAAAAATAAATTGAAATTTAAAAAAAATTCAACATTAAATATTAAAAGATAAATTAAATAATAAACTAAAAATTAAATTGCAAATTGAATTAAAAATTAAAATTAAATAAAATTTTTAAAATAAATAAAATCATTAAAAATTAAATAAAATAAAATCATGTGGAATATTAAATATAAAAATGAAATTAAAGCAAAAATGAAATAAATAAAATAAAATCGATTAAATGAAAGTATGTATTAATATTAAAATTAAACAAAATACTAAAATGAAATCAATTGAAATTTTAAAAAATTCAAAAATATTCAAAAATCAATTAAATATTAAATTCAAATTCAAATTAAAACGAAAATTAAATAAAATGAAATCATTTGCCATAAACATAATTAAATCACAAGTTTACAATTAAAATGAATACGAAAATGATTCAAAAGAAAATTTAATAAAATAAAAGAAAACAATTTAATTTAAAATATTATTAAAATTAAGAATGAAATTGATATTAAAATTAAGAATAAATTAACTATAAAAATAATTGAGATTAAAGTTAATATTATTTAAATCATAAAGTAATTAAAATTAATATGACATAGTTTGTAATTATTATACATATTCGTATGTATTTCTTTATTTGATATTTGGCATTTGTGCGCTTTTTCAGGCGTTGTATAAAAATACATTAAAATTATATACAGAAATCTCTCGCTGCCCCTTTCCCCGCGCCCTCATAATTCGTTCTGTCTAATCATAGCTTTTTCGACTTAGTTGTTACCAAGTTGAACGTTTTTTGGCTGTTTTACTTTAACGGTTTCTCTCACCTGTTTTTCGTATTGGCAGTTCTGTTTTTTTTACGAAAAATCGAGTTTTTGAAGGTTTACATAATGAAAATAACAGTTTATTATCGAGTTGGACTGGTTCTCGGTGTTGAACCGGGGGCGCAGACGCAGCAGAACGACTAAGAAGAAGAAGAAGGAGAAGTAGAAGAAAAAAACGACAAAAAATTTCGTTTAAGCTGAGAAAAATTCAAGGGGTTGATTGTTTTCTGATTTTTATTGCTTTTTTTTGTGTATAATTGCAAAAAAATTTGCATCTTTTTTTCATGTACGAATGAATACATTATTTTCTTTAATTTATTTCCCTCGCGATTTTTTAGATAGATTTTTTAATTTTACTCAGCAGCAGCAGCAGCATATAAATTTTTGTGTAATTAAAATTGTTATTTTACTCCCCCTTTTTTCGCTTTCTCCGCTGCCAGATCATCGCAAAAAGCAGGTTATTTAATCTAAAAAAAAAAACAAAAACAGCTTATGAATCATAAAAACTATTTAAAGCTAAAGGGAGAAAAAAGGCTTGTGTAAGTTATGTAAAAGCGTGTGGGCACGTGTATATTGTTGTTTTTCTGTTGTTGCTGTGTGAAGTACTTAAATGAGTTAAAAAAAAAAACTCCTCACATTTCGGGGCGGGGCAGATCATTCGACGAAAATCACTTTTTGTGTAGAGGGACTAATAACTTTTTCGTTTGATGCTGATGTTCGTCTAAATTTCAATAGAAATTTTATTTCATAGAATAAAGTACATATTTATACTTATTTAATTCTTGACTCTTTTTAATAATTTTTTTATCTATTTTTCTCTTGCAGACTTCATCACTAGCATGTAAATTAAAAGAGTCAAGTCACGCTGTGAAATAATATGAATAAATCTACTACAAAAACAACACTTTAATATACTAGGATATTATAAAAAGGATATTACAACAACAAAACCTAAGAAAATACATTGCAAGCAGCAGCAAAAGAACTAAAGAAGCATAACAAAAGAAGAAGAAGAAGAGAAGGAAGGAAAGTGCTTGTGTGAGCGCGATTGAGTGCCACGACACGAGAAGGAAGGAAGGAAGGAAGAACACAAACTTATTTACATGAATGAGTCATCCTAATTAAATCGACTCTTCCCCCCCTTCCGCAACGACCACTCTCTCCCAACCCGCCACCCTTCCATTGCGTTGTCCGTTTTCCGGTTTAGTGAACAAAAAAAGGAGATCAAAGAAATCGACAACACTTCTCTCTACGCTTTTTCATCGCCGTTTGCGGCGGCGTCGCCAAGACGTCATACGACGTCGTACGTCTAGATCAATAAAATCACCAAAAAAACCAAACCAACAAATAAACGAAGCATGGATGACGATCAGCAGTTTTGTTTGCGTTGGAACAACCATCAGAGCACGCTTATTAGCGTCTTCGATACGTTGCTGGAGAATGAAACGCTCGTCGATTGTACGCTGGCGGCCGAAGGAAAGTTCCTGAAAGCACACAAGGTTGTGCTGTCCGCATGTAGTCCATATTTTGCCGTAAGTTATGCCGTCTGTTTGTTGTATTGTCATTTCGCTAATCATTCTTCTCACTAAACTTACTTCTGCAGACTTTGTTGCAAGAGCAATACGACAAACATCCCATCTTCATTCTGAAGGATGTCAAATATCAAGAACTACGCGCCATGATGGACTATATGTACCGTGGCGAGGTTAATATATCGCAAGATCAATTGGCTGCTCTGCTGAAGGCCGCCGAATCACTGCAGATCAAAGGTTTATCCGATAATCGTAGCGGCGGTGGTGTGCCGAAACATGATCCGCCCCAGCAGCAGCAACATCGCGGTCTGGGCTTGGCCAGTGGTGCCGGCGTAGGTTTAGGTGGCGTTGGTGGCGGCAAGCACGGCGCTGGCGGCGGTTATACGCTCGAGCAAACGAAACGCGCACGCATGGGTCCAGCCTCAATAGATTCGCAAGAGCTGAGCGGCTCACGCGAGGGTTCATCTAGTCCAACAACCAGAAGACGCCGAAAGGTGCGTCGCAGGAGCATTGACAACACCATGTCTGGTAAGTGGAGTATCCAAAAAAATGTGATGAGAGTGAGCACAATAGTCTTGAACTTTGCTGTCTATCTCTTCACAGCTTTATTGACTTAGAGCACATGGCAGATGACTTGCAACCTCGAATATCTTCATTTCGTACAATAATTCTATCTCTCTTTTTCTGCTCTTTTCAATTTCGACTCTCAACCTTTCAACGCTCGCTGCCTGTCGAACTAAATTAGCAGATGTTCATCATGACAACTCCAATTCCTCACAAATCCAATCCATTGCCACGACCTCCTCACTCCTACAACAACAACAAACGAATGCAAGCCTCGGCGGCGTAGGTGCCATAGCCGCTGCTGCTTCTGCCTTGGCCTCGCAGGTGCCACCGTCTGTAGCTGCAGCTCTACCAACCACAGCCGTTGCCGCCGCTGCGTCAAGCATAGGCACGGCAGGCACCGCAATTCAATCAGGTACGACCCAGCAACAAATGACCGGAGCAGCCGCAGCAGCAGCCGTAGCCGCCACAACAAGCGTTACCAAAAAGACTGAAAGTGTTAAGGGCAGCAGCGGCGCTAGCGGTGGCAGCGATGTTTTGCACAGTGAGCTTCTGGCCAGTATCGACGAGCAGCAACAACAACAGCAGCACCAGCACGCTGCTGGCTTGGTGGAACTCAAGACCGAGAAGCAGAACCATAAACAGCAGAAAAGTGTGCTCGGCAAAGACGCATCCGCCGCCGGCAGCAGCGTAACGTCCACAGAGCTGGTGATCGAGCCGAAGAGTGAATATGACGACGAGGGCAATGAGGAGAACGTGGAGGATTTGACACTGGATGACGAAGATATGGGCATGGAAGATTTGGATCACAACGCTGGCACCAGTCACGGCAATGAAGGATCTAGTCAAGGTGAGCGAGGAGCTACAATAGACGCATTTATTTTGTTTATTTAATGGGAATTTCTTTTTACACTTTAACACAACAGGATACGCGCAATGGCAACACGACAGATCTCAGGATGAAGTTTTTATGGCCACGCAGGAAGCGCAGCAACGCGACCCACAAGGTAGGTTCAAAACACACACAAACACGCGACACACACAAAATTCACACACATGAATACACACTAAAAGAAAATAACAATCACATAAAAGAAAGGAAAAAAGAAAAAGCAAAGAAAGCTAAAAAGAGCACGACAGATAAAATTTCTTTAGAAACCAAAAACCAAAAGAAATGCAAAATAGAGCAAACGTTTTTCGCGGAAAAGAGCAATATATTTATGATGAAGAAGAGATATAGTCAATATTGATTGATTGATTGATTGATCGATTGATTCAATGTTCAATGTTTAGAAGAGAGAAAAGAAACAAACCAACAACAAACAAAAGTAAACAATATTGAATTGATTTAGTCAATTTAGCGTAAAGAGTTCATTCTTTGCATTTAGTTTCTATCGGTTTCTGTTAGCAACAAAGTTACTTTACTTGCCACTCATTACTTTGCTTAGTTAGTAATTTTGGAATTTAGTTTGTTTGATTATCAACAAGTTGTGATAGTTTTTTTTTTTTGTTTTAGTGTAATATAATATCGTTTATTTATTTCTTCCTAATGGTTTGTTCTTTTACGAAATACAGCAAGAAAGAGAGATTTATTTGATCATTAGTAATTAATTACGATAGTAATACCTCTCTGCCGAAGGAATATCAAATAAAATAGAAATCTCACGTTAGAAATACAAAAAAGCAAAAGTTATAAGAAAATCAAATTTATTAGTCGTGCTCTAAACAAATTAGAAAAGAAAAAGCAAGTTGTTGTTATGCAAATTGACAAAAAATCGAAAAAGCATACTACAAACAAAGGAAGCAACTCGAAGAAGACAAAAGATTGAGTCAGTCCAACTTGGAAAACAAAACGCAAACAAAAGCAATTTGATGCAATGATGATGGATGACATTGTTGATCACAGCAAGAAAGATCTTGATAACATTCATTATCCATATACATACATATAATATTGCACTGTAGCTTTCGATAAGGTTTATAACGACATGAGATGAGAATGATGGTAATCATTGATCTATTGATATTAAATGTCTTTAAAGAGAAAAATACAAGCGATGCTCTAACTAAAATGGGTAAAAAATGGGTTGAAAGGCTTCTTCAAATAAAGAAATAAATTCTTGTAATATATAAATAGAAATTGAAAACAGATGATTTGAAATAAAATTAGTTTAATGCTTAGATATAAATAAAAGACATTGCATTTGGTTTTTAGAGCATATTCTTTTTACGCGGAGTTATTTTTACGCGGAGTTATTTTTACGCGGAGTTATTTTTACGCGGTAGTTTCTTACGCGGCATTGTTTACACTACATTTTACAGAAAGAATTTTTTTTACGCGGTATTCTTTTTACGCGGTATTATTTTTACGCGTTATTATTTTTGCGTGATATCGTTTACACTGAATGATTTTATACAAATCATTTTGTTTATGCGATATTCCTTTTTACACGGTTTTTTTTTAAAGGGGGTAAAAGGTTTATACAAATAAAAGTACGTAGTATGTACATACATATGTACTTTGATTAGAATAAAATGTGTTTGTCTCTTGCTGTCAATTGCTTTTGTTGTTGTCTTGTTACGAGTTGTCCCAGCAAGAAAGAAAGAATAAAAAACAAGAACAAAAGAAAGCAAAGAAGAAAACGTATATAAATTTTTATATTGATTATAAAAGTGAAGAAAAACAAAAAATAACTTTACTTATTAACCAATTTTTATTTGTGCAAGTTGAAAATACATTCTTACATAATTTTTATTTAGTATTTAATTTGTTAACTATATAATTAACTACTTTACTACTACTACTACTAAACTGCTACCACTACCATTACTGTTTAACTACTACTACTACCACCACCACTATTTCATTATATACATTTTTCTACTACTGGGCTGTACTTTCACACATTTTTTTTGTAACTTTTTGCTGGTGTTTGTGTAGCATAGCATTTTGTTATACGATATGAGTTGTTTATTCTATCATACAAAACTTTTTTTCCCCAATACGTATCCACGTACATGTTTTTTTTTGTTATGTAATTTTTTTTATTATTATTGTTTGACTTACTATGTACTTACTTTTTAAATCATCAATTAGAAGTTACATTTTATTTATAAGCAGAGAGGTTACACGTTACGTTACGTTACGTTACGTTACGTTACATACAATATTTGTTGCTTTTTATATTATTTTTTTCTCTCCTTAATTGAGTGAAATTAGAAAAAAAAAGAAGAAAAAACTTGAAGCAAACAACAACAACAACGCAAGCGTTAATAAAGTACAGTAAGAGAGAGTGTATTTTTTGTAGTCGATTTAAATAAAAATCAGTTTGAGCTAGAGTTTCTCTCTGTCTCTCTCTCTCTTTCTGCCGCCTACTTTCCACTCCTTCGCTCCGTACCCAAGACACCCTTCTATGGCCGGCATTCATTGCTATGCTATGTTGCTACTGCTGCTGCTGTTGTTGTGCCGCCGCCGCCGCTGCTGACGCTCTGTGACGACTTTAATTTTTTTTGTATTATTCTTAAGAATACTACTAGTGCTGTTGCTGCTGCTACTACTAGCGCCGCTTTAATTACGCTTCTTATTAACAAAAACAACAACAACAACGACAACAAAACATTTAACAAATTTTTTATACAATACATTCGTGCCTTGTTGAAAAAAGTCGTCAAAAGCATTAGTTACTAGAAGAGTTTTTTCTTAAAAAAAAGGAACTTGGAAGATACACATTGTTCACGTACACTCGTAGATATCGTATGTATACGAAACGATACAAGCATACAAATTATATATGTATATAGATGTGTATATATAGTTAATACTATATGTGCATCATATGTACTCTACATCCATATATAACATACATACATAGAGAATATCGTACATACAGAACTTGCCTACATTTTCTCTGTTCATTCTCCTCTTCTCTGTTTCTCACCTACATTTTTCAAGCATAGCTCTTTCTCTCTCTCTCTCTTGTACATTTGTACACGTATTATTCGTGACATATTTCAATAAATTAGCATATAATCATACACTATAATAGAGTATGTACAATATATAAAAATAATTGTTATGCTAATGAAAGCATTCAAGTAATAGAAAATTGTTGTTAATGACTAACAAGTTTTTTAAAAGATTTGTATTCCATTAACTATATTAAGAAATATAAAAACAAAGAAAATTGCCAAAGAAAGAACGAATCGAATAGTCCGGAAAGTACGTACTTATAACAATAACAATATTGATCAAGCTAGATCGAGTAGAAAATCGATCGATGGTAGATGGTAGAAAAATTTAATGAACTCCTCTTCCAGCAATATCAGAACCACCACTACCACCGATCAACCGACTCGACTCGACTCTATGAAACCAGAAAAAAGTTTTAAAAAATAGAGAGATAAAACCAAAGAAAAGAAACGTTGGCCGGTGGTCTCTTCAACCATCAGGCTCTTCATTATAATTTTCTCGCCCTCTTACCTCTTTTGTAACGTACATATAAGAAAGAACTAACGAGAAAATAAATGTAGCGCCCCTTTTGTTTTGTGTTTCTCCTCCCCTTTTTTCATACCAAATAATTTTCTTAACATTGTTAAAATGAGCCTAAGCCTTTTCCTGTCATTGATTTTTCATTGAATTAAGTTTTGAGTCAACTTACTCAGCAGCTAAGTGCAAATGAGTGAATAAATAAATTGAGACTCATTTTGAGTTGAGTTCAATTTGATTTGATTGCGACTACAATAAAGCTCATTTGAGTTCGGCAGGAATGGTATTGATGAGCCAAATTGAGTAAAAAAAAAATTCATTTCGAGTTGAGTTCGAGTGAAGTAAAATTAAGTTAAATTTGAGTCACATAAAATTAATTTTATTTGAGTTCGAGTCAAATTGAGTTCAATTTGAGTTCGAGTCAAATTGAGTTCAATTTGAGTCAAATAAAATTGATTCGAGTTGATTGATTGATCAAATTTGAGTAGAATAAAACTAATTTGAATTTTAATCAAGTTGGAATTGAGTTCGATTTGAGTTAATTTCATTGTGACTTCAAGAAAACTCATATCAATGAGAGCTCTGCTCATTATCAAACAACCTACCAACCCGCCTACCCACCCACCCATAATCCGTCATCATCATCGTCGTCGTAATCATCAACAACAATAATTTTATAGCAAATAATTAAAATAGTTAAGATATTAATACGAAATCTAAGAGTCCTTCATTCCGTCCATCAAAGTAAAACGCTAATCGCGGCAATCGCGTTGTACTCTCCTCCTGCTCTCCTGCTCCAAGAATTTCATTCATTCAAGCGTTTTATTTCTCAATCAAAGCCGAAGCCACAGCGCGTAAAAAGAGGCAGCAGCTGTGTGTGTTGTCTTGTTTGGCAGCTTTTTCGTTGTACTTAAGTAATTTGTCTTTAAAAACAAAAAGCTTCCCTATTTTTTTTTCTTTTGTCGTCAGTATAAAATTAGAAAAAATCCTTTTTTCATTTTTCTTCCCTTCATTAGATTTTTACGATTTATTTCTTTGTTATTTAGTTTTATTTATGTAGTTTAATTTATGTAAAAGAAGTTCTTTTTATTATAAGGAAATACATAATGACTTATAAATATATATATATACACACATACATACCAGTACATACATACAAACAAATATTGAACATAAAGATGATGATATATTTCTTTATTCTTAAAAATTGATTATCTTAATATTATTGAAACAGCAACAACAAAAAGAAAATAATACGCATGCATTTGTATTTTTTTTGTTATTTTTTTTTTTTTTAAATAGCAAACCATAAAAATGAATCTAATTATAAAAATAATAGTTCATATTTATTTATATTTTCTAAAAATTAAGATAATTTAATTTTAATTAGTATTAATTTAATTGTGTAATTACTTTACTTAGTTTATTTTCAAGGTTTTTTTTTGCTTTTATTTTGGTTGACGGGACTATATTTTTTTGCTCTATTTACAATAGTTAAAATTATAATTTTTTTTTTTGATAAAATTTAAAACGAAAAATTGTTGCAGCAACAAGTATTTTAAAGAAGTATAGAAAAGAGAGCGGATAGATACTATAAGATTTATTTTATTAAATTTCTTTTAGTATAATTCATAATAATTCAATTTAAATTTATATTAATTTAAAATGTTTTATTATTAGGCTTAAGTTGCAAAGCAAAAACAAACGAAACAAAACGTTTAGTTTGTAGAGAAAACGCGTCGGGTTGACCAAAAAAAGGCAGGTATTTAGATAAAAGAAAGTTTAAAGAATAATGTTTAATGCGCCGCGTTTAGAATTGTTTAACGGCGTTAGACTCAGTTGAGATTATACCACGCGAATGCTGTCATCGTTGACGTACGTGGTTGGTTATAGTCTGTAGCTAAGTCGTCTTGTAAACGTATTTTGTTGTAGGTGTGGGTTCTTAAGGTAGTTGTCGTCGTCTTCAGCGTCGTCTTCTTGTCGTTCTTTGTCAATATCCAAGCAAGTTTTTAACCGCTTAATGATGATAACAGCTTTTCCGTTTAAAATCGTATTTTTTTGTGATTAAGCGGCTGATTTCTCATTGCTTGGAAGGTTGCGCAAGACACTTTAAAAGAGATTTCTGGTCTTTGTGTTGTGACAAAAAGAGTGAAAAAGCGAAACAAAGAAAACAAGTGTTGTACAAAAAAAAAAAAAAAAAAAAAAAAGAAGAGAGAAAATAAATCGTTCTTGTGAAAAGAAGAAAGAACGGAAAAAAAATACGTACAAGTTTCTCTAGTGAATTGTTGTGTTGCAACACAGACCAAGCGCCTTGGTCTGGTGGTTGCTTTGTTCCTGTCTGCTGTTCGCTGTTTTTTTGCTGTTTGCAGTTTCCTGTGGCCGGTTTGCAGTTCGCTGTTCGCACGCACTCACCCTACAACCAGCAACGACAACGACCAGCCGAAACATGTAGCTGCAATTTTACATTTGTCGAATTGCAGTGAGGTACGTTCGAAGCGTTTCGGCTGGAGTTGGGCAGTATTCAACGAAGGTCGCGCGCGCTGGTGGAAGCTCATTGACGGCCCCTTTAACTCCCCGCCCCGACCACCATGGTAAAGTGCGGCGGGGGGTGGGGAGGAAGAAGGGTAAGGGTCTAGCCGTTCGGGTAAGTATGGCTTTGTTCAACGGTATCGGTTGAACGAAGTATGCAAAAAATGAGATACTCTTTATTATTTTACAAATTTTTTCTTCACTCCTTAAGTTTTCTTCATATTTTTTATTGTGTTTTGTAAAAAAATTTGTTTTTAAATTCCAATTTGGCCCATCCACCGTCCCATCCCCTTCCATGTTTTCTACCTCTTTCATTACCGCTATCACTATCTTCTTCTTTTCAACGCTCATCATTATCATTCTCTGCTTTACTCTTTATCCTCTATCTCGTAAGTTGTCGTCCAGATGTGGCCAAGACGTTTTACCACCCCTTCTGACACCCCCCACCCTCTCCCCACGTCCTTGATTAGTTTCCCGGAGGGAACGAATTGCCCTTTTGGTCGTCGATACATACACTTTTTCGCTCATTCTCACTCACTTTTTCCTTAACACCTTTCATTATCAATACTTTGATTATTATTACAATATTATTACCACTATCTTCATCATCACCACATCGCCACCATCAAAGACACTTCATTACTTTGTACTAAACAAGTTTTTCAGGTTTTGTTGTACCTACATATTTGTAAACGCGCGCTTTGAAGAGTATGAAAGAAGGAAAGAAAGAGAGAAACGGGTAAGATTCCCCTGCCCCCCCTCATTTGTAAACAATAACTTTCCTCTAACTCTGCTGTATGTTTTTTTTTTTAATCACAAAAGTCTCTCCTTTTTTGGTACCACAGAAAAGAAAGACCTTAAGAAAATTACTGAAGAACCAGAACGGCCTTCAGCTTTTCTTAAAATTTTTAGACCCCGCGAAACCGAAAAAATCTAGTATTGTTTCCTGAACACTAAAGTGAAGTTCATTGTTCCTGAAGTAAAATATTTGTAGAAATGCTTTTGTCGCCAAAAAACCGGAAAAGAAACGAGTTTAGAGAAAAGTTAAAAGTATTAAAATGAAAGAAAGAATTTGAAAACGTCGACCCTTTTCGCCCTTTTCGCTCGAACAAAAAAGCTAATTTGTTTATTGAAAGAATGGAAGAAAGAGGTGAAGAAGAGATGTGATGAGAAGAGAAGAGAAGAGAAGAGAAGAGAAGAAGGAGAGTGATGAAGAAGGTACTCTTTTAAGAAGCGCGCGCAACTAATCGGATGCTACTACCAAAACCACCACTACTACCACTGCTAGTACTACTGCTACTACTAGAACTACTACTATTACTAGAACTACTACTATTACTAGAACTACTACTACTACTACTACTACTACTATTATCGTACTACTTCAATACTATACTACCACGAAAGCTACTACTGCTACTAGTACTACTACTACTACTACTACTGTTACTACTACTACTAGTACTCTACTTCCACTAGCATCAGAACTGCTACACCTCAAGAAAAGGTACCACTACGATTCGGCCAACAGCATCGATCACCGATCAACAGAAACTTCAACAATTACAAGCGTTGCTGATGTGTTTGTCTGCTATTTTTTTAACAATCGTTGTCGTTGTTTTTGATATAAGATTTGGTAAAATTTCGAAACCACAAAAATTTCGATTTTCGATAAAATTTTAATTGAAATATTTTCTTTTGTAGTTAATTTGTGATCAACAAATTTTATTTGGTCGAATTTTGTTCTACACAATTTTTTTTTTAAATTTTAATGAACGAAGTTTTTGTTAATCAATTTGCGATATTTTGGCTAAATGATAATCAACAAAATTTATGGTTAAATTTCTAGCAACAAATTTCGAATCAACTTTCAATTGCGCTCAACACATTTTTTGGTTTCAATTGAAGTGGCCAATGAATATTTTGTTAAACAAATTTTTTGATTAAATTGTGATGAACAAGTTTTTTGTTGAATCTTCAAAAAGGAGTCGTCGTCCTTCACATTTTACTGAAGTTTTTCGGCGAAACACGAAACTTGACGCTTGTAGTTGTTGTTGGTTTTTTCTGTTAAAAAAAGAAAGAAAAAACTATCCAAAAAGTAAGTAGCTTATATTTAATTTCTTATTAATTTAGTTAAGAAAGTTTCTTAGTTTTTTTTCTCCTAGTGTTACTAAGAGTTATGTTAGGGCCTTAAAAGAAGTCACTGACTGTATAAATATAAACAAATCGTTTAGTAATCGTTGATATTAAAAAATTTGCAGTAAATTTAATATAATTAGTATATTTTATAGTTTTTTAAATAATCTCGAATGGGTTGAAACAGTTTTTAAAAAGTGACGGCACCAGAGATTTGAGAGAAAAACAAAAACCTTAACAACTACTTTCCCAAAACAAATGAGAAATGAAAAAGATCAAAAAAGATCATCACTATTTAGAAGACAAAAATATTTTCATTTTTAAAAATTTATAATATTTGTATCGAAGAAAACAAAAAAAAAAATTCAGCAGCTTTAGACATGAAGGATGTTTTATTCCGCCAATAAAATATTATTAATTTCCTGAAAGAGAAACCTGAAGAGACCATTTTTTTTTTTAATGTTAAGAAATATTTAGAATTCTATGGATAAAAATAGGTAATAGTTTTTTTTTGGTTTCTTATAATTAGAGGTTACCATTTTAACGAAGCGACACACTTCCTTGCTCTCTTTATTGAATTAAAGAATGGTATAAGATATGGAAATGCATACATACATACGAGATGAATTAGTATTTAATGAATAGAAATGTATTTAAAACTTATGGTTGAACAAAGGAAAAAAAGGTTGCAATTATCACTGTTATGTCCTTTGAACTACTATCGTGTTTACTGCGATATAGCTAGAATTTACTAAAAAGCTGCAAATAGTCGCCTTCCCGGGACGCTGTGCCGTGTTTTGTTGATCTAAAGTGAAGGCCTTTTCAGCGATGTAGTTGATTTCGATGCGGTTTTGCTGGATTTGCTCTCGCCATCTTTCCTAATTAGATAAAAACAATATCAGGCCGTATTTTTCTTGTATGAAGAAAAAAAATGGATATACATTTACGCACACAAATCGGATCATGATGACATGATTGGAACGAAGAATCCGGTCATCACTTTTCAAATTTTGTTGGGGAACGGACATAGATTAGATTCGACTTGTACAGCCAGATAAAAGTTTCGCTTGGTACTATAGTACTTCAAGAGCGATGAAGGACTCACTATCCACTCACTAAAATCATCGCTCTCTTTCGGGATTGATGAAAGCAGACCAGAAGAAGGCAGGCGGTAAGGCCAATACGCTCCATTCGTATCTCTTTCCATAACCTGGTCATGTGTCATTCGCAAGCAAGTTGCGAATATTAAGATCAACGATCACTAAATTAACAGACCTTCTGGCCTTTGGCCAGTGCCAGATAGCGCCTTACTTTGTGCATCACCGTCTCTGCATACTTGAGCTTATAGACTGGCTGTGTTCCCCCCAGATGCGGATGTACAAAAATTGCTGAAATCAGATATGAACTTGCCACGACGACCTTAGAGTTATTTGCCCGCTAAGACGTCCCCTTTTATAATTACGGAATCCAGTTGCTGCTTAGCCATGTTGGCACGCATGCCATAAAATAGGTTCTTAACGAAAATCTCCTTCCTTAAATTATCTACTTATGTGTTAATATATGTATGTATGTGTTTTTGGAATGTAAAATTGTCAACATATTCAGTTAAAAGTCCACAAGGTTCGACTAATCCCTCTACTAAAATATCGCTGCATAAAACCGATTCTGTATCGATCTACACCCTTAGGGGGACCTTTTACCCTCTAGAAGCCAGCGTACTCTCACGCCGACTTTGTTATTCAGCTCCAGAAGCCCGGACATTTCTTCATTCGAAGTAATCGTAATCTAAGCCTAAACCTTTTTCACTCCGACCGATTGAGCCTGAGCCTGAGCCTTTTTGGAGCGATTGTCAAATTATGTGAAATTCAACGGAAACATATTTTTTTGAGGGCCAAATGTTTATTGCAATATTGAATGTGTGCTGGTCCCACTAGTGCCCAAGGATGCGTCTATCTCACAATAAGTCACAAGACGATCTTGCAACATCAGTTCACGTACAGAATCAATGTTTTTTGGGGAACAAAGGCCGATTATTGACAACCTTCACGAAATTCGTCAGTGTGAACAAACGACGGCCACGATTGAATTCGGTGTACCACCGGTAGACAGTGGTTTTTTATGGTACTTCATCGCCATCGAATTAAGTCCATCTATGATTGACTGTTGTTGAGACAATCCATTAGGATCGCCCATTCCTTAAGTATAAAAGGCAACCCTCGTGTATAAAGGTTGACTAACCTATTTAAATTCGTTATTAGCTTTTGATGATTTCAGTGAGGTGCAGTACGTTCTCTGGTTTCTAGCTTCGCCTCTACTTTCTTCTAACCATTTCAAAATATCCTCCACTTTGTGTATCATTCGCCAAAAAATTGATTAGTATTTATTACAGCAATTCTTATCTTTGACCCTTCCCGTTGGTTAGTTGTTTTTGTTTTTTTCCACTGGTTGTTGTTTTTTTTTGGTCGGGATGTTTTTATTTATGCATGACTGCTGCTTTACAAGAGAGTTGGGGAGAAAAAAACAACAAAATCTCTTCAGGTGAATAACAGCAGCAGCTGGATCATCATCATATCGAGTTTCGAAGAGAGAGAAAGAGAGAAGGGGAAGACGGTTAGAGACGTTTGTCGTCGCCTTCAAGTTCAAGGTTATGTGATATTCACACCTACTCGCGGTACAGAGCTGCTTTAATGCTTGCTTGATTCACAAGACTTTTTTGCATAATATGCATAATAGTTGCTTCTCGGTAGGTAATTTTGCTATCATTCCTGCTCCTCTCTTCATCGTATTGCACCATTTTCAGAGTTTCTTTCAGGCATCGCATTTGGTGTCTACACTAAATATTAGTTTGTACACTAAAAAGTTTTTATTTTTTTGGTTTTCGGTCATTGTTTAGAATTTTTATGTGAAGTCAAACTTTTGCGCGCGTTGTTGCTGCTGGTTTCAATATTTTTCTGTGGGTTTAGTAAAAAATTCATTTCTCTTTTTTATTATTGTATAGTTGACTTAATTTAAACTTTGAAAAATTGGAAAATTTTTTCGAAATTTTTTTGGAAATTTCAAATTTGACATTAATTTTCTTGAAAACTGTTGGAGACAGGACTCTTAACACCATTTTCTTTCATTTGGTACCCACGGCGATGAAATCAGATACATCTAGCTCCAGATATGGTTTTTAAAGTGAAAAAAAAAAGATAAACACAATGAAAAAATCACAATATTCTAAAAACTGTTCCCTTAAAAAAATGTTAACCTTGATTTTCAAATTCAGCGAGAGGAAATCCATAAGAAAAGTCACCTTTTCATCGAGCGTGCATGAAAAATCATTTTGTAAGCCATTATAATTGCTGTATTTTATCGCATGTCGAAAAAAGGGTATACGAGTATATACATATGTACATTCCTGATTGGGCCTGGTCGAGGTCTGTTCAAAAAGTATCGCAAATTTCGAATTCCTGCGGGTTACGTCTATTCGATTCTCAATTTTTTTGTGGCGTTATGTTGGTACTCATGTCCCTCACTTATGTTGACAAGTTCGACCATTTTGAATGTTCATTTAATATTTGACAGCTTTTGTTTGCTTGGACTTGTTTTGGCTCGTCTTCGATGTTTGCCAATCATGCCGTTTGGGATGATTTAACTTTGGTTTCCACGTTATAACTTTGGTTTCCACGTCATAACCACAAACTCATAATTCGTCACCAGTTATGACCCTCTGGAGCAAATTTGGGTGGTCGCAGACAGAGTTAAACATCTCCTTAGCAATGTTAATGCCATGCTGTTTTTGGTCGAAATTGAGCAATTTTGCTACGAATTTCGCGGCGACCCGTCTCATGGCCAAAATATAGGTAAAAATCGAATGACACGAGGCAATCGATATGCTTGCAACATGCAACTTCTCTAATGGTGATTCGACGATTGGCTAATACTATTTTCTTCCGGTCCGGCACGCTCTTCGTGGTTCACATCTTCTCGGCCTTCTGAGAACATTTTGTACAACCGATAAACGATGCTTTGGTCCAAGGTAGCTGTCACCCTATGCCACAGTCAACATTCAGAATTCGTCCGCGCACTTAATTTTTGTTTTCACACAAAATTCGATACAGATTGGTTGATTTCTTTTATGGAATACGCAAAAATCAAAGACGAGCCAAAACACGTCCAAGCAAAATAGCTGTAAAAAATTTACTAAACATTCAAAGTGGCCGAACCTGTTAGCATTAAAAAAGGGACATGAGTACCAACATACCGCCACAAAAAATTGAAAATCGATTATACGCAACCCGCGGGAATTGAAAATTCGCGATACTTTTTGAGCAGACCTCGTATATATATATCACTTCCTTTAATACGTTATAATCGAAAGAATATTGTGGAGATTATATTTAAAGTTGCCATGACATGTCTCTCGCTCTCTGCCCCTCTTTTGTCATTAAGCAGTCGACTGGCTGCTCCTTTCCAAGTCGTTTCTTAATAAAAATGTTCGCCTGTCCACAATTACTCAGGCGTAATTGCCACACCTTCTGCTCCCGCAGTGGCGTTAGTTGAATTGAAGCAATTCGAAGCGACTCTTATCTTTGCATAACGACCAGCTCAGAATTGTGGTTGGAGTAATCACAGGAAGGACACTGCCCAATAGGCCACATCAAAAATGGCAAAGTGAAGGGGCGGCACGCGTCCGAGTTTATTAGTGTAGATCATGCGATGATGCTGTCGGGGAAAAGACGACACACCACTTGCTGTGCCATTGTCCTGCCCTTGCACGTCGCCGTTTCATATCTTGGGGAACCTGGTTTTGTACTGAGCTTGTACAGACGTGGCAGAGTTTCCGGTGTCGAGTCTTCTTAAACTGAGTCTATCAAACTGACAAGCACTAGGTCGGCGTTCGCTAATCCTGCCTCCGATCCTTCCTGATTCAGGACGTTAGGCGGACGCTTGTGAGGTAACGTTGTTCCGCCTATTCTAAAGGCGCATTCGTAATGGGCCAATTATGGCCTAGGTGAAATCCCGCGTCTTTAAACCTAATCTAGGCTATACACTTCCTTTTCAGTCTGCATCTGGATTGACGGAACATTCCTGCGGTGCTTTTGGCGTCTCGCAAAGGCTTGATATTTCAAGGAAATTGCTTCATATTTTTATTGGCAAGGTTGAGGACAAGGAATAGCTGTCATATATTTATTACAAAAATTAAGGCAGAATTATAAAACGATTTTTCTCATGCTCAGTAACAAACTGGGTTGTCATGTCAAATACTGTGTCGAGTTTTCGACATTTTCGACATGTCGAATAACTACGGTAGACTGACTACCAAACCAAATTGGAGTAGATTACACAAAATTGTCGAAAACTCTGAAAAATGTACCTTCATCAATTACAATAACAACAAACGAACGCTACAAAGATTTTTCGATGAAAAATACACGAATTTCAATTTTAAGTTTAGGCCCAGTCATTTCTTTGTGAAAAAATGGAACATTTATGGTGATGACAATGAATATTATTCATTCAAAGTGCCTGAGTCTTGGTCGTCACTTATTTCGATGTCATCAGACTCTTCCTCTATTCTATTCTTTTCTATTCTATTGTTAAAAAAAACGATATTTGAATGATTTATTCTTTAAATTCTTGAATGTTTAAGAGTTTTCGACAAGGTTGAGGTTTTCGACAAGGTTTTGAGGTTTTCGACAAGGTTCAGGTTTTCAACAAGGTTGTGGTTTTCGACAAGGTTGAGGTTTTCGACAAGGTTGAGGTTTTCGACAAGGTTGTGGTTTTCGACAAGGTTGAGGTTTTCGACAAGGTTGAGGTTTTCGACAAGGTTGAGGTTTTCGACTAGGTTGAGGTTTTCGACAAGGTTTTGGTTTTCTAAAAGGTGGAGGTTTTCGACAAGGTTGAGGTTTTCGACAAGGTTGTGGTTTTCGACAAGGTTGAGGTTTTCGACAAGGTTGAGGTTTTCGACTAGGTTGAGGTTTTCGACTAGGTTGAGGTTTTCAACAAGTTTTTGAGGTTTTCGACAAGGTTGTGGTTTTCGACAAAGTTGAGGTTTTCGACAAGGTTGAGGTTTTTGACAAGGTTGAGGTTTTCGACAAGGTTGAGGTTTTCGACAAGGTTGTGGTTTTCGACAAGGTTGAGGTTTTCGACAAGGTTGAGGTTTTCGACATGGTTGAGGTTTTCGACATGTAGAAAAGTACTCTACAGTTTTCGGGGTAGACTACATACAAGGACCAAAATTTGTTGTCGAATGCCAACCCGATAATAAAAGATTTATTCGCTTCAACAAATGTCAAATTGTACATATTAGAAAGAGAGAGAGAGAGAGAGAGAGAAAAAGAGAGAGAGAGAGAGAATTACAGAAAAAGAGAGACAAGTAGGGGGATAATACAGAGTGTGTGTACCCACTTTCATCTCACTAATGGCGTATAGTTACCACGTATATTTCCCAAAAGTTATTCACGATTTCTGTTTTTTTGTCGATAGTTTTCTTTTACTTTCTAAAACTAACAATTTTCTTTGGTCTAAAGAAAGGAATATTGCTTCTTGTTTTTAATCCATATGATATCGCATGATTAACCACCCAACAATTACTATCTTAAGTATTTTTAATGCGCGCCATTTACTAAAAAATGGAATCGATTTTGGAAACTTTTAACCTTTTTCTGGTGTTGGTTTGTTTTTCTGTGTGTTGTTGGAGGAATTCTTAATTCTTAATTTTCATTTATCACACTAATACTAACGGGGCAAAATCTAACAAATTAAAAAAATATTCTCTTAAAAGGTTAAAAAAAAGAAAGAAAGGCGGAGAGAAGTGTATTATATTCGCACTATATATATTTTATTAACTTAGTAATGTTACTGCAAATGGAATCTTTTGTCCTTGTGTATTTTGCACTATTTTCGTTGTTGGTGAAGAGTTACGATTATTACGACGATTACTTACATACGTAGTTTCTTTGCTTTTTTTTTATTATAACAAATTGCTAGCGAATTAAAAAAAAAATTCTCAAAACTTTTTGAAAAGAAAAAGATGAAAAACGCTCTTATTTGCTTTAAAACACAGTCACCACAAGTTATTTTCTTTCTCTCGCTCTCTACCTCTCCAACTCTCTCACTCTCATTCTCTCTCTCTCTTTCTGCAGTCGACGAAAACTATAGCGAATATAATATTTTCACTACAGTACAATTAATAACGGATTTAAATCAAGTCCCGCCGCCGGTCCCATTGAGGTAACTATCGCCAGTAGCCTTTTATGGTTGTTGTTTTTTTGCCATCTGTTAAAGTTTCCATTTTTCTAAATGGTTTGCGCTGTAAATTCTCATGCACAAACCTCTTTTCTCTCTCTTTCTCTCTCGCGCGCGTGGCAACCATCAACCATCATTAACAACGCGATCACCAATGACCACCAACCGCCAACAACGAAATACAAATCGATCGCCATCGCATCGATCATCACCATCATCTGTGTGTATATGTGGGTGTGTCTCTGTGTGGGTGTGTCTCTGTGTGGGTGTCTACTGCCTACCGCTCACTGATGCGATCCGATCTGATAGTGTTAACGATTCCATATTCGCCGCAGCTCCTCACATTTGCCCCACATGCGGCCGATCCTATCAGAGCTCGTACACACTGAAACGTCACATGCGTAGCGAATGCAATATGCCGAAACGTTTTGTTTGTCGCTACTGTGGGCGTGGCTTCCATCACAATTTCAAATTGGTGGAGCATTTTCGCCGTCTGCACGGCAAGAAGCCGGATCCGCCAGTACCGCGCAAAACGAGAAAAAGCCGAAAGAATTTTAGTTAATTTTTGGTACGCAGAAATACAAAAACAAAAACAAAACAACAATTTATTCTATAAGTTTTTATCTATCTCATTGCTTACTTTGATTAATTGATTGATTTGAAATGATTTTCAATATTCCTTTTAAATTCCTTTTCACTGTTATTGTAACTTAATGGACACCAAGCAAACGGCTTGACCAACACAATTTTCTTGTAAAGAGTTCAAAGTTTGTATAATTTGAAATTTTAGAAACTTCGAAATACAAACTCAATGCATATAGCAATATAAAAGAGATTTTATTTCATGATGAAAAAGTAAGGAAAAAGTGAGGAGGGATGGATGCTTTTAGGCGTAAGACGACGGACCACGTACTCGGTAAAAGAGTCGAGTCATACTTTTAAAAAAGAAAACCGAATTATTTTTCTTCTTTTTCCAATTTATCAAATGTAGCATATACATTTCTAGAGGTAGAAAGGAAAAAACTTTAATTTTTTTTAAAAAATGCTTACCCGGAATTTTAAAATTTTGTTGGCATTTGCCCTGGCAAACAGCAAAAAAAAAATATTGCATAATGAAAGGCGAATTAGCAAAACTCTCGTTCTCTTTTTAGCTTTTTTTTATTGTGGAGTTGCTCTACTTTTTTGAAGCGAGAGAAAAAAAATGTATATTTTAGATAAAAACGCATTGAAATTAAATGAAACGAAACGATTCAATACTTTCAGATCTCTTAAATCTTGCTACCTGCTGCAATGTTAAGCTGTTGTCAAGCTCAAGGTATTTGCACTTTTTCTACCTTTCTAAGTTTCCCGAAAGCTTCTGCTGCCTTCCACGTAACTTTCCTTCCGCTGTTCCCATCTTTGACCTCTTCCTTTTTCACTACGTTCTTCATTCAAGAACTCTATCCTTTTCAGTGTAACACCATCGCCACTGTCGCCACTGACACCACCATCTTTTCAAGAGAACTCGCTGCCTTTCATCTGCAACACTTGCGGCAATCGTTTTGCTCATCTCTCGACACTTACGCGTCACTGCCGCTACGCCTGCAGTAATAAATCCCTTCAGGCCCGTTTCAATTGCCCGTCATGTCAGAAGAGCTTCGTCAGGCCCGACACTTTGTTGCGGCACTCACGCAACGTTCACGGCCACCAAGCAAGCGACATGATGCCGCCGCTGCCGCCGTGCCATCGACGTACCGTCGTGGTCGGATATCGGTCGAGCAAGTCCAAAAGAAGGCGTCGTAAATGTCGAAAAGCTTATAATAATTCTGAAAAATCGAATAATATATAGAATAATATATTATTGGTGCACAGTTATTGTCTACCTCTACACCTTACACACCTTCCACAGCTTTTTACGCCTATGATTATGAAGTGAATCAAATTTTGAGGGTCCCACTCGATGTGGCCTGTTTTTTTTCCGTTCATCAGGATTTTAGGAGAATTTCAGACATATGTATGTACTATAGAGAAGAGTACAAGGTAAATCCAAATTACAAGGTATTATCTTTATAATGATGTCACGATGTAATATAGCATGAACCCTATACCATTTTAGTTCACTTAATTTTGCTGTAGGACATTTCAAACCTTTTCATTTATAGTGAATAAAATACAAAATACGAAAGGGGGTCAAGTCCCCCGTGTTCTAAATATTTATGGTGCCATCTAATAGAGGTTGAAATGGGACCCTTTAACGCCTGCAGAAAACTTTGCCAAATCTCTGCCTCGCCTCAGGACCTCTGAGGTACTAGGGGGTATGCATTTCTCCCCCTTTTTCCCTTTTTCCCCCCCTTCTTCTAGAAGGTTATTAACTAATTCGATGCGGTGAGGCTTTGAGTAAAAGTAAATAGATCAAAAGGAAAGATGGCCATCAGGATAATATTAAATATATTTTTGAAAATATATACTACACTGTGGCGGCTCGAAAGCTAGCTAGGTACAGCCATGTACCAGTCAGAAAGGATTGGGAGAGGTTGTAGAGGCATATATGTACATATATTTTTCATTCAAAATCCGGACGATTTTCTCCGATTTTGTGGTTTTCTCCGATTTTGGGGTTTTTTCGGATTTTGGGGTTTTCTCCGATTTTCGGAGATATTTCTCAGGTTTTCGTAATATAGCAACTAATTTTCTTTTTCCCGGACTATTGTAGTCTTATTTAGGCAGGAATAAATACGGCCCGAAATGCACCGACGGAGAGTATATTTACACTTTTCCCGACAGCCAGGCGGCGCTAAGGTCTCTGGAATCAATCTTCAACATTCACTTCAGCAGTCCGTCGACTGTTACATTCCACAGAAGCGGAGAAACGACATCATTCTCCTCCTCCTTTATATATATGTATTGTACCGACAAATTTTTTATATATAAGAGCATCAAGATCTCTCAATTCTTTTTTATCATTTTACTTTTTGGCGTTTCCAAAACTCCCAAAATATTCCTCCAAAAACTACAAAAACTCGACAATTCGATTTAATTGAAATTTTACTTTGATGTTCAGGGATGTTTTTTTTTTACTACTAATTTACTTTTCGGTTTATTTCGCTGATTCAAAGTTTGCTTTGTACAATTTCTTTTTTACTAAGAGCTTCTTGAAGAATTTCTACAGGATTCTATTTTGCTACAACGACATAAAGAGTGACTCTTTTTAGTGATTCTTTGCTGAGAATAAAAGATAATAAGCTTTCTGAAGAATTTTTTCCTTTTTTGTTGTTGTTGTTTGAAAACAATGTCAAAATGTCCTCTATCAAAATGTTGCAACTTGCGTGTATCGTATTTTCAGATTTGCTGGCCATGATCCCTGAGGTATTAGAGTATCGCCCTAGACGTTCCGTTGCTGCTGCATGCGCTGCAGAAACGAAAAATTCACTGAAATCGTCGTCGTTGTCGTTGTCGTCGTCGTCGATGTTATTGCCGTATGTTTGTGGGAGTTGCGGCAAGGGTTACGCTCATCTCTCGACTCTCAATCGACATTGTAGCTACACGTGCCGTTACAAAGCGCTGAAGTCGCGTTTCGCCTGTCCGGAATGTCAGAGCAGTTTTGTGCGGCATGATGTCCTCTTGCGGCACGTGCGCGGTGTACACGGTTTCACAGAAGCCGGACGATCGGGCAAAATGAGGCAGGGCCGGAAAAATCGAAGAAAAACTTAGAGAAGGAAGAGTGTTTTGTGACGTATTATACATAGTCGTCATTGTACGCTCATATTTTGTCGTTCTTCTTCCCTTTGTACCTACATTTTATTATGTATTTGTTGTTTTTCCTACGATTTTTTTTTATAATTCTTATGTAATACACGCTTGTATCTATGTAAACGTTGAGAAAAGTTGTGAAGTCGTTAGAAATTAAAAAGTAAACATTTACTATGCATCATTTTTTGAATTGTTGGGGCCTACCAGGACCTACCAGGGTAATAATGGTCGTAGGTAAAGATCTGGCAGGTTATCTTGTTAGAGAAATAAATTAGGAATATTCCTGCATATCAAAATCACAGCATCCGGCATCATTGTTTGTGTGTAATTAGTCCACATGTGGTTGGCAAAGCGATGTGGAAGTCGACATTGTTGAAAATCGTATGAAAAATTACGATCGTTCATATGAGATGTTCGTTCGTTCGTTCGTTCTTTATATTAAATGAATAATATGAAAATTGTGACCATGATTGATAGATAAAAATCTCAATTTTTACACAATTTATGCGGTAAAAAGGGTGGGTCTCTCACCAAGACGAGAGAGGTAGAGGTGTCAAGATTTGTTCTATGGCATTGCGCGTGATCTTATTGCTTTAATTCTTGCTACAACTGCACCTTATAAACTTATTTAGGCCAATTGCTTTATGGAAAATTTACAGCAAACATGCTTGTGATAAGATAAGCTCATCAAATTCATTATAGTTCATTGTGCGAGTGTGTATAGAACCATATTTCAAGAAGAAACCGTATGATTTTGAACCGTACTTGACAAATGATATCATATCATAATGACAATTGAATGAATTGTTGACAGTTGAAAATTGGCGAGAAATAGGACAACTGTTGTTAAACAAAAACAACCATTACATGGTCCAAGCTTTTGGTCAAGCTTGGTCATTCAAAGTTTTTAAAAGAAATTCTAGTTAGTTATATTTTTCAATTTTATTTGTGAGTTTGTGAAAAATTTAATTTTTTTTTTCGTCCCGAGACCACTATTTTAGGCACGTCTTCGGAGCCTTTTTGTGGAATTTTTGTGAATTTTACGTTAAATTTTTTATGAAAAACAGAAAAAAATTGCGCACGTGTATAAAATGCATTAAAAGAACAAGATATCGCTGTATTGCGATAACATTTTTTTTGCTACATTCACACAATTGTCCTCACGGAAACTGAACTGAACTGAAAATTTCTTTTATTGATAGAAAAAAAAAACTAAATGTAACACAAAAAAAAAAAATGTCCCACAGACCAGTAACAATAGCAAATAGCAACAACGACAACAACACCGTCATCACCATCAGCAATATAAGTATACTATATACATATATGTATATATATATTTCTTCAATATATTTTTACGACTGTGCCGGTCTGTCTGTATGTATTTTTAAGTGTTATTTTCTCTGAGCATCTGTTTTTTGCCTGTTTTTAAATTTGTTTGCTTTTTTCTAACGTTTTAACACTTACAACAAGTACAAGAACAAGAACAACAACAACAACAATAATAACAGCAACCAACCAACAGCAATAACACTAACAAAAGTGTAGCTCTTTGAAATCAAAACAAAAACCGCAACAACTAAACACCTGACTAATGATTTTATTAGCAAATAACAACAAAAAAGTTGACCAGCTGCTCGTTGAAGATGCTGATAGCGTTCTTTGAAAAATAACCATAGTGTAACAATAATAACAAACACAATAACAACAACAACAACAAACACCCACAAATTGTTAAAATAAATTGTTAAAATCATGCCTGCGTGTTTTTGCGATGCATTTTTAAATTCTCGCTTGTGCTCTTTAAAGACTAATCGTTGTTGTTTTTTGTGGCATGCAACAACAAAAACAAAAACAACAACAACCACAACAATAACTACTAAATTATTGCTTTTTTATACTCACCAAAAAATCTACTCTGAATTATAACTCAACTTTGCTCACACAAAAAAAAAACCCACACACACACGCAAACACTCAAAAAAGACGAAAAATTTTAACTTTCTTGAAAAAAATAATAATTAAAATAACAAAATTAAACACTTGACATTAAACAAAGAAAATTTTTTTTTTCCTTTTGTTTTTGAGCGCGCGTTTTGTGGTTTTTTAAAAAAAACAAAAAATCGAAATTCAAATTTTCGGAAAACAGAAAAAATAAAAAAGAGTCTTACGAGAAAAATCAAACAAATTTAAAAATAAACAAAAATTTCAGGCTTTCCTTGCTTCATAACAAATACTACCAACAACTACGACAACAATGACAACAGCAACAACTGTATCAACGATAACAGCAACAACGTAGGAAGTAGTTGTCGTGAACAACCACAGCAACAGCAACAGCAACAACAACAACAACATCATCAACATCGTTTACGTAACTATTCTCGACATCAACATTACCTCCATCATCATCATCGTCAGCGTGAGCAACAAGCACAACAACAACAACAACAACAGCCGCAGCTACAGCCACAGCTGGTTTGTAATACCAACAACAACCACAACAACAACAGCAACAATAGCTTTTGTAGTAATACGACCATGACGGCCACTACGGCCGTCAACAACAACAACAACAACAACAATGGTACTAATAGCAACAACAACAATAATAACAATAATAATCTGATTGGTGGTAGTAGCAGCGGCAACAACAACAACAATAACAACACCAACGCCATCAACACCATCAATTTTGACAGTTTTTTGTTAGAAGCCGAAGAAAGTTTTACGTGTCCACAATGTTTTCGGACGTACCGCCGTCACGGTACATTGCGTCGCCATTTGCGGCAAGAGTGCGGTAAAGGAAAGAGCATGGTATGTTCCGTGTGCGGCCATCGCACCAAAAGGGCCGACCATTTGCGGCAGCACGTGCGCAAGAAGCATCCCGAAATTGCGTTGCGTTCGGTGTTTCGTCGACCGTACACAAGTCGAATAATGGAACAGCAACATCATCATCAACAGCAGCAGAAGCAGCAGCAGCAGCAGCAACAACAACAGCAACACCAACAGCAAAAGCTGCAACAACAAAAGCATCATCATCATCATCAATTTCAATATCAACAGCAACGTCATCACCATACCCATCCCCATCCCCATCCCCATCATCATCGCGCAATGGCAACAACAACAACAACAACAAGCATTTTACAGCAACAATTGCAGGAACAATCCATGGTTAATGCCATACAAAGCGTGGTTTGCAGCAACACTAGCAGCACCACCAGCACCAACGTTATAAATTTAAAAGCTACAACAACATCATCATCGTCCATGTCTGCTGCCGGTGCTGCTGTTGTTGTTGGTGGGGTTGGTGCTACTGTAGATCTCGATGCTGACAATGTTGAGACTAGTACTAATAATATTAATAATAATGACAACAACAACACCATTAGTGTCGTTGTAGATAGTAGTAGCAGCAATAGTGATGGTAACTGTAATGTTGTCAACAACACTAATAGCATCGATGATGTTGCTGGTGCTGTTGGTGCTGATGCTAGTGTTGTTTCTGGTGCTGCTGCTGCTGTTTCTGTTGCTGCTCCTACTTGTGTTGTCGATTTAGATGACATTGATACCAACTCGATGACATCATCATCATCGCCGCCGCCGCCAGCAACACTGCAACCGTCGTTATCGTTGACAACGAATTTCTATCAACAGCAAATGCATCAACAAGCTTTGCAGCAATTGCAACAGCAATTACATCAACAGCAACAAGAACGACAGCAGCAGCAGCAACAACAGCAACACCAACAGCAACACCAATTGCAACCACTCGATGATGACGATGATGACGATGCGAAATTTCATTTTCTCTCGTAATGATGATGCCGTCTGTGGCAGCAACAAAAGAAGCCAAAAACTAGCAACTCTTGCATTTTTCTTTGTGTGGTTTTTGCTAGAAAAACCATTTAGAAAGCGTAGCACGATTTTTTTCCCGGTTAAATTGTTGCTCGAAATAGATTCCTTTATCTCTCTCCATTGTGTGCAATTCGAGCTTAAAGCTCACAAAACTCTCTTGATTAGATTCTAAAGAAATAAAAAGAAAGCCAAAAGAAAAACCAAAGAAATACTTACGTAATAATATCCATTTAGTTTTAAGTTTTCCGAAAAGTTTTTACATTTAGAAAAACAAACAAACAAAAAACCAACTAAAATAAAATTATATGCATTTAAAATAACTTCGACAGTCAGCAACAGAGACAGTCAGCCAGTCACACCAAACAGCTTGACAAGGACGCTTAAGTAAACAAGAAGTCTGACAAACAACTAAGCAACAAACACTACACAAAAACAAAAACACTGAGAAAAAGTCAAGCAAAAAGTATAACAAACAATTCAACAATATTTGCTCAAACAGTTCCGAAAAACTACATACAAAATATGACACAATAAAAACATTGACAAACGCTTGCAAACAGTATGATAAACAATTAAACAGCTTGCCAGACCGTTTCAAAATACACAAATAGACTGACAAAGATACAAAATAAATAAAAAGTGTGACAAACATTTAACGTGACATTAACACCTAGCAAACATACAAAAACAGTCGAATAGGCGATCAAACAGTTTGCCCACACTGTTTTAAAATACACAAACATACAAAATATATTAAAAGTGTGACAAACAATTAAATAAACACCTAGCAAACATACAAAAACAGTCAAATAAGCCATCAAACAAATTGCCATACAAACATTTAAACAAACACTTACAAACACTTACAAATACTATAATAAACTTCCAATCAGGTTTCCAGATAGCTGCAAAATACACAAACAGCTCCAAACATACACAAACAGTCTGACAAACAAACAAATGTATATAAAAAGTGTGACAAACATTTGAACAAACACTAGTTAAGAGTATGATAAACATCCAACTAGATTGCCAGACAGCTTCAAAATACACAAACAGTCTAACAAACATAAAAAATATATAAAAAGTGTGACAAACATTTTAACAAACACTAACAAACAGTATGATAAACAATAGAACAGTATTCCAGACAGTTTTAAAATAAACAAACAGACTGATAAACAGAAAAAATATATAATAAGGTGTGACAAACTATTCAGCAAACATTGACAAACATACACAGATAGTATGACAAATAACTCAAAATAGTCTGACAAAAACGGAAGTCGTCCTACAAACTCCGACAAACTGTCAATGTGAGCAAACAGACTGACAAACAACAATCAGTCTGAGAGAGAGTTGAAGCTAACGGTCAAAGAGTTTAACAAACAAATAAACAAATAGCCCCAGGCAGGAACGAACGGGCAAATTATCATAAAATAGCGAACATTTTCTTTTGTTTTTTTGGTTCTGTACACTGGAAAAACGAAAATCTAATTGAAATTGAAAAAAACACATTTTCTGTTTTGCAAAACTTTGCGAAGAAAGAAATAATTTAAAGTGAATTTAATGAAGAAATAGTAAAAAAAATGTTGTGGAAAACTGTTTTTACTCTTTTTGGAATAAACACGTATTCACGTTGTTTCGATGATCTAAAGCACTCCGAAAACGAAGAGATAATAAATCGTTGTACTAAAATCGAAGTTCAAGGAATAAAAATTGCAAAGAACTAAACAAGTCTAAAAGCTTCAATTAAAAGTTAAAAAACTAAAAGTTAACAGTTTAAATGTCTATATTACTAACAAAGCAAAAAAAAAAAATCAATAAATATATAAAGTTTATACGTTTAGAGTTTCGTTAATAGTTTCGTTTAATGATGAACTATTCCCTTTTTTTTTATCAATTATAATCAAAATCAAAAACACATATATACCATACTCGTTCGTAACGTTATAGGATAAGATATAATGCAATATTAATACATAATTTATAAATATTTTGTACGCGTTTTATACACACAACACAACAGAAAACAAATTGAATACACAGAATATACAGAAATGTACAAAATTATTTACTCATTTATGAATATTTTGAATAAAAATTATTTTGATTGATTTACCAAAACAAAAAAAAAGGCGAATTTATACAATAATTATTAACATCAACAAAACAACAAAGAAAAAGTGTTTGAAATGTAACGGAAGAAATTGCTTGGCTCTATACTTTCTTTCCATTTCAAACTCTTACTGTCTATGTCTTCTCTGTCTCTCTCTCTCTCTCTGTCTCTCTCTCTGTCTGTCTCTCTCTCTCTCTCTGTCTCTCTCTCTCTCTGTCTCTCTCTCTCTGTCTTTCTATTGCACTGCAGTGCAAATTTTTTTTAAGTTAAAATTTATTATATTTTAAAAAAAAATTAACACACAGAAATATTGATATTATTTAATAAGAAGATGAAGAATGTTTTTTTATGTGTATTATTATTGTTTTCAGTGTATATTTTTCGTCAATGCGTCATTCTTTCTTAAGTCATGAATTTTTCCTAAAGTTTTTTTTCTAAAAGATTCGTGTTTTTTGTTGGACTCTTCTTTATTAACGTCATCAGTTTTTTGTGTTTTTGTTTTGTGGAAAAATTGTTGTAAATAACAACTACTACTACAACAACAACTACAACAACAACAGCAATAACAACAACAACAACAACAACAATAACAAATAACAAAACTTGTAAAATTCTATTCTGTTTGGTGAAATTGTTCTTCTTCTTCTTCTGTACTTTCAACACCTTGACCCCGCACTTGCGTCCATTTCCTCCTTCCTTTTTTCCACTTGTTCTTTTCCTCTTCTTCTTTTTCTTTTTTTTCTGTGTGTTTTCTCTTCCATCTTGTTAATTGTGTGTTTTTTGTTGTAATTTAATATTTTTTTCTTACAGTGTATGAGTGAAAAGGGCGGCAAGAGGTGTCTGTTTAAATTTTTATTATTTATCTTATTTTTTTGTTGCTAATTTGTTTTAATTAAAAAAAATATACAAGAATATTTGTATAAACAACAACCACAACAAACCACCAAAATACAGCAACAACAATAATAACAACAACAACCAAAAAACAGCAGATCAAATTTATTTTATTCATTCTTTCATTCATTCATTCATTCATTCGCAACAAAAGTAATAACTTTTCCTACCAAAATAAACGAAAAAAAAAACGACAGACCCTCAAAAACAACAACAAGTAAAAAAAACAACCAACAAAACCACAAGAAAACCCATCAACAACCAACCAATCATCATCAATTTTTCAGATTTGCGGACGTTGTATAATTTTGCGACGGCAGCAGCAGCTGTTGTGGCCGCAGCGGCAGCCGGCGCAACTTCGGCCAACACCACCACCACCACCACAACAACAACAACTGTTTGTAGCAACAATTTGATCAATAGCAGCCAAAATAATCATGATCACAATCATATGCAACAGCTACAGCATCACCATCAGCATCATCAACACCAGCAACATCAGCAACATCACAACATTACCATAACGCCCACTACTTTGCAGCATCAAGACAATGCTGTTGCAGCTGTTGCAACATCCACCACTGCCACCGCCACCAACAATGCCGCAGCTGTCGCCTCCCATGCTGCTGCTGCTGCTTCCGGTTTAGAGCCTGAAATAACCATACGTAAAATGTACAAATGTTGCACCTTAAAACATCACCAACAAACTGCTGCGCCACCACCAACTGTGGCATCAGCATCATCGTCATCATGCTTACCAACTTCGGCGACATCAGCATCGTGCAGCGGTTGCCAAATGTCAGCAGCAGCTGCCGCAGCAGCAGCTTCCTTTCAATTAGCCAATTTCATAGGTAGCAACATGTTGTTGCCACCAACAAATTCGGTTGTTGTTAATCCGAATGTTTTACAATTAGTAGCGGCAGCCACAAAAAACTTACCAACAACGTCAGCGGCTGCCGCGGCAACGATACATAAAAAAAACAATGGCAATGCCAGCGCAGGAGGAGGCGGCGGTGTTGGTGGCACCACAGCTGTCACGGCAGCTGCAAACGTTAACTATAAAATCAACAACAAGTCTGGCAACAGCAGTGGCGGCAATGGCGGCAATGGCGGCAACACTCACAATACCGTCGGCATCAGCGGCAGCAGCAATCAAACAACTCCAAAGAAACAAAGCAATAATGTACAATTTCATTGCGAGTTCTGTAGCTTCAGTTGTTCGTGGAAGTATGATCTGAAGCTGCATTTGCGGCAAAAACATGGCATCCATAATAAGAAAATGTGAAGGGACGGCAAAGGCGAAGGCGGCGGCAACAACCACAACAACCCAACCCTAGCAGCAGCAGCAGCAGCAATAACGTGCGCATTAAAATTTGTTACATTTCAGTGTTAGCTGCTCTGTAAATACGTAATTATAAGTTTAGCTTTGCTTCGAACCCTTAGTTCTCCTTCTTTCTCTCACTCTCTCTATTCCTGTCAATCTACACTCAGTCTCTCTCAGTCTCACTTGAGTCTCTCTCTCTCTCTCTTTCTCACATTCCTAATTCGTTTAAACTGACAATCTAACCTACTCTCCTGCTACTTCTCTCTCAATATTATCTGTTGACACCATCTGTGAGAAAGAAACAGAGCTCTCTCTCTCTCTCCTGTCTTTCTCTTGGTTTCTCATGCCCTTGCTTTCTCTCTTTGAGCTCTCCCTGAAGTTTATTATTCATCTTTCCCTTTTTCCCTATCTCCACGTATTAATTTCTTTTATTCTCTCTTTTTCTTGTTTTACACTATTCGTGTCTCTTTCTCGTCACTCCTGTGATCCACACTATCTGTCTCTTTCTCTCGTCTTGCACTACGCTCTCGTCTCCTCTCCTCTTCTCTTCTTCGCTTCGACGAACGCAGCAAATGTTTCTTTTTTTACTGAGAAATGTTTCATAATTTCGTCTTACTCTTAGAAGCTTTCATTTTAATATCAGATGAGATCTGTATAGATCACAACAACAACAACAACAATTAATTTTCACAAAATATAGCTGTCTCATTTGCTCTTCAAATCATATTAAACCGAAAGAAAGTAACCATAACTCTTGCTCTTTTTAGCTTTAGATGAAGATGAAGAAAAAACTTTCAGATCAAGTTTTTTCTAAATTTTTGTCATGAAATATATACTATTTCACAAATTGCTTGGTACCTATATTTTCAAAATATATAAAACCATCACCGCCACTACAACAACAACAACAATAACTACAACAACCACCAACAATAACAATAACATTGAGTTGCAACAAAAAAAAAACACGAAATCTTTCTCTTTTTTTCTTCCTCCTTCTCGCATGCACGCCACCGTGTGCATACTTGTGCACGCACACACACAAACACATTTCTCATACACATCTACACAAACGTGTATGCACGTGTATGTGTTTATGTTGCTGACTAATAGCCGAAGTTTTGCTAACGCCGATCGCGGCGTCGAGCGCCTACCATAATAAAAGGACGAAAGAGACTGCCGATGACGGAGACGACGACAATATTGTCATTAAAGAGGATGCGGATGCGGATGCTGATGATGATGAGTATAGGGTGAAGGAGATGATCGTCGTAGCTGCGCACGATATTGACGCTCCTGCTGTTGTAGCGGCCGCGGCAGCGGCAGCGTCAGCAGTAGCTGCTGATGATGAGGTAGCAACTGTTGATGCTATTGCTTCTACGGCTGCTGATGTCGATCCTATTGCTGTTTCCGTTGCCGTTGCTGTGGCCTCACCAAGCTCTGAAAAAAAACCAAGACCGACTGCAACGCTCGTCGTTGAGAATGTTGCTGATATCTATTCTGATCCTTTGCTACGACCGATGGCCATTGTTGAGCAACGCACCAGAGCGAGCACCTCATCGGCGGCATCGGCGGCATCGGCGGCGGTGGGGTGGTCTTCCAACAGACGCATATCCGTTAAACGCGATCTATTCTATAAACAAAAGCGTTTAAGGCGTCACAATGTCGCGGAGATGAGTGGTGGTGGTAGTGGCGGCGGTAGCGGTGGCGGTGGCGTGGCCGGGGGCGGGTACGGCGTCGTCGTCGGTAGCGGCGGTGGCGGTGGCTCTAGAGGAGGAAACAACAACCTGTTTCGCTTCTCTTGCAACATTTGCAATCAGAAATCATACACGTTAATGTGCAATCTGGCGCGTCACCAGCGCGTCGAATGCCAAAAGGAGCCGAAATTCGCGTGCCCGGTGTGTCAGAGCAAGTTCTACTATCGCAACACAATGGTGCAACATGCGAAGGTGGTGCACAAACAGTTGTTGAATTCACAGACGTACGAGTAAAGGCCAAGACAGTGAGTTGTAAAATTTTACGAGCATAATTTTCATAATTGTCCAGCATGTCTCTTTGCACGTCGATCGATCGATCGATCGATTGTGAGCGTACGTAGGTACGTTGTTGTAGTTATCAATAAATTATGAATGTCCTCCAAAATCAATGGAATCTTCGTATGAAAGTAATGTGAGAAAAAAAATTATTCATCAACGGAGTAAAGAAAAACCCATTATCATGATCGTACCGATCGTACCGATCATGCAATGGTTACGAAATGAATCACGAAATTTCAACATGAATGCATTTTTTTCAAACTTCAGTGAATTTTTTTTTTCGAATTTCAACAAAATCATTGCCAGAACACCTCTTTTTCTGGTAATCCATCTTTTGTCGAAAGAAATTCGGGAAATTTTTTTAAAAATCTATAAATTGTCCACACAAAATTATACAAATTTCCGCTCTTTAAATTATTAAAATTAAATTATTATAAATTATAGAATTTTTTCTTCTGCTAAATCTTATTAATTCGATTTTGTGTAAATATTGTACCATCATACGTTTAGATAATTTTAAAGCAAAGTGAAATAATGAAATGCATTTACTATTATTTGAAAAAAAATAATTTATTAACTAATAAAAACTTAATATAATTATTTTTTTTCTTTACTGTAAAAAATTAAAACCGCTCATAAACTTCTTTAATTATAACTATTAAAAGCTCTTTATGGCTTGTGCAGTACGTTTTTGTGCGAAATTTTTATAAAAATTTATCTAATAGTGATTTATTATATGTTTTATAATAGTATGTATATTAAATTAGAATGAACAAACTTTTTTTTAATAATTATCTTAAAGAGTAAGAAAATATCAAAAGAAAAAAAGAAAGGAAAAAACATTATACTCCTATTAATTACTATGTTGAAAAAAGAGCAAGAGTGCAATGTGTCTAGAATATCTTAAGAGAGAATGTGTAAGAGCGAAGAGGATGTGATTCAAACTCATATAAAAAATGTAAAAAAAGGGTGACCCCCAAAAGGGGGTTTAGGGGGGGGAAAGTACACTTGAGTGGGAGTCCCGCTTTTGTCGTTAAGTGCTTCTTTCAGCATTTCATCAAACTTTCTGCTTGTTAACCTTATATGAAAAAAAGGCGCTAAGGGGCGGGCGAGTAAGGGTTAGTCCCTTTTGAGCAGAAGGGGGAGGGGGTGGGGGACAATACCCATTTTTCCTATTCCCTAATTTCGCTGAAGCATTTTGCCTCGAAACGAAATTTGTAAGAAATAACAAAAGGGTCAAAGGACGAAAGAGCAAGTTTGAGAAGGGAGCGTAATACCCCTTTTCGCACTTTATGTATTTTCATTTAAAACGTTTTTTTTTTTGCTTTTAAACGTTACTTTGGGAAAAAGAAAAATAAGCAGTGGCGGGTTGGGAGGGGGGGGGGAGGGGTAAGGAAAAATCAGTGTGTGGCGAAGGGGGCTTATCTCTCTTTTTTATGTACTTTCACTTTTAAAGCTTTTTATCTTTAAAGGTAATTTGTAAAACAGACAATTTTTCTCTTCCTCGCTCTTCCTCCCTCTACCTCTCTGTTATTCATTTCTCTCCCCTCCCCTCCTTTTCCCCCTCCTCCTTTTCCATCTATCCACTTTATTCTGAAATCTCTACGCACGTTATTCTTTTGTAGTTGTTCGGATTTTTTTGGTTTTTCTCTTCGAAGTATTCTGTTTTATTTGGGGCAGGCGTGGCGTGGCATTTTAATACGCAATAACAGTTAAATGCAATAATTTCTGCAATAACAACAACAAGAATAAGAACAAGACACAAATATTGATTGAGATTGCTTTTAAACGATTTAGCGAACGCAAGAAATTAATTGTTTTCGCGTTTTATTATCAATAATAGCCCGTTTATGTATAACAACAACAACAACCAACAACAACAACAACAAAACCCCATAAATAACTGCGCAATTTTTGTTGTTGTGCCCTATTGCGCTACAAAGGATGCTCTTTTTAGTTTGAACTCTGCTTTTTCTTAATATTCTCATCATCAGATTTGTAAATAGTGTATCGTCATAATAATAATAAAACTAATACGAACAACAACAACAACAAACCAGCAACAATTAGAAAAAAAACCCGAAATATTTCTCTTTTCTCTTTCTCTCTTTTCTTCGTATTTTTTTCGTTCGGACGCATTCAATGTTTTGTGCAATGTGCGTGCAGGCAATGATGCATTTGTCGTCGCTGTCGTTCACGAGGAAGGTAATGACGAAGCAAGCGAGAAAAATTACTATACAATTATCGATCTTGATAAAAAGTTAAAGCATACTCGTAATAATCGAGATGACGATGATGATGGTGATGATAAAAACAGTGATCCTGTTACTCTTGTTGCTGTTACTGCTTCTGCCAATGATGCCACTACTGCCGCAAATCAGGAAATATATAAATATAGAATTTTTACTCATCGAAAAGAGGATGGAAATGCAAATGATAATGATGGAGATGATGTAGATGACGATGATGATGATGATGTTGCTGCTGCTGCTGCTGCTGCTGATGATTATGATTATGATCATGTCATTAAAGGCGGCGATGACGGTGTCGGTGTTGGTGTTGGTGTTTTTGCCGACTTGTCTGCCGATCCTCTCTTACGTCCGCTATACATTGACGATCATCAGCAGCATCGGCCTCCTCCACGACAACACTCGACTTCTGTCAACATGTTGTCATCCTCATCATCATCATCAGCAGCAGCAGCAGCAGGCGTCAGAAGCAACAGTCGTATTTCAGTTAAAAGCGATCTCTTTAAAAAGCGATCACGCTTCTCTTTGAACGTCTCTACTACCAACGATGCTGTTGCGAAAAAACGTTTCTTTTGCAATATTTGTAACCAAAAATCGTATACTATGTTGTGTAATTTGACACGTCATCAACGTGTCGAGTGTCAAAAAGAACAGAAATTTAGGTGTCCGATCTGTAAGGGCAGATTTTTTTATCGTAACAAAGTTATATATCACGCTAAGAAAGTGCATAAGGTTACCATTAAGTCGTCTAACGTTCTTGGTCCTGAGTAGATTTTTGTTCCACAGTCGCGAGTAACGAAAGTGATCGTGGTCAGTTCTCAGCTCCTCCATGCGTTCTATAACAATAAAATGATGTCGTGTTGTTGTGAAAATGCGTTAAAGATCACTTGAAATGAATCGATTTTCATGATCGTTTGATGAAGTTTTCATTCATGATTTTTATACGAGTATCATTAAGAGATAATCGCGGCAATGATCTATTTTGACCAGAATTTTGTCAGAGAGATCGAAAGCGACGATCGTTATCGGGGTTTACTAATGATCATTGATCGGTATCGATTATTTATAATAGATCTCGGTCAGAACTATTTAACATTTTGTACGTTTATGATCGTGTTCGTTAATTTCTGCAGTCCTTAAGGGGGCGATTATTGATTGAAGGAGATAACAATTACGACCAAAATTGTCTGTCGATCATGTTGACATGATCGATTTATGATACTTTATTAATGTTGGTTACGATTGTCGTATAGCAAGAGGCTATCATTATTGAAGTCGTGATCGGGATCATTCTTTTAAGGGGATGATTAGTGGTCACCAATGTGATCGCGATCGATCAATCTCCGATATCTTAAGAAATGTTGTTCAATTTGATCGTTATATGAGAAGGTACGATCATTATTGAAATCTTGAAAGGGTTGAGTAACGATCATCAATATCGTTTATTAGATTTTTATTAACCGCTGACAAACTTTTCTGAAATTTTACTTCTTGATCAGTAAATTCAGTGCACGGTGGTAATCGATCTTTTGTTGCCGTGATCATTAAATCTGAACAACTAATCATTTATTATTTACAGCATTTGTTTAAGTGTTTCCAAAAGAGGCGCGCTCCATAACTTTTTAGCTCTTAAGATTTTGGAGCTTTGAGCTCAGTGCTAAAATGTTTTTTTTAATAATATTTTGTAAAAACAAATATAAATAAACTGTCATTTAATAAAATAATGGAATTTTTGAGGTAAATTATTATTATTATTAATTATTTGTATTTTATATTATTTTAATATGTATGCTTAAGTAAATATTTACCTTAAATATATTCCTTAAAATTTAAGTATTTTTTAGAGGAACTAAAAAAATTTTTTTAATTGAAAACTTAAAAAATAATAAAATTAATTTTAGCCAAAATAATAAAATTGTAAAGAATATTTTTATTGTAAGAAAATTGACTTGAAAAGTAAGCATTGAAAAAATATGTATAACATACATACATATGTATATGTAAATACATATATACTATAAATCAATAAAGATACCAACTATAGCATCATGTAAATTTGTAAATTGTTTAACTTTTATTATTATTATTATTAATATTATATTACTATTATTATTAATTCTTACTAATTTCTTCTGGATCAGTTAAAAAAAGTAGTTATAATATATATTAAATTTTATTTAAAGACTAAATATATTTAAAAGAAAAAATGTCTAGTAGAGTGAAAAAAAATAACTCTTTGTGAAATGAAAATTAACAAAAAAAAAAAAAAACAAAAAAAAAACGTGGTTGTATTTTTACCCTCATAAAATAGAAAGAAAGAGAAAGTACAGTGTGCGCGAGGAGAGCAACACAAGATAGTGATAGAGAGGTTGAGAGAGACATATTGTTAATGTTGTGGCAGTGAGTGAGTGAAATTGAGTGAAAGGATTGAAAGAAAGTGTTGCGATGAAGGAAGTTTAAGTGCTCTCTGAGTAAGTTTTCTCATTTCTTACTCTTTCAGTAAGTCTAAGTTACTCTTTGAGTTAGACTAAGCTGCTCTTTAAGCACGTCTGAGTTACTGTTTGAGTAAGTTTAAGTAGTTGAGTTACTCTTTGAGCAACTTTAGGTAGTTGAGTTACTCTTTGAGATAGTTTCTGTTTCTCTCTGAGTAAGTTTAAAGCATTCTTTAGGGAAGTTTGGGTTATTCTTTGAGTAATTTTGCGTTACTCTGAATAATTGTGAATTACTCTTTGATTAACTCAGAGCTGCTTTTTGAGTAAGTAAGAGTTGCTTTTTGATTAACTCAGAGTTGCTTTTTGAGTAAGAATAAGTTACTACTATTGAAGTAAAATTGCCTTTTACTTTGAATAAGTTGCTTTGTGTTTCTCTCTCTTACTCTTTCTCTCTCTCTCTCTCTCTCTCTCTCTCTCCCTCTCTCTCTCTCTCCCTCTCTCTCTCTCTCTTTTTCTCTCTATCTCTTCTCCTTGATTTCATGTGAAAAAATCGAGTATTGCTTTATTTTAAAGCGTTTTTTCATCCAACCTTTATTATTTTAACCTTTTTGAACCTTTTACATATTTTAAACCTTTTTTTGGGGTTGTCTAGAGTTTCCTTTTTATTATTTTGTTCCTACAATTTTGTTATGCCTCGTAATTTGTTTTTGTATTTAAAAATCTGATACGTAGAAGTTTTTATATGGTATTGAAAAATATACGCATACTATATACAGTATACTTGGCTACATTTCTATAAGCTCACAAAAAATTTCTTACAACATGATTGAAGTGCATTAAAAAAAAAGCAGCAACACCAACAACAACAACCGCAATGCATAGAGTTGCTGGTGGTGGTTGTTGTTGTTGTTGCTGCTGCTGCTGTTGTTGACGTAGATAAACTACATGGTACAATTTTGCCGGAATTTGTTTATTTTCTATCTTTTGTGTAGGCGAAGCAGCAGCAGCGGCAGCGGCAGCATTGTGTAACAGCAGCAATCACAATAACCACAGAAACAACAACAACAACAACCTCAACACTAATAACAACAATGACCATAACAACAGCGGCGACCTCTTTGCAACGGCATTAACGGCAGTAACCACAACAGCAACAGCAACCGCAACCGCAACCACAAAAACAGAGACACAAATAATGTTAGACGCTGGATCGCCATCGCCATCGCCACCACCAGAATCAATGATACCAAAAACAACAGCATCGCCTTGTCCCAGTCCGTTGATGCAACCAGTAACAGCAGCAGCAGCACCAACAGCAACCAGAACAACAACAACAAACGCCAAAACGACAAACGACAAAGCATCAATGCGTACACGAAAACGTGCGTCGTTGCGATTGGCGAGTAAAATATTTATAAAAAGAGATTTGTTTGCCAATCGGCAACAACAACAACAGCAGCAACCGCAGCAGACTCAGACACAAGAGTCTCAATCGCTTTTCCTTCAACATTCTCCACAACTCTATCAACAACAGCTCGTTTCACAACAGCAACAACAACGACACTTGCCACAGCAAGAAATGCGAGAAATGTTGATGCAGCAGCATCAGCAACAACAACAACTTGGCCACATGCAATTGCCGAAATTTGTTTGCAACAAATGCCCGAATAAAGCGTACAAATCGTACGGCAGCCTCGCGCGACATCTGCGTGTCGAATGCAACAAAGATCCGCAACATTGTTGCCGAATTTGTTGCACGCGATTCTACTATCGCGGTACGCTGAAGTTGCACGTGATGCGCGTGCATAACATGGACCTTTAAGGAGGCGGGCGCACGGGCTGGTGCTGCCTGAAGGATTGTGAAAAGGTGGCGGTGAGTCCTTTCTTCAGTGAAGCGAAAAGGAAACCTTGAAACGAAAAAGGAATCATGGAAACGAAAACGAAATAATGAAATGGAAAGGAATTCAAAAGAACAAAAGAAAGAAAGAAAAAACACAGGACATTTTCATCTCATCTTCTCTACAACGTTTTCGGTTTTCTTTTAGTTTTATAATCATTTGTTTGTTTTTTTTTCGTCCTGAATGAAAATGTTATCTAATATATTCGTGTTAATTTAATTTTTTTATTGATTCTCTTATTCTTTAATGAAAAAGAAAATCGGTTGGGGCCAAAAGACGCAAACAAATAAATTCGAGGGAAAGAAGTGCATAAAAAGGGCGCTTCTTATATCTTCGCAAAAAGCCATTTCCTTTTAATATAAAAAATGCATCTTAAATTTCAGAAGAAGGAGCAAAAGCTTTTTAAATCCATTGAAAAGAGCTGGAAGTGTTGGTAAAATACTGAAAAATCGTTTCAATAAAAACGTTAATAAGAAAAACGCTTTTTTATACATATTCGTGAAGAGATACGAAAAAGTATATGCTTTCAGAAAATCCTTTACAGCGTTTAGACCTTCCCAAGAGGTCTAAACAGATCTTGATTTCAATTAAATCAAGAAATGTTTCAAATACTTAATATTTCATAAAAAGCTAATTTTTTAATGTTTTCATACAATATAAAAAACTAATCCTTCCAGAAAGAGCTTACTTCTCCAGGCTTTCAGTTAGAGAACGAAGAAAAGAGAACTTGTTTTCTCTTTTTTCAACGCAGTCAGGAAAAGCTCTTCATCTTTTTTATTCATAAAAGGGAAAATCCACTTACGCTTCCTTCAACCAAAACATTTCTCCATCTTTCTTTAGCAGAAAAGAAGCTTTCACTATTTCCTTCCTTCCTTCATTATTTATAGAAAGTAGATTTTTCTTTGTTATTATTTAAGTTTTATGTTTTGTAGCTTTTTATGTAGGTTTTTTAAAAATGTAATTCCTTTTTGTTGTTTGATATTAGTTTTAGTTGCATAATTTTTAGGTTTAGTTGCATAATTTTTGTTCTAGAAATAAATTGCGATATTGACAGCTAGGATTTTGACTGGAAGATTATATTTTTTCAAGTCAAAATAAAAAAAAAACTCCTCAAATCAAAATTTTCAATCTTAGCGCTCTTGAAAAGTGATTTTATGACTTAGCTTTGAAGCTTTTAAGTGTTAGGATTGTAAGCATTGAAGCTTGAAATTGAAAGCTTTAAAATTTTCTTTAATCTTTTAAGGCTTATGATCTTTTAAGCCTAAAGCTTTCAAAGCTTTTGTGGTTTATTATTGTAAGCTTTAAAGGTAATGATTGTAAGCGGCGTTAAGGCTTTTAAAGTTTATGTTGGGAGCTTTTTAAGGCGTTAAAACTAATGATTAAGATCTTTTGCAATTTTTAAATCTTACAAATGTAATCTTTTAATAAATATTTTAAAGCTTATGCGCTTAAGCTTTCAGACTTGTGTTTGTTTTAAGCTTATACATATTTTTTTGTTAAATTATTTTGTAATGAATAAATTGAATTGAATTTGAAAAAGAAAGATTTAAAAAATTTTTGAACTTTTTGAGGATTTTAAGTTTTTTGAAAAAATCTACGAATCTACATGATTTTATTAATGTTTTTGAAAAAAAATCTTCCGTCTAAACTTAGAGTAAGAAAGAAATTAATGATGTCTGTAGCCGTTTAAAATTTGATTGTAATTTCTTGTTGTTATTGTAGCATTTGTGTACACTTCGTTGTTATATTTCATAGTAGGTATGTAAAATTGTATTGTATAATGCATTTTTTGTTGTTGGAATAGACTTCTCTCCTTTGTAATTAATTAATTTTAGTAATTAAATATTAATTTTAAGCAATTTGTCATTATTGATGAATACAAATATTTTGTTTCGATTAAAACAATGAAAACGATAGTAATTATTTATAAAGAGTACCACAAAAAACAACAAAAACCTATCAATCAACAAAAAAAAAAAAAAACAAAACCAATACAACAACTGTCGATTGTTCAATTTTTATGATTTTCGTTCTTTTTCTTTCTTTTGTTTTCTTTTCATATACGCCACAAAAAAAATCACAAAAATCTCAAACGCACACCTACCAATGTACATACATACATACATACATACACGCACGCACGATATACGCATTCTTTTATGCGCTGTCAACCGTCGTCCACAATCGTCGCCAAATCAATTCATCGCTGCCTTCACTTCACTTCAAATTCAATAACGATGCATTTATTCATTCATTCACATTCATTAACAATGCATTCATTCACATTCATTAACGATGCATTCATTCATTCATTCACATTCATGTGATACGATCCT
This sequence comes from Conops quadrifasciatus, assembly GCA_949752815.1. NCBI lineage: Eukaryota > Metazoa > Arthropoda > Insecta > Diptera > Conopidae > Conops > Conops quadrifasciatus. The sequence goes on from OX457077.1 coordinate 5,814,187, forward strand.
TCATTCTTCGATGCTTCGCTCGATGCATTCTCTTTGATCAGATTTTAAATACGATTTCCAAAGCTCGATGATTGTTGGCGAAAGCTTCACCAGTCGCTTTCCGTGTGCTCGTTGCGGCAAAAGTTATCTACGCAAGCGCCATCTGCAGCGTCACATGCGAGACGAATGCATCGGCATTCCGCCGCGTTTCACTTGCGATCTCTGTCCATCGCGCTTCCGACGCAAATATCATATGGTGCGTCATTTGACTTCGAAGCATGGCATACCGCCGCCAGTGGCACAACAAGCCACCACGAACGGAAGCGGCAGCGTTACAGCTGCTAGCTGCGGAGGAAGTGGCGGTGGCGTTGGCGGTGGCAGTGGCGTACGGCATGGCGTCAATAGCAATGGATACGATGGCAGCGGTACCGATAGTCCAATACCAGAAAATCTATCAATGCGTAAAGAACATTTTGAGCTTGAAACGAAGCCGCCAGGAATGAATGTGGGCGGTGGTGGAGCGTCAGGAGGCGTAGGAAGCGTAGGAGGCGTAGGAGGCGTGGGAGGCGCGGTAGCAGGAGGATTGGGAGGCAGCGGTATACTAGGAACGGATCGAAAATCACCACCGTTATCAACAACGTTGCCAACTTATGGACTAACCGGTGCCATTACAGCCATCTCGGCAGCGGCGGCTGCAGCTGTCGTCGCTCAAACTGAGGAGAGTGAGAATCTTAGTATGAAACCAAAGGATAACGTTGATGCGGCGGCTGCTCTCGTTGCTGGTGCCGTTGATGCAGCGGTTGGCGGCGGCGGTGATATCGTTGGCGGTAGTGTCAGTGCCATCAAAACGGAACCCATCTCACCGGGCAAGGCCGCCGCCGCAGCAGCCATGACTAATTTAATGGACGATGAATGGAAAATGAAACTAAGTCTTCAGTTAATTTCAAATTCTTTGCTCAAAGAACGTTTGCTCAATTCGATGCCCTTCGCCTACAACAACAAAAATTGAGTGTTTTTTATTGTAGTCATGCCACAAGAATCTCAAAATGGAAAATTGATATTGCTATAGCATTTGATTTTATTTCATTTATTTCAACAATACTCAATGGATTACATTTTTCTAAAAAAAAATTCGTAAATTATTATATAATTTCCTAATTTAACAAAAGAGTTTATATATATATATATATATATACGATACTTTTACTTTCTTTATATCTATAACAAGATTATTTTCATTTATGTATGTATGTTTACAGTTATTTTCATGTAACGAAACGTCAGGAGTTAGTTATGTGTGTTCACGTAATGTGTTGACGTAAGCGCATAAGGTTTTATTTTCGTAGCAGTATTTGTTTAACGTCACCAAAAAGTTTGAATTCCAAAAATATTTGTATGCATAAGTATTTATTTATAAGAGAAGAAGAAAACAGACTTCACACACACTTACATTACATACGTATGTATGAGTACTTACGTTATTTGTACTTCTTAATAATTACTTATTAATTTTTATATTGTCACTATTTTTGTCATGCCATGTCTTTTCTTTTTGTTTTTTTTTTCTTTTTGCTTACTTTACTCGTATTTTAAAAAGTATTTTTAAATTTTTTTATTATCTATAAACAAAAAAAAACAATCTTGACGTGATCTCACTAAAAACGAAAAAGTATTAAAACCTAACATTCCACAAAAAAACAAACTAAAGACAAAACAAAGTCTATAGAAAATACCAAAAAAAAAAGAGAACAAAGAATTTTTTAAAATACTCGCTAGATTTTAAGTATAGTTTATCTTTTATACAACAAACCTCTTAAGCTTAATAAGTTTCATTTTGTGTAATTATTTTAAAATACTTCAAACATTTCAGCAACAACAAATTTGCATTTGAATAAAATTGGTCTGCAACATGTTTTTTTTTGCAAAAAAACAAAAAATTTTTAATAGTTTTATTTTCCATTGGTTGACACTTTTCTAGACATTGTTTTCAAGTGTTTGAAAAACTTTCTTTTAAAAAAAATTAATAATTTTGTTAACTTGACTTTATCTAGTCTTTGTGTAAACAAAATTCGATATAAAATTGTATATAAATAAATTCGATTTTAACAAAAAAAAAAAAAAATTGTCTCAACCACAAAAATTGTCAAAAAACTTGTAAAAATTGGGTGACATTGAAAAACGAAAACGGGTTAAAGCATAAATCCTGTAATTAAAAGAAAATTAAAAATCCTCCAATCTTTGAAAACATTTTTAGATTGAAAAATCTTCTTAATTTCAATAAACACTATAAACAAAAAAAAAACAAAAAATTATATAAATTTCGTTTAACAAAAAAACAAAAAATAAACAAAAAAAATAAACAAAAAATTATATAAATTTCTAAATCCGTATATATTTCTTTGAAATAAAGTAATTGCCCGAAATTAAGTAATCGTCTGGCATAATTAAATATAATTATACGATAATAATTTTAATAAATTGAGAAAGTTAAAATAAAATCACAAAATTAATTCACAACGATGTGAAATTAATTCAAAATAATAAGAAAGTAATTAAAGTAATTCATAACAATTTAGACATTATTCATAGTAATAAAAGAAATAATTCACAATTAAAAATTAATTCATAATGAATAAAATTTTCATTTAATTTAATTTCATTTTAAATTAATTAAATTTTAAAAATTAATTAAAAATTTAATTTAATTTAATTTTTAATTTAAATGAAATTAAATTAAACTTTTAATTGATTAAATTAATTAATAAAGTAAGTTTGTAATGGCTGAACACTAAATAAAAATAACTAAGCAAAATTATTTAGTATTTTAATTAAATAAATTAATTAATGATGCAAAAATTAAAATAAATTAAAAATTAAAAAATTAAGTCTTGAAATAATTAACAAGTCTTAAAATAATTAAGCGCTCAAGTAACTTTAAAATGAGTTTTTAAAATAATTAATAAAAAAATAATTATGCTATAAATAATTATGCTGAAATTATGCTATAAAATGCTATTAAAATGAAGTAAAATAATTGTTAAGAAAATATTCTAAAAATATGCACGAAAATGTTGTACTTTAGGAATGATGTCAACAACTATAACTATAACAAAAACAAAAACAACAACAAAAATACATATTTCAGAGCTATTATAAAAATAATTTTTGATATTGTAAATTAAATTAAAAACCAAATATACCGAGTAAAGAAGGAGAAACAACAATATTTATTTAAAATAAATAAGAAAAAGCAACTAACTGTTTTATTCCTTTTCCTTTTTCATTTCCATTTTACAGGCTTTTCCAGCAAACAAACAAAAAAATACGAATTTTTTCATATAATGCCATTCATTCTTTATTCATACTTTCATTATTCCTTGTTTTGTCATTCATTGGACTCTGTTTTTATTACGTTCTCATGCTATTTCCTTATAATTTTTTCCCTTTCTCCTTTCTCCCACTCAATTTTTTCCATAATCAAGATTATCATTATTTCTTCAGCCTCTTATTAATCATTTTCTTGGAGACGCATCCGATCCGAACACTGTTCTCTTTGTTTTTATTCAATCTTCTCTCTCCTTTCTTTTCCACCACTCTTCTCTCCACTCCTCTTCATTCCCGCCCCTCCCCGCCCTCCCCTATCCTCCCTCTCTCTTTACATTCTTCACCTTTCCAACTGCGAAAAACAATCTTCTCGTATCTCCCGTTCTTTAATCATTCTCCTCTATGTTTGTCTCAAGCTCTTCCATTTTCTCATTGGCGGCAGAGAACCAATGCTTCTTGAAATCTTGCCACACCCCTCCCCCCTCCACCCTCTCGTAAAAATCCTAATATCTATTGAAATTTATTTAATTTTTTAGCAAGCATTTATTCAGTTTCTGTTTTAATTTTATAACCTCAAATAATCTATAACCTCAAAAGTTCCATCTTATTGGCCTTTTAAATTTACTATTCTTTTTAATAGTAGACGCCTTCCAAATCTTTAAGGTGTCATTTACCAATTTTTAATGGTCTTATTTTATAGCCGATCTTATTTAGATCTTAACTTATTTCAATATCGTTACAACCTCAATATTGATTACCTCTTCCGGCATATCCTTTAATTTACATGCTCTTTAATTTCTTCCTGCCAAAACGACGTTATTTCTTTGGTTTGTTTTTCGGTTGGTATCAAAATTTAAGCAATGAAAACAAGTTCTTTACTAACCTATTTTTATAATAAAATCTCTTTTAGATTGAACTTCTCGCATTCTGCAGCTACTACTACAGCTGCAGTACACTTCTACACTTCACTACTGCTGCTACTACTACGTTCTGTTAGTACTACGATCTGTTACTACTATTCTACTACTACTACTACTCGTTCTACACTACTTCATTTGTTGTGGAATTTGTGGCAGCAAGAGTTCGAAAGAATACAGAGAAAAGCGAAAAAATGTAACAGTTTTTGTTTGTTGAAACAATTATTACTGTTCCGTTTAGTAATACTACAATTATTACTAGCATCACTTCTACTACTACCACCACCACGCCCACCATCACCGCTACTACTACCACCACACCATTGGTCGATCTTTACTCGTTTTCTGTAATTGTTTTAACTGTTTTCGTTGTGAAAAACATTTTGTAATTGTGTTCTTTTTGGTGAAAAATACATACTATATCAAAAACCAAAACATAAAAAAGCTTTAAATTAAAAACAACTACTTTATATACATTTATACATATTTAGTTTAAAACCGGTTTTATTAAAAAACTACTGTATGTACTCGTAATATTCTTTTATTGTCATCAAAATTGAAAAACTTTCATTTTTATGTTCTATGGATTGTTTTATCATTTTTATGTTTTATTTTTAATTTAAAGCCGTGAAAGCTTTTCTATTAAATTATTAGCACGGAAAAAGCTTTTAAAATTTTTATGTTTTTTGTCTGTTTTCTTCTTAGGTTTCTAAATGCAATGAATGCGTTGGTTTCAGTCTTTTAAGCTTTTCAAAAGCTTGAATACTTTCTTTTCTTTCTTTCGCTTTCATTTCAATTTTTTATTATTTAGACTGTATTCTGAAAAATTAAGAAAAAGAAGACGATCTTCATCATTTAAAAAAAAAAAATTTAAGCTTTTGTTTTGTATGTAAACAATGATCGGGAAGAAAAGAGCTTTCCATTTGAGTGAAAATTGGAAATATGCTTTAAGCTCTTTTACTCACGAGGACAGTTTTATGTACTATAAAAGCTATAATTTAGTTTATAGATATTATGTAATAATATCATTTAGCTAAAAGCGTTTATAACTCATGTGAAAACTCTAATTTTCTTATCGTATCTCAAACACGTTAACACGTCTAAAAGCTTTTATTATTTATGATAAAAATCTCTTATTGTTTATTTAAAAGATCTTATAATTTATGAAGAGTAGCTTCAATTGTTAATGTTAAAGCTCTTATTTAGGAAAACGCTTCTATTATTTGCGTAGATTGTCACATTGTGTAAAAAATCTCATTGTTTATGCAAAAGCTTTGTGTTATTTATGTATGTGTCAACAAAGCTTTATTATACGAGTATTATATCCTAAAAACTGTTCATTATTGCGTTCAAAGTTTTTAGTTTTTTTTATTTAGAATACAGCTTCTTTAGGCTTTAAGTAGATAAAACCTCTCTTTATATATGTTAAAACTCTCAATATTCAGAGCTTTAAAGCTCTCTTTATTTATATATGTACATATTTACTTATAATCTAATTATTTACATAATTAATTTAGAGCTACAATTCATTCAGCATAAGGTCTCAAGGTTTAATTATAAAAAAAGCTCTCATTATCATACTCGTATATCAAAAGCTTTCTAGTTACGAATGTTTATGATAAACGGTTGGTTGGTTTATGTAAAAGGGAAGAAATTAGAAAAATTTATATTTTTATTTGAGAACTGATCGTTAGAATACAGTAAGATTTTTCACAACAAAGAAAGGATTTTGTTTTTTAGCATGAATCCTTTTTTTTAGCAAACGACTATACACATAATTATGGGTTTATTCTCTTCTTCTGCTTCTTCGATTATACGAATTTTCTTGGCCGTTTTTAAATTTTTGGTTCTGAGAATTGTTAAAGTTTTTCTGCCTGTTAAAAGAAGTTTTAATAAAAAATGTTTAGTTTTAGATTTTATAGAAATGGCTAAAGTTTAGAAGAGTTTAGAAATTTTTTGTAATGTTTTTTGTAGAAAAATATTTTTATTTTTATAGTATCGTATTTTGTTCAAAATTTTCTCGGTTTCTTAGTTTTTGCAAATTTTTTAATCCTTAAGAATATTAATAAGGATAAATTTCGATATTTAATTAAAATATTTATTGTAAATTTTTGTTGTGTGGATAGGTATGTGTGTGTGTGTGTGGGTATGTGTTAAATATCAGTGATTTCAACTATTCCTTTTTATTATATTTCTTAAAAATGTACAAATTAATACATTCTTCCTTGCCATAAGCGAGTACCTACGTACATTCTCATTGAAATTGAAGCGGTTATCAATCTCTCATACATACACCCACACACACGCACACACATGACCATAATGAACATTGTCATACATACCTACGTTAATCAAAAAAATACATACATTCGTAACTTTTATTCCTAACAATCGCATTCATCCATATTCTCAGTCATCATCAACATTTGTCTTCTTTTTTTCTCTCTCTCTCTCTCTTTCTCTCGCTCTCTTTTTCTTTCTCTCTCTCTCTCTCATGCATTTTGCGCTTCCCCATGGCATCGGTGGTACACGCACGCACGCACGCACACATGGTTGGTTTTCGTTTAATTTTTGCAGATTTCTTGCTTACTTGGTACCAGCATTCATGCGATCAATGCGGCAAAACGTACAAGACACGCAAGAGCTTGAGTCGTCATCGCCGTTTTGAGTGTCGCTTCACCACGGAGCGGCCGATATTTCAATGTCCGTCCTGCAATTACGCCGCTAAACGCAGCGACAATCTGACCAAACACATTAAGACGCATTTTGCGAAAATGAAAAAGGACTTCCTGCCGCTGGCGGTTAAACTGCAGGGCTCCTTAACTCAAGGCCAATTGGAAATGGCTTGAGCCGCTATCGCCGCCGCCGCCGTCGCTCACATCAGAAGCTAAAATAAGCTTAGCTCGCGGGGGCGTGGGGCGGGTTAGGGAAGAAATATTTTCAAACTTTTTCTATGAAATCAAATCATTTCTACAATAATCGTATACACAATTCGCACTCTATAGTGCGAAGCTTTTCTGATTGTAGGAAAAGTAACTTGTCCCCCAAAATTTTTAAAACTTTCTCTGAAGGTTTCAAGGCTTTCTCTGAAGGTAACACACTACGTGTTAACAAATATTTTAAAGTTCAAACTATTTAACTATTAGTTTTTAAGAGCATTTACCAAGTATATGTATACTAATAATATACTCGTATGTAATATGAAACATTAAGCTTCATGAAAACCTTCAAAATTTTTCTCAGCTACTTGATCTCAGAATTTCTAGAAGTATTTGAAAATATTTCCTTCCCTCGCCCTTCTGCTCTGAAGAAAAATAATTGTGAAAAGCTTGAATGGATTTTTTGTGGTCTTATATACAATTATACACACTTGAAATATCGTATATACACAAGAAACTTTTTGTTCCAATTAACGAAAACATAATTACAGTATGAAATTATTTGAGACCAAAAAAATTAAGCACCAAAGAATTTTTAAAAAAATTTAATGAAAAAGCCTGAAAAAAGCTGCATTGTTTTAAGAGTTTGCAATTTTTATAACTTTAATTATTATTAAGTTAACAATTAATTTATTTATATTCTTGTGATGACTTTATTGGTTTTATTAAATTTTTTCGTTTTTTTTATTTAACAAAAATGTAAATATAAATTATTTTCTTAGTGTATTTTTGTTTTTTGCTGCTTAAAAAACTTTGCTTTTACCAAAAAATTTCGTTCCTTATTTTTCAAATTACATACATAGCACATACATTTATGTATGTATATTTAAAAGAATGTCAAAACAAAAAATTCAGTCGCTTTTTTCAGACATCTTCTGTATTTTCTCGTAATTATTTAATAACAAAAAATATGTACTATGTTTAATTTTAAATCAAAAAACAAAAATATTAAAAACCAATGAGTTAGCAGAGAAAAATTTGCTAACTTTATCTCTCGCATAGTTTACTCACTTCCTTCATTAATTACTAACTATTATTACAACATAAATTGATAATTTAAAATTATACCTTTTGCTTATGTCTAGTTTTTAATTAATTTTGAAACTATATACCTACGATTAAATTATTGACGTATATAAAAATTCGAAAACAAATTATTTATTAATTTAGACTTAAGTAATTAAACCAAAAATGAACCTACAAACACATTCCAAAGTTTAGTTTAAGTAAGTGCTTACTTAAGACGTGTTCCACACATTGACAATTATTTAATGCTTAATCTTCTCTAGTCCTGATCTTTTCAGCATTGTGCAAATAATACTTAATTATAAAGTCTTATCTTGAATTACTTAATATTTTAAGAATTTAATTTTAGAATATAATTTCACCTCTAAAACACGATTACATACTACAAAACCACAAAGTGGCACCAACATTCCTGTACACAGTAAGAATACACATTTTTACAATATTTTTTTAGTTCTTAAAAAAGCTCATTTTTATTTAATTTAAAAAGGAATACATAAAAGCAATTTTACATAAATTATTTAAAAATAATTAATTGTTTGATAAAAATTATCATCCGTTAACATTAAAAAATTTAATTAATTATAAATTTGATGAATATGCACTCGCGCCATTGACGTTAAAGGTTCGGTTGGTGGCTGTATTGGTTGGTGGACTTACTAAAACGTCCGAAAGACTTTAAAATTAGCGGCGGGCGTATTGATTGAAGGTCATAGTAGTTGGTGTCTGTACTGATTGGTGCATATACTAAACTTCTGAATGACTTTAAAATAGAGGTCAAATTGGATAGCGTGAAAGAGAGAGAGAGAGAGAGAGAGACAAAGAAAGAGAGAGAGCGTGAAAGGGAGAGAGAGAGAGAGTGAGATGGTAGAAAGAGGGATCGAATCAGAGCAAAAGCTCTCTTTGGTTTTGCGTTTTAAACGGTTAACAGTTTCGAAAATGAGAAAAGCTTTTAGGATTCTGTATTTTAGTAATTTTTACCGTAATTTCCAACCTTATATAAATCTTTAAAATTGTATTCTTCAATTGTATGAATCTTCTTGATGTGCTTTAGTTTTATATATATTTGACAATCTTTTTAAAACTTCTCTTAAAAACCATTTTGAGAACATACATATTTCTTACTAAAAGTGAATTGACGTTGAGGCTTCAAAGCTTTCGCTCTAGAAATTGCAATAATTTTAGGTTTTAAATGTGAAAATTTTGGATTTTCAATGAAATTTATTAAATATTAATAACAATTAGTGTAGAAATCTTTCGAGTACTTACAGTATTGGATGGTAGGAGGGGGTAGGAGGGTATAGGCAAAAGCTTTCAAGTCTATTTTTGTCCCACTAAGTAAAGTGTTTTTTTATTTCTCATTTATTTGACTTGAGCTAGTATTTCAAGCAAATCTTTCAACATTATATTGTAATTTCTCACAGATTTAAAATTAATTGCAAGCTTAAAGCTTCAATAAATACTTTCTCAAAGATCTTCACAATGAAGACAAAAATTGTATTTGTCTTACTCTTCCTTAAAATGCTTATTTCCGGTTTAAGAGACACTTTCTATGCCACTTTTTTCGCTCTCTGTGCTTATTCTTTTTCTCTTATAAAAGCTTAGAAAATTCGATTATTTTTATAATATTTGATTTCAGTGTGTTAATTTTTTTTTGACAAAAGAAAAGAGAAATATGCTATTTAGCATTCAGTAGTGGGTTCACAAAATTGATGGGATAACCATTTTCTCGTTTTTCTTTCCGTTTTAGATACGACGTTACTCACTCCGTTACGTTCTAATGACAAAACAACAGGGCAAGTCGAAACTGCTTTACCGCAAAACCAAAATATAGAATTTTATCGTAAGCCTTTCGAATGCAAATTATGCGGTAAAAGGTACAAGTACGAGTGTAGCGTGCTCCGTCATGAGCGTGTCCTATGCACCCATCGCCGCCCCTTTACTCGACGTACTTTCTCTCTAAATGAATTTAATGAATGAATGGGAGCTCATTATTATGTTAATTACTTTTTATTAAATACTTTAAGAGAAAGAATAAAAGGTTTAAATAAATTGTAATGAAATAAAATTAATTCTATTAAAGAGTTGAAGGAGTTGGGTGAAATGGAGACGAATGGACTTAAAAGAAATCACAGAAATTTGCCAAATGAAACGATAACAACTAAAATAAAATCAAATCAATTTTAATTAAATCAAATTCAAAGTAAATTCAAAGGAGCTCAAATGGACACAAGTGAACGCGAACAAAATCAAAGAATCTTATGAAATTAAATAAAATAAAGAAAATTAAACTCAAATAAATTCGCAGGAGTTGAAATTGACAAAAATGAATTCCAATGAAACCAAATAAACTCACGAAATGAAATAAAATAAACCAAAATAAGCTTCAATGAACTTGAATGAATTCGAATTAGGTTAAAAAATTACTCGCATGAATTCCAATAAAATCCAAGAAGTTCGCGAAATAAGACGAAATTAACTGAAATGAAATAAAATAAAATTAATTTAAATGAACTTAAATAAAATCGTAATCAAAAAAATTCGCAAAAGTAAATAAATAAATAATAATGAGTAAATAAATTCATTAGAAAAAAAAATGAAATAAAATATTTTCTTGCAGTGAACAAAAAGTTGTTTACTAAAATCCTCTTTAGATGATCTTTTAGAGTTAAAATGCGCTCATTCTGTCCTGCTCTCTTTACACACTCTTTGCTTATTTCTTTCTTTTTTTTTTAGAAAAGTTAAGAAAAATCCAACAAATCATCAAAAAAAAAACAACTAAAAATCAATTTTTATGTCATGTACGAGTACGCACGTACGAACCTTTTACATTATTTTCATTTCAGTGTAAAATGTGTTAACGGTACATAAGATAAAAATTCATGGGTAACCACATTTCCACATTTGCTTCTATTTCCGTTTTAGATACAATATTACGTTTTAAATATGAAACCGATTTTGAAGCAACATCGGGACAAAATGAAAGGCCTCCACTTAAATTGCCAGCTAAACGAACACATAATGAACGAACCCATTTCGAGTGCGAATCATGCGGTAAAACTTACCGCTACAGGCGTAGCCTCCAACGTCATGTACGTTACGAATGTTCGCAGCTTCCCTTCACGCGACATAGCTTTCAATGCGCTTTCTGTACCTTCATCGCGAACCGCAGTGATCAATTAAAAGCTCATGTTAATATCGTGCATCTTCATAAAACTATTCCAAGGAAAAGGAGATAATTGAATCGTGCAAATGCGTTTAATTAAGAGAGATAAATAATCGTAAAGTGTTTTTCGATTGTTTGATTTTGAAGTTTTTAGACGAATGACGAAATTAATAAAAAAACTCTTGAACGAACACAAAAAACTATATTAAAGATGAGTTTGATTAAACTGGCATAAAATAAATTAAACTCTAATAATTTCAATTAAATTCGCGCAAAATCTAATGAACCAAAATGTATTCAAATTAAATTGAAGTTGTTTAAATGGTAACGGATGAACTCAAGCGAAATCAAAGATATATATTCGTGAAATTAAATAAACTCGAGACAATTTGAACAAACAGAAATGATGTAAAAAGTAATGAATTCAATTCGAATGAATCCAAATTTGAACAAATAAAATCGAATTAATTTTTATTGTGATCTAATAATTTCATCAGATAAAATAAAGTATGTAGATTATATTAAATCACATTAAATTTGAATTAAATGGACTTAAATAAAAACGATTAAATACAAATCAACTCAAACGAATTCGAAAGAAAATTCGAATTAAAAGCAGACTCGTTAAATGTAATGAATTTAATGAAGTAAATTAAAATTTGGACATTGATCTCAAATGAACCCGATTTTAGTAAAAAAAAATCTCTAGAGATTAATACAAATTGAATGAAATTAAATTAAATTCAAATGAGCTCAAATTAAATCTATTTAATCGATTAAGACTTCGAAAAAATCGGTACTAAAATACAATAAACTCAATAAACGTCAAATTGACTCAATTTAAATCGAAGAGAATTAATTAAACGCAAATTAACACAAATATAAACAAATTAACTCACAACAACTCTTAATAAACTCAACTGAACGTCTAAAAAAACGCACTCTAAATTCTTCTTAGGTGTAAAATAAACTCAAAGCGAACGTAATTAAGTCCAATACTCGCAAGTGAAAATTAAACAAATGGTAAATAATTACGAATGAACTTGATTTTTATAATTTTTTAAGTATTTATTATTTTATTTCTATTAAGGTGTTTGCAATTTTTAATGTACTTTGCTTTTTCATTTATTAATTATTTTTTTTAAGGACAAGTTTTGTTTTGCGACTTATAATTTTCATATCTTGTCTGTCAGCCTGTTCATTTTATTTAACAAAAAACATTTTCGTTCTTTTCGAATACATACTTTAAAGATAATAACAATAGTTTGATAGAATTTCAAAGAATAAATGACGACGAACAGATCAGAGAATAGTATAATACTAGTATATAAAAAGTTATACAATAGATGCGATTTTAGCAATATATCATCATATCTATGTATATGATATCATCATTAGGACCTATTATACATTTGTCGAAAAAAGTATTAAAGTTCGGAAGGAATTTAAAAAAAAAATTGGCAATCAAGTGATATATTCTGTATTTTATGATACTTGTAAGTAAGAAATATGAAACATTTACTATAAAGGACAAAGCAAGAGGAAACATTTACTATAAAGACTGACTATAGTAGTTTTTAATGGTCTTTCGTTGATTTATGATCAGACATAATAATAAACAACAGACAACTGGACAATAGACATTTACAACAATACTATCGTACAAAGAAGAAGGACGACAAATTGTACCACTAAAGGAAGCAGAGAAGAGAAGAGAAGATAAGATAAGATGTTAGAATACAGCATAGAGCATAACTTATAACTTATAACTTAAAAACTAAAAATAGGTACTACTAGACTATGATATAAAGTGAGCATTTGTCACAATACCAGATCCTCCTACAATAGCATAAAATATTATTTTAAAAAGATAAAAAGAAGGTGCTTAAGGAAGAAGAGATAGAAAAATAGAAAGCTTTTTCGATGGTTTTACGATAGAAGATACACTATATTGCAGGGAATAGCTTGTGACAGTATACTATGACGATATACTCGTATATGAAATTTTATGATATAAGGAAAAATTATATACTCGTACTCATTATATTATTGCACACGTATTTTTGTTTTTGTTTTGTTTGTAATAATTTTTATTTGAAATTTTTCTCTGTTTCAATAGTTTTTGGAATACTTTGGAAAATATGTTTGTCTTGACTACGAATTAGTCGCGTTGTCTGTCTGTTGATCTATTCTCAAACTCAGTGTTGTTGTGTATTTGTTTTGTGTATTTCTTGGCCTGTATTTAATTTACTCTTCTGTCTCTTTTATAGTTTCTTCGGTTGAAAGTTTTTGACAAAAAAACATAGAAAAAAACTTGCACAATGTGAAAATTGCGTTAAAGTAAATAAGTTCTTGATAAAGCAGCAATAAAAGCAATAACAACAACTGAATTAACACGTTTTATAATAACTAAAAAATAAATAAAAAACAATTACAACAACAACAACAACAACCGTCTCATCAATGCAACCTACTAACTTTATTTTCATATTAGATTCGTTACTGACACCGTTACATTTTTACCATGATTTTGAACTTTCAATGACAACAAGAACAGAAACCGCCACCGCAAAAACGTCATCAACTATGTCGTCTCCAAAAGCAACACCATCACCAACACCATCGACAACACCATCAGCCACCGCCACCGCCACCAACAACCCAAGCCAAGAGCGTCCCTTCTCTTGCGAATCGTGCGGTAGAAATTATTGTCGCAAGGGCAGTCTTGATCGTCATTTGCGTTACGAGTGCCCCTGCCGCCCCTTCGTTCTGCATAAATTCCGTTGCGCCTTCTGCACTTTCAGCACCAATCGCAAGGATAATCTGCAGTCTCATGAAAAAAGTCATTTTAATGTTCAACGACGTCCACCACCACGTAGCTCTGGTTCTGCCTGTTCTCACCGTGCTGCGGCGGCGGCGGCCTCGTTGAAGAAAGCATCCAAAATGAAAATTGGCAAAATGCATTTAAAAAAATACTAATTCAATTGAAAAAAAGTGTGACAAAATGAAATTTACGCTATTAAATGTATTCAAATGCAGAATTAGTATTAATAATAAAAGCATAAAAACATTCTTAAAAAAAATCTTCTTAATTGGGGCAAAAATTAAGCATTAATTTATTACTTACCTAAAGAATTATTTTTTATTATCGTACATTAATTCTGTGAATTTTGAAGCAATAAATTTAATTAGATCCAAGAGAATTATCAAAAAATTTTAACTAAATAATTTTAACCAGTTCTAAAATTAATTCTTTATTAAATGTATTATTTTGTATGGTATACAAAATATAATATTTATGGTATAAAAATGGTATAGAAAATTATTTTTTCTATGGTCAAAATACTTATAAAATTACTTATAAAATTTAAAAAAACCTTAAAAAAAACTCAATTTATGAAAGTGAAAATTCAATTTATGATGAAGTGAAGAAAGCAATTGCATTTCAAATATGCTCGGAAAAATGCGGGTCGAAAAAGAGGTCGGGTCGAAAAAAACTTAAAAAATAAAAAGTTATCAATAATTTAAAATAAATAAAAATTAAAACTTAAATTTTAAAATTATATTAATAAATAATTTAAGCAGAAACGAAACGAAACTGTTATAATAAAAAAAAATAATTTTAAATGAAAATTGAATACCTTTTTAATATAACAATTTTTTTATAATAAAACGTTTACACACAATGTGAGTAACCGGAAAAATTTAATAAAAAGAAAATATAAAAAAAAAATTTCAAGCAATCATTGAAATATTTTTTTATGTTATTGATGTTTGATAAAAATCCAGAAGAAGAATTTGACATAAACTATAAAAAATAAAAACTAAAACAATAATAACTTAAAGTAACAAACAAAATAAAACACATCTAACAATTACGATGATGATCATTTTTCTAAAAATGGTTTTAAGCAATCATGGAAAAAAATGAGCTTTTATTTCGTATGAAATACACTAAAAATACTCAAAGTCACCTTTTTGTATAATTTTTCTAAACGTTTTTCATATAACTTTACTTACACACTCAACGGAATTGTTGGTTAACATCTCACTAACCAAAGAAAATAGTAAAGAAAATTGTTGTCAAAACCTTGTTAGTTAACTGCAAAAACAATTAACATTTTTTTAAAAAATTCATAGTGTAGTATGATTACTATAAAAATTGTACTTTCCATACAGTTAACCGACAGTTTTAATAGTTATTTTCACAACTTTTGCTGTTAAAATTTACGGTTTTGATGGTTATTTTGTTACTATATTATACTGCGGTTAGTATAATTTTAATCCATAAAATTTCGTTGTCGTCCGACACACAATCAGACATACACACACATCCCACATAAATACTTTTATTACATTATATTGTGTATATACATATGTTAAGTACTAAGTCGTTTTTAACTATTCCTAATTTAAGTTATTAACTAAAAAGTATGACTTACGTGAAGTAAAAATTCTTCCTAATTTAAGTTATTAACTAAAACAATTAACTTACGTGAAGTATTATTTTAAGTCAATGCTAATTTTCATTGCAATGCTACGAAAATAAGCCCTTTACAAACATTTAGTATACATAAAAAAGGAATAGAATTTTCTTTTAAATACCTATATGAATTCAATTTCAGAAAATTTTATTCAAATCGTAGAACAACATTTCAATCAACTATTTATAATCCCGTTAACTTCAGTTACTAAAAAAATAGTTACAAAGCGAATAATTACAAAATTCTTTAAAAAAAAATGTATGCTCACAAGAACTTTACAGTATTCGAATTAATTCCTCTGAATTTTAAAACTCTCTGGAAAAAGCAATGATTTCCGGAATTTATATAAGTGCCAGTTATATTGCTAAGAAATCCAGCTTCTGAGATTTTTCTCAAAATATTCAAATCTGCAGCTTTCAATTGTTTAAGACTTTAAGGCTTTGCTTAAAGCCTTTTTGGGTTTTATTTGAAGCCTTTAAATCAGGTTTTCAGTTTATATTTAAAGCTTTTAATCCTTGCTTAAAGGTTTCAGATTTTGTTTGAAGCTTTCAGGCCTTGATTAACAATTGCTATTAATTGCAGCTTCTAGATTTTCTTAGTCTTTTAATTCAAGCCTTTTTGTGTTGTAAAATCTTAGTCTCTTCCTTGAGGCTTTAATAATTACTCAAAATTACAAATTAAAAAAAATTCTAAAGCACATTTTCTCTTTCCGTTTAAGCTTTTTAGTTTTTAAACTTCGAATTTTGCATTATTTAAGCTTTCAAGCTTAACTTTTTTCAGAATTTAATTGCCTTTACAGTCGCTTAAGGCTTAATTGGTCTAATAAAAATCTTTCAGACTCAAAATTTAAATTGCCGAAGCTTTAAAGCTTTACTCCTAAATGGCTTCAGAATCGTTTATGAACTATGGACTCAAATGGACTAATGACAGGCGTTTACATCATTTAGACTAAGCCGTTTACATTGCAATCAAGCTTTGAAGCTTAATTTTTTAAAGCAGAATTTAAAGGGCTTTATAATCGTTTAGCACTAAATGTACTAAAGACAAGCCTGTGAAAATGTTTCAACCAAAAAGTTTTTGTATCGCTAAAAAAGAATTTACACGATCACTTAATTAATAATACTAACTTAACGAATTACTGTGAATACGCAAATTTCATTACTAAAAGTTTCAATTAAATAGCTATGAAAGAAAGTAAAACTAAACTAAGACTAAAAAGAAGACAAAATATTGTTAGTTCCTTGAAAATTTGTAACTAGAGTAAAACTAAACTCAGAAAAATTATGATAAAATGCTTGATAGTCTAAACTTTAGACTCTCTTAAGTAATAACTAAGAATGAGAGAAGAGTATAACAAAAACCAGAAGGGCAACACAAACTACAACAACAACTATAAATACAAACAACAAAGTACACTCAAGTCAAAATACAGTACAATTTATTAAGAAACCTAACAAAAAAAGAAAACCAAACAAACAACAATATTTTTTTAAGCGAATAAAACAAGAGTAAAGAAATAATAAAGAAGAAGAAGGAAGATGAGTATGAGTTTTTATACAAAAAGTTTTCTTATATACGATTTTTATGTAGACCAGAAAAGAGAGAGTAATAATATATACATATACATAATTATTATACATAATACGATATATTTTATTACCCGAAAAAAAGTAAACCAAAAGAAAAAATTTACAAATAAAAAAATATGAATCTATGTCACTTTGTTTTTAAGCAACAAACAATTATAATAAACTTAGTTTTAAGTGCAAATTTTAAAAGTATTTTAAAGTTAAATTTTAGGCACCAAAACACACACACACACACACACACACATACTATATATATGTATACCAAGCTAAAAGAAACCAAAACAACAACTACAAAATCTGCTGAGTTCAAAATTTCAACTCATATTTTTTATATTGAATAAATATACAAACATCGTACATACATAAATTACACACACACACACACACACATATATATATATATATATATATATATATACGATATTTTTATACACACGTACATACATATATAGAAATATGAATAAAATTGGCATTTACTATATTGGCAAAAACAAAAAAAAAAAATGGGAAAAATATTTTGAAATATCGATCGATCCTTTTGTCATGAAAATGTTGGTTTTTGTTGGCTGCAAAATTTCAAGATTTTTAAATTTCAGCGTTTTTCAAACGAAGAAGGTGAAAATGCAGACTACTTTGAAAATGCAGACAAGAACAATAGTATCAACGATAGTGTCGTCGACGTTTGTCATCGATGGAACCTCATCATGATCAATACTACAACTCTCCAGCTTGGCGACATAGAAATTAAATGCAGCAAGGAGACGGAAGGACAACAAAATCATAAGCACAAAATCAAATCTTCAGAGAAAATATTTTTATAGGCTTTAATTAAAATTTAAATTCTTTGTTCAACAAGAATGTAATATAATACAGCAGCAAAAAGTTCCATAAAAAAGTCTTTATTCCTCGATTATCATTGTCATCATCATCATCATTATCAGCATCAACATTTTTTCGCCATTATCATCATCATCATTATCATCGAATACCATCAATTAAAACGACAACAATAACAACAACTAGCCAAAGAATAGCTTCATCACGTTCACTATCATCATTAGTATCATCCAGATACGTACCAAAAACAACAACAATAACAACAACAACAACAACAATACGCAATCATACACTGTTGTTGTTGTTTTGGAGGTGCCTGACCGCCTGACCGCCCGCCCGGCCGCCCGAGCCAACCAACCCACCAACGAACGAACACAAGTCAAAAAAGTTTCACAAAAAAAAAAGAACACAAACTACTTAAATAACTGTAAATATAAAATTCTTCATCATCATTATTATTATTAATATTTTTATTAATATTATTATTAATATTTTTATTAATATTATTATTAATATTTTAACATTATTATTATTATTATTGGTATTATTATTATTATATACACACAATTTATCGGTATATAATATAACTACTATATATACATATTTTTGTATTTTATAAATAATTTTTTGTTTTGTTTTTAATTTTTTCTAATGAAAAACTTTGCTAACTTTTTTCTCCACAAACTACGAAAAAAACAAAAGAGTACAAAACTTTAATGCTTTTCAAACCAACATCCTCCCGCTTTAATTTCATCCCTCCCTCCCCCCTTTTTTTTTTCTTAATCTTCACATTTTAAAAAAAAATCATTGTTCTTTTGTATGTTTGCTAAAAGCTTTTCTTATATACTCTTTTAACTTTATTAATGAGAAAATATTAAAAAAACGAAACAACAAAAAAAGAGAGCTAAATGTTTTCTTTAATTAAACACAAAAAAATCAATAAGAAAAATATAAAGAAAAGGAAAAACAAGAAAAATCCTCGAAAACAAAACAAAATAAATCCTAAAACTATTTTTAATTATAATATATATATATATATATTAATTATTTTATTTTAACTTTTCAACAGATTTATATTAATTCTTATTTTTTTCTTTCTCTCTGCTTCTTTCTTTTTTCTCTCTTTCTCTTCTGCTCTTTGCTTTTATTACTCTTACGCTTTTTCTCTACCTCTTTCCGTCGTCTTTATCTTTCTCTCTCTCTCTCTCTCTTCTTCTCTCTCACTTTTTTCTTAATCTCTTTACTCTTTTCACATTATGTTATTGTTGCTGCTGCTGCTTTTGCTGTTATTGTTGCTGTTGTCTCTTTCAAGCCTGCACGACAAGCTCTTCGACCGCCTCCAGTCAGACTCCGCCTCTCCCGCCCGCAGCTCATCAATCTTTAATTCGAGACTATTGGTACGAGTTGAAATTCTCCGATTTATTCAAATTCATCAATCCGGATGGACGTTATCAGTGTCCGCGTTTTAATTGCCATAAGAGTTATAAAGATGCCAGCTCACTGCAGCGACACATTCGGTGAGTCCGATTTATTTTGATTTTCCGATTTCTTTAAGATTAACATTAAGATTTTAAGATAATCCTTCGGTCCCATTTAACTAAATATGATATGAACCTATAGATAGGTTTGTATATATACATTTAGGGCAGATATATGAAGCTCTATATAGTAAAACTTCAAGTGATATATTAGCTTTAGAAAGACAACAAAACCCCATCTTTTTTTTTAGTTCTAAATAAAAATTTTATTTTTCTGAGATTAATATATAATTCCTTGAATGCTGTGAAGTTTATTTACTTTCAAACCTTCCAGCAACAGCCCCTCCGAAGTCTTGATTAATAGGCCCTGTCCTCCGCTGATTTGTTCACCTGATTTGTTCCTTTTTATGGTGAAATTTTCATTTTTCCTGTAAAGAGGTTTCTCATTGTAAGCTTATGAGAGATAATATAGGCCAGCAAAATTTAACTTAATGTACTTAATCATTAACTCAACTATACATTTTCGAAGAGAGATGTCTTTTTAAAGGTGTCTCTAAATTAGCATTCTTTTGGATTAATTCCTTACTGATTTATTCGGTTAAAAAATATACGATCCTGAGAGTTATTCTGTTCAAGATGAAGGTGAACCTTGAGCGATTTCTTCTAACATAAAGTAATTCTAAAAAGAAAAACAAATAACCTTCTTACTTTAAATCATTTCTTCTGACAACTGAGTCTCGTTCCACCTCCACCCCTCCCCCCGAGCCCCTTCATATAAATCGTACTTGTAAAAAAAAACCTACTTGTCTCTGTCTCTAGTTGATTTTTTCTTTTCTCTTCTTTTCACAACGCCTTTTTTCAGATACGAATGTGGCGGACAGAAAAAGTTTCGTTGCCTCATGTGCGGAAAAGCTTTTTCGCAAAGCTCCCACCTCAAGCGACACCTTGAGTCCGGTGTCTGTGTCAAATATTATTTATGAGATAATGTTTTCTTCAAAATCAAATAGAATTAGCGAAAAGTACGAAAAACAATTATCATGATATACAATATCAAAGAAACAAGAGCAAACAAAGAAACAAAGAAACAAAAAGCAAACAAACAAACAAACAAACAAAGGATCATTAGAAATAATCATAAGAAATTCTAATTTTAATATTGTGTATCAAAAAAAAGAGGCAAGAAAATAATCCAAAGGATTTTTTAAAAGTCAGAAAATAAAACGAGATTTTGAGTTAGAAAAAAGTTATGGTAAAAAGAAAGAAAAAATTTCATTAGAAAGACAAAAAGAAAAAAGCAAAACCAAAATATTAGACAGGAAACAAGAAAAAGTTATGGATATAGAAAAATATATCTCGATATAAAAAGGAAGATTAATTAATTAAAATTAAGAATGCAAAAAGAAAAGAAAAAATATCTACAAAATACAAAACAAGCAACAAACAAAACGAATTTATTGGATGCCACATCATTTATCAAAAGTTATATACTAATACTATATATATATAGACTAGAAATATACGATATATATGATATATCTGTGTATATACGACATATATATATATATATATATATATATAACATATATTAATAGAGAGAAAAAGATAACTAATATATAATATAATTACTTATAGATTTTTAGCTAATAAAATATTAATAAATAAAAACCAAAATAGTCAAAGTCTAACAACTAACAGAAACTAGACAAAAACAACAACAACAAGCATATAACTAAAAAAAAATATACATACATACATATATAGTGAATGTAAATGATATCTCGTTGATCGATATCGAAATAAGCAAAAAACAATGGTTCAACAATTTAGTCAAACTAACCAAAACCTACATAGTTTTTAAGTGTAATACGTTTAATACAGAGTTAAAGAGTTATACACAAAAAAATAGTATATAACTACTGTATATACATATGTCTTATATCTCTATATAAGCACATATATGTGTATATATATGTATATACACAACCACACACATACACGGTATGTATATTATATACACAAGTTATATAAACGATATAGATATAGAAGTGTAACCTTTTTTCTGGGAGAAAGGTTACGAAAAAACGTACTGTGTTTATTTTGTTGCCAAAAATCATATTTAATTAATATTACTATTATTATTAACTGCGTATTTATATACATATAGGTACATATGTGCATGTATATGCAAGTATGTATGTCAGGAAGCCAAAGCCAATAACCAGCAAGATAGTAATCGGAAACGGAATTCGAATGGAGGGTGAAGATATGAGTGCATAGCTCGAGAAGGAGTCTTTCTCTCTCTTTCTCTGCCTCTCTCTCTCTCGGTATAAGAGTTTATTTTTTCAAATTTTCAATCAAAAGTTATTGGAAAACTATTAAAGACAGTGCAAAATTGCCATAACAGAGGCATGTACCATATATCGTATGTATATATTATATATTTAATATATACTGGATATATTAAAAGCAAAATAAGGAACAATATAAACAATTTTTTTGATTTTAATTGCATAAGTTAATATTAATTACTGTAATTTCTTATTATTTAGAGTTATTGGTATTTTGGAATTTGTTTAACAAACACATTTCTTTAACAGCAGATTAAAAGTTTTAATTAAACATATCGTATCTAGAAGTGTTGTTGTATGTACATACATACATATACATACGTTCATTAAGTTCTCTTTGGAAAATTAAAAGGGTCAAACTTATGCAAATTGGTAAAACTTAAAATTGATAGATAGTTTTCGCAGAGAAAAATAATTTTAAAAGTGATTAGAAGAATTCATTTTTAAAATGAAAACGAATGAGATCGTTTGAGATCGATCAATGCTTTTTTGTCTATATAATAATTGTTATGAAATTTGTCTAAATCTTTGTAAATCTTTCCATAAAAGATTTGTGCTTTTGTGCTTTTCCCGTCTCTCCTAATAGAACATTTGTTGAACTTGTTGAACATGTGTGTGTGTTTAAGATTAACACAATAACAGAGAACTAACAGAGATTTAATATTAGAAACAATAGAAAGTGTCATGGAAATGTCTCCTTTACGTTGGTTGAGTTTTGTATGAGAAATACGAAATTATTTGAAGTGCAATATTAAACTTTAAGTGCCATGATGAACTACAATAGAAATTATAACATATTTTTTACTATATATTCAACAACTTTTCAATTATACCCTTTTTGCACTCTTAAGTTAATGATTTCTTAAGTTTATGTGTTTTTTTTTTTTTAATGAAAGCGAAGAAACAACGTGTCACTCAAAAGTTCTTAAAATAGAGACTTTTTTGTATTTTTTCTTAATTTTTTGGTGAGCTAAAAAATTTGAGCTATTTATGCTTTTCTAACCATAAAACGATCATGAAAGGTTTAAATGAGATTGTTTTGAGATTATTTTAAGAGGCTTTGAAAGCTTTCCTTGACGTCAGGTAAGCTGTTAAAGCTTAAACTTTTGGCCTTTGGAAGATTTTAAGGATATCATCATTACCAAATATTAGTTTTGTTGGTAGCTGATTTTAAACAAAAATTCTTTTGAATAAACTCAATAGAAAATTTTATTGCGCAGGCGTTATAAGGTATTTTTTTGCGAATGGATCTGTATAAGCCTTAAAAAAACAAAGAACAACTTTTAAAATAAAGTAAATTAAAAATATTTTTCTTCTAAAAAAAGCAATTAAATAACTAACATTATACATATGTATTTAATGAAAACTATATTACATATTAAATATATTTATTAAATGCTTAATTGAAATACAATAATTTTTAAATTTTCTGTTTGTTTGTTGTTTGTTAAAACTTGTTAAATAATTTGTATTTTTAAATATAAAATCATATTCGTTTGTATATATAGGTATACATATATCTGGCGTAGATATATAGATATATTTATGTATATATAATGGCATATATGTATGATGGTATATACATATATGTTTACTAAATGAGAAGAAAACAATTAAAAAGCAGGAGTTTTTTTTAGAAAAAGTCTTCTGCTCCTAAACAAAAAGCTTAAAAATGTTAAAGAAGCGCTTAAGAAATGTTTAAGAAGAAGAAGAAGGAAGGTATAATGTATCTAGTGTTGTAACAATTAGTCAAATTTTAATGTCAGTTCAAAGAATTAGTAAAGAATTAATTGTCAAACAATGAGTCAATGAAACAATAATCATAAGAACATTGAAAACTCCTCGAAATGTTCAAAAAAAATTGTTAAAAAATAATTTTGGTATAATGAATTGCTTAGAAAAAGTTGAAAATACACACACCCACACACACACACACACACATACACCCTTATATTCAATCATAATTAAAAAATTGCCAAACATTTGAGCGACACGAATACTTTATGAATCTCTTTAACATTTAACATTTCAGTAAAAAGCTGTTAAGTTTTTACGTACCTCCAAGTTTGACATATCGTAACGGTTTAACTGTGATACCCTTCAGTATCATAATAAACGCATCATCACAGTCACAGTATGTCTTTCGATCGTCTAACTTCGCGTCAATCATTATCAGACATATTTGCGTGAACAGAAAGGATCAAACAAAAAAATATTTTCCTTAGAGTGAGCTCATTATTTTAAAACATTTCTCCCCGTTTCTCAACTCAACTATTATTTCAAGATTGAATCCTTACGAATACATCATTTTTATGATATTATAATGACTTTTCTGAATTATTATATGTATGTACCTAAGGCTTTGTCATATTTATTGATTATTAACCTTCAAATACTCATGATTTTATAGTAATATTAGCATTTTATTTATTGTACTCGTAATTTAAGACTTTTGTGTATCACAGACTTTGGCAATGAATTTTTCTTTTCATTCTCTTTCGAGCTTCTACATTTCTCTTACAATATTTTTTTTGCGCTTTACCGCGTATCACTTCGTTGATGATTTAGTAAATTCGTTTAAAAAAATCTCTCTTGTCTATTTTAAACATGATTAATTTCTTTATTATATTAATTTTAAAGCCTAAATCTAAAGATATCTAAATTTTAGAGATACGAATATCTACATTTTTAGACAACAACCTTTACCTTACCTTTACCTTAGCTTAGACGAAAACCATTACCGTTGTCTGATCTAAGAGATTTTGCATGTTATGCACGCTCGTAAACATTTTTATTAACAATTGAAATTATTTTATAGAAACTCTCCTTAAAAATTTTAAAATTATTAGGTAAATATTTTTATATCTTTTTCAGAATTTTTACATTTACAAACAAATTTTTTATTTATTTTTGTTTTTAAACTTTAATGGTTAATGAACTGCTCTCAAATATTTTCTCTTAATGTTTCTGTTCAATTCTCTGTTAATAATTTAAAATATTAAAAATAAAATATGTAAAATAATTAAATATGAAAGTTTTTCGAGAATTTAAATATCTTTAAAATTAGAATAAGAAATTTTAAATTTAATTTTTAAATAAAAACCCTTTATACATATTTGTGTTTACATTAAATTTACACCTATTGCATTAATTTTTTTGTATTAAAAAATTAATTAGATTTTGTTTTAAAAATTTGCAAAATGTTGGTTTTTATATTATTTTGTTTCGTTTTTGGCCTACATTTTTATTTCATATTTTATTTTTAGTTAATTCTTATTTTATTTTAATTTAATTTTGCTTTATTTTATTTTAAAAAATTTTATTTTACAGTCTTAAATTTTTTTTTATTTAATTTTATTTTATTTCATATTATTTGAAATGTTTTAGTTGATTTAATTTTAATTTTTATTTTGTTTTAAAAGGACAAACAATAGTTTTATTTAATTTTATTTTTAATGTTATTAACAAAAAAGGTATTCTCTCTCTCTCTCTCTATCTCTACCATTAATGAAGAGTCTCACTGTCTCACTGTCTCTACCTACATATACACAGTGTGTCCGCAGGGGTGTGTGTGTTTTCGTGCGTTCTTATGTATATGCAATTATTTATGATTTTACAATTTTACAGTTTACTTTTTTACTTTTCTAATAGTTTTATTTAAAACTTTTTTAATTATTTTTAAATAACAACAATAACAATTTAAATAACAAGAACAGGTTATTTTTCTAGACAGTTTTTTTGGTTATAATATTTATTGCCTCTTTTTATTAATTAATTTTATATAAGAACAAAATGTAGTTTTTTTGAAATTAAAACAAAAATGTTTTAATGTTGAGAAAAAAATGAGTTGAAAAAAATTGTTATCTGTTTCAAAGTGTTAAGTTTTAATTGTAAGAAAAGCTGTTATGAACAATTTTTAATCTATGTATGCGAACAATTATATAATTAGTTATACGTATTTATTAAAATAGACGTTTTCCGGTATATAAACAACAAAGCAAAGAAAAATACAACAAAGTGAAATTATAAAAACAAAAGTACAGAAAAATACTCCAAAGAATAATAACCAAAAAAATTACTAAACACAAAATTAATAGTATAGTAATAATTGATAGTTAATACTTTATATTACTTTATCGATGAGGATGATATGTGAACATACGAGTATACGATAATGCCGATCGATATACGACATCTTTATTATTATCATTATCATTAAGTACGCATGTACTCGTATGTAGCCAGATCGGTATATATGAGAATAATATATACAACATATACACCACACAAACAAATACAAATACAAACTAAAGAAAACAACATTTCAATTTTTGAAATCGTTACAAAAATCGTTGTGTGAACCACGAAAAAGCAAAGAAAACTAATAATAAAAAAATTGTTATTTATTTTAAAACAAAAAAAAAAATTAAATTAATAGTGGGAGCCAATAATGCCATGAAATTTTTAAAGACGATAGCAAAATATTTATCAAGAAAAAAAACCAACAACATTAACAAGAAAAATCGTACACTTAAGCCTGTTTTTGTGCGTTCGTTTCTGGTGAGTTACTTTTTGTGCGTTACTTTTTTTGTAGCTTTAATAAAATATATACCAAGCAGTTTATCTCAAATAAAAATATGCAGTCTTGAGTAATAATATAAATTAAAAAAACAATTTACAATATTATTCTTCTTTGTATTGTTTGGTAAAGCAAATTCTACATAGATAGATCGCGAGGTTTTTGAGTTATAGTCTATGTGAGATTTTTTGTATGCTGTATCCTAATTCAATAGATTTATTTTTTTCCGTTTTCACATTAAATTTTTTTTTCTGTTTATATGTAATATTTTATGCGATTCCATTTTTTGAAACGCACAAAAAAAGTTTTAAGTGTTTTGTAATCTCATAAAACTCTGAAGGGCTGTTCATTAATTATATAAATGCAAGAACAACAAATGTCTCGAACAAAGAGAAGGAGAAGAAGAAGAGGAAGAAGAGAAAAATTCAAAAGAAAAGTTACAATATTTCAGGCTTTATGGTATTTACTTTTAAAAAAGTTTTTTATAGCGCGTTACTTTTTGTTAAAGGTTGTACATGTATAAATGTACAAATCAATGACAACAACAACACCAACCGCAATCACAACAAATATATGTTTGATGATGGTGATGCTTGGGATGATGATGGTAATGATAATGAGTATGACAAAAATTATGATCATGATCATGATACATAATGGTATTCTAGTAAACATTTTTAGTAGGTACCTACAAAATAAAACAAAATAACAATACCACAACAACAACAACAACAACAACAACAACAACAACAACAACAACAACAACAACAACAACAACAACAACAACAACAACAACAACAACAACAAGCGCAAAAGGAAAACTATAACAGTGAAATAACAGCAACAATTGTTTAAACAAACATTGCAATAACTAAAATAATATAGAATACAACAACAACAACAACAAGAACAGTAACTGCAGCAGGAGGCAACAACAACAACAGCAGCAACAACAACAACAACAGCAACAACAACAATGACATGATAAAGGTTCTCGAATAAAGACAGCATCAAACCAAAATACAAAAAAACAACAACAACAACAACAGTAATAATAATAATAATAATAATGATAATAACAACAACGCGAAAAACAACAACAACAACAATGTTGCTGCAGAATAAAAAGTCATTGAATTTGTAGCAAAATTCAACGCATTTGAACATTTTTTTGAAACTTGTTTAACAAAATTTTGAAAATAATTCTTATATGTTTTATGATTTTATTTTTATTTGATATAGTTTTTATTTTTTTTTTAAATTTATATCAGTTTCTCTATGTTTTTCAAGTGTTTTGTTACGGTTTTTAATAGAAAATCATGAGATTACAAAGCAAAAAATATAGTAAAAAATGTAGAAGAAAAAGAAGAAAAACAATGCAATTATTTTGAGGTAGTATTAATGGTATTTTTACAAAAACAAAACAAAAACAACCAAAACAACAACAACTACAATGAGCGAAAAACAAGCGCGAATGAAAAAACTAATAATAATGAATATAATTAACAATAATGTTAATAGGAATACCTAATAATAACAACAATAATAATAGTCAGAAGAAGAACAAAAAAAAAAGAAGAAAAAAGAAAGAAAATTAATAATAAAAAAACAAAAAAGAAACAGACAACAAAATGTGTTTTATTTCAAAGACGAAGAAGAACGACGACAGAAAGAAGGAAGGAAGGAAGGAAGAAGAAACACGAAGAAGTTATAATTTCATAAACGTATCAATTTATTAATCAATCATTCTACGTATATTGTTTTTCCTTTAACATTCTCATGAAAAAAGGAATATTCTCTCTATCATTCTCTGTTCATTAAACTTGTGTAATCTTTGCGCATAATCTTAACCTTATTACGCTTTAACATTCATACTCTTACGTGCTCTTTTTAAAGATCTATCATCATTCATGCTGTCTATCTGTCTATCTGTCTATCTATCCTTCGTCATTTAAAGTTTTCTATTTTTTTTTTTTTTGGTTTTTTTAATTTCAAACATTCTTAACATTTTATTTTATTGTGCATACATTAAAATTCTCATAAAACATTTTCAGGAAATATTCTAATTTTTTCACTCTTTATTTTCTCCGTTTTTTTTTTCAGATCTTACTGGTGATGTTTTTGATGGACTGATCGAGCTCGATAAAGAATATAAAAAACGATTTCGTAATAAAAAGAAATCAAATAAAGAGATCGCAAAACCACCACCACCAACAACAACAACAACAATGAAAGCGACAATAGAACAAAATTTGGACAGGAATACTGAAGATAATTTAAAGAAAATTGATGAAGATGAACATTGTAGTGATCGGCATAGTGATGATATTCAACAAACTATCTCTCAGGATCAGTCTGAAAATCGTGCGATCGACAAGGACGATCATTCTAATTATCAGCATCGTCATCGAAACAATCTTAATGATTGTCGAGAACAACCACAATATGATGATAGTCATAATTTGCCGCATGATCAAACGGAAGTATATAATGAAGATCGTAGAGATCAACAGCCTGATAATCATCCTAATCAATCTAATGATTGTATTAATCACTCTGATGACCATCATGATGATCAAACAGAAGATTTTAATAATGATTGTGATAGTGATCAACAACAAAATTATGTATGCCATAATAAAACTATTTTTGATGATCACTCAGAAGAATATAGAGATCACTCTGCACCAGATGATCCATATAAACAATTAGATGAAAAATTAGAAGATCACCAACAGCAGCAACAACAACCACAACCACAACGCCAACGCACTAATTATCACGATCATGAAAGCTATCAACAATCTAATGATCTTGCAATTTCTTTAAGGCAAATAGAAGATACTGCCGCTATCGATGATGATGATAATGATGATATAGTTGAAATTATAGACAATGACCATGACGATCAACAGGTTAATTATTATACTGTACATATTCTTGACTCAATGACTGCAGAAAAAGGAGCAGCTGCAGTAGCAGCAGCAGCACCACTAGAATCACAAACAACAACAGTAGCAGAAGATCAAATTAGTTTTTGTGAGATTGAAGAGAACGATGACGATGACGATGATGGTGATGGTGATGGTGATCGTTATAATTATCTTAACAGGGTTGATGAATGGGATAGTGACAATTTTGCTCAACGTGAACGTGGACGTGATCGTGATCGGGGCAATGATGGCGATTGTGATCGTGGCAATGACGCTAATTGTGATCGTGATCGGGACAACGATGACACTGATGGTGATCGTGATCGTGACAGTAACGGTGATGGTGATCATGACAGAGATGATGCCGCTCGAATGAGCATTGTCAACGCTCATGACGAGGATGATAATGATGGTGATGTCTGCGACGATAATTATCAGGAATTGTTGCTGCCAACAATGGATACTGATCTTTTTATGGAAATTGATGATGATAAAATTGATCTTTCTTCGAGCCGGCAAGAGCAACAGTTGATTGAGCCCACGGCAGTTATTGCTAATGCAGCAACAACGATTATGCGGCCAGAGAGGCGGGCACACAAAGAGATTATCACGTACCAACGTTTCGGTCGTTCAGATCGTCATCAGGCGGTCGGTTGTAGTTTCAAATGTCATTTGTGCGGTTTTAGTTGTAGCTTTAAGCAGACATTGTTGCAACATTTTCGACAGATTCATCCAACATAAAAAAGAAAAAAAAATGTGAAAATAATGAAATTATCATGAAATGAGAGAAAATTAAAAAGTAAAAGAAAAAGAAAAAAGTAAAAAACAAATGAGTTTAATAAATCTAACGATGATTGTTAAATAAATTAAAAAATAATTTTATTTTACCATTTAATCAAAAGAAAATGTGTTTTTTCTGGAGACATTTTTAAAATCTCTCTCGTTCGCTATATATTTGTCTACCTGTTTATTTCTTTATCTTTTTAGTTTTTAGTTAAAAAATGCTGTATTAAGTCAGGTCAGTTGTTGTTGTTTGCCATATCCTTAGCATTGTATTTGCTAGACCTATTCCAGTACACAACCTCCCCCCCCCACCACCCGCCTACTTTCCCTCCTCCTCGACCACTGGCCATCATTGCAACAACAATTGCTACCGTAATTGAACAGTAGTCGGTACTACCTGCATCTGTTTCTTTTCATTGTTATTTATTTATTTTCTTTAAACTCTCTCTCTCTCTCTCTCTTTCTCTCTATTACTGTGTAGATGTATGGAGATTATTCCCAAATAATGCTTTTGCCTTATAAACTTGCTCCCTACCTTTTTTTCTATCTTATTTGTCTTTTTAATTTGTAACACTGAAAAAATTTCATTTGAGTTTTTATATAAAAATCTATGCATTATTGTTTTTTTAGTTTATGTATTTTAATCCCAATTTTTTAAGTTTATTTCAAAATGTTTTACTTGCTTTTTTTATTTTTTTTATTTATTTATTTACTACTACTTTTATTTTTTAACTTTTATACAATATAAAAAGCTTTAACACTTTTCTGATTTCGTTAATTTATATGTAAATAATTTTTAATTTTTTAGTTTTAAATTTTAGTTCATTGATTTATGTATTTTTTGCAAAATTCTCCATACGAGAATTACTTTTAATTGAATATTGTTTTGTTAGTTTTATTTTAATTTTATTTAATTTGAATTTTATGTTATTATTTTTAATTAATATTTAAATTTTAATTTTATCGTAGTAGGTACGATATAAAAAGGATAGCTTTATTTCGTACATTTCGTATATTTTTCTTATTGCAAATTTTCGTGCCTTTTCACACATTTTCGGGCGCCTTTCGGTTTTTTTGCGCTATATTTTGTTATATTTTTTTTGCTTATTCATTTATTTTGTAAATTTACATTTTTCACATCATCCCCATTATTTTATTAAAATATTTCCAATAATTATTTAATTTTGTGGCTTTTGATTTTTTGTTTTTTTTTATTTATTTCCTTATGTTTTGCTTAAACTTTGAGTTTTGTTTTTTTAATTTATTTTATTCAATTAATTTGAAGCTCTTTGAAGTGGTTTTATATTCTCAATCTTAGCGTTCTTTTCTCTTCTCTTTTTGTAGAGAATTTTTGGACCATTTCGGTGAAATCGGTAACGTCGCTCAATAATATTGCTTATGCAGAGATAACACAAAAGCAACAAAAACAAAAATTGCAAAAGCTTCAACAACAAACAATCGAGGAGGTGCAACAACAGCAACAATGGCAGCAGCAGCAGCAGCAGCTTAAGAATAATTTGGTCGAAGAAACGCAACGCGTAGGCGGCAACAATAATGAGGAAGTTACTTCTAAGGCACTAACAACAAAAAAAACAACCACAACAACAACAACAGCCTTAAATACATCATCTATTGCCACCACAACCGCGACTGCGACCGCCACCGCTACCTCAACAACAACAATATCATCGTTATTGATGAATCCTCACGTCTGTCCGCGCTGTGATAAAATGTATACCTACAAGAAGAATCTTTCGCGTCATTTACGGTTCGAATGTGGCATACAGCCGTCTGAGAAGTGCCGTCACTGCCCGTATGTAACACGTTATAAGCACAGTTTGAATGTTCATATCAAGACGCAACATCCGGAACATCATCGATGCTATCATCATCATCATCATCATCGGCAGCATCATGTT
The DNA here is from genome assembly GCA_949752815.1 of Conops quadrifasciatus. NCBI lineage: Eukaryota > Metazoa > Arthropoda > Insecta > Diptera > Conopidae > Conops > Conops quadrifasciatus. Next base: position 5,846,488 of record OX457077.1, read on the forward strand.
TATCATGCTCATCATTAGTCAATATTATTAACAATATCGCCATTAGCAGCGTCATCGGCATTGACGCATCAGGATCTGCCGGCCGGGCGGCAGGTGGCTGTAAGTTGGCGATTGTATAGAAAAAGGCGGCTGAAGATCAGGCGGGTTGGTCTGGGTTCCTTTACTTGAGCTATTCCATTAAATTTTAATGGATACCATTTAGATTTATTTTTAAACGAGAATGCATAAAAACATATTTTTAAGTAAAGAATTGAAAAAAAAAATTCATAAGGATTTCCTTTTAACTCTTCTGCCTTTCTCCTTGTTCCGACTTGTTCCATTTTTAATTTTTCCATTTTTGACGGATCTTGCGTTGTATCGACAAGATCTCTTTCTACGATCGTAGAAAGAGTATATATTTAACTCTTAGAGAGTTTATAAATGGCAGATAAGAGTATGCGTAATGCCACCATTTTATCTTCTATTACTCTTAGTTGTCTCAGTTTTTCATTAAAGTCTAGTACGCACCAAGATCTGCGTCTACTATCGTGATAAACGAAAAGTAAAAGATTATTTCAATTTTTATATAAAGACATATTTTTTATAAAACTATTTTTAATTAGAAACCAAACTTAAAAAGCCAGAAAAGAGTCCGAATCCTAATGTTTTTAACACTTATTTCTTGCCCTGGGTTTTTTAATTAACTTTCGTTGGATATCAAGATTTTCTACGATCGTAATAAACGGTCGAGTTTAACTCTTTTATTAAGAGTCCTTTTGCCTCTTCATTTTAACCGTTTTGATGGATCTCCTTTTACGATTGCGACGATCTTAATTTTTTATAAATTTTTGTTGGTTTGTTTATTAATGTAAAAAAACATAAAAACACAAAAACGGTTGAGAATAAAAACCTTTCATCTCTTAACCAACTCATTGCCATCAGCTTTTCTCTCTCTCTCTCTCACTTACTCACTCTCCTCTCTTTAATAATCCCTCGCAGTTTCTCTCTTGATCGGGATTTTTATGACGACCGTTAGTAACACTTTTTATAGGTTAATTTTTTAGCTTATTTTTTTTTTGTTTTAATTTCTAAATTTAAATATATATAATATACCTACGCTTTCTCTTCGAACAATTTTGATCTCATTCTTTAAATTTCTCTCAATCTTGTAGAGAGAAAAAATGCCTTAAAAAATATTTTCCTCCAAAGTCTTCTTGCCGTAGTTTAATTTTGGTAAAACTAATAGTAAGAAATATTTATATTTTTGTTAAAAAATTTTGAACGAAAAATATAACCGTCAACAGCAACAACAACAACAATTTAAGTCAATCCAGGTGAGCTTCTCGATGATAATAGTAATAATAGAGTAATAAATAATGATATTCTAAAGCTTTTCTCATATAAGCATCCTAACGAAAGCTTTATGTTTAAAATAAAATAAATTAAAAAAAATTATGGTCTTTAAAAATTTTTTTAAGTTGTTAAAATAAAGTAAATAAATAAAAAGCAATATTTAAAAACAAAATGTAAAAAAGTGTAATTATTTGAAGTTTTTTATGCAAAGCATAAGAAAAATATTTTAAGTACAATATATTTAAGATGTATGAAGAAAAGATGTATAAAGTTTTTTACGTATAACGTATTTTTAATTAAGTAAGCATTAATTTTTTTGGTCAGAATTTGGAAGTTATTTTAATATAATTAAAAAAGAAATTTTTACAAATTTAAAGAGTGGTTAAAGGGTTATAGGTTTCTTTTGAACAAAGAAGTTAATACGTTTCGTTTTTATAATATAATTAAGCATATTTTTGTGTATAATATAATTTTTAAAAATATTTGAAATGGTCCACAAATTAATCTGAGATATTTTCTAAATTTTTTTTTTATTAAAAATTAAATCATTTTTGTTTTGTTTAATACTAAAACTAGCACTAACTAATAATTAACTAAAATTAACAATTTCAAAATGAACCATCGTACATTATTTCAAATGCCATAAAATTAAATTTTTATAATTACCTTAAAATTATATAAATTAATTTTTCCTCTATTCTTTCTTTCTCTTTTTTCTCTTTTTTCTTATCTCACCCACTCTGGCTCACGCTCTCTCTCTCTCTCTCTCTTATTCTTTCATCTTTCTTAAATCCTCCTCCTTCTCCTCCTCCTCGTCCACCCTTACAGTGAAACATGATAAATCGGAACAAACCGACATCACTCCTGAAGATTTCGAATTGGATGATTGTTTGCTGGAGAGCAATGATATCGTTATCACTCAAAATAAAGACGGCTTCGTGTTGCATGTCAAGAAATTGGGCAATATTACGACGGCCAAACTCTCGACCGGCGATGAAGACCAGACCGTTGGCAGTGGTGATCCCAGTAGTGCCAGTCTTTCGGGTACGGCACAAATCACTGAGGTTCAAGACATGACCGAGGTGAAACCACAATTAACAACACTAACAACGAGTCAGGCAATTAAATTGCCATCCTCCGAATGTGGTGAGTTTTTCTATTTTAATTTTTAATGAAAGCCTACTCCTTTTTAATGGAAAAGGGCGTGAATAGCAATTAATTAATTCAGCCTTAAGTGCTCCGAATATAGTACGTATATATCTATACGATTAATAAGTTAACCTTAACTCGACTGTGACAATACATCATTACTCAGCTTATCTCGCTTCAAAATATCTACCCTGATTTTTTTTAAGTTACTTTCCATTATCGGTCCTTACCTTAGAATGAACTTAACACGTTGCCGTTGTCTGGGTTGTCTACAGCCCAAAAATATCGGGATATAATGGATTTTTTCTCGGAAAAGTATAGCCAAAGAACGATCCTAGAAGTCCTGCTATTCCTGGGCCTCTTCTTTCTTCTAAAGCCTGGGAGCCTTCCATATAATCGTACCTTTTGCATCGTATCTCACAACCGATAAGCTTTAAGCGTATCTCTCAACCGATAAGCCATAAGCTTTCTCTTATTGAACCTTACCATTCGGCATTTCGTACCTTATCGTACCTCACCATAGCAGATCGTATCTCGAAAGACCTTCACCATGCGAAATCACGGTACATAGAGCATACCTTATCTTGCCGAGAAATATCGTACCTCAGCTTATCCTACGAAATCTTACCGAAAGTACCATACCGAAACTACGAGTATTCTACCATACCATAGTAATTATATATATGTATTTTTCTAGCCTTTTTGACAATCAGCGATACCATTTCTCGACTATTTTTTCTACTTTTCCTTTTCTTCCGCAACGCATCCACCCAATCGTTTTTTCAGAACTTATCAACTTGAAGAAAATCATCCCGTCTACAACAACAATTGCTCATCATCCTCACGCCACGGCGACGATAATACAACCACAGCAATTGCAACACCACCACCACCAACAACAACCGCAACAACATCATATACAATTGCATGATCCACATCATCATCACCATCAACACCAGCAGTCGCAGCAACAACACGAGCTGCAGCCACAACAACAACAACATATTGTCACCAGCGCGCATCCCCAGCAAGCCACAATTAATGTGATCGGCATGAGAAATGTACAAATAACCGAGCAAAAGCCAATGCTGTCGCGCATCAAGTACTCCCGCGGCAAGATCATCACGCAGCAGGGCGGTGCGCCGAGTGTGCAAATCGTCGAGGCACACGAACACCCCGACAATGAGCAGCAACACCATGAGCTGGCCGAAGGGACCAAGTACGAGATCAGCGAGATCGATCTGAACAATGCGCAGACGTCGGCGGCAATCATCAGTGATCTGGTGAAATATGCCGAAATCGATGACATTGAATTGCCGGATGGCACGAAGATCGGCATCGGTTTTGCGCCTACCGAGATCACCGAACACATTCAGCAACAGCAGACCGGTCAGTTGGAGGTGGTGGAACAGACGCATGTACAGCAGCAGCAGCAGCACCATCATCACCACCAACTTCAGCAGCAGCAGCAGCAACAGCAGCATCACCCTCATCAGCAGCAGCAGCAGCAGCAGCAGCAAACGCATCAATTGCACCTGACGCCGACACTCATACAGCATCATCAGCAACAGCCTACACTTCAGACAACGCAGCATCAGCATCACCATCAGCAGCAACTACAAACACTCGAACAAGACGACGAAACCATTGTCCCGGACGGCAGCATCACCGTACAGGAACATCCAACGATTGCCAAGAGCTACACAATACTTACCACACGACCCATGAAGCATGAGCTTCAGGCAGGCGGTACCACGACAACGACAACGACCTACGAGCTATCGTTGAGCGATTCCTCAATGGGCCAGTCCGATGATACTGAATCGAAGTACGTGTGTCGCCATTGCGGCAAGAAGTATCGCTGGAAGTCGACCCTACGCCGTCATGAAAATGTGGAATGCGGTGGTAAGGAGCCCTGCCATCCGTGTCCACACTGTTCGTACAAAGCGAAACAGCGGGGCAACCTCGGGGTGCACGTGCGCAAACATCATCCGGATAAGCCGCAATTGGAGAGTAAAAGAGGACGTAAGATTTAAAGGACTGATTGGCGGGAGTAATCAAATGAGTAAGAAGAGAGAGGAAGGGAGTGCGAGTGGGCGGGAAAGAAGCGTGTACAATAGAAAATAGGTTGTAAGTTACGGAATACGGAGAAAGAGAAAAGGACTGGGCTAGCATTTGCCTGCAGCAGAAAAGGAGCAGAAAAGGAGCAGAAAAAGGGAGTAGCAAACGGGAAAAAGTGTAAGGAAAAAGCACAATCTTTTTAAAAAAATCATTTCTTTATTCGAAACTACATGGAAAAAGGGTATAAAAAAGGTATTTAGCAAAACTTCAACTCAGCAATAATTACGATATATGTAGTTTTCATCAAATGTTTAGTAACTGGTAACTATACTTTTGCAGGAATTATTTAATCATTTACTTTTAGTCAATTATTGACAACATTCTTTTTCTTTTAAAGTTTTTATCTAGGTACTTTTTAATTAATTTTTTTATTATTTCATTATTTCAGTTCTTACAGTTTTCTATATTGATCGAAATTGTCTTTAAAAGACTTTTTTTTAAAATTTGTAAGACTACTATAATTTAGTGTAGTGTAAAAACTACTACCTGGTACTGTAAAGTGTTACCTTTTTGGCCGCTTAGTTAAAGTTTAGTTTTTTTAATTCGTGAACAGAAATCATTTATTAAGCAAATTACAAATTTCTTTCTTAATTGATTATCAAGTTGACTAAATAATTTAGTTAATGTTTGTTTTTACAAATGAAAAACAGACATAATGCAAAATTTTTTATTAAAAACAAATTTAAATTCACTTCAAATCATTATAAATATTTGTACAAAGCTAGCAGATTTTCCAGATTTCTTTTTAAATACGATTTGGAAGAGTAAGCGATTAAGTTACCACAATAGTCTGTTAAAATTTACTATAGATGCTGTAAAACTTTACTAAACTAAAGGCTTTTGGCTAAGTAACGATATTGCTTTTTAAAAGTTGCTATAACTTTATGAAAATACAGTTGTTTTTTTTTCAAATTTGAGTAGAAGAGGAATTAATATAATGATTTTTAAAGAAAGTTTTTCCCTTAATTCATTAAAAAATTCATTAATATATTAATTACAATTTGATAAATTACGATTAATTGCTATTTATATTGTTTGTCAGTGAAGTTAGAGTTAAATAAACTGCTGCTGATCGCTCGAGACTTGACTGAGTGAGGAAGTGAGTGAGTGAGTCCTTTGTGTGGAGTTTTTAAGAGTTTACTGTTTTTTGAATTTGAACAAAGCAGTTTTTTGCTTTGTTTTTTTAACTGTAGAAAAATTCAGTTCATCTCATCTCAACAATTCATCAATCATAATAAGTAACAGGCAAAATATTATAAAATTTTAGGAAACTTAATATTTTGATTTAACTTTTTTCCACTTTTTAGTTATTATATTAAAGGTATATGCTTAATATTATGTTGCATATTATATCATATCATATTTTTGTTATAATTTGTTTAAGAGTTTTTATTTTACGTTAAAGTTTAATATTTTTTTACATACGTAATATGTTTTATATGAATATTAAGATGTTTTTAAAAAAAAAAGAAAAAAACAAGAGTTAATAAAATATTACATATTTTTTTTTGCAATTATGATTTTATTGCTTCGTGTCTTAAGACACACTAAAATGAAACAAATATTTTTAAACTTTAAGTTTTTACATTTAAATAAAAACGCTAAAACAGTGCAAGTAAATTCTTAGAACATTGGAAAAATTACAAAAAAAAATTCCCCAGGAATTTATTTATTTACTACGGCGTAGCCATAAAATTATTAGTGCAAACAACAACAACAACAACAAATATATATAAACAATTATTACTTTATTTCTTTTTTGATAGAAAATATATTTTCACAGTTTCTTCACAAACGATAACGACAAGATTTTTGTAATAAATAAAGTTACAGGAATTCTTTTATAATATAAGTTCCCTGGCATAGAAAATACATACAAAAAAACAATTCAAAAAAAATTTAAATTTTTAAAAAAGAAATTTATGCGATTACATTTTTACTAAGTAAATTTAAATAAAACAGAAAGAATTATATAACACTTAATTTGAAATAATTTTCAGAGGCATATACATATGTATGTACATATGTACATTGTTTTGTTTTGTTTTAAAGAATATTTTTCAAAAATTATTAAAGAAATTATTATTAAGAAAAATAATTATGCATTAACACAAAATACATTAAAAATGCAGACAATGGAAAACCATTCAAAATGCAGAGAATGCAAATTATTAAATAAATAATAAAAAAAAATTAATAATGAATGTAAAATTAAATAATGAATGACTATAAATTTAATAAAATAAAATAAATGAAATAACAAACAAAAATAATGTACATAAATAAATAAAAACTTACAGTCTAAAATAATAATATTAAAAAAAGTGTTAAAATAATGAAAAAATAAAACGAAAAAATAAGAAGATTAATAATATTTAAAATATTGAAACCTATAAATACAAATATTAAATAACTAAAATAAAAGACAACACTAAACTAAAGCAACACTAACTAAAAAAAATAACGCATAAAGTCAATAAAAAGCAGAAAAAAATAAAATAATAGAAAAATAAAACTTTACTAGGTGTAATGTAAGTTTAGTAAAAATCACAAAAACCACAAACCTACTTACAAAATTAAAAACTCTTTGTACATTTAAGTTATTATTTGTGCTTTTTTTATTAAAAAAAAAATATACAAAATCTAAAAAAAAAATAAAATAATTACGTTTAAGTAATACTTTTTAAATAAATACTTTTCAAGTTTCTCGATTCTTGAAACAGAATTATTAAGTAAAAATTTTAGATGTTTTCAATAAAATAAGAGAAATGCAGTATGCAAACGGCGGAAATACATATAGTAAAATATTTTTTGTTAAAATCCCAACGAAAAAGAATTTTACTTATGCATTAAATTAAATTAATCATTTTCATATTTATTGTATTTTTCATAACCTTCATTATTGTCTTTAAGTGTTTTATAAAACCGATAAGAGGAAAAAAACTTCTTAAAATCTGTATATTCCATAGAATGAGACAGATACACCCCTCTCCCTTCCCCTTTCGGTGTCACACACACTCCGAAAGACCTCTTCTCAACTATTACTAAATTACTCTTCAATAAAAAGCTAATTATTTTACATTTACATTTCTATTTTACAAAAAAAGGATATTTTTACATACATAAAATTATGTCAGCAAATAATTGATATGAATTATATGGAAACAAAATAACGAAACAAAAATAAAGAAATAAATCTTATGAAAATTCATTTAGACCTTAAGAAAATAAGCATAATAAAGAAAAAAAAAATGGTAGTTATATTTTTTCTTCACGTTCATAATGTAATTAATTATATAATCTAAAAGTTTTGATAAAATGTAAAAAAAATTTAAAAACCAATAAAAAAGCAACAAATCAGCAAAAAAAACAACAAGAATTGTTTACAAAAAACGGTCAGTATAATAAGAGAAATATTTTATTTAGAACTTCATTACATTATACGAGAGTAATAATCTATATAGTAGATTGTATTTATGTATATGTATTGATTGGTATATATATATATATGAAGACCTATATATACGTATCTACAAGTATATGATTATAAAAATAAAACAAATAACAATAATAAAATAAATTAGACACATCTTTAGCGAAAGAGTTTTATTCAAAATCTTATACATTTTCCTATAAATATTTTTTCAAAATGTCTATCCTTTTTCTTAATTCTCCCTTCCTCCTTCCGTTCTCTTCCCTTCCCATCCTTTCTTTCCGGATTCTGCATTTCTATTAACTCTGCAATATTAATCCTTTCTCTGTTTCAGCACTTCGTCTATTAAATTATCATCAAGTCATTTCATGCTGATTCATCCAATTCATCCTCACCATTCTCACCATTATCAATACGCTTAATATTATCATCATCATCCTCATTACTATCATCATCTTATATCATATCATCGCATCTTATCTCTCTTCCTTTTTTTGTCCTCTCTTTGTTTCGGATTTCATTTTGCTTCTCAATCACATTTATCTTCACGGTTTCTTTCCTTTTCCTTCATTTGCTTTATTTTGTTTTCACAAGAATTTCAACTAATATATTTTTCTTATTTTTTAGGTGACTGTCGCCGTGATGGAATAGAAAAAGAAAACCTTCGAGTCGTCAAAGAGTCGAGATTTTGAAAAATAATGAAATAAAAAAAGGAGTATTATATAGAGTTTCTAACCTAACTTAAATAGTGAGAGAGCGTAAGGTAAAGCTCTCTCTCTCTCACAAGTGTCATCAAAAAGAGTTGCTCACAAAGAAACCACAAAAATTTGTTAAAAAGTTTTTCACACCTTTAAAACCCTTTACTAACATACATCTATCTCTTTTTCAGGAGAGAGAGAGAGAGAGAGAGAGACAGAGTGACTAATTGCTGAAAAGTGATTCGGAAAATTAGTCTTACTTTGACAACATTCGGAGAAGAGTGCAATGAACATGGAAAAAGGACAAAAGAATTCTATAACCGGAATCAAGAGAGAGCCATTGTGTTGTGGCAGAAGGAGAGAGAGAGAGAAAGAGAGAGAGAGAGAGAGAGAGAGAGGGGGAGAGAGAGAAGGAGAAAGAGAGAAAAACAGCACGCATTTCTCTGTGCTGAATCAAAAATCCACTCAAACCATTTACAGTGATTTTTTTAAATCAATTGAGCCATTTTCGAGTGATTACGCAATTCGGGAATCATGAGTCAGTTCTGTTCTGCGAAAGTGATATTTTGCACAACTTATTGTTGTTTTTGTTTATTTAATTGAATGATTTCTTAATTGAGTAATCTCTTAATTGAGTGATTAACAGAGAATTTATTGCACTCAAACCTTTCTGGGGCTTTCTGAGTAGTCGGTGTCAAAATGAATGTCTGAGTAAGCGGTGTCAAAAATAAAGGAATACCTACTATTTCTTCTTATTGTTACTAATTTTTCTATACTCACCACTCGTAGTCTCACTCTAACTCTCTCTCTCTCTCTCTCTCTCTCACGCTAATAAATTCAGAATCAGAATAATGGCCTCAGAATCGATTCGAGTCGATTGGAACAATCGCCGTGTGTATATGGTAATGGATTTCAGGGATGTCGCCGCAGCAAGTTTATAAAAGAAAATATTGTTATTGTTATTGTAATTGTAATTAGAGAAAAAGATAATAAGAATTGAATTATGTGTTACTACAACCCACTGCCCCACCCTCCCGATTTCGTACTTTTCTATCTCTTTAACAAATATTTGTTTATTTTTAATATTAATAATTACCAATATTTCTTATTTTATTCAATTTTTCCCGTTATTACACGGGAATGGGTTTTAATTCTCAAAATGTGTCTCTTTTGTTTGTTGTTGTTATTGAAAGACATACATACATATCTTTGTAATCGTCCAGCGGCAATTGTCTCTTTGTTCGCCCCCACCTCCCATCCTTCCCCACCCTTGTTTTTGTTACATTTTTATTACGTATTTGTTTACACGTGTTTCTTGTTTTAATTATTTTTGTTCTTAAAGATTTTTAAGATATTTTTATAACTTTTTTTTTGGAAAATAATTATGATAATTTTTTAGAAATTTTCAAATTTTGCTAAAATAGCAAAATATTTAAATAAAAAGAATTTGCAAAGCTATATTTAACATTTTTTAAAAAATGTACATTTTTCTATTTTTTTTTTTTAGTATATTTAAACAGGAATTTTAATATACAATACAATACGAGACTTTTGCTCTTAATATTTTGTATATATGTATGTCTATAAAATATACGATATTCAAAGAAAATTTAAATTTAATTAGTTAAATTAATTTTACTGCCAAATGGCTTTTCTTTAGTAGGCTGAAAAATTTTATTGCTTTGCTTGAAAGAACTTTTTTTAAAATCATTCTTCTTCTTCTTCTTCTGCTACTACTACTACTAACCGAAAGCACAAGAAACTCTTGTATTTCAATTAAATTGCTTGCTGTTGGTTTTTCTCTCATTCTTCGAGTGATAAAAGTGATAAAAGTGAAAAAATTTCATCAAAAACAAATATATTCAATTTTTTAATTAATCTATAAGAACACCAAAAAATATGTTGCAGATATAAACTGTTGCGTTGAAAGGCCCAAAAGTTTTAAATATCATAACATAATTTACAAAAATTTAAAAGTAATTAAATTATGAATGAAAAAAAATTAATTGAATTATGAATGAAAACTAATGAAATTATAATTCAGTTATTAATGAATTTATTAAAAAAAAATTTAAAGACTTTTATCACTCGCGTTTTTAAACGTTGAAAAGGCATATAATGTCGATATCTATAATAATAATAATAATAATAATATAATATCGAAGGCGTAACTTATTTCTCTAAACCTAACTCATTGCACCCATTGCTTCGATTGACTTACGGTGTGGCTTGACCTCTGACCTCTGTAAATATCGTATCGTAAAGTTACTTTATTTAATGCTGAATGCTTAAAATATAAGTTTAATAAACTGCTTTTTTTGCTTAGTTTTATAACTCGCTGTTTTTTTTCGTTATTTTTTGTTTGTTCCTTTTTGCTTTATTAATTAGTTTTAAGTTTCAATTAATTAAGTAAATTATTTAGTTGGTTTTTTCGAAAATATGTACATATTGTATAAATGTTTGTTTTTTTTTTAAGCTTGTTTTCTTTTTTCTGTTTAATCCACAATTTCATTGAATTAATTAATTTCGATAATTTATTTATGTTCATACGTTGTTGTAATGTTTTTTTTTCAGTGTACCAAGCCGTTTTGTTAATTTTTTGCGTTTCTTTTTTCTTTTGTTTTCTCTTTTTTATTTTCATATAACTTGATCGATTGATCTTCTACCAATCTCTGACCGCGCCCCGCTCCAAATATTTTAAACACACTCACTCCCCAACCAACATCTTCACCACCACCACGACCATCACGACCACCATCACGACCAACAACAACAACAACAACTTCTCAACAATGTTAAAATAATTGTAAAATAAATGAATTTTTAAACAAAATCGAAATAAAATTTAAAAACGGTTCTCTCGACGTTGGATGTGGGCGCCCCTGTGTTAACATTCGCACCCAAAACCATCCACCGAACCACCTTCCTCTACATAACCACACACACACGCCGATTACCCACCCCTTCATCTACACACACACACCCACCCGCACACTGAATATCGAACACTTGCCCAGATTTAAGTATTACACGCATCGCCGGCCTCACTTGGAACGAATGGAACGCCCGCCTCGCCATGCCGCTCGTAACGCAGCTCCGCGAAGGCGTCCACCCGTTGGTCTTCCCCACCGATCTTTCCGTCGACAAGCACAGCCATTCATCTACCTCCAGCGCCGCTGCTGCTGCTGCTGCGGCCGCTGTAATCGCCTGCGCCGGCAGTGGCAGTGGCGGGGGCAGCGGCAGCGGCAGCGGCTTGCTTCTTTCCTCTGCGAATGACCGCAAATCGCCTTGTTTTAATGCCAGCGCGCTGAGTGTCGCTTCGAATGTTCTGGCCGCGACAGCAGCAACAGCAGCAACAACTGCAACATCATCGTCAACAACAACACCGCCGCCACCTCCCAATGATTTACTAAGTCAAAGCAGCGGCAGCGGCAGCGGCAGCGGCACTGCTGCTACTGGTCCCAGCGGCAGCTGCATCACCAGCACGGTCGTCAGCACCGCGCCGCTCAATTGTAGCTCGCATCTGGCCAGCGATAAATTGGCCAGTAAATTGAAGCAACTGTCTGAGGAAGAAGCTGCTGCTGCATTAATGCTAAAGGCGGCGGCAAACGAAAAAGCGGCCAACAATAGCGGCAACTTGAGTGACAACAGTTTTGGCGACGAGGCTGCAGTTGGTGGCGGCGGCGGCGGCGGCGGCGGCAGCGCTACCGGCGACTATCATTCGGCCCTCAGCGGCGCAGGCGCCTTCGGTGATGTCGTCGGAAGCGCGAGCGGCCTCTGCAACATCAATATTCTGAGCAGCATCAGCGCTATGAATAGCCTGATCGGTGGCGGCAACGGCGGCATTGGCATCGGCATCGGTAGCGGCGGCGGCGGCGGCGGCCATCCTTGCCCCGAATGCGGACGCGTCTATAAGCTGAAGTCGTCGCTGCGCAATCACCAGAAATGGGAGTGCGGCAAAGAGCCGCAATTTCAGTGTCCCTTCTGTGTGTATCGGGCCAAGCAGAAGATGCACATTGGGCGGCACATGGAGCGAATGCATAAGGAGAAGTTCCTCAAACTGGATGATATCAAGAGCTATAGCGGCGGTGGCGGTAGTGGTGGCGGCGGCGGCGGTGGTAGTGCAGGCGCTGCAGAAGAGAGTGGCAATACCACAACAGCCACCACGGCGGCAGCAGCAGCAGCGGCGGCGGCGGCAGCAGTAGCAGCAGCCGAATTACGGCAACATTTTTCTTCTTAAGAAGAAGAAAATGCAACGTGGACGCAAAGCCAGGAAGCAGCCGGGGCAGGGGAAGACTGCTCAGAAAAGAATTAAATTACAAAAAAAATCAGGGAAAAAATAAAATAATCGCTAATTCTGGTATCGATCATCAGTGAATAATGAAAATAAGGATAAAAGGATGGATGGATGGATGGATGGATGGATGGATGGATGGATGGACGGTGATGATGTGGAAAGGAGTCAAGCAGATAATAAATATATAAGTGATAAAGACAGTGAGGAGAGACAGTGCAGAGGCAGAAAACGTGCTGAAAGCTGAAGCGAAAGCAGGAAAGCAGGAGCAAGAAGTGATGATGACCACCTCGTCGGAAATCGAGTGCCAAATTTTAATTGTTTTTTTTGTTTGAAAAAAACTACTAACGATATTTTATTTTACACTGAAAAATACTTCACAGTTTATTTATTAACTAAAAAAAAAAACAACAAAAAGAAATGAAAGTATGCGCGAGTCGTTATACAAACATTCGAATTTCGAATTCGAATTCGAAAATGCTCAAATTAGTTATAAATGCTGATAATGTTACATGCATACGCATACACACGTTAAACGAAACGCCTTTCTGAAATTATATTAGAATAATATAAGGTACCATATATATAGGTATGTTATATACATACATATGCATACTATATACTAACAAAGGTTGAAAAATCGAAAGACATCGATTTTGTTACCACAATTTTCGCTATTATTTACTCTTTATTGTGTGTTTTCGGCATCAAATGCCGAAATTTCCGCCGTATTTTGTCACTAAAATCTTATAGTTTTTCCTCCTCCGTTTTATCGACTTCGAAAAAAATGCGGCCTTATTCCTTTGGATATTATTTATTTCGACATTTAGGCAGATTACAATATTTCAATTGTACACAAACTTGTCGAACTTTTTTGACAACTTCCATAATTTGCTTAACAAAAAGTCAAAGTAAGTTAGAAAAAAAATTTCAAATTCTTTTTACACTGTTATTTTATTTTAAAAAAATTTCTCGAGTGTGATGTGAAAGGCAAAAAAAAAAAAATTGTAATTTAAAAAGTGATCAAAACAAAAAATAGAAGAAGTTTAATCAACGATAGTTTTTAAGAATTGCTTTAAAAAGATTATTCAACTGCAACAACAACAACTCACAAAATGTACATTCCTCATGCACTCAGAAAATACAATACAAACAACAAACAGAAACAGAAACATTCACAAAAGTTAATCGAATAGAATTAACCGGAAGAATAAAAGAAAGACAGAAAGAAAGAAAGAAAAAAGACATTTTTGTACAATTAATTTAAAATTGAAATAATTTAGTTAAACGCATTTGTTCTAATTTTATTATATTATATAGAACTTAATTAATTAAAAAAAAAAATAATATTTAACCCATATACGACTCAGTGGAAAAAAACGTAAAGCTTTTTTGTTTAGTTTCTAATTTAAAAATAAAAAAATATGAAACTGCAACGAAAAAAAAATAATAGATTTTAAAAGATTTACATACATGTGTTACATACATTATGAGGAGGAGTAGAAGAAGAATAAGGAGAGCAAGAGGAGAGAAAAACCCATAATAAAAAGTAAAAAAGTTCCACTCAACGAAAAATCAAGTCATTACTGAAAATAGCAATAGAAAAAACAAAAACCAAACGAACATTAATTAAGCAACAAGAACAACAAAAACAACAACAACCATTTACCTCAAATTTAATAAGAATTATCGTACAACAACAACAACAATAACACCAGTAACAAAAAGACGTAAAACAAAATGGAAAAACAAGGCGGTAAAATTAAATGTTGCGTAAGACGAAGAAAAAAAAGTAAACAAAGAAAGAAGAAAATAAGAACAAATTCTGAATAGCCGTAGAAAAGTTTTAAGAATTTTAAGAATATTTTATTATTTTAAAATAAAAATTTAATTAAAAAGAAACTGAAATATCTATTTAAATGTAAAAAATGAAATAAGAAAACATAAAAAACAAAATAAAATGTTAAGAGGAATAATTGTTTAATAAGAGAATAAGTAAAAAAGTAAATAAAAATTAAAAAGTTTGATAGTTTCAAAAAATTAACAAATGAATAACAATATTATTATAAAATACGGAAACATAAACAACTTAAGTTTTAAAATGAAATAATGCAAAATAGAAGTTATATTTTTATTAACAATAATTATTTAAAAATAAATTGAAATAAATTGTATTTATAAAAAAGATACAAATGTTAATATAACAGAATTCAATAAGAAAACATGGTAAAAACTATTGAAATTTAAACAATTAAAGTATTGTATATATAACGAAATAACAAAAAAAAATTAACAGCAAATAATTTTAATAACAAACAAAATAAATAATAACTAACAAAAATAAATAAAAATTGTATTTTTTATTCAAATGCAAAAATATAAATTAAAAATTGGGAAAAATATGAAATTAAATTAAATAAATGTAGAAAATGAAATAAATAAGTAAAAACATAAAATTGAGAAATAAAAAACTAAATAAATAAAATTTATTAAGAGAATAAATTATATCAAAATATGAAATTAAACTAATACAAAATAAATTTAAAATTTAAAAAAAGCCATAATTAAAAGAAATTTAAACAAAGCAATAAAAAAGTAATAAATAAATAAATAAAAAATTAATACATAATTATAATATGTTTTTATGTAAAGTAACTATATTGTTCTGTGTATAATTTTTTTTTAAAATTATGATGAAAATATTAAGAAAAATACAGATTTACATAAAACTTTTTTACATAAAAAAAAAATTAACAGTTAATTATGTACAATATAAGAAAAAACCAACTATTTTTAAGTAAAAAAAGCATTCCAAACATTGTGAAAAAGATATACAAATAATTTAAATAATTTAAACACTTTTCTTTTTTCTCTCACTCGCTCCTTTACTCTTTCTCTCCCTTTGTCTATCTTTCTTTAACTAGTTAAGTTTAAAAGTGCCTTTTAAAAACACAAAAAATTACAATTAAAAACATTTCCATGCAAATGACGAAGTGACAAATTATCGAAAGAACCTTAAGAAAAAAAAAACAGCCAGTCAGTCAGTCAAGTCAAAAAAATCGCGAGTGCTAACAAAAAGTTTTAAATTTTTAACAAGAAACCAATTCAGAGAGCAGAAACCTAATGAAATTTCAACTTTTAAAAAGTTTTTCATTGGTTTATGTTATTTTGTTTATCATGATAAATTTTTATTATTATTGCTATTTTAATTTTTCTTTACTCTTTCGGTGCGTTGACAAATTGAAAATTTGTAAAAAAAATACAAAATAATCAATAAAAACATTTACATGTTTTAAAAATAATGTGAAAAAAGTTGCACAAACGTATTAATTTGTTTTTTTTTTAAAGCCATATATAAACTTCTTTATATATTATTATATATAGTGTATATTTACCAATTATAAAAATATATTTTAATAGATTTAAGACATAATTTAAAGAAAAAACAAAACAGTAATGAAAGACAAAGCTTAGTAGTAGAAAAATAAGAAGAAGAGGAGGTGAAAGCAGAAGAAGTAGAAGAAGACGAACTTTAAAAAATTGTAGCAAAAAACTCAGGTACTTATTTTTTTATATCTTGAAAGATTTCCATGCCGCCTCGTTGCCGCCTCTCCCGCCCACCTAACATTTTTCTCGCACCTATCAATTGAATTGAGTCCCTTTGAAAGGAAAGTCAGCCGTTTTGTAGGCCTGTAAGGGGCGGCGGTGGGGGTGTTTGCGGTAAGCTGTGCTTTATCGTCTTGAGCCTTGAGCTACAAAAAAGCTGCCCGTTAAAACGAAAAAATCAAACAATGTCACAAATCTTTAAGGAACAGCAGTAATAATAACAACAACAACCACAACACCATCATTATAAAAACGAAAAACGAAAAATATGCATAAATATATTGCTTTTATTTAAAACATAATTTATTTATTAAACGGACAAGAGATAACTATTCTAATGTTAATGATACTTATAATAAAAAAATAATTATTATTTAAAAAAGTAACATACATATTATTAAATATATTTTAATAATTCAAAATTTAATAAAAACAAAAAATTGAAGTCTAATCAATTTTTTTAAATCGTCGAAGACGTCGAAGTAGATACGCCAAGTTTACTAAAAGAGAATTAAAGAAAATATGTATTTATTTCTTAATCATTAATAATGAAAATTGTCATTATAAGTTTTTATATTAAATTTAGAAAATTTGGATTTATTGAAAATTTTGTGCCAAAAAAGCTTACAAACATTCACATTCCATAATTCTCCCGGAAAGAGGCTAGAAGCTTTCTCTTTCCACCTTCCATTCGATTTTAGACGCATAAAAGTTGTGAGAGCACGAAAAGATGAACTTACTACTCATAACACGTTTAGTGATTTACTGCGTCTTCTCTTTCACTTCCCGGCTTTCTTTTTTTGTCTATCTCTCTCATTCTCCTTTTTTCTTTATTCTATAATTTTTCACATTCCACAGTGCAGAAGGAAAAGATTCTCTTTGTTTCCGATTTTGTCGTCAAAAAAGCTTTTGATTTTTTAAATGAATTTAAAATTATCATTACTTAAATAAGTTTGAAATAAAGTAAAACATTTTACTACGCTTTCAGCATTTTTTATTCTCTCTTTCATTCTCTCTTTCTTCATACCTCATTCTATAGTACACTCAAGGAAGAATAGAAGTTCTCTCTTTCCAGTTTCCAGAAGCTTTTGAGCGCATAAAGGCTTATGATTTTTGAATAATTTCGAAAATAATTTTCGAAGTCTGTCTCTGAGAGAAAGAGTTCTCCTCTCAGTCTCTCTCTCTCTCTTTTCCCCTAATTTCAATAATCTCTCCAATTCCATAATGCTCAAAAAGCGCTCACTTTCAGTCTTCCATAAACATTTTGTCAAAGTAATAATTTTTTTTTATAGAAAATGCTAAGCAAAACTTCCAAAATGAAAATATTATATTTTTGTAATTTTCAAAATTTTTTCGAAAGGTATTTTCCAAGAAAATTTCTTCAATTTTACACATTTTTTTACAAAATTACAAGACAAAGCACAAACATAAAATCGCAATAAATCGGGAAGACCACAAACACAAAATTAATCTAAAAAATTAAAACCATAAATTATTTAAAATGGAAATAATTGGTGTTGGGAAAAAATTTTATTTATAATATATGCATATATTTATACAATATTATATATTATTTCTTTTGTGTAATATTTGAGATTCTTTAAGAAAATATGTTTGTGGTGAGAAAGTGAAATTTTCTATCGATAAACCCGAAATTTAACAATCGATATTTTGCAAAAAAAGTAAAAAAAATTATATATACTTACATTAAGAAAAAAAAATATGATTGTTATAAACAAAATAATACAAAAAAAGAACAGCAGTGTGAAATTGTTTTCTTAAAAAGAAACAAAAATTCTGAAATTCTTTAAAGTGCTTTTTTTAGAGTTAAACAAAAAACAAACAATTTTTTTTAATATTACACGGCAAAAAAAACCCCGAACTTTGTAATTAAAAACTTTAGTTTTAAGTATAAAACATGCTTTTATTAAAAAAATAAAACAGCCCAACAACAACAACTACACGAGAAAATACTCATAAAATAGTTTTTTTTCAGTTAAACACCAAACAAACAAAAAAAAAAATAAAAATGTTAAACAACACAAAAGACTATTTTAAATAATAAACTAAATACCAGAAACAACAACAACAACGATAACAATAACAATAACAACTTGATAATGAAAATCAATTTTAGTTTAACACGTTTTTTCACTCTCTCTCTCTTTCTAGTAGTTAAGACATTTTTTTATATATACATTATCTTATAACGCTATACGAATAAAAATTGCAGGTTTTTCATTTTGTAACGAAAAATCGTATTTGTAATGCAAAAAAAAAAAAAACAAATGAGCAAAAATAAATGAAAAAATTCTAAAAAAAACAACTTCAAAGCGATTCCACTTCTTTATAGTTTAGAGTAAGTTTAGCAATAAATGTTTTAAATTTTTATTTATAAAAAAAAATATTTTGTATCCTATTAATTTACATTTAATAGTTTTTTGTAGTGTTGTTTGTTTTTTATGTAAGTATAAATCACAAGTTTTTCTTTAATTTTAATAGTAACTTTATTTTTAAGTAGAATTTTTGTTTAGAAACAGCAATAATTTTTTATACATATTTAAAAAAAAAAATTAAATTATTTTACAAGTTTACGATATTGCTCAAGAAATAATAAAATTAACTATAATAAAATTAAATTTAGGAAAATTATATGAAAAAAAAAATTTAAAGTGAAGCAGTGAATATAATTAATTTAATTATCAATGAAAAATTATATAAATATTATCCTAAGATAAGATGATAGTTCTTTTCTAATACTTTTGGCCATTTTTTCTTTACAGAACCTCCAGCAGGAGCAGCAGCAGCAGCAGCTGCAGCACCCACCGTATCGTCATCATCGACAGCGACAGCGCTCAAGAACGATACTCATACGGCACAATGCGAATCTCGGATTCGTGTTCGCAACTGGTTGATGTTGGCCGATCAATCTATACTGGAGAAGTCCATACAGACTGGCCCAGCCCCAGTCGGTTCAGGTACACACAGACACTGTAGCTTTCTTTCTCTATTACAGTACAATACGGAGCGGCATTTAATTTAAAAGAGTAGATCTTTTTCGTTTATTTTATGCTACTACTTTTATAACCTACATCCCGAAAGTCTTGAAAGTCATTATTACGTGAGAACATAATGAAGGAGATATTTTAATGAGATTTACTCACAAATATTCTCCATTAATTAATGCCGATTTGGTATTGTAAATAAAATCGTACCCAAGGCGCCTACTTACATTTGAAAAGCCTTATTTTCTTTACATCTTTTTTAAAGTGAAGACACATCGCTTTTTGAAGCCTTATTTCTCAGATTGTAATTAGAAGACCAGTAAGAAACTTCATTTCTAAGTTTTATTACTTAAGAAAGTTTATGTTTCATTAAAATTGGCACAATCCGCCCACTTTAGCATTACCTTTAATGGGCAGTATATTATTTAAGCTATTATCAATTAATTTTAACCCTTTTTTTGGGTTATTTATTTATTAAGATTTAAACTGAGCACATGGCTTTATAGTTATATAGAGATTTTCTGAGACAATATGTTTTGGGAAACATAAATCGGACAAGTTGTACTTGTTATAAGACGCGAAGTCGCGTAGTTCGCCTTTCAAACTTCGGGTGTAGGCTAAATTAGTCTTCCGGTAGATTGTATTGCTTTTATTGTATTTATAACATTTTCGTCTTTTATTATTTTATTATATTTAAGTATTTTTTCTCCTTATTTCTATAATTCTTACCAATTTTTATAAAAGATAAATCACATTTTAACCTATTACACTTTTTGTATTATAATGATTTTATTTAATTTATAAATATTAAATAAATATTAGTAAAATATTAAAAAAAGAAAAGCCAAATCGTTTACAAAACTATAGCTTTTCTGTTTTTAATATTTTTTTGCAATTTTGAAATTTACAATCTTATTTTTTATTTAGTGTAAAAAATCATTGTTTTTAACGAATACATTTTTTTTAATCATTTATTTATTATATTAGTTGTTATATAAGTATATATTAACGTACCTTCTCTTTTATAAGGTAATTATTTTTTAGTAATTTTTTATATATGTATTTTGTGATATTTTTGTTTCATCATTTATTTATTTAAAACTGATTTGCCATATACGACTTTTTAATTGATTTTTTTGCTTTCAGAATAATTTTAATAGACCCACATTTTTTGTTCTCTTCGTTTTTTAGATGAATCTTTTCATTTAATTTTTTTTACTTAAATTTTTGTTTCCATAATAAACGCGTAACTATTAAAATAATTTATTAATTATTAAAAAAAAAATAACAAATTTTTTATAATATCACTTTTTAATAATACGCAAAATGTGGAGACAGTAAAGGAAGTAATAACCAAAATAAAATGTGCCTGTAAATAAAAAATAAAAAAAATATGCACTACAGAAATGTGACGAAAGACATGAACGTGAATTTCTAAGAAAAATAAATCCACTCTCGGAAAAACCGGAGGAAAACCAAACCGGCTTCCATGAAATTGAAATTGCAAAATAAAAGTCATACTACAACGTGATGAAAACGTGAAATGACTACAAGAAATTGTGATAAAAAAGCTGAGCTTTTATCTTCCAGTGACTAAAATCAAAAGCGGCCGAGATATGCCTTCAAATATGTCTAAAATAACATGAAATGTGTCTAAAATTGCTGAGAAAATGTCTAAAACTACTTGAAATGTTTCTGAATTTACTTTGAAAGTGTCTAAAATGCCGCTGAATGTTTCTAAAATCAATTTAAATGTGTCAACACATACTCTATAATTAGAATTTTATTAAAATCTAATGTTATAAAGTACACTAACAAATAAAGGCTAATATATCAATGAAAATCTAATCTGCGATATACATAGGTACCGACAAACAGATTTTTAAACAAAAAAGTCATTGATGTCTAAAAAATGGTAAAGAGAAATCATTAAAATTTCTATGCTATGACATGAGCTATGATATGATTGATTGAACTCGAGAGATAACGAAGAATTTTCAAAATTTTACTACAAAAAATTAATTAAAAAACGGGTCTACAAATTTTTATTAAAATACTGGAATAATACAGATAAACACATAATTGTTCAATATAGAAAATATTATATTTTTGATAAAGGTAACATAATAGAAAAATCGTTTAAATGTTAACAGAAAAAAGGTAATTAAGAAATGACTATTACAAATCTACTAAAAGTGTTAAAACTATTGAAAGTGATCGTTGTGACGATTAAAATAATAACGTTTATATCATTCAATCTAAGGGTGATTTTGTTTAATAATAATAAGAATAATAATAATGACATGGTGATTGTGAACGATTATGGAGATGATTGCTAAAAAGTGATTATGGTTTTAAGATTATCATTGTAATAATTATGATGAAGATAGACATGATGATCATGTGAGCTAATAATGATAGGCTCATTAGGAATGTTTGGAAATGTCTTAAAAAGTTATTTAAAAGAAAACCACTAAGACGTGATTGTAATAGTCGGTAACACTACTAAAGGTACTAAAAGTAATCAATTGGATGATCATAATGATGACAATAATGAGGTGAGTGATATAATTTAGGCGATTTATTGATTTGAAAAAATAACAGCAGAAAAAACAGCTACAAAAATGCTAACAAACTTTTTTGGACTAAAAGTGATCGATATGATGATAACAATAATAAGGATTATGAGGTGAGAGATTTCGATAATCGATAACAGTGTGATGCTGATTACGAAAAGTTTTGTAACCGAAATATGACGAAAAATTTAAATGAATTTAAAAAATTATGAAGGTGACTATGATAATGTTGAAGACTCTAATGAAACAGACTATAATGAAATGATTAAATGATGCCAATAAAATTGCGATAAACATAGATTTTTAAGTACGTATCGTATTAACAAAATCGATGAAACTAAAAAAACAAAACAATAAATAAAAAGTGATTTTTTAGTCAATTTTTAAAATCAACAAAAAATGTAAAATAAAAACTTTTTTTGAAATTATTGCACATTTAATTTTATTAAACTTTTATTTAATTAAACTTTTTAGTTCTTATTACAATTATTATCATTATAGCAATTTGCGTTATAGCCAGGGTTGGCATTCGACAAGAATATTTGAACCTTTGTATGTAGTCTACGTCGAAAACTGTAGATTATTTTTCTACATGTCGAAAACCTCCAAATCTTGTCGAAAACTCTTTCAAAACTTAAACTCATTCAAGAACTTAAAGAATGACTCATTGAAATATCGTTTTTTTACTCTTATTGAATTAATGAATGATTTACTCTTGTCTAATTGCAATTGATGAAGGTAAATTTTTCAGAGTTTTCGACAATTTTGTGTAATCTACTCCAATTTGGTTTGGGAGTCTACCGTAGGTGTGCGACAAGTTTTCGACAAGTTTTCGACATATGTTTTCGGTATGTCGAAAACTCGACAAAGTATTCGACATGACAAGCCAGGTTATAGCTCATACTTTGCTTATGCATATTTTTATTTATGTATATTTATACTTAATTGTTTAGGAATTACTTAGTTTACTTAAAAGCTTTCTTCTAAAATGCTTTATCTAAATTTCAGTTATTTACAATTTTTTAAGTGTTTTTCTCTCTTTCTCTCTCTTTCTCTTTCTTTCTTTCTTTCTTTTTTCTTTTTTTCTTTTAATATATAATTATGTTGTTTTAATCTCTCAGTTGTTTTGCTTCTTCTTCTTCGTTCGATCTTTAGCTTGCTTCAGTCTTGTTTCTCAAACCACAATATTTTTACGCTCTCTTCATTCATACAAACTTTTTGTTGTAGTGTAGAGGAATTTCCTTAATTTGAATACTTTTCATAGCGCCTCAACCTTAACCCATGTATGCTAATCAAATAATATAAATAATAATAACCTTAACTAACGCCCTGCAAATATATTCTTCTTCTCTCCCTATTTTTCGCCTATTTCTCTCTCTCTCTCTCTCTCTTTTGTCATTATGTTTACGTGCCCGAATTTCGCAAACTAACCAACAACAATAACAAAAATCAAAACCTGCAATCCTCACACGCCCACAACCACTAATAGACAAACTAATTACTAATAATGCAGCGTGCAATACTAACAACAACAACAACAACAACAACAACAACGACAACAACATTGCGCATAGAGTAGCAGCAGCTGCGACCGCGGCAGCAGCTCCAGCAACGACCACTCAAGATGCCTCTACCGCCACGATCTCGCTGGGTATTGCCCCCACAGCAGCAGCAACAACAACAACAACAGCCGCAGCAGCAGCAACCAATAACAACATCACCACCTCGATCATTGCTGCGTTGCCGCGTACCATCGACATGAATACTCAAACGATGACGTGCATCGGCAGCATCGGACGCACGACAATCGCCTGCATCACGACGACTGCGGCAAGCAGCGCTGTCGACGCCAGCACTCTCAATGGCGGCAAATTAGCGCTCAACAGCGGCAATAACGCCTCAGTGGCCCTCACCACTAACACTAACAATAACAGCCACAACAACAACAACAACAACAGCAGCAGCAGCAGCAACAAAACGGTCGGCTTGCTGTCAACGGGCGCGTTGGAGATTGACATGACCGATGACAATACGACCGATGTGATTGTCAAGATCGAAAATGCAGGCACCTCCGATGAGGACGACGAGGAGGGCGGCGAGGAGGAGGAGGGCGACGACGACGACGAAGAGGAGGAAGAGGAGGAAGAACCACATACTGAGGACGGAGAAGGCGAGGAGGACGACGACGATATGGACGACGATGACGACGACGACGATGATGATGAGTATAATTACGATTTGAAGATTTCCAGTCCGATGTCGTGGGCCTTCGATACGGTGAAAATCGAAAACGATGAAGAATTCGACGACATCCTGGACGGCGCCCAAGACAATACCACGGACGATGTGGACGATTTGCTGACGACTGCGGCAGCGGCGGCCAATGTTTCGTCGAAAACCGCTGCTGCTGCTGCGGCTGCGGCTGCGGCTGCGGCTGCTGTCGCCACCGCCGCCAAGAGGCGTAACGAACAGGATGGCGACTCACGAGCCAGGCAGTTGGCACGTTCGGGCCCGGCACGAAAAACCAACTCTGGTAGCGCCCTGGTTAAGGTGGCGGCCGGTCGCGCCAACGCTAAAAAGAAACGAATTTTGAATAGTCGAGCCAGCGGCATGCGCAGCTGCACGGCGCAACAACAAACACAAACGCAGCAGCAAGTGCAACAACAATTACTGCATCTGCCTGGCATTCCAGCAACAATAACATCCATCACTACAACGGCGAGCACAGCCGCTGCTGGTCAACTCCTGCCGGGCTCCAAGTATACCCATCAGCAGCAGCAGCTGCAGCAGCAACAACAGCAGCAGCAGCAGCAGCAGCAGGGTAAAAACGCGTCTGGAGATTTTCAGTCGACTCTTTCGGATGACAAAAAATATCGTATACTCATACAAAATCAGCGCATGCGCAAAGAGTCGCTGGAGCATTCGGAGGACATGATCTATAATGCGGACATCGAGAAGCCGTGGATCTGCAAGAACTGCAATCGCAACTACAAATGGAAGAACAGCCTTAAGTGTCATCTGAAGAACGAGTGCGGTCTGCCGCCGCGTTACTTCTGCAGCAAATTGTGCGGCTATGCGACCAATGTGCACAGCAATCTGAAGCGCCATCTCAATACAAAGTGTAAGGATCGCACGGATGAGGTGCAGCAGCAGCAGCAGCAGCAGCAGCAGCAACAGCAACAACACCATCATCAGTCGCAACAGCAGCCGCAAAGTGAAACATATACGTTGGTATTGCAGAAGCAGGATTAAACAAGAACCGTCACGATCGCACCAGCAAAAACATGCTAATGCTAATGCTAAGCGATGAAGGTAGGAGGAGGAGGAGGAGGAGGAGAAAGATGAAGGGCGTGGCAGTTTGGGGTCCGCTTCATAGTTCAAACGGAGATCAGTAGCTTGAATCGGGGCAATTTTTCTATTAATTGATTTCATTAACGATTTTTACCTTTAGCTTTAGTTTTAAAAGCTTTTTAGGTCATTAAGTTTTTCCCAAAATGATGCCCACAGACCATTGTCGATCTAAAACAAACAAACAAACGAGAGATCGGACAGGATATACTAAAGACTTCCTGTATTTATGGCATGGCAACCGGTTATGATCGGCTAAATTCATCAAGTGATCAAAGGTGATCATAATTTATAGGATTTTTCCAACTTTTTAACAAAAGACGATCAACGCGTATAACTGCAAGGATCCTTAAATAAAAACTGTAAGACGATTTAGAAGATCAATACGTTCGATCCAATCGACTCAGTGATTTTCTCCGATCAACCGATCAATAATTTAAAGAATTGACAAACGAACGATCAGTCAAACAAGAGTGAACACTGACGACACAAGGCTGAAGAATGAAACTGAACAGTCAATCGGACAGAAGATCATTAACAGGATTGAAGTTTCAACGAGACTAAATGAGACTGAACGTCTAATGAACTAATCAATAATCAACCGACAAATCAAATAATTTTCTAACTAGAAGGATTAGCGTATGATGTTTGTCAGTATCACTAAAGGATCATTTTGGTGAAAAAATCGGAAACTTATCTATACATACTATACATATGTTCATGATTAGAACGATTTTGAATAGCTTTGTACGATGTACGATCGAAATGTAAACCAATTTAATTTCTATGATATCTCTGTTACTGGAATGATCAACGCCAATATCACTGAACAAGAACACTCGACAAGAGTCGAGATTATAAGAGTCGTCATCTAGTCGTCATTTCAAATACGCAAATTGCACTGATAAACAATCCGATGGAATTAAACAGTCTTACTCTGTGAGTTGGCACGATCGGTAGACAAACTTCAAACAGATCGTTCAATGATCGGATACGATTATGAATATTCTTTGGAAAGTACGTTCAAGGCCTTGCCGATCGCGACTTTCCGTATGAGACTGGACTTCTATAATGTGAGCATTCTAAACAATGTACGGTCATTTTACCGAAAGCCCCCATTAAACACATTGCCCGTAACAATCGGATCGACAGGATCGATCGACAACTTCAAACAGATCGTTAGATGATCAGACACGATTTTGATCATTGAGATGATCAGACACAAGCTGGAATTGAAATCCAACGATCAATTCAATGAAACGATCAAGTAATCGATCAATGATCGAGTGATCTGGATTCCTCTGGTGTATTTTGAACTAACCGATTAACCGCGCGTATGAGTAGACTAAAGGCGATAAAAAAAAACTGAGGAAAATCGATTTTTCGCCCCAATGATCGATGTGCAATTAATGTAATTATATTTATTAAATTAAATCTGAGCCTCTGAGTTGAGTCACTTTTGCGCATACTTTTTCAGAATAATTTAAAATAGTGTACGATACGTCTTTAATTATTTATGTATATGGAAAATTTTATAGAATCTGTTTTTTTTTTCAAATTTCTTAAAAAAAATTAAGAATTTGAAGTTAAAAAAAATTTTTTAAGTTTTTCTAATGTTTTCTACAAAAATGAGTTTGAAAGTATTTCTTTATTTTTTTATTGTATATAATTTAATTTTTTACTCTAATTAATTAATCAGAGTCGTCTTGATTCAAAAACGGTGATTGAAAAATTTTTCTTTTCCTTCCCCTCCTCCCGTTTTCAAGACTCATTGAACAGATTTAATAACTTATTTAAAGATTTATTTTGCTTAAAAATTTATTTATTTAATTATTTTTTTCTTTAGTTAATTTCAGTTATTTTGAATAGTTTTTAATGATTTTAATACTTTTAAGATTTTCTTTTATGTTCTTGTTTTTTATATAGAAATTTAGCAAGTTTTTTAAAAATCTGATCTCAAAAAAACTAGTCATTCTTATTTAAACCTAAAATGAATAATGATGATGCTGCAAGCGATTCATTCGATACAACAATTTTGTGCTGTTTGTAAAATAGAATAAAAGAATAAATGTAGGATATTTACGCATGCGTTTATAAGAAATCATTTCTAGTCAGCAGAAAAAAAAAGTGGAAAACAAAAAGAAATCTCAAGTTATTCCATATTCCGCATTAATTTTTTTTCTCCAAATGTCAGTATTTTTTATGAATAATCTTATGAATTTCTTTTCTTGAAAACTTTTGAGAGCAAAATGTTAAAAAAAAGAATGCTAACAAAAATCCAAAAAGAAATTAAAAATGCTAGTCACAGCAACTATGTGCTATAATTAATGTAATTAGTATACTTAAAGATTTTACTGTACTTTAATTTATTTTATTTGATTTTATTTTTACAATGACAAAGAAACTAAACTGTCTGTTTAATAAATGAATTGAATTAGTTTTTCTTCCTTTAGTCCCTCACTTTTCCCTCCCTGTCCCCCCCCCTCACACCACGACCCCTCCCCAGAATCTTTTTTTGTTTCTAGTCAGTATAACAAAGAAACCTGAAACCTGAAACTGCTTGAAAAGTGTAATAATTTATTTTTCTTGAAGAATAAAATTTTTTTTTAGTTTTTAGATGTTCTCTATACATACGAGATAACATTTTCATATACAAACATGCATGTATACATACTTACATAAAAAAAAAAAAAACGAACAAAAAATCTGCACTAAATATTTTACCATTTAATTTAAATAAAAAAAAATTATAATAATTCTTAAAACTAATAATAATTTATTTATTTATATACTAAGTATCGTATTTATAAAAAAAGTTCATTAATTATTAAAAAGGCGCACGCTAATACCAACACTTAAAAACTTGCATACATACATACGATACACTGAATAATATCATACTTGAATTTTTAATTAATTAATTAAATAATATTTTCATAGCTAAAATAAAGCAATTGATGTTTTGAAAGAAATTTACATACGATGTTATGTTAAATCAATCAGAAAAAATATCAGTTTATTTTTAAAAATTCCAGAATGAATTTAGCGATTAAAAAGCTTGCAATATTCATTACAAAAAAAAAAAACCAAGCAAACCATAATGAATAGATTTCATAAATTAAAAAAAAATATTCCCTAAAAAAATTTAATTTCCACAAATTAAAAGTGAGAAATTCTTGTGGAAAAACTCGAAATGATAATGACTTTAAAAAAGCAAGAAATAGCGGTTTCTTAAAAAAACCAAGAAAAGAAAAAAGTTATAAAATAAACAAAAAAGAAAAATAAGGGGGGTAGAAAAAATAAAACCCCGAAAAATTGTAATTGTAAAAATATATACATACATACATGTATATGTATATAAAGTATAAAATATATTTGAAAAATAGCGCAGATACACGACAAAAAACCAAGAAAAAGTTATGAAAAATATAAAAAAAATACGCACGCAGACTTTAAAAAAATATCCTCTTTCTCTCAGAAAATTTATTATTTTACTTTATTTTTAAAAGAACGACACAATTTTGAAAAAAAAGCATTCTTCTCAGTATATAAAAAAAAATATTGAATATCATCACAAAAAATATTAAAAGCGAAAACATTTTGCTAAAAAATATCATATGTATTTCTCAATATTTAATTTAATGGAAAGGTGGAAAAAGAAGAAGACTAAGAAGAATAAAATTAATTAAATGAAATTAAAGAAGAGAAAATAAACATTAATTAAAGTATGATTAATAATTATATAAATTTATAGCATAAATAGAAAACAAAAACACATACAAATTCACACCCCCCCACACACACACACACACACAAACCCACACACCCATATAAATAATTATATGAAATGAAAGAAGTACTTTATTAAAATAAATTACAATAAATACAAAAGAGAATAAAAAAACGCAAAAAAAAAACAAGGATTCGTCTTTAATTTGCCGCCAGACAAAAGCAACAAAAAAAAAAGGAATATTAGTGTTAAATTAATTTTTCGAAATTAATTTCAAACTTTTTTCTCTTTTTCGTGTATTTATTTACTCATTCATCAATTGAGCCTTACTTCCGATCTTCATTGATCTTCATTTATTCATTATTGTTTTCGTTAAACACTTCATAATTTACTTCCTTACAATTTTCCATTTTTTTGGAGTCTTCCTCCTCATCGTCCTCTTTCCACCACTACTCATTACTCACCTCAGCCCTTTTCTCCTACCCCAAAATTTATCTTGATACCTTTCCGACTTTTAAAAACATAAATTTGATCCTTGAAGCAGTTGCCTATATAAAAACTAGTTATCATTCCTACAAAATGCCCTAGAATTTCATTTTGATCCCTTTCTTCCATTTGATTTATCTCTTTCCTTTGCCATATTTTACCGCATTTTTACAATTTTACTAACCAATTTTCTTTTTCAGGTCCGGCGTCGTTGTCATCGTCGTCGTCGTCGTCGTCGTCCGTTCTTACTTGGTTGGCTTTTTCCTTAGTTCCATCATGTTCGATAGATAGACAACATTTGATCCTGCCGCCCAACATTTGATCCCACAAACAGTAGTTAAACTATGATCAGTAAGCTGAATCGATCAGTGAGCCAATTGGTTAATAGATGAGCTAGCCAAATAGCTAGTCTATTAATCAGTTGATCAGTCGATCAGCCCAGCGATCAGCTAATCAGTTAACAAGTTGATCAATCAATAGAGCATCCAAGCAGTCGATTTGTCAATCGATCGGTCAATCGATCATCCAATCGATCGGTCAATCGATCAGTCAGTTGATCAGACAATCGATTGAGCTTGATCGATCAGACAATCGATCAAGCGGCAGATCAGTCTATCGATGAGCCAAGCTCTTAGTGAATATTTCAGTCCATATGTCAGTCGGTCTTGCATGCTTTTCCATTTTACACGGAGTTGCCGGATTGATCTTGCGCCCAAGAAGAAAAAGGAGGAATCTCAAAATATTGAAATCAGAAACAACTAATTAAATAATTCTATAGTTTTGTATTTTTCTTTTAAATGTATTTTTACGAGTATATAATTTTTATTAATAATTTTTTCAAGTTTTCTTTTCCGTTTTTTCCCCCCAGCTTTCCTTGTAATTTCTCAGAAAAATTTTTTTGTGCGATTTTTTTGTTATTGACAGAAAGAAATTGTCTGTCTTTCTTGCTTTTATTTCTTTTTTTAGATGTAGTTTTTAGAAGACCTAGACCTTCCTTTTGTTTGTGTAGAAAACGACCAGTAATTTCTATATATCATATGTGTATATATATATATATTAAAAAAGTCTATATATTATATAATAATCTATTGTTTTATTGATATTGACAATGATGTAACAGCTATTGTTATACACTCGTACCTAAAAGTGTTGTACGATTATTTATTTATTTTTTACAGTGCATGCGTATTTCTCATTGAGATGTTTAATGACAACAAAAAGCATTTTTTTTTTCAAACTTTTCATACGATTTCATAAAGATCCTTTTTCTTTATGATTTATGGAAATTTGAAATATTTTTGGAAATGCGTTACTTTATATTAAGTTATGGTTACGTTACGTACTGAAGTGTTTAGAAATTTAGTACATATAAAAAAATTATGGTACTAGAATAAATAAATCTTATAAAATTCTATTTGAATCTATTCATATTTACGTTTTGGTATGCTCTATTGTATAGACTTTTAATCTACCTTCTCGTCTAGATTGCTTTTCGTATTTTAAAACTTTCAAACTTAGTTGGTTTTTATTTCACATTATTATAAACTATAATCTAAATCTACCAACAACAATGTAATTTTGAACGGATTTTTTGGATTTTTCTTTGGACGTTTTCACTAGACTTTTGTCTAGTCTACTCCACAATTAGTGCTTTGTTCTAGCACTCTTTATGGTGTCTCTTTCTAAACGATTCTGATCTGTATTACTGTACATTACTCCGATCGATTTACTCGAGCTTTTGTATTCAATGGTACTCTTACTTCCTCTATACGGTTATTTTAATGAAACAAACTCTAAACTCTTTTCCTTTTACTTCTTCTTCTAATTTTCATTCATTTTATTCTATATAAAATTACTCTGGATTTAAATCTATTTTATAACATTTTTTATACAAAACTTAAAAAATCTAAAATAAGTCAAGAGAGAAACTTTTCTAAATTGTTCGCCCTCGTCTACTGAATTGTCTGCAACTGTCTTCTTGCCTGTTTTGTCTTTTTGTACATTTTAAGTGTCTCTATTAATTTGTCTAGCAGAAGACTCTTCTGGTCTTTAGTATATGTAACCATATCTCTTTAACTATGTCTCTTTCTGCTCTGCTGTTATAGTTTCTGCTCGTTCTTCCTCTTCTCCTTCGTCGAATTCTCCTTTAAGTTAGATAAGTACCCTTTATCGATATTCTTCAACCAATTAAGAGATAATAGTTTTAAGAGAGATATAGAATAGTTTTTGAGAGATAATCTCAATCCTTAATAGACCAAATTCAACAGTTTTCAAACTGAAAACGCTTTTGTTTTTAACCACATTTTCTGTTAGTTTGACAATATTTTTGCCATAATAAATAGTTTTTTTTTTAATAAATTTATTCTATAATAACAAATTTTAACCATTTTCGATGTGCTAAAAAGAAATTTTAGCATAAAAATTTAGCATTTTCTACTATTCATAGATATTTGAAATGAATAGTAATTTTAATAAAAGCTTTATTTTGAGAAATAAGATTTCTGCAAAATTTCTTTTTTATATTATTAATATTTCATAAAATTAAGGAAACAGTCTGCACCTTTTTCATAGCATTTTACACAAATAAACACATGCATTCATTATTAATTTTTAAAAAATCTACAATATACGATACAATATAACAACCACGCCTCTCATCTTAACGCTCAAACACTAATCTCGACAGTAATTTTCCGCAAGATTTCTGTTTCCACCGAAGTTTTCATAATTTTTAATAATAAACCTTAATTCTTTTTTGATGCATTACGTTTTACCTTCTCATTAATAGACATTATTCATATTTCTGTTAGTTTTAGTTAATATTTGTGTTGTCCATAAAGAATGCATTCATTAATTTCAATTGTTTTAATTACTCTTAATTACTCTTTGATAATATAAAACGAGAAAAAATGAATTCAGCCGAGTCATTTTTTTTACAAATTTACTCTTTAATTTTTTACAGTGTACTGAAAATAATTGTTCTCTTTCTTCTGTTCTCTTGCTTCCACGTCTTCGACTAATACTCTCACACACACACGCGCGCACACACAGCATATATTCCGATCGGCGGAAAGATCCTGACGATTTCGCCTTCGTCTCAAGGCATGCCGCGCCGAAGACTAAGCATGCGACTGAAGACGAGTCCCATCACCACCCCCACTGACACACCCACTAGAAGTACGGCCGTTTCATACGGCAGCGCTGTCGGCGGCGTCATCAAATACGAGCCCAGCAGCGCAGACGACAACGAAGAGAGCGAACGACTCGGCATCGCGGTTGATGCAGGTGTCGGTGTCGGTGTCGGTGTCGGAGCCGGGGCAGGTGTTGATATTGGCATGGGGGCATCTGGCATGGCGTCGGCAAGTGCCTTGAGTTACCCAACGGGCCCCAACAACAATGGCGGCAGTAGCGGCGTGGGCGTCGGCGTTGGTGCTGGTTTTGGCAGCGCCGGCAACGATGATGAGGGCGATGGCGATGGCGAGACTAAAAACTACGACGGTAATGGTGACGACGATGAGCAACCCTGTGATCTGCGCCTCAACACAGCTATGTTTATGGCGCTGCAACAGGCGGCTATTGCCGCCGCAGTGGAGCACGCATCACCGGGCGCTTCGAGTGCAGCGGCGGCGGCGGCGGCAGCAGCAGCAGCAGCGGCAGCCATCATGCCCAGCGGCAGCGGCGTTTCCTCAGGTATGCAATCCAACCAAACAACCTCCTCCCTGCTGTCTACTAGCGCGCCCACGGCACCCCACCAACATCTCATAGGTTTCTCGCAGCCGCAAGTGCCGCCGCCGCCGCCACCGCCGCAGGGTGCGGTCACGCCGACCAAGCTCAGCAGCTCCTTCAGCTGTAGCGGCTCGTCGGGCGGTGTCTCCTCTCTGTTGCCGCACGGCTTCGTCGGTGTAGGAGCAGGCGGCTCCACGGGCGGTGGTGGCGGTGGCGCCGGTTCTCTGTCCTTATCCGGGGCTGCCGCCGCCTCCACGTCGACAGCTTCAGCGCAGCTCGGCACGGGCAGTCCCGCCTCCTGGGGCGGTGCCTACACGTGCGAACGCTGCGGCAACTCGTACGCACGCCCACACAGCCTCAACCGACACGTGCGCTTCGAGTGCGGCGTCGAGCCGAAGTTCGAGTGCCCGATTTGCCACAAGAAGTCGAAGCACAAACACAACCTCGTGCTGCACATGCGCACACACCAACATCGATGATACATTCACCGCCGACGACGAGCAGGTAGTCTGTGGGCGGGTCAGGGGCCGCTAATCAAAGTGTCGAGGGAACGAGTCGTGGTCGTCGAGTGCGCCCGCTTCGGGGCAGTGGCGCGTGGGCGTCCGCGAGCAGTAAACAATATGCATGAATGTGATTTTTTGTAATTTTCCAAATGATCTTGAAATTTGTAGTCGTTTTTTATTATTCTTGTTTTTATTATTATGATTATTATAATTTCGAAACTTTAGCGATTAATTACGATTAACGTTAGATGAAGATGAAGATGGTAAAGATGATTGATTGCATTGTAATGCAGTTAATCAAAAATTTTTACTAACAAAGACGAAAAGGAAGGAAGGAAGGAAGGACGGTGACGGTACGATACGAAACGGTGTGAGGAAGGAGAGCAAAACGAAGTTAGGTAACGATTAGGAGCGATGTTCATTGCTAGAAGGGTTAAGGGAGGGTAGGAGAGGAGCGGGGGGGGGGGGGGGAAGATCGGGTAGGGTACACGGTGTTGACATTTTTACATTAAAGAATGATTCATTATTTTTCAAAATTTATTTAAATTTAATTTTAATTTTTCAAATTAATTTCTAAATTCCAAAAGTTTAAGTAACGCCTTTTTAATACTGATTTCAAAAGCTCTTTTCTCTGAAGAAGACAAAATAATTTCTAAAAAATCTAATAGCTTCAAAGCAAGAGAGAAGAGAAAGTACATATTCAAAATTAGAATGTTGGTTCATGTCCTCGCTAACATTCGCCAGAGTTGAATACAATACATAACCCCGTGGGTTAAAACGGCACGTTTAGAATTTCTAAATTTAGAATAAAAATAAATTTTTCCATTTTTTGAAAATTAATTGTAATACATTTCTCCAAAATCTAGTTTCATTTTTTTTTAAATTTTTGCGAAATAATTATATAAAAATAGGAAAAAAATATTTTTCATATTAAAAATAAAAACGCGATCTCAAGCATGCATTTTTTCTAAAATAAAAAGGAAAAGTAAATTTTATTGTATTTGTACTTGTTTTTTAGATAGCCTTCGTGATTTACAATACTTTACGTATTTTTTTGAAATTAGTTTGTAAAGAGACGAAAAAAAGAAGAAGAACAAATCAATGCATTTATTTCGAAATTTGAATTTATGTATGTCAAAAAAATATAAAGTTTCTTCGGTTTAAAGAATTGTTTTTTTTAAAATTGTTTTGGAAGCGGCAATTTTGGAAAATGTATTATTTTGCTAAATTTTTTCGAAGACAAAAATTAAAATACGACAGAAAAAAAAAACACAGAGAAAAAAAAGAAGGCGAAGTATGAATACTCGTATTATATCGTAAAATGGTCAACAGGGTAGAATGGGCGTGGAAAGAAGAAATATTAGAGAATATAAAAAAAAATTTGTGAGGACGTTGCGATGGGCGGAAAAGGACGAGCGATAAAATGTGATAAAAGATAGTAATTGAAGATGAAAGCGAAAATCAAAAGAAGAAGCAAGCAAAACAGGCATGCTTTTTCGCTTTCTCTTCAATAGCGAAGAGAGAAGAACGAGGAGGATGAAAAGAAACGATGTGCAATAACTATGTCTATCTCTTTTTTAGCACCAATTTTATTCTTAAAATATCTATATTTAATTTTTATATTTAAATATAAAATATGTAAATACACAAACACTTACACACACACACACACACACACACACACACACAGATTTATACATATATAAATTGATATGTATGTGTATATGTCCATATTGATATAGCTATTAAAAAAAAAAACAACTATTTACAAGTAACAAACAACAAGCAACGGTTTATAAACGAATCGAGTCGAGACGAAATGGAAAAAAGTTATTGTGATTACGTTTGAAAAACGAGAAGAAACTAAAAATTTATTTAAATCAAACTAAAAACTAAAACAATTATATACTTACTACCTACATTAAAAAATTTGTATTTTATTGAACAAACATCTGAAATACTAAAACACACAAAATACGCAGTTAAAGGAAAAAAACCCAATTTCGGGAACCACATAATTTTTCTTTAATTTTTCTCTTATCGTTAAGGAAAAATAAAATAAAATTGCTCTTATTTATTTATTGAAATATTCAGATTAAAATACTAAGAGCACTAAATATATCTGTTTCAAAGAGCGAGGATGTTTGTATTAGAGAGATAGAGAGACAGCAAATTAAAAAAAAAAAATTTAACGGTTTTTATCTGTCACTCTCTCTCTCTCTCTCTTTGCTCTCTTTCTGCGTTGCTTCTATCAAAAAGCAGGGTTGCCAAGTCATATTTGAGAATTCCCCGAACGTTCACTAAAAATTCCCCAATTTTTTAAAAAAAGTAACGTCAAATAACCTAAAAAAAGTAATAATATATGTACATACATATATAGTATAACTATAATAATAACAAAAATTCAAAGAAAAAAAAATTATATACATAATATTTCATATAAATAGTTACAAAAGAAAGGCACGTTTTTCATAATGAAAATACAAATTCATATAATATTATGTTTCGGTACCCGGCTGATTCATGCTGAAATGCTCGCAATGAATTGTTTTATAAACAGGATTGCAAAAAATTACACCATTATTTTGAAAACTCATGTAATATATTTTCATTCGAATTTTATTTGGTATATTTCTGACGTTCAAATTCCCCAATAAAAACAGGATAACAAACAAAAAAATTGAAATATTTTGAGTTTTTAATTTTTCTTTTTGGAATTTTCCCCCTTTTTTCTCTCCAATTGCTTTAAATAACTTTATAAAGAATAGTTTCATAAAGTTTTGACAGTTTTATTTTGTTTTTCCTTAACGAAGAGGTATGTAAAAAAGAACAATTTCAAAACAATTAAAAATATTATTAATTTTGGAACGATCGGTTGAAGTGAAGCGCCAGACTGCCTGCGCACTCCTTCAGACAGTTAGAGTCAGAGTCCGGCGTAACGGACAGCAATGAGTCATCAATAATATAATTGGAATGTGATATAAAAAAATAGTCTTCATTTAATTAAAATTTAATTAAAAATAATTTACCTAAAATTAACTGCATTCAAACTGCATTAAATAAAAATTTAAACAAAAATCGTATAAAAATAATGAACTTTATTTTTAATGTTTTAACTCAAAATATTATTAAATAAAATTTAATTTCCTTTTATTGTGTCTATTATAATTAATTATTAAATCAATAAATAAATTTTTTTTATATTGTTTATTTTGTTTTGGTAAAAAAAAACTTCAAAAAAAAACAACTTAATTCATTTAATTCAAAGCAGCTTCAAATGTGTAAAATGATCACAAATATACAAAGCAGAAAAAACTAATAATTAATCAATCTTAAGTAATAAAGGTTAGAAAAGAAAGTAGCAACAAAACAAATAAAAAAATTGTGCAAAGTTTGTGACACGCTTGTGATAAGTATAAAAAAAGAAAATTTTTAAATATCTTCATTGATATAACGTGTATACATATATACATATATATATATATATACATTTCTCTAACTAAAAACACAAATTTTGGTAATTTTTTTACACTTAAAGACACATTCTTGAGTATTTTGGGAAAAATATGATTTTGTTCAAAATAAATATTTTTTAATATCTAAACAACCAAACTAAAAAATCATATTTTCACAGCAAAATAACTAAAGAAGTGAAAAAAGAAATTTATAAAATTTTAAAATCTATGCTAATAAAAAAACAACAACGAAACACAAAGAAAAAACTAATAATAAAAAACTAAACAAAAAAAAAATCAAGTATAGATAAACCTTTTGTACCTAGAACAAAAATTGGCTTCATCGTGATTTATTTTATATAATATAATTTAATTGGAACTTAAAAAAAACATTTTCGGTCAGTATTCGTCGTTCGCTTATAATAAAAGCTAAACTTTTTTTAAATTTAAAAAATCTAATAAATTCCAAAATTTTCTTTTCATCTTATTAATTTTCTATTTCTATATAATTAATGCATAAGTTTATAAGTTTTTTCTTTTCTTTTTGCTTGTTCATCAATGATAGAATAAATTTCAAGGGAACATAAAATTATTTTCTTATATGCTTTACATAATATGATAGTTTTTTATCTTATAATTCGTTCACAAAAAAACCTAAAAACCTAAAACCTTCAAATGAATAAAGTCATAAATGACCCAAACCTAAATAGAATTATAAATGGTACTATAATCGTATGGACACACACTTCCCTAATCATCAAAAAAAATCGTTGATTACAATTTTATTGAAGGAAAAAAATAGTAAAGTAACTATTAAACCTGCAAATTAACACTAAGAATAGTTAATGTAAAATTTTGACTGTATAATTTTCATTGTTTAATTGTTAGTGTATATAATTATAATACAAAAATTGTACTTTACCTGTTCCTGCAGTCAATTTACAGTTTTAATGATTATTGTCACTATTTTGTACAGTTAAGTTAACTGACACTTTTGGTTGTTTGGATTGTTATAAATAGTAATACAGTTAACTGACACAGTTTTGATAGTTATTACGATTACTATTTTTAGTGTTTAAATTTAATGTTTTGATGATTATTTTTGATGATTTATCTTTGCTGGTTATTTTTACGATTTTTACCATCAACAGATAGCTTTGATGGTTAATTTTACTACTATAGTGAACATAATCATTTAATACACATTTGTTAAATTTAATAATGTCTTTACATAATACACATTTAATAGTTATTATGCTATTTTTTACGATTAGAGAAATTGCAATCAATGATATTTCTTTTTAGGTATAACGTTTATACATGTTTTTTTTTTTGGAAGAATTGAGTTAAAAATGTTAATTAAATTTCAAAAAATTTTATTTTACAAAATGTTCAAAACATATAAGAAAATAATTTTATTTTTAATTTTGATCTTGAATACTTCAGATATTGATACAAGTTTTTTTCTGTATATTTTTGATATACTATATCTCAATAACAATGTTTTTGTTAATCATTAGTAACAACAACAACTGCAACAATAATGAAAAATATTATGTTTTTTTTCCAAAAAAACTAGTCAAGTTCAAAAAACTAATAAATGCAAAAAGAAAAACAACAACAACTATAGAAAATTGTAATAGAATTATATAAATCTTAACTATACCATACACTGAGTAGTACACTAAGAAAAAAATTGTAGCTGCAATTTTTCTGCTTTTTTTTATTTTTACGATAATATTTTTAAAAATTTGAGAAAAATATAAATATGCAGAGTTAATATTTTTAACAAATCAGTTGTTCTTTAATAATTATTAGCTCTTATTATTAATCCATAAATAACAGTAACTCCTTCAATAACGAAGAAATAAACATGATTGTTTCATGCTTAATAATTATTTTAATATTTAGAACAAAACAACATTATATTGATTAATTTGTGTCTTTAGTCATAAGTTAGAATGTTTTATAAACATAATTTTAACCAAGGTTGTGGTGATTTTTTCTATTATTACATATATATAAAACTTAATTATTAAATATATGTTATTATGTTGTATGTTGATTATGAATTTTTATTTTTCAGATGTTCAGATTTTTGTTTGTTTCTTTTTTTTTAAATTATAAATAATTGTAATTTGTTTTTGTCTAATTTTATTTTTGTTTTTTCTGTTGGTATAAATTAAAAGAAATACAAAAAAATTGTGATGGAGAAAAACTTTGCTTTATTTATGTTGAAGAAAACTTTTAAAAATGTAAGAAATGCATAAAGAAAAACAAATTGAAGAGATAAAAATAAGGAAAGATTAAGAAGAGGAAAAGTGCGGGGGAGAGGGGAGTAATGGGGCGGGGTGGAGAATTTTGGCTTAAAAGAACAATTTAAAAAGCGGTGAGATAACAGAAGTAGAGGAAGAAGAAAAAAAAATAAAGAAGGTATTATAAACACGAAAAAGTTGAAATATGGATTTCTGAAAAATCTATTTTTAATGTATTTTTCCTTTTGGAACAAATTAATAACTTTGGCGTATTATTTAAAAATTTTTAAAATTAAAATTAATATTTTTCTAAGAATGCATAAAACCTTGTCTAAACAATCTTTAAAGTTTTTATTTGGTTTTTTTCTTTTTTTAAAAATATATTTATTTTATGCAATTCCAATAAATTAATGAAACGATAAAATTTCTACCAATTTTACTATAATAAAATACTATAATACATATTAAAAAACAAAAGAATAATGAAATATTCTTCATAAATAAATCGAAAACAACAACAGCAACAACAACAAATCTGTGTGTAATAAAAATGAAAACGAAATTTTTTTTTTGGTTAAACTAAAACAAAAATTTCAAAAAAAAAAAATTAAATTTAAGAAAAAAAAATATGATTAAAAAATTTTTAATTAAAATATTTGTAAAACTTAAAAATGTATACATATATAAAAAAATTACAAAAAAACTGTTCAAAAATTAAAAATTGGTGAAAAAATGTAGGAAAATCAATGAAATTCTTTAAAAATTTCAAACAAAAATATTTAAAAATTTGTAAACAAAAACTAAAATAAAAACAGTATACAGGGTGTTACCTGTATTTTTAGATGTTTTATTAAGGACTCTCAAACTAGTTTTGCCTTTATAAAAGAAAAAAAAAATTAAATTAAAAATAAAAGTCTATGTATTTAATCAAATAATTACCAAAAAAGTGTAAAATCACAAGAAAATTATTTTAAATCATCATCAAGTTGTCTTCTACTTTTTTAACTGTCGAGGTTTTTTAGAATTTAGTATTTTTTTACTAAACTACTTTTATAAAAATAACCACAAAAACAACAACAACAACAATAGTAACAAGAGAATACAAACCTATATTGATTATGAAACAATATACTACTACTTTTAAAAAGATACTACTACTTTTACAACTAAAGATGGAAACGAGTAAAAAAAGTAATAAAAAATATATGAAAACCAAAGTGATGATGATGATGAGAAGATGAAGATGACAACGACGGTGATAATGAAAAAGATGATAAAGAAGATACAACAAATGAGTAGAACGAAGAATAGAGGAAGAAAGGATAATCTTTGTTAACCAGGCGCTGTGAAATGGAAAGAGAAACGATGTGATTTTTTTGTGATTGTTTTTTCTTTTTCCTAAACAACAAAAACAACAACCACAACAACATTCATATAAAACTCTATAAATATACGATATATCTTTTTTGTTGTTAATTTATGTAACAATAGAAAAAGCAAAACAAAGAATATACATATATTATCAAAGCATAAAAAAAATTGAAAATTGGTTTTATAAAAACATAGAAATAGTTAATAGAATCAAGCAAAATAATATAAAATAATATAAAATAATACTGGCGCATACATACATACATATACAATATTAGAAGCATGTAAAAATAAAAAATTGTTTTTTTTTTAAACAGAAATTTGATTTTTTATTTAAAAATATTTTAATTGATTTTGGTCTCGCGCACTCCAAGAAAATTACACAATGAATAAAATAAAAAATTAAAAAGGATTTATTGAAAAATAATACTAAAAATTCATACAAACACACACATACGAAAAAACGAATTTCTTAATAAATTTAATAAGAAAGAAGTAAAATTAGTATGAAACACTTTTATCCAACAATCTTTATTAAAAAAAAGTTAAATAATTTCTACAAAACTGAGCTTAAAAATTTTTAAAATTTAACACAATTAA
The DNA here is from genome assembly GCA_949752815.1 of Conops quadrifasciatus. Lineage (NCBI taxonomy): Eukaryota > Metazoa > Arthropoda > Insecta > Diptera > Conopidae > Conops > Conops quadrifasciatus. The sequence goes on from OX457077.1 coordinate 5,888,176, forward strand.
ATTAAAACAAAGAAAAAATTAAAAAAAAAATTAAAGAAAGAAAGTAAAACTTAACATATTAAAAATAAAAACATGAATATTTTATTGTTTTTATAGTTTTTTTAAAAATGACAACAACAATAAAATTAAAAATAATGTTTTGAAATTGTTTTTAAATAATTTTAAATAATGTTTAAAAAGAATTGTCACTTAAATGTCTAAAAGAATTTAACAACAATAAAATTTCAACATTCATTTTCAAGAAATTTAAATTAAAACAATTAAATTTAAAAATATTCACAGTTTTTTCAAAATCAAATAAAAAATTCGAATAAAAAACATATATTTAAATAAATAAATGTAATTAAACAATTAAATAAGAATTAAAAAACAATAAATTTATTAAAATAATTTAAATATTTAAATAAAAGAGAAAATAAACAAATAATCTATTAAAAAAACTCAAACAAAAAATGTATAAATTATAAAAAATTAAAGGTATGCAAATTTTAAGAAATCACATTCAAAAGTGTTATAATTTTTAAAAATACGCGATTAAAAAAAATTAAGAACAGAGAAATTAACAAATTGAATTATTATAAAGTGAAAATTAAAAGTAAAATTTAAAATTAAATTTTTTTACTTAAAAATTGATGTGAAAATAATTTAAAATTTTTAAAATTATTAAAATAAATATATTGATATTATATACAATAAATGACAAAATTAATACAAAAAAAATTATGTACAATAATTAACAAAATCAATTAAATTTTTTTAAAAACTAAACCTGAAAATAAAACACAAAATTATGCATAAAATAAATATTTTCTATTTTTAAAAAAATTATTGAATTATTCATTAAAGATTATTGTACATTTCAACTTTTTAGAAAAAAAAAATTTATTGAAACAAATTTGGTTTCAATTAAATTTCGTCAAATTTTAAGTAACTGAATTATTTACTTAATTACATTTAATTATATATTTAAATATAAAATTAATTTGAATAATAATTTAGTTTTTATTTTGGAATAAAACAAAAAAAAAAACTGTTTCGAGTTTAAGCTTAAGTTAATAATACTAAAGATATTTAACAAAAACAAAACAACAACAACAACAACAATATAAACAAATATATTTTATATAATATATTAAAATAGAAATATTTCGCAGAAAAAAAGCCTTATTTTTTATAAAAACATAATGAGAAAAGTGTTTTTAAGAAGAAAAAAAATAGCTAAACAAACAAACAAACAAAAATTGCATACATAGTTTTTAGACAAAACCGAATTCACTAAGTGAATTTTTACTTATATTAAATCTTAAATTTTAAAAAAGTAAAAGAAAAAATGAAACAAAAAAAAAACAAAAATTTAAAAATTAATTTTGTTATAAGTTACGCAATTACACACACTAAATTAAAATAAAATGAAAAAACCAAATTTAATGGCATTTTTTATCTTAAAAGAGAAGAAAAAACAAAACACAGAAGAAAGTTTTAAAAAAATAAATTTTCAAAATTCATTTTAAAAAATATTTTTTCTGTTCTTTTCTCTTTAGTAGGTAACGATTTTTTTCTGGAGATCGGAGCGAATTTTCTAATTGTGTCTAATTGCTTTTGAACGGCATTTAAAGTGAGTAAAGGCTTTTTCATATTTAAAATATAGATATTCATTTATTTAGTTAAAATTCAAAATTACATAATTTAATAGTTTTATCTCTTCATTTATTGATTTTAATTTTACCTCTTTTACAGTTTTCTTATATCACTTTTGAGGAAAACACAATCAAGGATCAATGTATTGATAAGGCCAATCAGAGGCATTAATCAGCTGTCGGAAGTCTTCAATTGATGATGGCTATACAATTTTCCAGATCAATTTTCATCGAATTAGTTAGCTAATTACGTGGCCAAACAACAGTTTGTCAGACATCCAGCAACTGATTAAAGGCAACAAACAAATTGATCAAGAGCATGAAACAGCTGATCAAAGGCATGAAACTGCTGATCAAAGGCATGAAACAGCTGATCAAAGGCATGAAACAGCTGATCAAAGGCATCGGAAACCTAATCAGAGGAGCTGACAGCTAAGCAGTGACCAAAACCAACTGATCGCCGGTCTTTAGCATCCAATCAATGAGAGATAGATAAAATACAATTGATGACAGGAACAAGTTACTGATCCTAGGCATCAAATAGCAGCTAAAGCTATTAAAAACTAATCAAAGCAAAAAAGTACAACCAAAAACATAAGTTTTTTGGTTGAAACAAAACACCAAAACAGTTGTTCAGGCACATGCACAGTTGATCGTGGTTATGAAACAGTTTATCACAAACATCAAACGACTGATGAAAGGCCACCAACCAACAACATTTCAGAGCAGGCTACAAACACGAAGCCCATGACATGATTATAGTCATCAAACAGTAGATCATACTCGTATACTCATGGACATCAAACAATGCTAATCAGAGAAAGAAATTAACACATCTCCATTTTCACGAAGGAAGAAGTAAATTGAGGGACTTGTCTCAGGTTTATACAATAATATCTAATTTTGTATGTATGTATATCTAATACTTTCGTAGACATAGAAGTATGTAAATGTATTATTTAGGTTCATAGTATGATAATTTGAAATATATATAATATTTTGGCCATCGGAAAGGAATTATTTTTTTGAAATTATAATTATCGAATAAAATATTTTGTCGATATTTGCATATGTTCTGCCAAAAAAACGAAATCACAAACGTAAAAAACTAGAATTCAAAAAACATTTAGCTAGTTTAATTTATTTAACACATAATTAAAATAATATATAATTAATCATTGAATAATTCGCAAAATGAAACCAATTCAATTAAAATATGTAAAATTGATCGCAACATTACCATCATCGGCAATTTCGAAAAAGGTCTAAAAATTATTAAAAATAAACAGCGCTAGAAAATGTGACATTGAATACTTTTTAATAAAAATAAATAGTACATAAATGGATAGTTTCCAGTCCAGATCTACAAAAAAAAATATACATACCTATATTTTAAATTTATTTAGGTATAAAAACACAAAAAAGTAAATTCGTTTTAGCATGTATTCGTATGTTATGTATAAAATCAAATATAATGGAAAAATTATTAAAAGAGATGAAATTAAAAATTGAACTAAGAAAAGAGACGAATGAATTCTCTTCTTCTGCACCAACAAAATATACGCCAGAATTAAAAATTCATTTAAAATTAATTAGTTATTTTAAAATTACAATGAAAACAAAAATCACAATACTTTTTAGGAAATAATGATTAAAAAAATAGTAATAAAATACCGAGAAAAGCTTACAATAAATAATCAAATTTGTCTTCACTATTTGTCGGCGTGATCTTGTGGAATTTGTGTCTATTTTTTCTCTTTTTCTTTTTATTGTTGTTCCTTTTTTTGTCGTGCTTGCTATTCTTTGTGATGGTGATGGTGTTGTACTAAATAAACAGTTTTGTTGTTGCTCTTCACCATTAACTATAAACGAGTTTTAATTTTTTGTTTAACATTTTACATTTATGTATTTTTTATCGTTTTTACAGTTATTTTTATTCTTTTCTAAATGCTTTTTTGTGATGTTATGAATAATAATAATAATAATGTTGTTTTATTTGTTTTGTCAACACGTTTTGTTAGTGTATTTGTTTTCAGCAAAACGTACATTAATACAAAAGGCAAATACAGTCGAACCCACGCACACATAGACACACACACACACCCACACCCACACAAAAACCCATTTTCTCTCTTTATAGCGTCTTCCCGTCATTGTTTTTTGCTTTATTTAATTTTCCCTGCTTTCCATTGATCAAAAGAAAATCGGCTCCTTTTCACCTTTGTCGTTACACTTTCCTGGTAGAAATCCTTCATCCTTCTTCACGTTCTTGGCTAAATGTATTCTACGTGTTTCTCATATTCTTTATTATAGTACTATAATCGTTTATCCTGTTTTTTTTTCGTTTCTTTTTATGTTTGATCCTTTTATTTGTTTATCTTTTCTTAATTTCTTCCTTTTTTTTTGCCACTTCCAAATTATTCCTTTCGTCGTCATACTTCTTCTCACTTCCTTTCTTTCTTAAATTCTTCTCTAAAAGTTGTTCCTAAACCCATTATTTTTTTTTTTTGCTCTTCCATTATTCTGCTCTTTTCTCATTCTCCTTTTCCTCTTCCTCTTCCTCCTCCTTCTCCTCCTATATCCTTCCTATATTTTTAACAGGTGTACCCACTGAATCCTCTAATTTGTCCCTTCTTCCTTTCTATTATCATATTTTCTAAAAGTTATTTTTTCAAGTCTATATAATTTTTTCTAATTTTCTTAGTTATTTCAATCAATAAGAACCCTGCCTCTTCTTTCCTGCTCCTTTACCCTTTCTTTGTCTATCTCTCTCTCTCCCCCTCTGTCATTTTAATTTCAGCTCTTTTTGGGCTTTTTAGAAATTTATACTTTATACTAACATGTTTTTTTTCTCTTTTAGGTCTCCGTCAGACGTTCTCACCGCCGCCTCTGCTGTTATTATCACGTTCTTCGTCTGTTTCGATGACGCCCCAGAATCTTCCGTCTCACTCTCATGCTCGTCCAGCGCATCGTTTGCTGAGTCTCGACGGACCGGGTGCACTGCTGCATGCATCCTCGTCCCATACGCACTCACAACCATTATCCCAACATCCTCATTCTCTTTCGCACTCTCATCCGGCAGCTGCTCTGCCCCCGCTACCTGCATCGAACATCGCTATTCCTCCGCCGCCGGATGATGATTTCCTGCTGCAACCGTATGTCACTGTTAATGAATGCGATCCGAACGACATTGTCACCGGTATCAGTGGCAGTGGCAGTGGCAGGCGCCGCTCCAGTAATCATTATGAGACTGACACTGATGGCATTCAAATTGTCATCTTTAATGAGGAGCTTCGTTATATTTGCCCTCGATGCGGTGTACGCTATAAATCACGTAGCATGGTGCGTCATCATCTTAAAGAATGCGGCATCGGTGCCACGTGCCCCTTTTGCAATAAAAACCTGACACAACGACGTACCCTTAAGGCGCACATTCAAGGTGTTCATTTCAAGCAACGCCTTTACAGAAACAACAAACCGCCACCATCGACAACAAAATTGAGAAGATACGGTACTGTTAAGAGGGCATCACTCCCCCCGCCAACCTCATCGCCACCACCACCACCGCCGCCGCTTGCACTGCCAGAAAGAAAATTATTTTCATAAAAATGAAATAATGAGATGGAAAAGGTGGAAAGGAAAAGAGGAGGCCATATTGATAGAGTAATGGATGTATTATATTAATGAAATATCCAAATATCCCTGCTGATATACCCTTTATAGTGTATAGTATATAGACAATATGCAGACAAGAAGAAAAAGCGAAAGTATCTACCAGAAAATCGTACTAAAAGTCTTCTTTCTCTCTGTGTTTGTTTTGAAAAGCGTTTTTACTTATTCAGTTTTTGGAGTTATGAGAATTGGGGTAGTTTTCACTCCTCCGTGGAGTTCATTATTTTCTGAGTTAGTCTTTACACTCGTATATATTTTCTAAGAAGTACTTAATAGAGAAGATAAGAAAAGGATTGGCGTTCATTTTCGAAAACGAAATATTAATTGATTTTATTTTAAAACAATTATAATATGAACAAATATGTATGTATATGTTAGTTAAGTTTTCGAATGGTTAACAAAAAAAAGGGAGAAAGTTTCCGAATATTTTTTTCCGAAAAATTTAGGCTTTTAAACTCATTCTTCCTTTTCAGTTTCTCATTTAGATTTTATGATTTAAGATCATTATAATCGATTTATTCCACGAAAAACTATCTTCACAATTTTGTAGTATACAAAATACTCTCTAAAAAAACAACAACAACTTATCAAAAAATTTCATACGTTTCTTACTTTTATTTTTTATTATATCTGAAATCTGAATTTTTATTATATCATAAAATCTGAATGAAATTTTTAAAACCTTAAAAATTTTTTTGTAATTATAATTTTACTAATTTAATTTTTTTTTAATGCTTTAGTTTTATATTAAAACATTATTTTTCTCTATGAAAAATCGATTTTTCCCCCTTGATTTTAACAAAAAAAAAAGAACAAAAACAATCCTAGAAACCTTTTAAGTTTTCTATTTAAAAGCAAAAAAAAAAATAGAACATCAATTATTTAATTTTATAAATACTCGTACATGATATCATGATATTCACTTAATTGTTAAAATAAAAAACTATATCTTTCATACATTTTTACAAAAAAAAAAAAAAAAAAAACAAAAAACAATTATGCATTTTCATTCGAAATTATTATTGAATTTTCTTACAGACATCAAAAAAGTATTGCTGTTAATTGCACGCAACTTCAGATTAATTAGCATTAAGTGAATATTAATTTCTTTTTCGAGTATATAGTAATAGTTTTCTATACTACATACATGCAATATTTTCTTCTATGAATATTGCACAATATTTATTTTTATGCTATCAAATGTTGTTGAGTAATGTATTATTAAGAAATGTTATTATTTATCATTTTTTCTTTTCAAAGGGCAAATAATATTTTGCTCAACACGTTTAATTTTTTAACTTTCAATTAATAGAAATAATCTTAGTTAATCTCTGCTGCAAACTGATCTTGTTAATGTTAGGAAACTATTTTTGCTCTCAAGTCTCCGACCGTTTTCTAAAACAGATTTCAGATTTGTTATGTACTCGACTTAGGACCCGACTTTTCTCAATGTTCGGTTAAGTGTTGGCCGAAACTACCTTACCATACCTTTCCTTATATAAAGATATAAGTGCCTGCTGATCTCTCAGAAGAAATTGATCAATGTTATAAGATCAGTTTTACTTGTAAGATGCAACGCCAAGTTTAGAACTCGAGTAAGAGCCGTTTTCTCAATGTCCGGTTAAGTGTTAACCAAAACAAAACGAGACTATAACACTGATCAATGTCTTTTAAGAGATCATCAGGCACTTACCACTTTATATAAGGTAATCTTCTCTATTAAAGCTATATAAAATAGACGACTCTTCGATTGACTCTTCAGGCTCTTACCTTGCGAGGTTACCTTGATACGAATCAATATCAAGGGTCTCTCGTAACCATTTTTCCATTGCTCTTAATGCAGCCTAATTGAAAGTGATTATGGCAGAATATATTTGACAAATTGTTCACCATCACTTGTTTTAGAAGACTTCTTATCTTTTAGATAAATAATATCGGTTTGAAATGTATCATTTTCACTATTCTTTAAAGTATTTTCATAAATTATTAAACAAACGGCTCTAAAACAACATCTTCCACAACAAAAGTTTTCAAAATTTGATCCATACAAAGTGATCATAATTCCATTTTTACTCAAATCTGATAATGAAAAGTTGTTTAAAAAAGATAAAAATGACCAATATCTTCTACAGCAGTGCTCTCATCCTCCATCCCAGTTTTTATTGGATCATATCCATTTTAATAGGACACGATTTCTCAATGGATCGAGCCTCATGGTGAAATTTTGCTTTCATCGAGCGTATGTCTTTATAGCTTCATAGTATATCGTACGTATGTACATATCTGCTAAGCTGATAATGAATATATTTTCTTTTTATCTCAGAACATAAAAATATTTAAAAACTGATCTCAAAAATTTATATACCAAAATTCCGAAAATTTGTATTTGAAGATTGTAGCACCGTTTTTTAAATTCAACTTCTTAATACGAAAATATATTGGTGTTTAGTACAGTAAGTTTTGTGTGTTTTGAAAGCTGGTGATTCTTATTTTATTTTATTGTTCAAAACTAAAACACGTTCATTGTAAATAAGGTCTTCATAATCATTACAAATTCTTTTCTCATTTATATGTTTATGCGTAATCAGAAGTCAGTAATCTTTATACGTACATATTTGACTTTATACTGTTCACCCTCTCAGTATTCTGTAAATATTTCATTTATAGAGCTCTAACAATGTATTTTTATTGTTTAAATAATATCATAATTTTTTTTAGTTTTTCAAAGGATTCTCATCAAAGGTTAACTTTTGATTTTCAATAAGAAAACCATTATCATCGATCATTGTTATCAAGAACATCATCATATGGATACACACAATATACGATCATCATGATCTCGTCAGCGCAATCATCGATAATGGCCGATAATGACCATAATTTATTCTAAATCACACTCTTATTGTGAGGCCCATTCTCACCTTCTTTTTCACTCTTTCTTTCTCGCTCTGTTTTTTGTTTCTCATACACAAAATCTCATGGGTAAATAATTATGTATGTATTTCTCTTGTATATAATCAAAAAATTCATTTTATTTAAGTTGTAATCATTTCGTTTTAAAAAATTTTTAAATTTAAACTTTTAATTTAAAAGAAAAATTTTTAAATTTAAAATTTTAAGGTTGAATTTTTTTTTCGTTTTCCTTTTTGAATTCATTTTTCTTTTATACTATTTTTGTTTCCTTTTTCCACTTTTCGATTTCGTTTCGTTTCGTGTCTTCTATTCGCCGACTTCATTCACCCAATCAATGGTCACGCCCCTCCGCCCCTTGCGCAGACATCTACCCGATACTGGGCAGCCTTTTGGGCGTCGAGACCGGCACCAATGATCACTCGAACGATCTGTTTGCCTTCATCAACAACAACAACAACAACGAATTGGCGCCGGTGATGGTGGGCAGTGGCGGTGGCAGTGGCAGTGGTCGCGGCAGGTGTGGCGGCAGCGCAGGTACGTCCCTGTTGGAGCGCAATAGCTTTATGCAATGTCATCACTGCAGTCGTTACTACAAGTCGCCACAAAAACTGCAGGAACACGTACGCAAGTATTGTCTCAAGAAGAAGAAGTACAAATGCGTTTCATGCGAGTACCGTTCGCGACGCAAGGATCATGTATTGCGTCACGCCAAGCGTAAACATAGCGAACTGTATGCTAGTGCCGGCCACGACGAGGACAGTCTCTATCAGATTCGTAACGAGGATGAAGAGCGCTACGACGGGCTGCAGCTGTACGCACACGAGGTGGATGTGGATGCGACCGAGGTGGACGCAGATGCAGGGTCGCATCAGGCCTTTGCGTCAGCGGCAGCGGCGGCGGCTGCACCAAACGTGTCGGCAACGGCAGCTACGTTCGGCTTTAATTTCGGCAGTCGCGATTTGACCATAACGGCCATTCCCATTCTGCAAGAGAGTGACGATGATGATGACGATGAGGAGGATGATGAAGTAACTCTGGCTCCAGAATGATCAGATACGACGGAGTGTGAAAATACGATGGAGAGTGAGAGCGAGAAAGAAAGAGGAAGAGAGAGTTAGACAGAAGGAATGATGCGAGCAGAAAGCGAAGCGTGAACCTATATTATTTGTTATAAATTTCCAAAAAACATATCTCAAGTACAGACGTTTAATTATATTAAAGCTTTTATAAAAGCTCGAAAAGAGCTCTCAAGTTACCAGAAATGAAATTGGTAATGATGATGATTATGAAAATATAATGAAGTTTATGAGATGTAGACAAAAACTTGACAAGAAGCTTTAGTTCAAAGCTCTAGAAGCTCTTTTACTTAATATGACCTGGTCTTCTTAGCCTATTTTCTTGATCTTCGTTTAAAAGTTCTCTCCTTTCGGGAATGGAATTAATTTTTTTGTTCTTGAAAAATATTAAAAAAATTGCTAAAATATCTTATGCATAATTCTAATGATAATCAGAATTCTTACTTTAGGGATAACGTGACTTTAAAAACCATTGGTTGTAATTGAAAAAGGTTTTAAATTGATATTAAATGTCATTTTCGGAAACATGCAATATTCAAAAATAAGAAAAGAATGAGTGCAATTGCATTTGGCATAAAACGGTTTACCTATAGCTTTTTTAATGCTTATTCTAAAGTAGCTTTTTTTATAAATTGAAACAAACTCATAAAAATATATAATTTTGGCTCAGTTTTTCAAAAATTATTTGAATAACATAAAACAAATATTATGGTACATAAGTTATTTTAAAAGAAATTAATATATTTTGGTGTATTCTTTTTATGGCTTTTATGCTTTAATTATGAACTGGTAACAAATATTTTTTTTAACCTCAGTCCTTTAACCTTTTTAATAATAGCCATTCAATAACTTTAAACATTCCACAGTAAATTTAAAATTAAAATATTTTGTTGTAAGTAAATATAAAACCGAAATAATACAAATATAATCTATAGTCAGTTTGTTTTTTGGTATAAAAAAATGGTTATTTTAATTTATTCTTAGTTTAAGTACAATATGTATTTTCTCAAACCATTAAGAGTGGTTGGAAGCTTAGCTTTAAATATAATTAAATTTTATAAATTTCGTCAATAGATAATTTAAAAATCTTTGTCAAGGTAAAATTTTAAAATTTAAAAAGAATAACACGAAAAGAAAAAATTTCAACTTAAAAAAGAAAATAAAGACAAATTGAAGAATAACTTAACTTAAAAAATATACATACATTATAAAATACGTTAGAAAGATATAAATAAATATAAATTAATTAAGTTGTCAAAAGTTAAGAAAAACAACTAAATGGTTATAAGAAAAAAGAAGATCAGAAGGGAGAGATCAGAATTTTGCGATAAAAGCTGGTCTCCTTTCTGAGACTTTACTCCTATCTTTCTCTTATGCTTTTAATTTTCATCAAGTAAAGCTTAAAAAAAGTCAAGTTTCAAACCTAAAAGCTTCAAACATTTTTTATACATACATACATACATATTTGCCAATAATTCGAAAAATTTAAGCAGACTGAAGAGAAACAAAACTAAAAAGATTAAAAGCTCTAAAATAGAAATTAAATTAGACAAAAAATAATATTATATTCTTAATTTTCAGTTAAAGGAAGCTTTAGTTTCAACTAAAAAAAACTATAGAGTATATAGAAAAAAGCCTCGAAACTTATTCCATAAAACCTTCTAATCAAAAATTATCCCAGTATCTTTTATAAAAAAAAATATATTTTTAAACACATTTGGAAATTCCAAAAGCGTTGTATACAAAAAAAGAAAAAAGTAAAGAAACTTATTATATTAAACATAAGTTTAATTTAGTTTAAAAAGCTTAAATGGTGAAAGTAAGAAGAAAATATTAAGGCTTCAAAATAAATTAAAACTTCAAGATTTGTTAAAACAAGTTTTGAATGTCAGAAAATTTATAAGAATTTACAAAAAACATTAAATTTGAAAATATTTCAATAAATGAATTCATGAAAAGAAAGCTTTCAACCAAAAAGCTTTCATCCAAAAGTTTTTTTTCCTAAACGAGAGTTTGAAATAAATTGTAAACAGAGTTGCGTCCTTCCTTTCTTCTTTCCTTCCTTTATTTCTTTCTTCCTTTCTTCCATCCTTCCGTTCTTCTTTCGATAAGTTTAAAAAACTTCCCGCTGAACTTTTTTTTTAGACAAACTTTTGTGTATCTTGAATTTATTTTTTTCGCTCAGAAAAAACAAAAATTGCCAATAAAAAAACAAATGCCATTCTTTGCCAACTTAAAATAATTCAGAAAAAATCTTGTTTTATTACAAAAATGCATTTAATTTTTTGTTAAAATATTAACATTTTATTAAACAAAATTTATTCAAAAAATTATTTTATATACAAATAAAAGGAAGTTCTATTTAAAAAACCATAAAAATGTGTATGCTTGAAATTATTAAAGACAGAAAGAACCAACCTATATTTTTTATGTCTTTGGATTATTTTTTTGAAAAAAACCACAAAAATAAGACTTTTTAGTTTTTTTTTTTTTGTGTAAATTTTTTGTTCAGTTTCTGAAAATAATTGTTTCTTTTGTAAAATTTGAAAATTATGTACGTTTTTGTAGACTTTTTATAAAATTTGTAGATTTTTTGCAATAATTCCTTAAAATATTAAAGCCTTTTTTAATATAAAAAAGATGAATAAATACAAGGAAAAGAAGAAGCTGACCATATAATTTAAATTGTTACCAACTTCTAATTTCCGTTTTCTGTTTCTTTTATTTTTCGCTTCTAGAAACGCCCGAGGGTTACTGGACGATTTTGGAGACGGTACCTTATTCATTGCATGGCACTGGCATTCCCGCCAATACGGCAACAACAACAACAACAATATCGAATATCAACGCACAACATGCGCAGCAGCAACAACAGCAACAACAACGACATACGTTAACGCATCAGCCGGTGCAGCATATTCATCACTTGCAAACACATCAGCACCAGCAGCAGCAAACACATCAGCAACAACATATTGTTGGCAATGACGCTGCTAGTATTATAGCAGCAGCAACAGTTGTTGTTGAGATACCATCGGAAGCTGTGGGGATGGCGGGCAGTACAATTCAGTATACGATACCAAAGAGTGAGCATCAACAGCTGTTGCGTAGTGCGGCCACAATCGGTGGAAGTAAGCAGCAACATCAGACACATCATTTACAGCAGCAGCAGCAGCAGCAGCATCACCAACAGCTCCATCAAAATCAGCAACATCAGCAACAACATGCCACTATACAAATAGTAAAAGAAACTCGACATCCTGCTCAACATCAGCACCAACAACAACATCTGCAACAAATCTCGTTACAACAATGCATCGAAGCAACATCGAATGTTGTACAACAAACACAAACAATTACCTCAGCAGCAGCACTGAGTACTCAACACCATCATCATCACGGTGCTGATGATGACGAATTTATTAAAATCAATACGTCGCGTTTGGAAGATAAATTATTGCTGCGAAATATGATGCAATTCGATGCATCGCCGACAGCGACAGCTGCTGGCGGCACGGTTACGGTCGCTGTTGGCGATGGTGAGGGTGATGGTGATGAAGACTGTTTAGAATTGGATGAAACGAAAGTTCAACTCGACCATCAACATCAGCAGCAGCATCATCATCAACAGCACCATCAACAGCATAGTCAGCAGGATCAGGTTCAGGAGGAATTATTGCTGGAGGATTCCATCAAAGAGACTTCAGAGCATGCAGTGAATGCGACAATTGAGCCGGATGAAGAATATGTCGGTGAAAAGCTCAACACATTGATCACAACACAGCGACGTGTTAAGAGTGGTAACGGCGGCGGCGGCGGCGGCGGCGGTGGAGGTAACGACAATTCGCAACTTCAATATGTTTGCAATGTATGCGGCAAGGCGTACAAAATCAAAGGCTCACTCAAACGTCATAAAAGCTATGAATGCGGGGTGACGCCCGCTTTATCATGTCCTCATTGTCCGCACAAAAGTAAATACAAATCAGATCTACGCAAACACATGTCACAAAAGCACACCGCAGAGACGCAAAGCGGAGAGCAATATATGAGTACTTAAACGCTGGGGGCGCTAAGGAGCGGGGCTGGGGCTGGGGCTGGCGCTGTTGCGTTCAGAGACTCGCTTGAGGGCTGTCATAATCATAATGTAATAATCATTTGAGGACGGAGTTACGAAGCCCGGAGCTTACTTGACCTGCAGCTTACTCTGACTTCATTTAAAAGGGAGTTATCATCACCAAGGGGGGCTAATTACTCGTAGCTCTATAGCTTGTTACTAAACATCCATTAGGAGTGCTACTATGAGATGTTTACGGATCTATGGTGTGAACCTCTGTTGCGTAAATAAACGGTTAAAGTTTAATAATGCTTAATTGCGATTTAGGGGTTTTTAAGCCCCTGGCAAATACTGCTTGTCTAGCAATCACAAGGCATAAAATAAACAACAAACAAACAATACAAAAATTACTATTTGTTTTCGTCAAAGAACTTATTTCTTCTTTTAACAACGAGCTTTCGTACATTATATTCTAAGGGTTAAGTTTTAAAATGCATTTAGAGGCTACCTTAGTACATACGTATATATATATATATGTATATATGCTTCTTTTGGTTTTTAAGCCTATACAAAATTTAATAAATTATATTCCGTATGAGAAAAATCCTAAAAATGCCTCTCAAATTCTATTGGAATTTCGGCTAGAATTAATTTTGGCAAGAATCATAAATATTTCAAATATGTACTAAAAATTATTTAGTTTTCGTTGAGTAAAGTCTTTTAGTACTAATTGTTTAGTGAGTGCTGTGCTGTATTTTATTAGGTCTTGTTTTTACGAATTTTCAAAACTTATGTATCTAAAATATATACATAAATACCACACGCGAAATTTCTATGTACAAATATTTTAAGTAATTTTTTAAAACTAAAAAAAATTTTAAAGCATTTAAAATTTTATCTATTATTGTATTATTGCAATATTGTATGGCATTATTGTTGTATCATAAAATTATTTTTATTCTAAGGGAATATTTATACAGAGATATTGTTTGATCTATCCTGAAAATGAGTTTAGATTTATTGTTTCTGGTCAAAATATCGGTGAGGACGGATGGTGTGTGATATCCATATTTTTAAATTAGATTGTGTTGAAAAACAAACCGGCGTTCATGATTCGATGATACCACCTTCAGTGTCGTTGTCTATCTAAAACGATATTAAAAAAGGCACATCTCCGAAATCGATTTGTCTGTCTACCGAAACAATTTTATAGGTTCATTATTGTCAGTCATATTTCATATTGTCACTGCCATAACTTTTATAGTTTCTCTTCGTTGTCTTCATTTTATTATTGTCACATATTTTTTATGTTTTAACAATTATTTTCATTATCATAAAAGTCATATTGTCACTCATTGATTGTCACAATACACACTAAACTTTTATCCCACACTCTGCTGAACTCCATTGACATTCTTCTTCTTACTATTAAACATCTTTAGATGGCTCTAAATCTCTCTCTTCCGTAGACTGAAAAAACACATTCTTTTTTCAAAATTTTTTCTAAGCATTTATTTACTCTTTGTTAAATCAGATTTCTTTTGATGTGAATATTCCCTCTAAAAATAATAAATAATTAATTTAATTTTATTTTCATATCATAAAATTTTAAAAATGAAAGCTTAATATATAAAGTAAATAATATATTTTGAAAGCGTGAAATAGATATTTTTGAGTCATTGTTATTAAAAATTCATGTGTTTCATTTCATGTGTTTTTTGATGGAAACTAAAAACTTAATCGGATCGAAAAAACAGAAATAAAATTTTATATTAAATTAGAACAATAATGTATAAAAATAAACAATGCGCATAAAAATAAATACAATATGTACGCAAATACATGTAATAACACACAAATATATATAATTAAAAAATTTAATTTTTTTAATTTTTCGATTTATTCAAAATCCAAATTGCAGTTAAATTAAAATGCAAAAAAAAACGATTGAAATAATAAATTATAATGGATAAATTACAATTTTACTAAAATCAGATGTTGAGAGAATGTGAACGTCTATTATTTTAATGTATAATATATTAAATTAATGCTATAATGCTAATGCTATGTTATATATAATGATTAAATTGATTTGATTGATTGATTGATTAAATCACAAGTGGCGATAAATTTTTTAGACCAAAAATTTAACCTTAATATGGTTATTATTTAATGTTGATTCTAATGCATTCTCTATAAGAAATTTCTCTATGAGAAATAAATTTTCATAAGAATTACGTATATTAAAGCTTGGTTGAAAATATCTCTCCATGGAATTTTGAGTGCAAAACAACTATAAAAAGATTTAAGCTTTTTTTCTAACCTTTCCTTCTTTCTAATTACAACTTAGTCTATCTCTCTATATTTCGCTCTCTCTCTGTTTACCCTTTACATATACTTCCCTTCCCTTCCCCTGCACGCACGTTGATTATTTGCATGTTCTTTTACAGATCATAAAGACCACAAATGGAGAGCTCGTAGAGGCTGGTATGTTTGAAACTTGCTAGAAGTACGTTAAGGCTTTCGATAAGTCGGGGAAAATGGCAGAAGAAGAAATTGGTTGAAGAAAACAGATTATAAGAATAATTTGATAAAAATTTATTGTATACAAAGAATAAAGTGAAAAATGGAAATGTTTAAAATCATGGCAAAAGCAGCAGAAAGTTCATAAATAGAAATAATTTGAAAAACGAAACAAAAGTTGGTTAAACAGTTCCAACAGAGAGAGAAAGTGAAAGAGTCAAGTTTAAAACGAACAATTGCAGTTGATAAAATCCGATTAAAAAAGTAAAATTAAGTCAAATACAAACGAGAAAATTTGGTTATACAATAAAAAAAATACGATATGCTACCAAAAGTAATGCAATAAAAATAAATTATTATAATAAAAAAAGAAATACATACATACAATACATATTAATAATAGAAAAATGTAAAACAAATAAAAAGAATTTAATTTACGGAACAGAAATTTGAATGGTGAAGAAAAGAAATAAAAATATTTAAAAAAAAAAAATTTAAATATTGTGTAAAAGAAGGTTTTAATAAATAAAAAAAAGAAGAAATAAGAAGAAAATGTGAAAATTATGTCCTATAAAATATATATTTAAGACAGTGTGTGTATATAAGAGTCATTAGTGTATTTAAAAAATAATTTAAAATATTCTTAAAAAATTAATAACGGTAGAATAAAATAAGTAATCGAACTCATTTCGATTGACAAAAATTTAACAAACAATACAAAAATGTAAGAATATTACAATAAAATCTCATGCTGTTGCAAAAGGTTGTTCTACAATTTTAACGTATAAAGAACTGGACTGAGCTGGAGAAAATTTCAAAATTATAAACTCTACAATAACGCGCATGATGTACGCTATAAATTGGCACAAATAAAATTGATTTTAAAATTACGCAATCTGAAATAATCACTAAGATCGCCGCCGATAATATTGAAACGTCAATAATTGAAATATCATTATATTCATGCTAAAGATCAACGAGTACTAAGTAAGTGTACTTGTTATGTTTTTAAATTAATACCTTTGCCGTAAATGTTTACTTTAAATTACTTTAAATACCGTAAATTTTGAGATAAGTAATGCTTACTCGTTATTTTCAAATAATTCTGTACGCGTTATATTCAAATCAGTCTCAGTAAAGATAGAGATGACGAATTGTGCTCGATACAATTCAATTCGATATTTTGACTTAGCGAAACTGTCGACTCGTTTCTTCGACTTTTCAAACCCTTTCTTACCGTTGGATTCCATATGAGTACAGGCTATACTCATTATACAATAAATTCGCGGCGATCATCACTTTATAGGAGTATCATCAAATTATATCTCACTACTAGTGATTATTATTTAAAGCGATAACATCTTACAAACAAAATTAGTATTAACACAAAATAATTGTAATGAAATTGAAATCTGAAATAAATTTTGTTTGGCCAAGTGCGCGAAAAAACCATTTCTAATAAAGAAAAAAATCCATTAAATACAAAACATTTAGAAAAACAAGAAAACGTTAGTAGAATTAAAATTTATTGTGCCAAACTTAAATATTAAATCTACACAGCAGCAGCAAACATCACATTATTTGAAGTAATAAAAGAAAATGTCATAAATCGTAAATAATATTGTATAAGAATTTAAAGATACTTTATTATTAAAATATGCAATCTTTCGACTATTTTAAGACTTCAGTTAATAAAGTTTTATAACTTCAAAAATATTCGTACTTACAAAAAATCTCAAAAAATTGAATATCAAAAAAACAAAAACCAAAACTTTAAGATTAAAATAAACTTATTTTTTTTCTCAGATTTACGTTTAATGAAAGGAATTACGTTTAATGAAAAAGCAAATATGTATACAAAAAAATTAAAAAGTCACTAATCCAAAAACAAAAAAAAAAATAATTAAAAAAGCACAAAACAATAACAACAAAACACACAACAGGATACAAAAACATTAAAAACTCTGAAAGAAATTTTCCATATTATTTAAGATACTTGAAATGTCTGTCCAAAGTACTATGCATACACACACACATATGTATATTGTATATACGAATAAAAAAAGTAAAGGTCAATTGATTTATGGATTTATAGATTGATCGCATACACAGGCATATAAGTTTGTTCGTATCATATTTTTAGTCATATTCTAATTAATCATAAAAATCATTATAATGTATACAAAAAACAATTTCAACGTTTTGTGTGTCTTTAGTGACAAAAACACAACAAAAAAATTCCAATAAAGAACAAAATTCCATGTAAAAACATAATAAAAATATTGTTTTAATTACAAGTATTAAAGTATATAAGTCCACATATTTCGATGGACAAAAAATGTTTATTTTATATGAGAAATCGCTAAGAATTTCTGTAAGATGTTTTTTAATATTAAAATTGATTTTAAATATATTTTCGATTTAATTTAATTAAATTTCTCTAATATTTTAGTGTTTTAAAAAAATATTCTCTTTTATTGCTTAGAAGAGATCCCAAAATTCAAGAAATCAATTAAAAATAAAGAGATCACAAGAAATAGAAATCAATTGGAAAATACAAAATAAAAACTACCAAAAAAATCAATCAAAACTAAAAATAAAATAAAAATAAAAAAGTGATTAAAAGTACCAGAAATTTAATCAAAAAAAGTGGTTACAAAAGTAAAAAAAAACAATCCTGAATAAAGGAATAAAAAAATTCGAAGAAGTAAAGAATTAAGATGAACTGCGATATGTTCATATGATAAAGATTTTAAAACAAAACAAAATTTCTGAAGTGATCAAAAAAGTAAAGAAATCAATCCACAATGAAGAGATCAAGAAATTAATCGAATTAATATAATTTTAGTGGATTATATTCAAATTGTATGTTGCAAAATATATTCGAATCATAGTTTTTAAATTCATTCGTAATTAAATAACATCGTAATGGTTTTAATAACATTTTTTTTTTTTTATTATTGATTTATTGTTTAACTTTTTTTACTAATTCACACTTATTATTATTTTCTTTTCGAAATTATTTCAAACAGAGATATATATAATTTTCTATATTGTACGTTCCTTCCTCCTCTCCAAATCTTCTTCTTTATATATGTTAACAATATATTTATTTTTGAATTATACAAGAAATTTTGGAGATCTTTTCTCTGTTCGTTTTTGTTGGAAATTTGTTGCTTTCAATTTACTGATTTACTGATATTCTTTCTTTTCTTTTTTATTTCAGGTAAGTTTCGCAAAAAGACCTTTTGTAATGATTGTGAAAGTGAATCAAACAGATGTGGATGGTCCTGTTATGGTTATTGCTAACTAATGGTTAATTTCTCTAACGCTATCAACCGAAATGTTCGATTAGAAAAGGTTTTATTTTTATTAATTACATATTAACAAAGTGTCATTATATACATATACATAAACTTGGAGTATTATATTTTAAGCCTTTATTAAATTAATTTTTAAGAAATACATATTTCTTTAAGCCATTCGAAAAGTTGGTTGGTTTAAAAATTTATATAAGGTTATACTATAATTTTTAGCTGGTGAGCTAAGGTTTAGTAAAGGAAATGATTTTGAAAGTATTAGTAAGTAAAATATTTCAAACAATCTATATTGTCTAAAAATTAAAATTTTTAAAAATATTTACCTTTTATTTCTGTTAGTAATTTTTTGTTGGTGTTTGACCTCAAGAAAAAAAAGACAATAATCTTTCCGTTACGGACCTTCATTATTATGAGCTAAAAGATTCTTCTTAAAGGGGGAAGGGGTGAGTGAGGTCATTAGCAAAGTTTTTGTTTAGGACACTTCAGGGAGAAACCGAACACCCTGTATAATATGTACTTTTTTAAACTGTGTACTTTTATAGATAATTATTTTAAGCGCATAATTTTTTTATAACTTCCAAAATATAATTATAGTAAAACGTATTTATAAAAAAGTATATATCTATATTTAAAAAAGTATTTTTCATAGAGATCTAAAATGTTTGCCCTTTTTCCTGCCCTTTTTTTAAAAAACTGAAAAACACTGTAAGACATAAATAATAACTATTATTATTTGTCCATCACGTTCAAGAGTCCAAACTCAATTCCAACAAATTTCGTTTTCTTTTCTCTTCTTCCTCTTCTTCTTCTCTTACTGCCTCCCACCAAACGTACTGACATACCACGTACAACCCACGTATACGCGCTGGGTTGTAAAAACGCTTCCTTGCTCTCCGGATGCCTCCTGCATGCAGACTTAACCGGTTATTCCTTAACTATAAGTTATAAGGATTTCGTTGTGGATGATCCTCGGCCATTGCTGGTGTGTGAAAATAATTGTGGCAGATATTATCGCACTCAGCAGGCGTTGCAGCATCATCTGCGGCTTGATTGCGGCTTGCCGCGACGCTTCAGCTGCGCCATCTGTTCCAAATTCTTTAAACGCAAGTATCATCTGAAGCGTCATTATCAAACGCATAGCGTCAACTATGAAGACATCGAGGCAGAGGAGCGTCTGAGTCGTCGTCGGCGTCGTCGCACAGTGCGGCCTGTTGAATAAAGTTTTCAAGCTTCAATCAAATACTCGTAGTTACGACTTCGAGAAGGTAAAATGGGTACAATTAAGCGACATATACAATATTTTGTGTTGTTTCTTTTTGGTGCTCTTTAAATTTTAAGCCTTTTTTACCTTTTTTTACCTATTTTTACTTTTTACACAACGAATTATAGATTGGAAAGCATTATAGAATTTTGAGTTCTAACTGAAATAAATAAAAGTTATTTTTTTAACTTTTTCGAGGGCTTATACGTTTAAAGGGAACGTCTAAAGGGCTTATAACGATAACTATTCGATAACTGTTGAAGTAAAATTCTCTTTGTTTACAAAATTTAAAGTTTTTACTATTTTTACTGGAAAAGTTAACGAGCAGACCTATTAAAACACACGCTAATTTTTTTGTGTGTTGTATGAAGCGGCCACACTGTGCGACGTGGCCGAACATTCGTTAACGTAAGAGATCGATGTAATGACGGAAGGAAGGAAGGAAGGAAAAAGAATCATTTATGAGGACGCTTAAAGTGATAATCATGATAATGAGGTGAACTGCATTGGGATCGTCAACCATGGAGATAAAGGTAGATCATCTTCGTTGATAGAAGTTGAAATAAAAGAGATGGCAGCAGCAGCAGCAGCAGCGCGCCTGCATAACCGTAGAGCTTTAAAAGAAGTAAAAATGAATCCGCCATAAAAAAATATTCGCGAATGTAGAAAGATGGAATTAATTTGGCCAAATTCGGTTCACTAAATCTTTCAAGAATTATAAATAACCAACGGAAGGACAAGAACCGACCTAGCAAAAGGGAGCCGCGGTAGCAGCAACAGCAGCAGCTGGAGAGCAGGCTTGTTAAAGTTTAAATTATGAAGTTGATATTTCGTTTTTTTTTATTATATTGTGATCATTGCAACACGGTTTATATAATTTATGGATGTATATAAAAAAGAACTTTTCTTTTAGACTATTAGACTATTAAAAGCAATATTAAAAAGCTAACGAGTGAAGGGAATACCCGGCTAGTCTTGTTACGTTTAATTTAAAATATCAATACTTGGCTCAAACTTGTAAAATTCTTAGTTTAGTCTATTCTCAATCCAATAAGAATAGTATTAATTTGTCGAAAAAAATAAAAATGTTAAA
Source organism: Conops quadrifasciatus (assembly GCA_949752815.1). Taxonomy (NCBI): domain Eukaryota; kingdom Metazoa; phylum Arthropoda; class Insecta; order Diptera; family Conopidae; genus Conops; species Conops quadrifasciatus. The sequence goes on from OX457077.1 coordinate 5,909,725, forward strand.
AATGAATTAAATTCATTGCATGTAAAAGAGTTAACAGAATATCAATTTTATATGAAACAATAAAATAAATAAAATGATTAAAGTATTAAAAGAGAAAAATCTTGAAAACGCTTTTATTCGTTTAAATTTAATATACAAAATTTAATATATTTTACGTATCTAAAATATTCTTGGTATTAGAATATTCGAGTAATACAATAAATTGTTTAATTATGTGATTTTTTTTAATTGAAAAAAATACTTTTTAGTTTGAATTTTTACCTACTTTTTACCTAATAAGGTTTATCATTTAAAATTTAGCATTTCTTTACTAATATTGATTTGTTAATTTTTACATTCTCAAAGTATTGCGTTCTTGGTCCTTACGCTTGTTTTTTATGCTCCAACTTTTTTCTCTTTCTCTCACAGTCCGTCTGTTACAGCCGGTGTTCCTTACTCTCTCTCTCTCTCTCTCTCTCTCAGTGCAATGAAGTCACCGTGTATTGTCTTTTACATTGAAACGCGTTCGTTTCTTAAGTCTTTCATAAGGTTATCTACAAACTCTTTCGTAAGCTCGACGACTCTTAACAGCTTGAAGCAAGTTTCTTTTAAAAATTTTGTAGAATAGAAATTTTCGAATTTTTAATGTAATATTAAAAAAAGTTCGTCTGGCTGGTGGTCGTCGTCGTCGGGTTTGTTTCTTAAGTCTTTCGTTAGATTAAAAAGAAATCGACACGCCGCGCGCCTTTGGTTTCTGCTCTCTAGCGGTTTCTCTTTTTTTCTGTCAATCACTCTTTCTTTCCCTAACTCAACCTTTACCTCTCGCTCTCTCTCTCTATTTTCCTCTATCACTTTGTCTGACACTAAATCTAATTAACTTACTATCGTAATTGTAAATATTTTAAATTTTTTTTGTTTGATTTATAATTTTTTGATGCATTAATTTTTAAAAAATAATTGTCTTCACATTTCAGATTATAAACGGAATAAAGACACAAACATTGCTGATGATGGCGATAAAGACGATCCCATCGTAATCGACGATGAAGCTGACACTGACGAGGACATTGGCAGAGACGACGATGACGATGACGGTAATGATGTCGATTATACAGCTGACGATGGTGACAAACATGATGATGATGAAGACGATGATGATTCTGAATTAGAAGCTGCAATAGCTGCATGCGTGTCGCGTCCAATCCAAATAAAAATGCATAATCCGCTTCTTAAAAACACCGGAGCGGCCAACACACATCAGAAAAATATGCTCAAATCAATTGTACCAAAACTCACCACAGCAACATCAGCTCCAGCCAATTCAGCAAGCTCAGCAACAACAATATCAGCAAATAGCAAATTAGCAGCAGTTACAGCAACGCCACTGACAACAGCAACAACAACGACAACATCATCACCAAAAACAACTAGAACTAATTTATTTAAAGTAAAATTGAAGGAATCCTTCAGCATCGCCGCCACTCCCATCGCACCTATTACTACGACCACTACCCCAATCACCGCCACCACCACCACCACCACCACCACCACCCCAATAATCGCGCCCACCACTACCGCCACCACCACAAATGCCATTGCCATTAGCACCGTCTCCGGCGCTTCGACTTTCAACACGCTCACGCCCATTTCAACCTCTTCGTCTGTCCCGCGATCTTTAGCGCCAACATCGTCCTCTATTCATTCCACTTCATCCACATCATCCTCCGCTGCTGTCTCCTCACAGCTCGCTGGTGCACAGCCGGCGCTTTTAAACGATCCTAGTGCATTAATCGCACTACAACAACTTGCCTCCATCTCGTCTGTACAGTCGCTGAAGCGCTTAGCTTTACCCACGAACTTGCTCGTCAGCAAGGATGCATTAATCAGTGACCGCGGTAAAATTCCACGCCTCTCCACCAAGCGCTCGCGGTACGAATCGAATCGTTGTCCTCTCTGCTCGCGCGTCTATCGCTCGCAAGCTTTTCTCAACGAACACATGCGCAAGGAACATTCTGTACTGATCTAGAAGAGCGGGTTGATTGATGGCGTCCGATCATAACAATAAAGAAAAAAAATTTTTGAATATTCAATAAAAAAAAAAAAAAAAATTAAAAAAAAAAATTAAAATTTAAAAAAATTTCATTCAATAATTTTCATTCCATTCTTTTTCATATTTTTTTTTTTTAATTTTTTTAAATTTTTTCAGAAAAATATGTTAAAATTTCTGAAGCTAGTGTTTTTTAAAAATATGTAATAAAATTATAGTTATAACAATGGATTGAAGAATTGAAGTTTTTATAACATTTTTAATGACATTGTAACATTTAAAGTCTTCATTTTTAATTTTAAACGATAGAAGACAGAATCATTAAAATCAATTGCTTTTGAAATATAGTTTTAACCTATTTTGTATGCTTACATGATATTTTACAGTATACAGTATACAAAGGTCTATGCAAGGCTATTTTGAAAGATATGTTCTTTAATTCGAAGTAATTAATGCTTTATGAATATTTAATCTTTATTAATATTCCTTATGAATATTCTTTATGACTATAGAGTTAAAGAGTTGATTAGAAAGTCGGTCGTCGTTGAAGGTAATACTACTTATGATCTGTTAAATACGATACAATGAAGTAGAATTTGTTTCTTAAACACCGCTTTTATTTTACTTTTATCCGCTTATTTTACATACTTTGCCATTAATTATATAATTTCGCTGTTAATAATATTATATAAAAAAATATGAAATTTAAGCCGAGACATTCCACAAATGTGGGTGTAAGGTATATAAGCTTCGGCCAGGCCGAAGTTAACGCTTTTAATGGTTTAATTTTAGTTTATCATCAATAATTTAATTTTGCCGTCAAAAATTTCATAAACATACATAGATATTATAATATCTTGATAATTTAGCAGAGACAAACAAACAAAGGGGACTGCTTGTGTTTGATCTAAGTAAAGACAACAACCATGGACAAGCTGGTTAAAGCAAATCAACTTGCTTCGAATCACAAAAATATTAAAAGGATATTATATTAAATAAAGAGATTTAAGATATGTTAGACAATTGCTGAAAAAAAAAATTGTTTGGAAAAATTGAATTTTTTAGATCAAAAATAAACTCAAAATAAAATCTAAATAAATGGATTTTAGATCAAAATTTTAACATAAAAAATAACCTATTTAGCTCTTAAACGATAACTATTAAAAGTTTCTTTATTATTTAAATAACAAAAAAAAAAATTAAATAAATTGTAACAATTGAAATTGTTCATAATTAACAAGGGCCCATAAATAACTTTTATTTCAGCTTAAAAAAATGATTTTGCTGAAAATGAGATTTTCAAAAAAGAAATTAAAATCAATATTAGTAATATAATTTTAACTTAAATATTGAAAATATTTTAAAAAGTTAGTAACCAAACTAAATTAAGTTAAATAAAGTACTCAGTTATTTATTAGCAAAAAGGTATACGAGTATGCAGCAAAAAATAAAGGGAATTTCTTCTTTATTCAATTTCTTTATTCAATTTCTCCGATTAATTATCATAGAAATTCATTGTATATGTTGAGTAAAACAAAAATAAATGCAAATAATTACAAAAACCATTTCTCAATAATAAGAATGTGTACAAAAATGTTTTTCTTCTTTTTCTAATTATGATTACTTTATTTTATGTAGTGTGTAGAAAGGTTTTTTAATATTTAAGCACAAATACGCCTTATCATATCTTATAAGAAATTTTATAAGATCCTTCTAAAATCCTACCTTCTTATAATTTCTATCCTTTCTTATATGAGTATATGTATATTTAAATACAATATTTACAATTTTTAGGCTAATCTCTAATTTGTTTTTAAATTTAATTTTAAATAATTTTTTAACTCTTCTCTCTCCCTTTTCTTGTTTATATATATGTGCATGCTATATTACAGATTCCCGCAAAAAAGACAATCCTTTGAAAGGCGTTCAACCACGTCATCCATGCCGCGCCTGCGGTAGAAGCTACCTTCATAGGACACATTTCATGCGTCACATACGCAACGGATGCATCGGTGGACCGCCGAGGTATAATTGCAAAATGTGCCCGGCAAAGTATCGACGCAGCGAAACTTATAAACGGCACATGCTGACCATTCATGATATCGATCTGGGTCGTCCACGTCGTTTAAAATCTGCTTTGGAATCAACAACAGCCGGACAAATGAACTGCGACGACGACGACGACGGTGATGACGAAGAGGAATTTTGTGATTTAAACAAAGAAGTGAAGCAAAAGCAGTATCAGCCATGAATGTTGCGCGATTGAGGAGAACGGTGGCAGGAAAAAAAGGAAGGAAGGAAGGAAGGAAGAAAGGAGCATAGAAGAATGTATAGGTGCAGCTTACTTCGCGAAGAGTGTTGACGTTTATAACTTTTTGCGTAATCAAAATGAGTATGTATTTGCATGATTTTGAGTATTAAAATTTAAGCCCATAAAACATATGATGATCTTGATGATCTTTAAGATCTACAAATATATAAATTTGTATATACTATAAATTTCTTTGCAATAAATTCATTTCATTAATATTTCAATATATTTAAAAGTATGTAATGATAATAAAGAAAGGAATTTATTAAAACTGAGCTCTGGTAATTATATTTTTTCTAGAAATTTTTTGAAATCTACATTTTTAAAAATTTTAAATAAAAAACAATAAGTTTATACGATTTTTTTCAACGACCAATGAATGTACGAATTCGAAATTTAAAATAGAATTTAATAAAATTCGTAGTATTTTTTTTATGTATTTTTCCAAGCAATTTTCATAAAATGTTCTTGATTTTTTGAATATATACATACATTTATGGGTATGTTAAATGTTAGTCTTTCTCGGAGAATTTTATACGATATATTAAAATTAATTTGCGAATATCTTTAATATAATACGTAAGCGATAATAAAATTAAAAATTTGTAAATAGAAAGAACACATGAAGTAATTTGAATAAAATTGTTTTTTTTAGAAAATATTCATAACATTTTCTCTTGCATGAAAAACATAAAAGTTTTTTTCTATTCAACAGAAACTTATAATCGATGAATGATTAAAACTACAAAAAAGGTATTTTTATTTTTATATTGTAAAATTTTTAAAAATATATTTGATACAGTTTTAGCTAATGATTTTGTTTTTTCTCTTTTCTTTTTATTTCTCTTTGTTCTGTTTCATAGTTTATTTTCAGATTACATATTTGTTTTTTTTATGGATTCTAACATAACATTTTTAAGCAATAATTCTGGCACTAAAAGAAATGCACAATTTTTGCAAAAAAAAAAAACGAACGTATGTCATTAAAATTAATATATCGAATATTGTGAACTTCTTGAAGAGCAAGATTCAAAGCGAATTCTTGAAAGTATTTTAATCAGGATTTCGGTAAGTCCAACCAAAATAATAATTTGATTTTAAAAAACGAATTTAACGACTTTAATTTAATTTAATTTATTTTATCCTTATTTCTTGTTCTATAGTGATTTTTTAATTATGTAAATTATGCTACAGTAATATTTTTCAAGAATGTGAAATATTTTCTTCAATTTCGACGAGCTGAATGTTTTCCCTGTTTCAAGTCTCTTTTAGGTTTTTAGCTTTAAAGTATGTTACTGTACTTTTGGGAAACATTTTCCACAAAATTCGAAGAAGAAAAGTTTCAAATTGTATTGTTGTTGTTGCTGATGGTGCTCGCTCCTTTTGCTAAAAATATCCTGTTGCTTTTTACCCCTAGAGAATCACGTACTGCGTTGGTTATCTTGTACCTACCTGCCTTTTTGGTGGTACCAACCGGTTGTTGGTTTGGTGTTGTGTTTTTTTTCTTTCACTTTCTGTCTCTTTTCTGCACCCACGCTTAATATTTTCGATTACTTTTTCAGAAAATTCATTTCATTGTAGGGATAATAGTAGTGGTCACCTTTTATTGTTGTTGTTGTTGTTGTTGTTGTTGTTGGCGTTGTTGTCGATGGGAAAAACTCCAATAATTCGAATTTCTGCCTGCTCTACACCGACATACATACATATACAATCCCGAGATTTGTTGCTTTACCTACGAGAACATTCTCTTTCCTTTTCCACCATACCCATCGACACATTCGAAACACACACACACACACACACACACATTAAGAAACCTCTATTTACTCCCATTAATCCTCATACAAATGGTATCTACATTACACAAAAACCGTATCTCTTAAAAAAAAATTTCGCTCCTCAATTCTTTATGCTTGGAACGGTTCTTCTTTAAACGCTTTACAAAAAAAAATGTATTTTAAACTTCTAATAATTTTATACTTCCTCCGTTTTTCATCCGTACCATTTAATGAAGCCATCTATTTTTCCTCTAAACTTTTTTAAAGTCAGACAAACTACCTTAATTTTTTTTTTCTCCTTTCTTTTCCTACCTCATTTTCACCCTCTCTTTCCCTGCTGCTATTCTATGTCTTTTATTTCTGCTGCATTTTAAAGTTTCTGCTAAATTCCTTAAAATTTTTCCTCCACTTTGCTCATTTTCTAAAAACGCAGCTGCCGCCAGCTGCGAAACGAATCCTTTTGGCAATCTTTTGTTCCGGATGCACTAAGGATGACTGTATTCTGTATTGTTCTGGCTGTTCAGAACTTGTTGCTATTGTCTGTTATTTTTGCAATTTTCCTTCATGTTTATTCTGTTCGGTTCTGGTCTGGTCATTTGTATTTTCTTTCTGGCTGTGAGAAAATCTGTAGATATTCCAAACGAGTTGTCGCATTTGCGAAAATACTTTTCGATTTGTACTTTTTCTGTTCCATATTATTCATTTAGAACCATCTGTACCATATACCAATACATTCATATCGTATACTATGCAGCACTATCAACCAAGAACCTAATTATGACCATTTTAAATCATTTTTAAAAGTTGACTTTAAGGACTTTGAGGCAATTACAAGAATTGAGTTTTTCTATTGAGTCTTCTATAGTTTAGGTTCTCGTAACTTCGATAGAAGGGCAAGAGTAATTTCTATAAAAAGTATGGGTAACTTATTTAGACGGTTACTTCTAGTATGTAGTATATGTGATCTTTACATTATCTATAGATAACTACTATAGCAGCTGCAGGCTACTTTCAGAATAGATAACTTGCACAGTAAAAGGGCGACCTTCTCTTCTATAGTCTAACTTACTGAGACGATAGATATATGTAGGTGTAGGTAACTTCTTTAGAAGTTCTATAGATAATATGTTAACTGTAAGTAACGCCTATAGTAGCTACATATGCGTTGATACTTTTAGAATAGATAACTTTTATAGTCATTTCTTTGGTATAGCTTTTACAGTGTAAGAACGATATTTTCTATAGTACTATATTGTGGTTTATTGTTGTATTCAACAAAACACTTCAGACAAAACCCACATTAATTTTCTCTTAAGGTTATTATAATAATATTGTTGTGGTTGTTGTTGTTGTTGTTTTTTTTTTGTTAACAGTCTCTTTCTCAGTCTCGGACCGACTGACCCTTCCCGATTTTATTCAAAATCGAAAATCATGCTTTTTTCATGCTGTTCAACGAATGCCGCTCGAATAGAATGCATTCATTGTGAAAATTAAATCAATTAAGGAAATTTTCCAGTGACCTTGAAAAAGAGAAGCGAAACAAATCAAAACAAAATCGTGTAAAGGAAAAACGCTACGAAAACGAGAGAGAGAGAGTACATTAATTTTATGAGCGCCAGTGAGAAGGAAAGTGAAATGAAGCGTGGCGAATGAAGAAAGAAAAAAAGAGAGGGAAAGAGAGACAGTAAAAGAGGAGTTTGTGTGTGTGTTTGTGTGTGGTTGGGAATTTCAGTGAAGAAGAGCAAGACACAGGCCTACATAAAATCACGTACACGAAACAAAAACACAAAAGCGTGAAATAGCATAAACACGAGGCAATAAATGCAGTGTTAGTGTGCATGCATGCATGTGTCTGTGTGTGTGTGTGTGTATGTACCTAAAAAAAAAGGGTAGGAAAGGCCAGGAATAGAAACGACAATACAAAATAACCATAATAGCAATGCTTGAAAATGCTCAATTAGTAAAAACGGAAATCTGAAAAAGTAACGACAATAACAACAACAACAACAACGGCAACAGCAAAAACAGGAATTTATATTTTTTTAATTATAAGCAAACCACAAGAACAACAACAACCACAAAAACTCACACGTTTTATTTTTTTATTTTATTGCACAATCATAAAAAGAATAAAGTTTTCACGGCAAAGATTAAAACATGAAGAAGAATAAGAAGAAGAAGAAAAAGAAGGAAAATTGAAATGTTGATAAGAACGACAACAACAACAAGCAACAACAATCAACAAGTCTAATAAATAGCCAAACACGGAGTCATGAATAAGCACAATTCGCAAAACTATCGAAAAATTATAAAAATATTTAAAAAGAATTGATAATTCAAATTTATACAATAACAAAAAAAGAATAGATTTTTGTAAAATTCAAATATTTTCGTTTCGTAAAGTCAAGCACAAATTTACGATTTAAACTGAAAGAAAAGAAGAATGGTAGACATTAATGGTAGACGTCTTAAAAGTTTCAGGGGTTGTCTGAAATTGCTCCATTACTTTCAAATCAAGCCGTGACTTTTGGAAGCGCTGCTGAAAACATTACCACATATGATTCCAATAATCACGGTTTGATTCGAAATCAAATGGAAGCCCTGCATCGACGCAAAAATGTTGCTATGTCAGTTTCGAATCATTCGAGACGTCTCATGCAGACCTCTATTGCAAATCATCATCAATTATGGACAATTTCACAATTTACACCGCGACAACAACAACAACAACAACAACAAAACAACAACAACAAAAACAACAACAACAACAACAAAAACAGCAAGTTAGTAATAGGCTGAATGTGGCTGAAGAGGAATCGCACAGCAAGAAAATAATAATAATAATAATCTGTAAACAACAACAAAAACAACAACAACAACTAGATTACAAAATTCCTGGAAACGCCAACAACAACAAAAACAAAATCTATTCAGCTGAACGAAATTTTTCAAGCCAATATCAAGCCATCGAAGGAAAAGAAGAGAAGAAAATTCCAAAATTTAAAGAATAAAGAAAATCAAAATGGATAATTATACGATACCATAGAAATAGCAACAACTGTTACAACAACAACAACAACCCAAACCAAAAAACGATAACATCAGCTCGTTCGAAACTAATCTTTGGAATGAAAATCGCTTGAACGAATTTCCTGGAAATTTCACCAATTTTAGGCTTGTCTCAGAGCGGCGGCGACGGCGGCGTCTGGTGGTCGATCGGTCGGTCGGCCGGACGTTCGGCGGGTGTGGCTTTTATTTTTAGTATAGACTTCACTGAGTTTCCTGTCGTTTTTCAAAGTTGCACCATCTCCATTCTCTATCATGGACTGAAAGTCGCATCAACGACGTCGACGTCGATGGCGTCGTTGGCGTCGTTCTCTTTGTCGTTATCCTCCCGTATGCAGCAGACACTTGCACATACCATGCATACATTCAAACAAACACACGCTTAACGCTTGGCAGCCAACTCAGTTGTGAGGAATGGCAGGCAGGCGTCGTCGGCTTTTCGCAGGTACGCAGGATAGCAGCAGCAACAGCAACAGCAACAGCACTCACAACAACAACAGAAAACTTTTCCTACTTTGATTTATCCCTGTTGATTTGACTCTTCTTCTTCTTCTTCTTCTTCTTCTTCAACTTCTTCCTGTTCGTTTTCTTTATAACATTCAAGCGGCGTTGTTTTACTACGAGTAGCACAAGTTTTGTTTGTAAGGAAAAGTGCTTGCTTGTTGTTGTTGTTGTTGTTGTTGTTGTTGTTGTTGTTGTTGTTGTTGTTGTTCTTCTTCTGCCTGTTATCACTGCGATAGTGGTGGTCGTCGCTGCTGCTTTTATTTCTGCTGTGTGCTGTTGTTGTTGTTGTTGTTGTTGTTATATGCATTGTATTGTTGATGCTGTTGTTAATGCAGCAGATGTTTTTGGAAAAAGGATGTTTTTTTCTCAACAACTATTTTCCTTTCTTTCTTTCTTTCTTTCCTTCCTTCTTTTTGCCTCTTCTTTTTTGCTATCTTTCTTCCCCTGTCAAGTATTTACAATACTTCCCCTACTTGTTGTTGTTGTTGTTGCTTTTTATATCTATCCCTCTTCAAGGGCTTGGAAAAATTGTAAGCTAAAATAAAAATTGGACTGCAACTAGTGCAGCGTGTAAAGCGATGCAGTTGAGACGCTTTTTTGTCAATAGTTTTGGCGTTGGCGGCGCGTTTGTGGTGTTTGCAACAATGAGTTGGCGGACGAGAGGGCGGCGTGTTCAGTGCAAAAAAAAAAACCGAAAGTTCACTTAAGAAAAAGCTTACAAGAAGCTTGGAGAATTTAAAAAAAAAATAAGCGAAATTGATTTGAATTATTAATATTTAAAGTTTACAAATTGAAGTTTAAAAACTAAAGCTTAAAAGCTTTAAATTACAAAAAAACGTATTAGATCCTTCAAAACGTGTTAAAAAAGCTCAAAGTTTTTAAGGCAGTAAAAAGCTGCGGCATATATCAGTGTGTGTTTGTGTGTGTGTGTGCGTTTGTATAAAAAGCTTGTCAGCAAGTGGTTGCTTAAATATTATTTTCGGTTAATTAAAATCAGAAGGATTAAATATATTATATGAACTTAACAAAAATTTAATTATGTTCTTTTTTGTTGCACAAAAATACAATGCTTTTAAACTCTCTCTTTAAATAAACGCTCTCGTTCGCCGCTTGTTTTCTGCACTCTCGTCGTCAATGGATAACTTTTGCCACGTTTCAACGCTGGCGAGCACGTTGGCACTAATTTGCAAACATTTGTTGTTTTTGCTAAATTTACCCAGAATTCTTACTAATAAAATTTTTCTCTTTTACTATTTTTTTTCAGGAATTAATTTTCAGCCATTGAAGAAATTACTCTACTCGATCGACGGTCAGTCAGATCTCATTCAGTGATGCAGTGATTTACTTTACTAAACACCTTCGCCTTCGCCTTCGTTGAGCTCGCGAACCCAACGCGCGCGAGCATGCGAGCATCGTACACGTTTTTTGTTTTTGCAAAGCGAATGAAATTGCCACTCGTTGGTACGCTGCTGAATCGTTCCAGTTTAGTGGCTGGAACGAATGTATGTATTGTTGTTGTATATATACGTTCGCTCTCTCGCTCGCTGGAAGTCGTTGAGTATCAACGAACCGAGGCAGAGACAAAAAGTTTGATACAATAATAAAATACAAAGGATTATTTTACAATAGGCTCTCTTTTTACCGACTTTAGTAACCTATTTTTCTCTTTTTTAGGAAGCGTCCTCCGCGAAGCGAATGTTTATTTGAGCTATTAAATTCCAGAGGATTATTTTGTTCAGCAAAACAAGACGCGATTACTTCATTTTTTGTACCCAACAACAATCAGTCAAGAGAAGACAGCGAAAAAACTGAGGTAAATAAATGTTTAAGAGCTTTTTAAAGCTCTGCGGCAAGAAGTCGTCATGGTAAAGCAAAAGTCCAAAAAAAAACCAAAAACAATCATGGTAACGGGGCGCTATCATTCATTCACAAACTGCTAAATAACTTACAACAATAAAAAATAGCTACCACATCATTTAAAAAATAAAAGCGAACACTGACGGTGTCGAATAATGCCAAAGAAAATTCATACATTTCATTTATTTCCTTCTTTATCACCCACCAAATAATTCATTGCAACAAGAATACGAATGAGAACAGCAGCATCAACAGCAACAACAACAAGCACAGTCACATTATCAAACAGCATCATCAAAACCATGACCACGTAATACTGAAATACAACAACAACAACTACAACTACAACAACTATTCACATTCATTTCCATTGATTAACCATCATAACAGCAGCAATAACAACAACAACAACAACAAAAACCCAAAAAACCAAAACTAAAATAAATAAATCATACATTTTTCAGAAAAAAATCAACTTAATTTAATTTGTTTTTTATTCATTCATTCATTTATTATTACGTTAATTATGTCGTATTTTAATTTTAGTTATTTAAGCTTAACTTTTACAAAAAATTTCCAATTATTTATTAAATCTAATTTGATAATAACATATTAAATAATAAATAAATATTAAATTGATATCAAATTAATATAATTATATAATTCTTATTATTATTATTACCTCATGATTTTAATACTATTTTTATAATTTCTATTATTATTTATTATTTCTATTAAATATTTATTATGTCTATTATGGAAATTTAATACATATTTAATTTTATATTTCATTATATTTTCAGTGTTTTCAGTATTATTTATAGCATTAATCATGCCTTATTCAAAGAATTAAATCTCTTTTCATTAATTAATCTTTTACATTGTAAGAATTTCAATTAAATTCTTTGGTAGTTTTTTAGAAAATGTGTTAAAGCATGTTCGTTTATCGTAGTATTGCAGCATTTTTCAACACCTAATATTTTTTCCATTAATTCGTTTCATTAAAGCTTTTCGTTTCGTTCTCATTTTTTAATAGTTTTAGTTGAATTCGCCTTTCTTTTTCGCCTTTGCCTCAACGAATTAAACTAATTTTGTTTCTTCTTGATCTCTGGTACTTTTTTCAGATCTTAGCAACAAGTTACAAAGGGTCACTGCCGACGCAACACTGGGCCACGCTCAGCATCAGCATCAGCATCAGCACCTACAACTGCAACGCACTCAGCCACTCTCCATTCTTAATACTCAGAAATCTTCACGCACTCGAAACTCTCTCGATGCCGATGTCACTGCCCCTGGCAAAATCACCGCCAACGATCACACTGCCAATGGCGGCAACATCGACCGCAGTCAGCCGCATCTGTTGGCCGGCACCGCTGCCGGTCTCATCAACGGCAATCGCAAACGCCTTTCGGCGAATGACGTTTCCGACATGCTTTTCGAGCTGTACAAGGCTAATGCGGCCAAAGCACCAAAGAATCAGCAGCAAACACTGCCGCTAAATAAGCCGGGTCAGAAGTCGCCCACTTCGGCCGAAGCAGAACCTTCGACGATCGCCGCCATCGCCACCAATAGCGCCGCAGCCGACAACCTAAACGATGCGGCTTCAAAAAACTTGCCAGGCGATGAAGTGATGTCTGAGACGATTGCGCAGGAGAGTTCGGTCTTAGTCAAGGCCGGGTCCTTGCATGCACCTGGCAATGCATCATTTCATCCACGCATCAAATACTCCAGTGTAAGCAGATCAGTCGCAGCCGCGCCAAATGCGGCTGCAGAAATTGTGTCAACAGCAGTAGCAGCCGCATCGTTGCCGCCCATTGTGACCGCGATACCGACATCGGTTTTAGTCTCAAATACGCAAGAAGTCGATGTGAAGCCATTGATCCATCCTGCCACCGGACTCGTGATTGAGCCTACCTCGGTGAGAGCTTCTGCCTCGGTCATACAACCGACACCGGCATCCGTCACAGCTGGCGTGATGCCGCAGGCAGCTGCCATAGCAGCAGCTCTGCTGCGTGACGGTTATCACAACTTTCAGCAGCAGCTGCGTGCGCAAGAGATACTCAAGCTAAACCAGAGCGGCGTGGTTTCGGCTTTACCATCAGCCGCACAAACCAATGCGTCGGGCTCGGGTGGGGGCAGTGGTGGGGCCAACGGCAATGATAATGGCAATAGCAACAGCGCCAACAACACCCATGTCACGCCCACGAAACTGCTGGAGAACTTCTTGCGCCAACAGCGGGCCGAACAGCAGCAGCGACGCTCGGAATGCGACAATGAGCACAACAGCTCGACCGACACGAACGACGGCGACGGTGACGGCGACGGCGACGACGAGGACGGCGACGACTCACGCTACAACGGCTTCGAGGATATACACTTGATCGAAGGCTGCAAAACCACCGGCGTCGCCGCTGCCGCCACCGTTACCGCGTTTACCAACAGCTCCGGCGGTCAACTCAGCGTGTTCCCGTCAGGTGCACCCACGCCCTCCGATTATATGTCCGACGAATCGCAAAAGTTCATGATGGCTGCTCAGGCGCAAGTTTTGCGCAATCTCGAGTACTCTCTGAGCGATTACGGCGGCAACAGCCCGGGCGAGGGCGAGCCGACCTACGAGTGCCGTCACTGCGGCAAAAAATATCGCTGGAAGTCAACGTTGCGTCGGCACGAGAACGTCGAGTGCGGCGGCAAAGAACCATCGCATCAGTGTCCGTATTGTCCGTACAAATCGAAGCAACGCGGCAACCTCGGGGTGCATGTGCGTAAGCATCACTCCAATTTGCCGCAGCTGGCGAGCAAACGGCGCTCCAAGTATTCGGTCAAGCTGGAGAGCAGCGTGGTGGGAACGGCGACGACAACTTTGTCGCCAGTGGCGCTGACGGGAGCAGGCAGTGCAAATGGCTCAGATGATTCATCCAGTAAACTGGTGATCGATTGTAGCAAGTGAAGTGAGCAGGTAGAGAGAGAGAGAGAGGGAGAGGGAGTAAAAGTAAAGGCAAGACAAAGAAAAAGATTAAAAACGCTTAAGAGAAAGAAGCCAAATAACGAAAATAGCAATAAGTAAAGGATCTAGAAGAGTGTGCCAATGGAAAATTCAATAAAAAGGAGAAAAAGAAAGAAAGAGAGAGAGCGCGAGAATGATAACGATCGACGAGATCATGTGAATGGTGGAAGAGAGAGAGAAGCGAATGACAAAAAAGCATTTATCGATTATTTTCTCAAAAGGTTTTTACTAATGCAAGGTGCATGTTCAAAATCTTCGAACTTCGTTCTGATTGTAACTAGTTTTAGGATAATTTCTTAATTAAATATTTGTAAATTTTTTTACCGTACATCCCTCCCCACACACACACCCATGGGTGTTGGTGGTGGTGGTAAATCAACGAGACGGTAAGTGGACGGCGTGCAAGTCTCTTAATTTTGTATGCTTTCCTGGACAAGGTTTTTAAACTGCGTTTTTTCGAAAAAGCATTATGTTTGGGATTGTTAAAAAATTGTCCATATGCATACGATATTATTATTTAAAATTTGTGTAGTTTATTGTGCTTGGTATATTTTTTTGTATTCCTTTTTCTTAAAATTATAAAAATCTTTTTCCACACAAAACAAAGTCATATTTTCGTATTTCGTATAAAATGTATTTCATATAGGATTATTATGTTTAAGTTAATTGCAAAGAAAATCAAAAATCAGAAAATGATATAGTAAAATAAGATTTGAAAAAAACTACGTATATTACAACATGCGAAACAGTCTTCTGAAAATAATTCTAAATATACATAAATTACAATTCTAAAAATGATTCTGAAAAAGGGATCTCTATAAACCATAATCCATACTTTTATTACAGCTGATATTAAAAAATTTTTCCTATATACACACATATAAGAAAACGCTTATAGATGAAAACAAAAATTTACATAAAGTATTTAAAAAAAAATAAAATGCATATCGTAAAATATTCATACATACGTATATTTAGTAATACTCAATATTTTGAATAATTCTAAAAGCTTGTTTTTAAGGAAATGTCAATTTCAATTCAATTGAGACAACCAATCAACCAAGTATCAAAGGGCGGCGGCGATACATAACAGAAAAATTAACTCAAAAATTTCACTCAATTGAAACCATTTTATAAATTTTTTATACATAAATTTTCTCCTCCAGAACTTTGTTATGCGGTAATATTTCCGGAAAATTCGTGCACATTCGTATTGAATTTATTACAACTGATTTGATAAATTCTTAATTTCACTCGAATTAATAATCATCTATACTAAATATGTTACGGATTAATTGGAGAATATAAAATGGAGAATATTTTTGAAAGTATTCGTATATTCGTATTCGTAAAGGTTTAGGTATTAAATCTCGAAATTTTGGCGGAACTTCACTCTACTCAACAGGACTATATTTACTTTAAAACTCAAGATTCAGTATATATTAGAAAATATAAAAAAATTTTTTATACATAAATTTTCTCCTCCAGAACTTTGTTATGCGGTAATATTTTCGGAAAATTAGTGCACATTCGTATTGAATTTATTACAACTGATCTGATAAATTCTTAATTTCACTCGAATTAATAATCATCTATACTAAATATGTTACGGATTAATTGGAGAATATAAAATGGAGAATATTTTTGAAAGTATTCGTATATTCGTATTCGTAAAGGTTTAGGTATTAAATCTCGAAATTTTGGCGGAACTTCACTCTACTCAACAGGACTATATTTACTTTAAAACTCAAGATTCAGTATATATTAGAAAATATAAAAAAATTTTTTATACATAAATTTTCTCCTCCAGAACTTTGTTATGCGGTAATATTTCCGGAAAATTCGTGCACATTCGTATTGAATTTATTACAACTGATTTCATAAATTCTTAATTTCACTCGAATTAATAATCATCTATACTAAATATGTTACGGATTAATTGGAGAATATAAAATGGAGAATATTTTTGAAAGTATTCGTATATTCGTATTCGTAAAGGTTTAGGTATTAAATCTCGAAATTTTGGCGGAACTTCACTCTACTCAACAGGACTATATTTACTTTAAAACTCAAGATTCAGTATATATTAGAAAATATAAAAAAATTTTTTATACATAAATTTTCTCCTCCAGAACTTTGTTATGCGGTAATATTTCCGGAAAATTCGTGCACATTCGTATTGAATTTATTACAACTGATTTCATAAATTCGTATATTCGTATTCGTAAAGGTTTAGGTATTAAATCTCGAAATTTTGGCGGAACTTCACTCTACTCAACAGGACTATATTTACTTTAAAACTCAGGATTCAGTATATATTAGAAAATGTAATATTGTAAAATTTATGAAAATTTGAATTTATGAAAATTTAAAACGAGTATGCTCTAATCTATTTGGTATAACAGGAAAGTCAGTTTTTTAATTGATATTTCAATTGATATATCAATGTTCTAAATATTGACGACGTCAATAAATTGCTCTTCTACATAAATTGTACCCAAAACGATGCTGTTTTGAAAAGCAGTAAAGAAATAAGTTGACTTTTGAAGAACTAAAGGCAGTGGCAGGTTTCACAGTATTGGTATATCATTGATATTTTAATTGAATATAATGCGCGCACAAGTGACGAACATTAAAATGAGTTAATACTTTCACTTTTTCTCGTAATAAATTTATGTGAATAATTCCATATTTTATTTTAGAGTCAATCAAGTGGCGTTTATTAATTACAGTCAAAGCCAGATTCTTTAAGACCGCATAAACTGAATATGTACATACACCTAAAAATTATCCTGAAACTTGTGAAAATCAGCTCTAAAACATTTTCGTCAAATCGTACAAAAAAGTCGGAAAAATCGCACAAAAAGTCAAAACAAATTTCACCAAAAAGTCGAAGAATCGGTCGCATAAAATCAGCGTAGGGTACATTCTGGTACATTACGGCAAAGTATGTATATGTATGTATACAGGGGCTCGTATTAATATGCGGACAACAGATTGTTCCTCTGTATTTAAAATAGATTGTTAACGCAAATTTTAGTTATTTAAATTAATCTGTTTAATTTATAACAAATAATATGTTGATAAAAGTCTTAAAAGTTCAACCTAAAAGCACAAATATTCGGACACTTTATATTTAGCTGTATTTCTTTAACAGTATCCTTCATCCTTAGTATTGTTCACAAATATCGCTTTAACTAAACCGTTTAATAGATGTAGAGCATAAACCGAAATATCAGTTACTATTTGAAATTAGAAATCTTGAACAAAAATGTAAATCGAAAAAGCAAAATACTTCATGGATGTGTGTACGAGTATGTCCGCAATAGACTCGCAAACTACTCAACGGATTTTAATAATTTTTTTACTATATATTCCTTATGATCTGGAGAAGCTTCGTAGTAGAAACTTTTGGAAAACTCCGCCCCTCATTGATTAAATGGGCGTAGAAACGTAGAAAGGTTTCAAATGGCATAATTTGAAAACTACAAAGGCTTTTAGGAAGATTAAATTGTGCATGGTGATTGGTCTTACACTGTCGAGGTGCACTATGTATGTATTTCGGAAATACAGAGTACTCTTATAAGAATATAACATAAACAAGGCTGGCAAAGCACTTTGTGCCTTAAAACAACTCATAGAGACCGGAAATAAAAAAAAACATACTTCAGAGATAAGTGTACGAGGTCTGTTCAAAAAGTGTTCTGCGAATTTGAAATTTGCGCGGGTATATACGTAACCCGATTTTAATTTTTTTTGTGGCGTTATGTTGATACTCATTCATGTCCCTCACTTATGGTGACAAGTTCGTTCGGCCACTTTGAATGTTTACATTCAAATTTTTGACAGCTATTTTGCTTGGACGTGTTTTGGCTCGGTCTTCGATTACCAACATTCAATTTAAAATTTATTTAAAATTCGCGATACTTTTTGAACAGACCTCGTATACTTGCATACTAAATTCAGACAATTAATTAGTAAAATTGAAAAAACCTCAATTTCGTTAAACTTTTGCTTTTAACTACGGTCGCGAACTTGAGTTTCAATCAGTTTCAATTTCAACGATCACAAGGATCAGTTTCAATCGAAAAAAATACTTTGAGTTGTTATTGGGTACTGCTTGATAGCAACTCATTGCAAAAAAGATTCCAATGAATAATTTTTATCGGAGCTGAATTAATTTAGACCTTGCTTTGGCGCAGAGAAAATCAAAATTCCTGAAATGGAGGAAATTCTGATTGTGGCAACGAAGTGGAGCCACTCCCGCTCAACATTATCTGAAAAACAAATTGAATATTAAAAAAAATATGTAGTTGCTTTTTAAAATATGTAAAAAATATTTATGAAAATGCTCTCCTGAATGCAAATAAATAAAATCAATTACGACACTTCATGAACTAATTTTATAACAATTTAAAAAATCGGTTAAGTTAACAAATTTTCGGTTTCCATTAAATTTAAGAGATTTTCATTTAATAGAAATGAATATACGAGTACTTTAAATTGATGAGTGAGTTTCTTATGCGTCGTCTTCAATTTAATATATCAATTTTCAAAAGATTCTCTCGAGGTCGAGGTTGATTTAAAAAAAGGTTCTTGAGGTTGATTTCAAAAACTTGTTTTGTGAAAATTAGGGAATATATGATAAAATTCGCCCAAAGTGGAAAAAAAATATTCCTTGAGTTAATTTTATTTATGTATCGCCTCCGTAACTATAAACAATTTAACACATATTAAAATTAATTTAAGTTAGGTCTAATTTAACACTTTTCTATGTAAGTATATTCTTTTTGTTTGCTCCTTTTGGAAATAGAAATTAGTGAGTATAACATTTACGAGTGTACGAGTAACATTATAAATTTTATAAAATCCACAAAACGTTCGATCTCTGCTAAACAATATTTATGACTGATTTTTATTTGAAATTAATTTAATTTACTAAAAAGATTTTCCTACATATTTACTTTCGAAAGTAATCTGTTTTAATATTATGTCTTAATCATATAAATTTCATAAAATTTTATTAATCCACAAATAATTATACATTTCTATAAATATCATAAAAATTGTATCATATAAATTTTATATTAGAAATTTTTCATATTTAATCTTATTAACTTTTTAGGAATTTAATTTTCTGCTAGAGACTGAACCGAAAGTTTTTGATAATTTTTTTTTCTGTTTTGACTAACGTACTTACATAATTTTTTTTGGTTTTGTTTGTTTGTTTAAAACTAATAATTTAAAAAAATAAAACGATAACACAAGTATAAACGATAAAAAGTATAAAATAATACGTATATTTTTTTTAAAATTTGACTGATTTTTTCCTTCAGACGTTTTGTACTCGTCAACATGATTTTAACGAAATTAGTTTTATATAATTTTAATTTATTTATTTCTATTATATAAAATAATAAAACTACGATATTACATAAATACATACATTTATTAATTTAGTCATCAATGTCATCGTTTGTCAGCCATTCATTATACATATATACACGATGCAACAACAAACCAAAATGCAAGTGGAAAGTCTTACTTCTTCTTTATTTCTTACTTCTTCTTGCTTGCTGGCTTTTTTATTCCTTTTTTATACCGATCATGATTAAAATCTGGCAAGAAAGTCCTTTTGCTCATACATCATTAAAGCAAAATTTATACTATCTGCGTTTTAAGATTTTCCTTTCAAACATCCTTTTGGAGAGACTTTAATCACTAACTAACTAACATCACGATTTCGTAGATGTGTGCAAAAGGGGCTGCAGATTCCTGATCAACGGCCTCAAATTAACCACAAACCGTTTTATAGTTTTTCACTCATAAGCTGCAAAAAATTGGTGTTGCACCGAGTTTATTACTCGATTTATATTATTATTATTATTATTATGAATTTTTATTAATCTATTAAAATAAAAATTATTTTTATTATTACTTTTTGATAATTGCAATTTTTTTATATTTTATGCTATTGCTATTTATCAAAAAAATTAAGTATATTTTAAAATTAACAATTTTTTTTATAAATAACACACATTTAAATCACCCACACACATATGTATACCACATACAAACACCCCCCAACACAAACATCACAGATCTGCACACAGTTACATACATTATTCTAATCCTAAACCAATGATATTCTTATTTTAATTTATTTAAAATAAGCGACATTAGTTTTATTTAACACAAAAAAAGAAAACAAAAGGAATCTATAAAATGCCGCTGCTTTTGAAAAAGAAGATAAAAAATTAATGAGAGGCATTAAAAGCCGTTTATTAATGAATAAATATTCGAAATGAACGCACTTAAATTATATATAAACCAAGGATAAATTAATAAAACAGGAATAAATTGAGACAACAAGAATAAATTGAGACAAGATAAGAAAAAAAAAATTGTAAATTATTTAATAAATTTCCATTTCGAAATCAATCGTTGTAATTTTTAAAATGTTTTTATATAAAGTTTCAATTTTTCTAAACTTTAAGCAATGCAATTATTTATATATTTATTACAAAATTCATACTACATAAAAAAGTATTTATTAAAATAATTTCTTAAAATAACTAAGGTAGAAGAAAATTTAAAAGTTATGTAAAGGTGAAGAGAAGAAGGGTTTAAAAATGCTTCCTTTTAAAATAAAAGTCTTTCTTAAAATCTTATAAGAGCCTTTAAAAATTATCAATTTCCACAATTTTCCAAAGTCTTTATTTTGTATATCGATAAAAAGAGAAATATATACCAATGTCACTTAAAACTGAAACTGACAATAGCGAAGTTGGCAGACGCATTGACATTCACGACTCGCAAGAATTGCAAAAGGTCGACATTAGTATCAAGCCCGGATGATATTTTTTGTTGATAGAATTATCGAATCCTGACCATTTCCAAAATAAGTGTTTATTATATATACTTTTTTAATAATTATGTAATATATATTTTTATTGAATATAATATTTTAATCCTCCAAAAGTTTAGAAAACAATTTCAACTGTTACCATTTTAAGAATTTTTATTAAAAAACAAAAAAAAACCCAATCCACTAAAAAACTCCTAAAGATAGAATTATATTTTTAAATATTAAAAATAGTTTATATTAATTTTTCTAGTTTTAATTAATTGAAATCAAAGTCATATCATGTACGAGTCATTTAGAATGAGAAAAAAATCTTAAGATATACTGCAGCAGCTACTAACAAAAAAAAGGAAAGCAGAACTTAAATATTAAAATTTTATAGACGAAAGGCGTTAATGAAATAATTTTAATAGAATACTCTTATCTTCTATTTGCTGTTGGCTAATAAAACAAATTCATTAAATTTCAAAAATAATTTTGTTAAAAATGAAACAGTTTTTGAAACTGTATTTATTGAAAATGCCAAAAGTCAAAGAACAAAATTTTTAAAATTAACTTAAAAAATAATACTAAGCGCACGCACATACAAACAGGAGTTACGTTTACGTGTATTCTTATATCTAAATATATATCATTGCTATTGCAAATGCAATTAAAACAAATGAAAAATCCAAGCAATCCAAAAAACACAAAATTTCAAAGAAATTTCTATACTTAAGCAAAATACAATTTTATGCAATTAAGTCAATTTTATATCCATTCTTTTTTAACATTGCATGTTTATAATATAAGGTTAACAACAACCACAACAGCTATAACAAATTGCATTGTTTGTAGAAGTACTCCTCGCTTTACGAGCGAGTAACGTTCCGGCGACTACATCGTTAAGCAAGGAGCTGCGCCGGGAATATATGTATGTATGTATGTAGGATCAAAGAATATACAATATTCTGGAATTGCAGATCAAAACTCGATTGGTCGCTAAGCAGATAGGTCGTAAAGTGAGAAGTACCTGTATTATATGAAAGCAAACTTTCATAATTTTCAAACAAACAAATTTTTGTTTTGCTATATTTAAAATATTCTTTATTTACTATATTTTATATTTAAAAAAAATAAAATTATTAAAAAAAAAAATTACGTTTTTTAAAACTAATAGGGGGCAAATTGATAAAGACGAAGCGTCATCAGAAGACGCAGGATTTTATAAGGAAAATGTTTTCAACAAAAGTTTGGGAAGAAAAATCTCGTTTATTAGAAAGAACATTTTTAATATGTATAATAATAACTTAATAATTAATTTTAACTGATACATATCTAATTTTTTAAAATCATCATTAATTTTTTCCACCGAATTTATTTTTTATACATTTTTTAATTTTTATTCTTTTCTCTTTTATTTTCTTTATTAAATATTTAGAAATCTTTAAATTGAAACGATCAAACATTACCAAACCTAAAAAACTTGGCCCGAAACGTCAATACAATAAGAGAAAAGTAGCAAAGGTAGCAGCAACAGCACCAACAACATCACTCCCAACAACAACAGCTCACTTGAGCCTAAAACCGATTGTAGAAAAAGTCGAGATTTTAAAACCTCCCGCCGACATCACAATGGATCTGCTTAAATCAACTCAACCAAAAACCAGAAAATCATCAGTAAACGCTGCTAACATTCAAGAATTAGCGAAATTGTTAAAGAAAACCTATTCCAAAATTTAAATCATCGCAAATGATGGAACATCGTTTTAGCATTGACGTACACGTAAAAATTATTTCGTGTTGAATTTTATAAATAGTTCAATACAATTTACTTGTAAGTGATAACAATTGATTTATTTTGTTTTTTGTACTGCATTTTATAATAATGTCAATGTATAAGGTTTTTTAATGTGCAATATATATGTACGAACACAATAACTTTTATATATTTAATTACAGAAAATGCTTTATAATGGAATAATATGAAGCGAATATATTTGAATTTGTTATTTTTTGTCTATGTCTATCCTACAAACAATAGGAATAAAATACAAACTCGAATGTAACATTCATCACACGGGTAATGGTTTATCTTCATTCGAGTATTCTGTTTTACTTACTTTTTCAAGCTATTGTATTAGTATATTAAGATTCCTGGTTTGAAAAATTCTCAAATGATATATTACACTGTTGTATAGTATTTTAATTAATAAGAGCAACCGAGGGCTACACTTAGGAAATCCTCGAATCCTATGGTTATTTGACCATTCTGTGCAGTATCACGTACTCGAAAAGCCTCAGTAAACCGTTGTATTTGTACGCATAGAACAATGAACTGATCGACAGAGATTTCTTTTTGATTTTGAGGATCACTCTTTTTTACCAGGAACTTTATAAAATCTTCTGTAAAACGATAACCCATCTGCGTCAAAGCTGCGAAGTATATATATATAGAGATCAAGGATGTTAATTTATTTTTCTAATAGTCTTTTAAGGGTATATTAAAATGTTTATACCCTGCGTCAATTCATGTTCCTCAATATGACCCGAACCATCCTGATCGTAAGTTTTGAAAACAGTCAGCCATTGATTGATATAGTTATACAACTTCTCGAACTCATAAATATCGATGGTGCCACTGGCATCGCGATCAAACATACCTACAAGAGAAAGACAAACGGAAACACGTAAATAAGTCTATAAAAAAACAAACCTTATAAATAGCTACACAAAGTATAGAAGGTATTACTGACGTCACATACATACGCTGGTTTTCCTATAAGCATACACTTATCATAACTTACTTATCATTAATTTGCAAGCATTATCCGAGAAGTGTTGTCCCTTTCCATTGACCAGAGCAGCCTTCAGCTCATCCGAATTGATTTTACCAGAACGATCTCGATCGACCATCGCAAACCATTGTTGCGCCTGTGGTGAGACCTGTGCATTCTGCGGAGGGAAGGCCCCAGGTGGGGCCGAGTACGGATTGTAGTCGCTCTGAAGACATACAATTTTGTTGTATTGAACAATTGTTGTATTTACAATGCTCAAATTGCATTTCATTGCATAAAATTAATACATATTTACTCACTCCGTAGGACATTATTATTATCAATTATTTAGACCCAGATTTAGCTTCCGCTACAAATTTATATTAATTGTGATTAACTTTTATACCTTTTACTTTTACAAGGCTCCAGATGGAAAATTTTTGCGTGTTGTTTACTGATTCCGAGTTATTGTGACTGGGTCATATATGTAACACTAACTTTAACAGTCACTGGAGAGGAGTTTTATTACAGGGTAATTTTGAATTGTTTTAGCTTCTTGTTTCGAGTTTCTTCTTTCGTCAATACCTTTTGAAGAGAAACAGTTGTAAATCTATTGCATTTCACCACGACGAAAAATCGTCTCTGTTGTTTGCAATACAAAAAGACGATCTTATAGTGACTCTCAGAATACCTATGTTAATTTCTGCCTCAATCATCAACCATCATATATGCATTAGCGGTTAGAGAAATATGGTCAGTCTGTAACTCCTGCGTCATGGGTTACATGTACCATGTTTGTTGTAAACATCCGCGTCGAGGTCCGCTAAAGCATGGGTGCGAGTTTGATGGGAAATGGGGGCTCATTTTGTTGAGAATAACCACCCTAAAATATTGTGGCGGCATCGCTGCTTCCAAACCTTAAAAAGTGGCTAGAATTTCTTTCAAAAACTTTGAAACAACAATAAAATTTTTAAGTATGATGTAGAAAAATGATGATGAGGAAAAAATACTTTTTGTGTCAGGTTACTTTTCCTGGTGGCATAAATCATTCTAAATGGTACATATTATTGAGTCTTTTACCCTGATAGTATGTATTATTGTGAATAATGTGAAAGTCTAGAAAGGAGAAGGAACCGCAAACCACGCGAAAATCGTAGAAAGCTTATTTGGCAAAAAGTGAAATTCAAGTGTTGAAATGATGAGTAAATTTGCTAATATGGATGTTTTCGATAATTACCAGAAGTATATTGATAATGAACATGAAATACGTGAGGTAAGTAACCGTAGAAATACTATTGCCAAAGTACTATAAGAACCAATAATACATTTTCGTGCAGCAAATCCGTTGCGTCGTTCGCGAAATTGAGCAAGGCGCTAAAGAAGCTACAGTCCAGCTTCATGTTATCCATAGCGACATCAGTAAAAGTAAGCGACAAGTAATTTGAGAAGGCGAGTCCAATGTAATGCCTTCCATATCTTTCAGTCGCTTATGCCTGTGGTCAGGCTCGGGATCAAATCAGCTCGTGCGCAGAAAGTTATAAGAAATTGGCGGAGTTGATACCAATTGGTCAGTATTATAGGTAAGTTATGGGCCGACTTGTTGCGTTGTTATCATTCCTAATATGTTGACCATTTTTAGATATTCTGATCATTGGACATTCATAACGCAGCGTTTGGTGTTTCTATGCGCCATGGTTGTGTATTTGGAAGCCGGTTTTTTGGTTACACGCGAAACCGTAGCCGAAATGTTGGGATGTAAGTACCGTATACGCTTTGTGCATAAATAGTGATGGTCACTGAATTAATTAATACATTCATTGTTCTATTTATCACAGTAAAGACGGACCAGAAGCAGGGTTTTCACTTGGACATTGAAGATTATCTTTTGGGCATACTACAGATGGCTTCAGAATTGTCAAGATTCGCCACTAACTCAGTCACAATGGGGGACTATGATCGTCCGCTGAACATATCTCGTTTTATGGCTGATTTAAATTCGGGATTTCGCATATTAAACTTGAAAAATGATAGTTTGCGGAAACGTTTTGATGCGTTGAAATACGATGTAAAAAAGATTGAAGAAGTTGTTTATGATATCAGTATTCGTGGCTTACGTTCCAGTCCACCAGAAGGTCTAGTTGCAGCAGAAGCGAAAACTGAAACGAAGGCGGATTTGTCAGAGGCTACAACGCCAGTTAATTTGGAATCATCAGAAGCAATTGTAAAAGCAACTGAAACCAAATAAACATTTTGTTCCGAAGGGACTGAAGGGAATATTTGGAGTATATACTTTCTTAATTTCTAATATTTATTTTAATTTTTTTAATCTATACGCATAAGCTTCAAATGCATTTAAATTCGCTAGTGTTTAAGAATGCTTTATAAAATCACATTAAAAGTAAACTCACGCAGTGGAAACAAAAATGTTTGAAGCAGCGTATTTTTCTTTAAGAAATTAATAAGCCTATAGTTACGATATTATATTTGGTTAGCGAACTTTCGAATTATCAAACCCATCTAAACCTAACTGTCCGTCGGAGAGGGATAATGAGGTCGGAAGAGAATCTCTAAATCTATTTTAAGTGGCATAAATGCCACCATTATCACTTATTTCATTCCATTCTAGGGTCATAATGCCAGTTTTGTTGCATGCGTTCGGTACGCGTGGTTGTCGTTGTTGAATTTTTCATTGCTTACAGTGGTTGATTTGTACTTTGATTGTATTTTATTCTAGTTCTTTTCTTTGTGTTTTAAAATCGGTAACGGTGTTGTCTTCAGGGTCTAGTAACTCACTTCCGTCGTCTAATTAATTATTTTTTGACATGAAAAGTTTAGGAAGAAATAGGAAGCTGTAAAAAATCCGATTTAAAATCGAATTTTTAGTAGCATTTTGCCATCATTTTTGGTTGTAAATTAAAAACAACATCAACATATTCAATTTCTATAATAAATCAAACAATTAATCAAGTAATGTAAGTTTAATTGCAAAATAATTAAAAGTTAAATCATGTTCTCAAGTGTGGATGGCATCGCCGACTTAGCTGTAATAATTATAAACACAACAACAAATGCATGTAAAACTATGTACATATAAAAATAACAAATGTGCATGCATGCATGTGCATGTACACAATCTCATTGCAATTTACATAAACTATTTTGCTTTGTATTTCTTTCGAGTTGCACTGCGAGCAGCCAAACTTCTATATTGTTTATAAAATATTCTGCGTTCGTTGCTTTCATCAGCAGAAAGCTATCACATATTATAAATGTCTGTGCTAATTATTTAAAATTAAATGCTACTATTATGTACCATATAATTTATTACAATACCATACTGTTTACGCTTGTCTTCTGAGCCTTTTTAGCCAGGTACTTAAAAATCTTTTAAATTTTGGTAAACATTCCCTTCGTAAGCACTTCCCTTCGTTCGCTTTCATATAGAGAACCATTAGACAAGATTCGCTAGTTTTAATGAAACAACTGACATGAATAGTTAGTTGCTTGTTCTTATTTCTAAAATAGCAAGTGCCCTGAATGATTGAAAGTCCATTGAAGATACATTCTTAGTTTATTTAACTTAAGTAAGCAGTTACATTCACTTTTTGAGTCATTTGAATATATGTATGTAATTGACAACGAAGTCTAAATTAAAAGGGCACCCTTTTAAAAGTTGTTCAACCTTCTTATGCCTTCATATTCTTATGAATTTTTGTTCTCATGAATTTGTATATAAATAATACTCCTTTATAATTTTGATCAAGAGAAGAAAAAAGAGGGTCCCGATACCATCGCCCAAATAATTTAGTAAATTTTTCTTAACACAACCAACGAAATTAAACATTATCGATTTTAAATAATCGATTTGTATAGATAATTGTATGATTATTCAATAAATGAAAAAGTGTTGTGAGGGCATCACTTTATTTTACATATGGGAAAGGTCAATGTATGTATAAAATGCCGATTGAGGATAATGCTATTTAAAATGACACCTCTGATACGACTACTATAGTAAAAACAACTACAACTGCAGACCCTTCCAATGTGCAATTATTACTAAGTTGACAAGTTCTACTCAATTTTGTTATGAGTATTTGTTGTTCTTGTTCCTATATTTTAATGCATTCTGATATCAAGGGCAGACGAGGTCAAAAGAGCTGCCGCCGTTTTCGGATTGAGCAGAGAAGGGAAGATGTTGAAGTGAAGCTAATGTAATAAACATAGTTTCACAGTCTATCAACTATAAAATTAGTGTAAATCCTATGCGAGTATTTTTTGAACTTTGGACTTTTCGAAGCTCAATAACAAAAACAAAATAGAGAAGTACAAAATCATAATAAGCAAAAAGTAAAAAGAGTTGTAAAAAAAAATACGACTTAAAAAAAAAATACAAAAAAGATCAATACTTAAAACCAGTTTAAAAAATGTAAATAAATACATATAATGAAAAAGAAAATCAAAACAAGAAACAGGTAAACAGTCACACAAAACGAGAGATTTCATACAAAAAGATGAAGAAGAAAAGACAATGACGGTGGTAATGATGTTAAAGAGATTTTGAAGAGAAGTATAATCATTGTAGAGAAAGGTAGAGTGACGTGTTCTACAGAGCTGTGTTTTCGTTAAGCCTATCTCACGCAACTCGAAGCTTCTGGCTCTTGTGTTAATACGATATTATACTACTAAAATAATACTAACAACCGCCAAAAAGTGACTGCAAATTTGGAAATTCGATTTTGTGCATCATGTCAATATTTTAAGAAAAACTGTCATAAAGAAGGCGAAAAAACCGAACATTTTTGTTGGCCTCCATTTTTAATTGTCACAAATTTCATGAGTTTTAATTTTATATATTTTATAAGGCCGAAAAGCCATCAAAAGTAAAGGATTTTTGTGGATATCTCGGAAACTGTAACTTTTGAAAAAAAGTAATTAGATAATTAGATTCTACGAACAATTTGCCTTAAAGAAAATTCTGTATTTTTATTACAGTACAAATCGTCAAATTATGAGCTTGAGTTATTATTAAAAGTTTTATGAAACTTTAGTTTATAAAGAGCGGGTTGAAAAACAAAAAAAAAAAGTTGTCCCTGATGTTAATGACCAGTCCCTAACAAGTGCAAATTAATTACTTAACCCCTTTTTTTATTATCGTCTTCCTCTCACCCTGACAAAACCTAGATCAACAGGATTTGTATGAAGGAAACCTGGTACATAAATATACTAAATATTCTTTTTTTAAAAAACACAGCTAGTCGCTGAACTTTAAATTTTTAAAATAAAAACACTTCGCGAAAAAATGAAAAGGAAAAAAGTTTACTGTCAACAAAAAATTTAATGTTTAAGAGTATTTCAAAGTTAATGTAAACAACGCCCAGGGCTGCCAAGTCGTGGAGAATTCCCCAAATTGCGGGGAATTTAGTATGCTCTGGGTGAAAAGGAGAATGAACGATAATTTTGGGCAGTATAATAGTACCTTAGTAAATTGTAAAAATTCTAAATATTGTACTATAAACCATGCAATTATAACAAGTACTTAATTTTCCATTTTCCATCAACACTATCAACGAACAAGTAAAATGGATTCTATTGAAACAGTAGAATTTAAATGGAGTAGATTTAAATGGATTTTATTGAAACAGTAGAATCCATTGTGCATACAAAACATTATGTGTTTAAAGGCAAAAAAATCGTACAATTGCGAAAATGGAGAAGCTTACTTACCCTCAAAAAGTACCCTCAACCTACATATGTATGATCATATAAAATAAGTTGAAAAACTACTGAGACTGTTGAGAAAACTACTTTTCGTCTATATATAATGAATTTTACATGGTATGACAAAGGCGTTTGCTGAGTTTGTCTCATCAAAACTAAAGAAATGAAGAATTTATTAGTATTTTTCTTTGTTGTAATAAAATTAAGTTCTAAAAGTTGAAACTACTTAAAATAGTATATGTGTTCCTTTTTAAATGTTTCTGAATTTATATGATTTTTCCCTAATTTATTTTGTAAATTTTTACTGAATTTATATGATTTTTCTCTAATTTATTTTGTAAATTTTTACTTATTTACTATACTTAACTGAATAAATTAAAAAAGAAATGCACAAATGATTGTGCAGTAATTTTGTTGAATTGGGAAATTACATTTAGTTGGTGTAATATTTTAAGGTAAATCGGAGAATCTAAAAAATATACTTGGCTGCCCTGTCAACGCCTCTCCCAGAAAACCAAACTCTCTTAATATATACTCTTCCCAATAGATTGCTCTTGTTTTAAAAGAATTTGTTTTCTGTTCTCTTTCTTACTCTGCTCAATTGATCTATCTCTCTTATCAGGAATCATCATCTAAAGACTCTCACTAAATTGTTTTTTTTTATATTATTAATATCTACTTAGGTTTAATAAAAAGAACATAGACACATACTCTCTCTCCCTTCGATTGTGGGGTAAAATAACAAAAAAAAAATAAAAACGAACAAAATTATTTCCTAAGTTGCCTTTTGTTTTTGTTGTTTGGTTTTATAAGAGAAGAGGATTTTTTTATTTGAAAAACTTGACGAACGACTTCTCTGACAAACGCGAAAGTAAGCCAAGCTTGGACTTTGGACTTGAGTGATTGAAGTGGCTGAAACCCGTTTTTTTTTGTTTTATTTTTTTTTTTTTTTTTTTAACTGAATAGTTTTTATCGAGTGCTTGGCTGGTAAACAGCTGAGAGAGAGCGAGTAAATCCATCCTCCCATCCATTTAAATTGTACAATATGTATATACTCGTACGTGTACATATGTATGTACGTACGTATGCATTTATGTAAGTGGCAAACACGATGCAAGTGAATAGTTTAACTTAACGCTTGCATGCAGGTTTAATTGAAAAGGTTGGTTTGGTTGGTGTGTCGTGGCGACAGTGTTGTGATGAGAAAAATATTCTCGATTTTTAACTGAAATGAATTAATAATTTTCCTTTATATCTACAGATATAATAAATTTCTGTTGTTGTGTTGTTGTTATTATTTGTTTATTTTTTCACCTGTTATTTTTATCAGCGCAATAACAAAACGGTTAGTTTCAACAGTTTCTGTTGTTAACCTAGTTTCAACAAAACAAGTTGTTTTACAAGTTTTTCTGGTGTATGTGGCAATATATCTTTAAAGAAAAAAAAAAACAAACAAAAATATAAAAAATAAAAAGTAGAAAAAGTAAATAAAAACTAAAACTAAACGAAAGCAATAAAGCGTGGTAAACAAAGTGCCTACAAACTAGATTCAAGGAAAAATAAAATAGTTAAAACTTGTGTATTTTTGCAGAAGAGCAAGAAATCTGTAGTTTCAAGATATAGCCACGAAAGCTAGTCAACGAAGAAATATGTAGGTATATTTTCTGAAATAAAATACATACAATAATAAACAATTATTTGTACGTGGCTGCTTCAGTTCGCTCTTTAATTTTTGTATTGACATTATGAATATGTTGAACTTTTATTTGCTGTATATAGTACATTTTGAAAAAATAAAATTCCCCCAAAAAATTAGTTATATTATAATCATTCTAAAATAACTATTATGCATACATTTTTTGAAAAAAGTCGCTCAAATTTTAAATATTTTTCAATATCTCAGTCATTTAAAAATATATAGATTTGAAATTTTTAAAA
Source organism: Conops quadrifasciatus (assembly GCA_949752815.1). Lineage (NCBI taxonomy): Eukaryota > Metazoa > Arthropoda > Insecta > Diptera > Conopidae > Conops > Conops quadrifasciatus. The sequence continues at coordinate 5,941,551 of OX457077.1, forward strand.
GGAATATACATACATAATTTTTAGAAAATAATGTTTTTTGCAAGACTCCTGAAATCACCTTCGTTTTCAGTCCTAGAATCAATCTCCTTAACCCTTATGTCTATAGACGACTTTGAACAAACTGAAGATGGCACATCGTCAAAATCGGTTTGTTTCCAAAACAAACTTGGCAAGAGTTGACGGAAATTAAAATTAGTTAATACTATACTTTGAGAATACATAGACATAATTATAATAAAAAATGCGAATATCTTATCATCATACGCTTATCATCATACGCTTATAAAAGAAACAAAAAAAAAAAAATGCTAATGAGGTTAAATTAAAAAATAAAATTTGCCAAAATAAACAAATAATAATTTTTTCGTTCTGTTTTTTATTAATAACAAAAGTATTTATTTCAAATTAGTGTCTTCCGTCCGTCTGGTTTCTTATCTTTCTTTACTTTTTTTGCTTTATTCTTTGTTGTTAATTTTAATAATTTTTATCGACAGACTAATGAAATCACTTAAAAAAAAGAAATTCAAAACATTTATTTAAAGGAGCAATTTCAATTTATGAAATTAAATTTAGCGTTTGGTCAAATTAAATGTCACCTCGAATTATTGAATCTCTTCTAATGCTAAAGGTAAAAAAGAAAAAATCTATATTTGTAAAATTTTGACACAACACGTTTTTTGTGTCATAAGAAGAGTAGATTGTTTGAATGAGTATAAGTATGAAATGAATGAATATTTGTAATATACGAGTAGGAGTAAATTCAAAATGTCTATAAATTATTTCAACATAATAAAATCCCTCTGAATATAAAAAACTTTGAAACTGATGACAAAAATTTATATCAAAGACGATAAATAAATAGAAATCTAGGATTTAAGAGAATATAATTTTGTATTCTATTGCCTTTGGTAGTACGTAGTTAAATTTCAGTAATGGTTAAATTTTAGTCTCTATTTAAATCTTTTGTTAATGTTTATAATATGTATATAAATATAAATATCATATATAATATAATATATAAAACAACAACAGCACTAGCATCGCTTAAAAAGAACCATAATTACTTCCCTGCTAATGCTTAAATCTTCTATTTATTTATTTCGTCTCTTAACTTTTTTTACATTTATTTTCTCTTTTGTTGTTTTCTTTATTTTGTATTTTTCTTAATTATATTTTTTTTTTATTTAAATATAATATGTAGGAGTATTTAAAAATTAAGTGATAAACAAGATTCCGATTGTTTGAGGTAGAATTTATGTATGCCGCTTCGGTACAAAGTTCCATTCTATTAATTATTATTTTGTTCTTGTTATTGTTGTCGGCGTTATAGACGCAACACTTGTTGCTCCGCCTGCTAGTTTTCTCATTCTATGTGTGTTCTCTTCCATTTTCTCGTGAACAACAATTTAAACTTGTACTTTTTTGTTAATTTCGATTTATACGTGGATTGTTGGGAGCAACGTGTTTACATTAAGAGATAATGATGTTTATGATAATGGTACTGGTAATAGAAAAACGCATAAATATTAGGTATTTAATAAAAGTAGGTACAAATAGTAGAAAAGAATTAATTGAAAGAAAGGCAGAGAATAATAACAAGAATTAATTGTAATCAAGTCGTACGTTGTTGTAAACTCAGAAGAAATAACCCATAATTCAAATAGCACTGTATAGGCGAAGGAGAAAGATCGAAAACCAGAAAAATGTTGAACCGATAAAAGCGGTCTTAATGAATATGAGAGCACAACAAAAGAGCTCCTCGAAATTCCATATGCTGTAGTCACACGGAGGTCGACATTTTGTTGTTTCGTAGTTTCCAAGCAATACGTAAATTCTGCTTTGAAGGGACAGTGAGCACCCCCGTGTGATCACACGGCCGTAGCAGTAGTAGTATATCTTTTTGAATTACGAGTGATTGAGTAAACGGAATGGGGAATATGCTCAAAACATACTCGTACTTATACTCGTAGAAAACCGAAAAAACAACAATCAGCGGACTTGAAAAAATAATTAGCAGAAAAAGTAGAGCATCAAAAAAGTTTACCAACACAGTGCAAGAGTAACAGAGTGAAAACATATGGAGCACGCAGCCACTGGTGGTACTATTTTATGGATTGGTATCACGACGATACCAGAGACGGGAAAGACACCAGAAGAGGCGCCAGATGCACAATGTTGGTGTACAATATCAAGTCGTTATTTAGAATTTTTATTAATATATTTGTTGTTGCTAATTAATAGCGCCACACTAAACTCTTGTGTTCTCTCTTTTTCTCTCCCTCTCTCGATTTGTTGATAAATTCTCTTTGGCAGATGTTACACGAGACTTTTTGTTGTTGTTGCAAAAATAATTTTAATGGATATTAAAGTATTTTCAGTCGGAATTTTTTTGTTTAAGACAACAACAAAAAAAAGTCTAGTGTAACAGCTGCCTTTGTGTCTTGTTTCTCGCCCTCGCTATTATGCTCTCTTAAATTCGCTGTCCATGCTTTCTCTAACTCCCTGACTCTCTTTGTTTAATTTGTTTTTGTTTTTGATTTTAATACCTGATTCTCTCTGCTCGGTTCTCGTGACGCTGTTCGTTGCCTCGATCGACCTGCCTCACATATTTTAAATCTTCAGAAGCAAAAATATTTTTATTTAGTTGACTTTTGACTACAAATCGATCGTGTTGTGTTCGCTTTATATTCGCTTTTTATTTATATGTAGATATATTTTGACTATTTTCTATTCTTGATTTAATTTTTTTTTTTACTTGTTCAAATTTGCAATATTTTAACGAATTAAAAAAAAAACCAAGAATAAAGTGTGGTGTACTCTTGTTGTTTTTTGTAGTTGTAAGATAAAAAAAGTAAAGTATATAACCGTATTATTTAAAAAAAAAATTAAAAATAATAAATATTCAAAAGCGGCTCACGTAAAAGGCCAAAGACCTTGTGAGATGAAATGGCTGATTGTGAAGAAGCATAAAAAATAGAAATAAAAATAAAAGCAAAGTAAATAATCCAAACGAACACATACGCCCGATCGGGCACACACACTCACACGCGCGCGCACGCACTTTAGTTCTGTGCTCCGCCAAAAGGCCTTTGAAAATCGAATACATAGTCGAAGGTTGGTTCGTAGGTAGGTTTGTGCGGCTTAAAACATACATACATGCATTCATACATGCAGAATACATTCCTGCATAAATACATACATACATAGGTGCATATATGACCGGCTACAAAATAAATACGGCAAAAACATAAGAAACAAAAACATAAATACAAACACAAAAAAGTAGAACGAAAAGACGAGCCCCATTTTAAAGGTCTTTAGTATGTAATTATAAAAACAAGAGAAAAATAAACAAAGATGGTGTCCGATTTTTTTTTTTAATTTAAGCAGACCAATAGAATGCAGAAATGCATTTTTCATTGCCTGCATTTTATTTATTTATTTAACTCCATTTATGGAAACAAAGATCAAAGTGTTTATTTTGAACTGAATTTTAATTATTGCCATTCATTGATTTAAAAATTAACGACGTTAGCGACGGTTTACGTGACGTGATTGTAAGCTTTACTTCAGTGATTGTAACTAAAGTTTTCTTAAATGTCAAACTGCTTTTCCACACTTTCTCTTGAAATTGTTGTGGATCCTTCTAAAGTCCTTAAAGAATAAATAAAAGTGGATTTAAACAAACTATTTTTTTAAATTGGTATATATGAAAATCTGTAGATTTTTGGTAACAAGAGCCAAGAGTTGATAATCTTGTATGTGCATGAATCATTGAGCTCTCCCAGGAATGAGAGGAATATGGATAAAAATAGTTTTTGACCCTTTTTGAAGGTAGTCCATATTCCGTCATTATTTTTTAGTGGTATTGAAAAGCCTTAACTTTTTTTTAAAGCTTAGCTTAAGAACAATAATACGTTAAAATGTCGCCTGTGTTACCTCGGCAGATATATGTATGTAATATTTACATTTTGGTTTATTTCTTTTTCTCTTTCTCTTGTTCTTGCACCCTACCGCCGTATCTCAATCTCCTCACCCTTGTTTAAGAAACCTTAAAAATGTAAGAGTATTCAAGGCAAAAATTTCGAGGTTTCAATCAAACCGTCATATCGACCCACAAAACATTAATCCTTTCTCGCTACTGTTTTAGACTAGTTTAATTTGGTAAACAGATTTTGTTTATCGTTATTGAATGATAAACTTTATTGATAAAATTTATTCAGACTACTATCGTCCTATATAAAAAAAATTCCTCTAATAGTACAATATAATAATAATATATAAGGGGGAAAAAAATAAAAATTATAGAAAAAAAATTAAAAAGGCTTTCTATTAAAATTATAGGAAGCCTTTAAAAGTTATAGGAAGCCTTTAAAAGTTATAGGAAGCCGTATTAAACTCTTTCTCACTTTCTTTCAAGTGTCGTTTCACGACTTCCGTGACGATTTTGTTCGAAATCATACCGGTCAGTAAAGAAATTTAATTTTAAAAAATGTGATGAAAAATTGAAACCGTAATAATAATATAGATAGTTGATAAACTTAAATAGATAAATTGAACTCAAGCATAAACAAATTGACAAACGACTCAACAAAAACAACAGAAAAACACTAGAAAATAAAAAGTGGGTCATTTTCAAATACAATAAAGCACATAACTAATAAACTTAACGGCGAGGAGTGGGCGTGTGTCTATTGAGAGTTTTGAAATGTTTGTGAAACGATAAAGTCTGTAACTACGATGAACAATAGAGTCTATGATATTCGTACATCATAATTTTGCAAATTATATAACATTCAAAAGCGAAGCGGTGCAACAAAGAACAATTAAAATTATCAAATCAAACAATTTTTAAATAATAAATTTCTTTAACTAAATATTTTTACATAACTATTTACAATAATTTGCGAGTACATTTTCCCAACGTCTGCCAATATTCGTATTCGAGAGTAAAGAAAATAAAGTGTCTTTTTGTTACAATTTCTTGGGTGTAAAAACATTTCAAGTGTTCATCATAGAACTTGCTCTCATTGTAGGCTAATGGACTTTGTCTCCTGTCAAGCATGAGATAAATAATGACAACGGTACTGAATTGATGTGTACTCATTTGTAGGTACATACTACATACATACATACAACGTACGAGGCATACATGTGTAGCATGACAAATGTGTCTTGTCTCTGATATGACGTAAAAAAAGTTATGCAGGTGCAGTAGGTTCCTGCTTTTGAGGTTTAGTAAAAGAGGTTCAGAAATATCAACAAACAACATACATACATACATATTGCACATAACATATGTAAATACTGGGCACCTGTTGATGATGAAGTAACACTTACGGTTACTGTGTGTGTGTGTGTGGTATAACTGTATACCCAGAGTGTTATTTAGTGTAGCAAAAAAACGTCTAACCATAAGTTTATTAACCAATATTCAATATTTTAAAAAATTACTCTTAAACCATTTTTCTTAATGTATTTTGAACCATTTCTCTTCAAAATATGACCTTCAAAATGACCAAAATGAATAAAAAGTGACAAAAAATTCTGAGATTTTAAGAATTCAAATTCAAGTGACAAAATTTAGGAAGACAGTTCATCTCAAGCTTGACTTTTAGAATTTGATTTTTAAATTTTATTTTATTAAAAACCGTTTAAATGCTCTCTCTCTGCTCGTTTGAAAAAAGTACCTAATTTTAGTTTAAAAAAAAAATCTATATCTAAGCTCTCTTAGATCTCAGAAATAGAGTTGAGGCTCAAGTGCGTTCGGTTTCTCATGAAAATAAAATAAAAGACAATTCCTTCAAGCATGTAAAAAACCGCAAGTTAAAAGGAAATAACGAAAAAAAACCATCTACTAACCCAGAAACGTAGATTATAGGCTACTATAATCGATATAAATGTCTATGTCAGGTTTTTTAATGTGGTCGCTGTTTGGTTTTGGTTTCATTTTCTTTTTACCTTGAGAGGAATATGTACCTTGTTTTGAATCGGAATGACTTTGAATTTAAATAAAACCAAATTATACACTACTCATATTGAGAAGATCATTACGAAAGGTTTGGTAGTAGCTTTTCTCGCTTAATATATATTTAAGCGTAAATTGATAATTGACACTGTAAACGTTATAACCTCGCATAACTTCGACACTTTTTGGTATACCTTCATTATTTAAAAGGTAAAATTTTATCTTCAAACTTCAACTTTAAAGAGTAAAAAAGTTAATAAAAGTTTATTTAGAAAAAGTAAAGTTATGAGCATAATTTTTTAAACAAGACTTCAAATTCGCGCATATTTCTTTAATTACAAACGAAACGACCTTGTCTTCTGGTGTTATCATCATTTTGAATGTTTTAAAAATGTACCTTTTCCATTTCCGCAAACGTCTGACTTTAACCTACAATTTTAATATTTTAATTGATTTTAACCTACAATTTTAAAATCTCAATTGAATCATATTATATAACAATTTTAAATAAATTACTAATAAAAGCTTACTTCAATCTAAACCGCATTCGACGCAGTAAACTGAAATCATAGGTTTTTAATACTAGTATAATATTTCTTCATTTTTTTCAACAAAACAAGGAAATTTTTTGTAATATTAAAAGTAAAAAATAAATAAAATTGATAAGCTATAAGGCACAATCGAGAAATGAATGCAACTTTTTGTTGCCTTTCTAAAAGGTTATCATGATCGTTGTATGGTCATTGTATGGATCCTTCGTGCAGTCAGTGGTGATCAATCAATCTCAGTTTTCACACTCGCAAACTGCTATGACGTCAATGATGCCACGCATCGCAAGCAAATGGATGGAGGATGCATCTTGATGCGACAGCATTAAGCAAATACTATATGCATATACTAAAACAAGATTTTTTTAAAACAAGATCATTAAAAACATCACATCGTCGTCGTCGTCGTCTTGGTCGCCATCGGCTTTGATACTGTTGAGAGTGGCGAGTGTAGAGCGAATGCACAATTTTGTCTCAAACGGCGACGCTGATGAACTTTGAACAACCACGATAAATTTGAAAACGTGCATGCAAATATACCAGAATCATCGAAGGCACATTTTTTTAGAGGTTCCATTTTTTTCAAACATAATCTTTTTATACTGAGACTATTTTTATAATACATATTTAAATACTCAGTTTCGTAAGAAATGAAAATGAAAATGAAGTGGTATAAACATGGAACAAAAGAGAAAAAGAGAGAGAGAGAGAAAGGGAGAGAGAGAAAAGAATGAGAAAGTAAAACAAAAGTGAAATCAAGTTTTCGGATTTGGATTTCTATATTATGCATTACTACAAGTATTCTTATAAGAATGTATGTATGTATATACTATACTCGTTTTAAAAACGATCATCCTATTAAAAGACGTGCCCCTTTTTCACGCCCTCTTTGCACGCAATGGCTGGAACAATAACAACAACAACAACAACAAAAACAACAACCACGATATCAGTGTTATTCTTGAATATGTTGGTGGATTGTTTGGAAATACTCGTAAAATAGATTGGTCTCATTATCAGCAATAATAATGACAAAACAATAATCAACAATGACGACGGATGACGACAAGACGACAAGACGACAGCGACCACGATACTTCTTTGGATATTATGGATAATGATGTTTTCTATCTTAAGAAATATCTGCATTTATATTTGTCATAAATATTTTTCTTTTCTCTCACGATAAAAACTTCATGACGAAACATTTTCTTGTACGTATTTAAAAATTTTAATTCTTGTCCTTAACTGCATTAATAAAAGTCTTACCCCACATTCTTAAGACGTCCAAGTCACCATCGCTGTTATCGGTCACTTTGTGGTGATAAAGAGAAAAAGTATCATCATATAAATTGATAAAAGAATCAATTTTCTAGAAATTAAATACGTTTTATCAACAATGTATGTCTATGAAGATATTTTAATAGCTCTGCAATAAACGCGAAGTAATGTGTTGCCATAATTTTGTTCGCTTGTAAAATGGGACCCATTTATTTAGTACTTTTGCCAATTAAAACCTTCGCCACTTTCAAATGAAAGTACCTACTTGGATTTTCTTAAGGTTTTTTATGAGACTCTAAATAAAAAGCTTAAATTTTGATGCTAGCTTTTGGATAGTAACTATTTCCTCTTACCACGTACTTCGTGCTTTGATCAGTTCTAATTTTTTTTTTTTTTTGCCTAAATTGGGTTTTAATCTGGCGTTCATTCATTGGCAATGATTACAAAAATCGAAAAAAAACAAAAAAATCAAAATCGTTGTTAAAAAAATCGTTTTTTCTTAAAGTCGAAATGTTTTAATTAAAGTAATAAATTTATATAAAAAAAAAACAATCCATAAAAAAATTGCCTTCCAATCCATAACTTTACGCCTTAACATAACGAACTTATTTTAGATATTTAATATTTATTTAATATTATATAATATTTATATGTATATTATATATTATATTATTGCTTTGACTGCTCTTTATAGGTTTTCAGTAGTTTAAACTTTAAAGTTTGCAGCTTATTTAGCCTCAAGTTTCTGCTGTAGACAGCAAAAAAGATAATTAGAATCTTTGTTAGAAAGCCATGATGGCGAGAAGAGTATTGGCGCAAGGTGCGCAATTTTCCATGGGTCGTTAAAAAAATTCGAAGTAGATCAAAAACAAAAAAATATAGTAGATCAATATGTTAGTCGGAAACAGTGAGAGCACTTTTATCGTTAAAACTATTCACAAATTGTTAATGAAATTGATGAAATCTCACACGATCTTTGCAGTTTTTAAACTCCAAATCATTTGGAAACTCTTTCTCATTTCTCAACGTTTATACAATATTTGTTCTTCCAGTTGATTCAGACGCAGGCAATATAGATAGTACTTGCTATACACGCGAGAGTAAGGCGGCCCCATCATGGCTGAAGCTCACTCAGCAGTAGCCTTCTCGTTTACCATAACCCATGAGGGTTTCGACATTAACTACGACCAAGAGGTCTTAAATCTAGTATGGAATTCAGGTATACGTTCCTGGAAGAAGCGTTTAGCCAGAGCCAGGGTGAGTAAATCTTTGTAGTAACCACATTCTCGAGTTGGCCGATAATGTATCGTTCGCTTTTATCGTTCGTTTTCACTCAAAGAATGGAATACGCAATGGCGTCTATCCGGCTCATATACAAAGCCTTTGGCTGATCACAGCGATCGCGATCGGTTTGCACTTTGCCGGTCTAAAGGCGCCCTTCAATTTGGTGCAAAGGGTTTTGTCTCATCTGCCCGATGATTCCACCAACTGGCAGTTGACGGCCTGCTTCTTAGCTTCGCTAATCGTCTGGCTCTCGATCTGCTTCTCCATGCGTTACACGCTCAAGCTGCTGCTCATGTACAAGGGCTGGATGTACGAGTCACGTGCGCCGGGCAGTCGCATCTCGGCGCCCACCATGCTGTGGCTGGGGGTGGCCAAGGTGGTGTCCAGCTGGAATAAACCGGGTCTGTACAGTTTTCAAGGCTCGCTGCCGCGCCTGCCATTGCCGTCGGTGCATGATACAATGACGCGCTACTTGCGCTCGGTACGCCCGCTGCTGGACGATGACAACTATGCTCGCATGGAGAAGCTGGCCACGGAGTTCGAGCAAACGATCGGCAAGAAGTTGCAATGGTACCTGATACTCAAAAGCTGGTGGTCCACCAATTACGTGTCCGACTGGTGGGAGGAGTATGTATACCTACGTGGACGCAGTCCGCTCATGATCAATAGCAATTTCTATGGCATCGACGCCATTTTCCTGAACCTCACAAAGTCTCAAGCGGCGCGTGCAGCGAATGTGGTGCACCTGCTGTTGTCCTTCAGACGCATGATAGAACGTCAGGAATTGCAACCGGTAAGTGTAGGAAGGGCGCCAACACTGAATGAGGGCGCGTATACACTGTTACGTCTATTTCTATTTTGTTGCAGATCACGGTACAGGGTTTGATCCCGCTCTGCTCTTGGCAGTACGAGCGCACTTTCAACACGGTACGCGTGCCCGGTCTCGAGTCGGATCGCATTGTCCACTACAAGGATTCCAATCATATTGTGGTTCTGCATAAAGGTTGCTACTACAAGGTGCTCATCTACCACAAGGGACGCATTCTGCGACCTTGTGAAATTCAAGTGTGAGTTCGGGGGGTCACCAAATTACATAAAAATAAGCCCTAACACTCAACAATTTCTTACCGACAGTCAAATGGAAGAGATTCTGAACTCGAAGGCCACCCCGCTACCGGGAGAAATGCAACTGGCCGCCTTGACTGCCTGGAGTAGACCGAAGTGGGCGGAAGTGCGCAACACGCATTTCTCGCGTGGACCCAATCATGTCTCCTTGAATGCCATCGAGACGTCCGCTTTTGTTTTGTCCCTCGACGAGGTGCCCTTCGAGTTCGAGCCGGAGAGGCCGGAGCTGCTGGATCAATACGGCAAGATATTGCTGCACGGCAATGGCTATAATCGTTGGTTCGACAAATGCTTTACGGTGTGCGTGGGCACCAATGGGCGAGTGGGCTTCAATGCGGAGCATGCGTGGTAAGTCCAGGTTCTTTCTGTCCTTTTCTTTTTGCTACTGCTCAACCTCATTCATGTTCCCCAACATTCGTTCTTTTTCGATCTCTGGAGAGCAAAAGTTTTGTTCTCAAATTCAGTGATTCAATTATATTGAATGAAATTAAGAATAAAAAAACAACCTCGTTTTTAAAAAAAATTTAAATATTTCTTTCCAAAAAAAAAAAAAAAAACAAAGGGGCGATGCTGCCATCGGATCGCACATGTGGGAAAATTTGGTTATGGACGATTATCTTACGAAAGGGTAAATCATGAAATACAATAATATTTTCGAAGTAATTACGAACATAATAAAATAATAAATTATGGTTATTTTCTGGGGGAAAAAAAGAACTAAATTTGGTGTTGGTTAGTGGTATAATCGCATTTATTAGACGAGGACCGCTTTAATCAGCCCTAATCCAGCTTACCGTCGTACCCTTCTCTACTTCTTTTCTATGCGCACTTTCATAACCGAAAAAGCTGTAATAAACAAAAAATCCCAATTTCACTGAAATGACCCCTGCTGCACTTTTCTGCCATTTGATTCTATGCATCTTCCTTCCATACTTCTTTTATACTCTACGTACGTTTTCTATACTATAAATTGAAAATATACAATATTTTTAGGGCTGATGCACCGGTTATGGCGCATGTTTGGGAATTTATATATGCTGATGAGATTCATGGGTAATTTTGGTTAACTGCACTAACAAAAAATGCACTAAAATTATTGAGTAACTAACATATTGAAGATGTATATAACATTTTTTTTTCTCTTAGAATTTACGCAGACTAAAACTTAATTTCACTAAAGAAAATCGTTAATTGTATTTCTATATAACCAAAAATTAAAACGTCTGCTACAATTTATTGTATGATTTCCTCACGAGCTCTTCAGAACTACTTTGTGATGGTAAACTGAAAAGTTTCTTGTTTTAGAATGATTATAAATTCAACGGATTTCTCTTTATTAAAGAGGATTTAATAACTTTATCCAATAAAAAGCTCAATAATGTGGAAATACAATATGATTTTTAGTATTGCGATAGTATACATATTTTTTGAAAACTATTCTACTGTAAAAAATACTTTTTCTCTTATTATTTTTGATTATTTTTTTCATTTTAATAGTCACTAATATTACTATATTATATAAAAACGAGTATTTTTGTGATTAGGTTTTTATAATCGATACGATAAATCTCTATCTTTAAAAACTTATCGTATTTATTTTAAATTTATCTTGTATTATTGCAACCCTGAAATCGAAAAATAGATATGATGAAACGGGTAATACAAAAGGTACTCCAGAATTTACACCGCCCTCGCCGACACGCCTTTCCTGGAATTTGACCGCCTGCCTGCCGCAAATTGAAGAAGCCACACGTGATGCCACAGAATTGATTAACGTAAGTTATTCTCGATATTTTCAGAAACGAGAACGCCCCGCGGTTTAAGTCTAGGGAAAATCTCGTTCGTGCTTAACCACAATCTGATTTTTGATTTTTCCAAGCTAATTTTTGAAATATTAAAACTTCTCCCCCTTTTTTTGTATTATCCGAAAAGGATGTAAGTCTACGAATTCTGATGCACAATCAATATGGAAAAGGTTTCATGAAATCATGTCGCATCTCGCCCGATGCGTACATTCAGATGGCGCTGCAGCTCGCCTACTTTCGCGATGCCGGCCGGTTCTCGTTAACCTACGAGGCGTCCATGACACGACTATTCCGCGAGGGACGTACCGAAACTGTTCGTCCCTGTACCATTGAATCGGCCGCCTGGGTGAAAGCGATGCATGATGAAAGTGTTACGGTAAGTTTTATTGAAGTGAGAGCGAATAATTTGAAATCTATATGAAAATGTAAGCTGTTTTTAAAACGAGTATGTATATATGTATTTTTCCACCGTTCTCAGAATGACGAACGTGTTAAACTCTTGTACACCGCTTGTGATCGTCATCAATTGAGCTATCAAGATTCTATGTGTGGGCGTGGCATTGACAGACATCTGTTCTGTTTGTATGTCGTCTCCAAGTATCTGGAGGTGGATTCGCCCTTCCTGAACGAGGTGCTTAGCGAACCGTGGCGCCTGTCCACTAGTCAAACTCCGCATGGACAGACACCCAAAATGGATTTGAAGAAGCATCCGAATTGTATTAGTGCGGGCGGTGGCTTTGGACCGGTCGCTGATGACGGATACGGAGTGTCGTATATCATAGCCGGCGAGAATTTAATATTTTTCCATATATCAGCAAAGAATACCTGCAAGCTAACGGTAAGTATCTATCGGTGATGAGACCATTTAACATTATCAATTTTTTTTTATTCAGGATGTTCATCGCTTCTCGGATAATATTTGTAAGGCTCTGGCGGATATCCGTAAAATGTTCGAGCAATTTCAAAAGGAAAATCCTAATCCCAAAAAGCTTTCGAATGGTGTTGCATCGACAAGCGCAAAATGATGTCGCTGTTGTTGTTGTGGTAGCGGTTGTTGTTGCTGTACGGGGCCAAGAGAAATGCAAATGCAATTGCGTCTAGTTAGAAATATTTAACAATACGAATATCTGTCTGGTATTGTATTTTTCTTTTTCATAGTTTTAAGATCTACTATTTGTATAGTTTATGATATGAAAAAGGAGAAAGAGGCGGTTTAAGGAAACAATAATATTTTATGAAAGAGCTTATTTTTAATAGTAATCGCTTTCTGCTTAGTTTTAATTTAAATCAAAATAGTTCAATTTATTAATTACTTTGTTGTTGTAGTGCATAAAGTTTAAAAAAAAAAAACTATACCTAGATTCTAGATAAAAGGATAAAAATCATCAACCTTGAGATTGTTTTAAAGATGATAATTGTGCAATGCAAAGACATCGTATATTATAAAAACAAAAGCGATAAATTTTTTCGCAAATTTTAACTATTTTATAATTACCCCGATGATGTTCATCATGTTTTTGCTTTATTATCGACCATATTTTTTTTTGTAGAGTAATCATTTTTCTTTTTCTTCAAGACTGCGCTAAATTGATTTTAATAATTTGGAAAAAGTTTGTAAGAAAAATTAAAGTAAAAATGTTACATAATATCATTATTAATAAGAAAATTACCTCCGTATTTTCGTTTGTTTATTGAACCCTTTTAACTTGTGCAAATTTTTTGTCTCAATTTTTTTATTTATTAAGTTCTATGATTATTAGTAATGTTAATAAATAAAAATTAATAAGTTAAAAATATGTATGTGTATATGTATAATAAAAAATATATTAGTTAAAAAATTGTGTTTTTTTAAACATTGTAGGATTGGAAATTTAGTTTAAAAATATAGATTTCTTTTCATAAATTTTATAATTTGTAAGTCCGGAAATCTTACGTAAAGGCTACAAATATAAAATTCAAACTATAATTACATTAAAAAAAAAAACAATGCGAACCAATTTAATTCCTAAAAATCTCTCCACGGGTTAAGTCCCGCTTTAATGTTTTCAGACAAATGTTCGGAATTTTACTTAAGCCGATATTACATTGCCATTTTTTGATTGGCCAAACCCTCAAATTGTTCTTGTTTTTCTGTAGTTTTCAAACTGTCAACTTCTCTCCCTCATTGTCTTAGGCTCAGGATTGCTGCACAAAAACGAGAAACAATTAAACCTGTATGATACCTAATTTTTTCCGTATTGTTTTTCAACTGGCATGTAAGCTAGTTAGCTATAGAAAATCTCTCTCTTGTAAGAAAGGGATCAATAGAGAATCGCTATAACTTTTTTATACATATGCTTGTACATATGCTTGTTATTGTAAAAGTTGTTCAGAATTTGGATCAAAAAAACGTCAAAAAACAATATCTGTAAAATCTTCAGGGGCTCACATTTTTCTTGAATTTTTATATCGAATATACACTATAGCGCATACTTCACACTTAAGCCTACTTCCATTGGCAGCGAATCTTCAGCTTCAGAATCTTCAGCAAGAAAAACAATCCAGAAAAAATGAAGTGTTATACCAGTAGTAACAGTTTCGCCAATCAAAAAAATTTAATGTATTATCGGCCTTAAAAAATAATCAAAGCAGGTTACTAGTATAACCGTTACCTAGAAAACAACCGTAAATGTAGCCCGTGGAAATGCGCCAAAATAACAAGATTAGAGAAGAGCCCTAGTAAGAAAATCATTTTAATAAAAACCTGATACTTTTTTCCCTCAATTTTACACTGGAAAACCACAAAGTAATCAGTTTATGATATGTTTGTGATATTTCATTGAATGCTTTTCATACGTTGCCTAACAAAATTTAATATTTATGAATCTTTTGGAATGAATTGAATGAATTGGAAATGAATTTGGAAGTCTTCATTTATTTGAAAATATTATGAATAACAGTAGGAAATATTGGCGAAAGTGTAGAAAGTATAACGATTTTAATATACGTATCTATATATATAAGTATATTCTTCTTTATGTATGGCGTAGATTCCGATTTTAGTTCTAAGCTAAAAATTCATGTTACTTAAACTGACTTTTTAACGAACAATTAATCTAATAAACAACGATAATAACCCCAGTATAACAAGAGGTAGAAGTAAAGACCTGTCTATAACGATGTCGAAAATTATCTCTGTGAGGAGAAGACAGCCGATCGGCCACGCGAAAAAGAAAATAAATTCAGTTTTCTTCACAAATTTTTTATTTTTATCGTTTCTCTGATAAACTAAATGCAATAAAAGAAGAGAAAATTTTGCAATATTAAAAACAATGTAACAGAGATTTTCCTTTCACATACTCGTTAAAATTTATATGTATATTAATAAACACGTATTGTGTTCGGTAACGAAGAAATTTTTGAAGTAGCAGCAGCACAAAAACCAATTAGCAGTTCATTCGTTTCATTTTGCAAGAAAGAAAAGTTCCAAGTCATCTTGAAGCCTAATTCGTGGACCGTCTAAACGAAAGAGGTGAGAATTGAAAACCGAACAGAGGAAAATTAATTGCGTGGCGGAAGTTATCGGAGAACCGAGGCTGGTGTCGTTTACTATATCTTAGAAAATCCATCAGGTTATAGCTCAAACTTTCCTAAATTAGGCTTCAAAATGGATACGGAGAAATCAAGCAACAGTTCGTTTGAGGATTTGTCAAATCTGAATGAAGCCGATATGAAAGCTGCCTCGCATGCTATGCTAGAGAATGAGGCCGTGGCGCAGGTGAAGTCCATGGATCAACCAAAGGCACAGCCCGCGAAGAGCGTAAATGACTCAAAAATGGACGGTGATTCGACTATAGTAGAGGGTGACAAAGCAACTGAGGGCGAAGATGAAATTTGCGATGTGCTTGGCAATGGTCAATTAACGAAACGCGTTATCAAAAAATCAAAAACGGGCAGACGGCCCACTCGTGGGGAGCTAGTGACCATCTCATACACTGGCAAGCTGAAGGATAGTGGTTTGATTGTGGAGAAGGTGGATTATAAGCAAATACATGTGGGCGATTACGAAGTGAGCAAAGAGGACGTTCCAAAGCCAAGAATTTTTGCTTATTGAAAATATTGCGATTGCTATTAAAAATCTTACAGGTAGTCCAAGGACTCGATATGGCCATTCCTTTAATGAATACCGGGGAAGCAGCAGAGATTGTGGTAAACTCTCGATTTGCATACGGCGCGTTAGGCTTGAAAAATGAACTAAATCCTGAGCTCTCTATACCACCAAACGCAACAGTAAGCTTTTCAATTATTCAATCTCTTCAGTTATTAATTTTATATTCATTTCGCTTAGATCAAATACGAAATACATTTGTTGGATTCTAAATACGAAGAGTTGGCCGATTTGAAGAGTTTCGAAATACGCAAGAGATATGGGTAAATATATTCATAGACCACAGATAAAATTCTTTAATTTCTTTCAATCAACTCTAAAAATTAAAATTCTTTTTTCTTGATGAAGTAATGCCAAAAGAGAACGTGCAAACTTTTGGTATAACCGCAATGAATACAATACCGCAATTCAACTGTACAGACGTGCTTTGGAGTATTTGGATGATCGCGATGGTGACCCGGATACTAACTTTCCTAATGCAGGAGATATTGAAGTAAATATTATATATTAATTGATAAAATTACTTTTAGACTTACACTGTATATTATTACTAGCTTTCAAATAGTGATCTCCAATCGTTGCTGGATGATCGATTGGTTGTGTACAATAATTTAGCGATGGCGCAAATAAAGATTTCGGCTTATGATGCTGCAATGACAGCTGTAGAGCATGTTTTACGCTGTCAACCTAATAATGCAAAAGCCTTGTACCGTAGAGGCAGGGTATGTTGGGAATACCCTCCGTCTTCTTTAAAAATATACACACTAATGCCATCGACATTTTATAGATACTTGAAGCCAAAGGTGACACAAAAGGCGCTATTAATTTCTTGCAAAAAGCGGCCACTTTGGAGCCAGAAAGTAAATCAATCCATCAGGTTAGTCGGTAAAACAAGTAAGAGCCTAATTTTCATAATTTTCTAAAAGGAATATGTATTTGCTTTATTTAAGAAAAAACAATTTTCAGTTTTTGGAATTTGGAATTTGAAGATGGTTAGGTCTATATATATTTCCTCTATATACATATATCTGTCATATATCTATATTTATATTTCCTCTATATTTATTCGATGCCGACCTTTAGTAAAAACTAAGAATGTGTAAATATGTATATTGTTTTTTTGTAAATTAAAATTTTCCAGGACCTTGCAAAATTAATTATTAAAGCACGTCGTGAAGAGCATAACGAAAAGAAAATGTATCAGAAAATGTTAGGCCAAGCTAATAAACTGGAGCAGAAAAATCAGCGAACACAGAAGCAGCAAAGTTCAGAGAGCTCAAAAGTTAGTAACAAACTTATTGAAAATATTTGCCCATTACCTTCTTATATCAATTCCTTAATATTTTCAGCTTAAAATACTTGGTTATCTGATGGGTTCCGTCTTGATTGGAGTGGCCGGTGTTGCGATTTACAGATATAAATACTAAGAAAGTACAAGCCCGTCACTCGGTGAAAGTAATGTGTGTATATGTATATCTACTCCATTGGGCATAGCTTAATAAGAATATGATATACCTACCATACATTTATCATACTCACTTCATATATAAAGAAAACCAAAAAAAACTTCAACAACATTGGATCACGATTTGCGATTGTCATCATAATTTATATTCCTTAACAATAATGTTTTATAACAAAAAATAATTCCTTTATCATTCGTGTTTGATCAATTTGGTTGTATGCATTTTAACAAAATCTATAGTTTAAATTTGCATTTCTTTAAGATAATGAATCAATCGTTCGTATATAAATTATTATTGCACTTGCTTTAAGAAAAGTTTTGTTTTGTTTACAAAACAAGAATTTTTCTGAGCTTTTATGAATGTACACTTCTTAAATACTTGGTTCTCATTCCAGGCAATTTTTCAAATGTTCATAATAAAAGCCTCGACCCTAAAAAGCCTTTCTTAAATTTAAAGAATTATAAATACGATAGTTTTTCCATATTTGATTTAATTTCAAATATTGAATACGTCTAAATTATTTGGTGATGGACAAATGAATAAAACGTATTACAGAGAAAAAGAACTAATTTTTTTTGTTTTAGTATTAAGTAAATACGGTAAAGCAAGAATTGTAGAAGAAAAGTATAATGAGGTTGAATAAACTCATGTCCGGTAAACGAATATTAACGCGACTCTCGTGTCTCACCATCCTCAGAGTTCCGTTGGCAGAATCAGAAGTCACAAAGTGTGTGTTGATGGACTACAAATTTCGTCTTAAAAACGTTCCTACTTAGTTGTGTCTTGCGTGGTTTTTCTACATTGGTTATATTCATTTTATGCTGTACACGATTCGTGTCGAAAAAAGGAATTAGAAATTCCTTACGAGGAATCTGAATAAAAATTCGGTTTTATTTTATTTATTACTTAAAGAACTGACAAGACGGTATGTATTCAGATTGATGTAAACTTGGATGAATGCTTCCCATAATATAAATAAAGGCATTTTCTTATAAGTAAATAGAATACAAATTATCAGAAGTTATATTTTAAACCTTAGAAAGATTATAATGTACTCTGTAAACATGTCAGATCGATGTTTACCCAAATATAAAAAGAATAATTTTTGTCATAAGTAGAAAATATAATAACGCAATTATTAACCCTAGAAAGCTAATGCTATTTAATAAATAAGAATATTTTTACAACTTAACAAACAACCCACACATGATACAACATTTCACGCAGAATGCAATGTTCTCCAGTAAGGTTGTATAGTGTGTGGGTTTGTGAATCAAAGGCACATGTCGCACCCCGACAAGAAGACTGCACAATTCAGAAAATGTATTGGTAATTCGCATTTTACTGTTTTTTGTTTCATATAACTGGTGTTGAATAGCAAGGAACTGCGCAATACTTTTTTTATATCCGGTAGGGTTCGAGACTTTCGATCTTTTGGCACACTCTTCTCATTTTCGTAGAAATCCGAGTTGTGACAGTCTTCTTGCCGGGGTGCGCTATGACTTTTCCTCAGCTTATTTTTTTCGAAAAATGCGAAAGTCATGTTTTTTATTTATGCATTAGAAACAACCATGATGAGTGAGAAAAATTTGCTAAGAATATTAGCTGCGTTCCTTTTTCCTAATCTAATCCGGACTTAAAAAGTATTAGAATTTCTTTCTTCCCTTTTCCGAGTTTTGTTCATGACGGCGTATTTTTACTAAGCTTTTTATTATGGCTGTTTAAAAAAGCAATTTCGAATTTTATTGTTTCTGAGCTATCCTGTCCAACCAAAGGCGTTTAAAACTGACAGTTTGAAGATTTTTGTTTATTTACATTTTTGTCGCATGTTTACAGATCAGCAATTTTTGGTTTATTTTATGTTTTTTATATAATTAACTACAGTAGGACTATAGATTTAAAAGTGTTAATCAATTAAAAAATGAGTTTCCTTGAGGATGAGTTTTTTAATATCACTTTTAGCGAATTAAAACATCTTAACGATGATGATCTAAAGCAGTACACTAGCAAAGATGCCGCATTGCAAATATGCAAAATATCCTTTTCAAATTGGGAATATGTATAACATACGTATTCTGAGATTCACGAACTATTGAATCGTCTCGAAATTGCATTGCAAACAACAACAAAGAGACGATTTTTGTTGTTGTTTTCAATGCAATTTCGAGACGATCCAATAGTTCGTGAATCTCAGAATACGTATGTAAATTTACTAAGATCAATTATTTATTACTTTACCATGGGTGCGTTACAATGATGATGATTTTCTTAATGTAAATCTATACGATAGTTTTAAGAGTATGGAATCGCCCGGTAATGAAATTATACGCTTTTGTGTAAACAAATTGGTGAACATTTTTGATGGCTCGAAATTCAGTGCCGGAGAATGGCAACAACTTATAGAATTCTTCAAGGAAATATTACAACAAGTATAGAATTATATTAATTGATTTCCATGGTATAATTAATTTCCTTTTCAGCTTACCGCATCGTCTTTGGCTGCGGCAAACTCTTCATTTGGAACCAAAGATAGCAGCAAGTTACAGCAACAAATGGATACAACGATTGAGGACATTCTCTGTGATATTTTGGATCTGTTGAAATGGCTTCATCCACTGGTTTCGACGTTGAGTGTGACAATATGCTGTTCTATTTTGGACTTCGTCCTAGACGCTATACTTTTGTTTTACAACATTTTTATAAAATGGTAAAAGAGAATCTGAAAGTTCATTAAGAGTACGTATAAACAGTATATTTATTTGTATTTTATTTTGTATATTTTAGGAAATCAGTACTTGATTTTAGTAAAGCTTCAAAGACGGCATTGATATTGCATACTTTTATTCTGCAAGTTCTCAATGAAATGGTAGAAATATTGCAAATTCAAAATACTCAAGAATTTTACAAATTAACCGAATGTAAGTTGATTCTATTTAGAAGTATTATTAAATGGCTTTGTTCGTCCCAAAGGCAAAATAGTTGTTGCTGAAAGAACAAGACGTATAAATTTTCTTATTCTTTATATAAAAGAAAATTACAATAGTTTTGTCTGTTTCAAAAGTTTTTAGAAAAATATAAATACTTATAATCCTTCTTCGTTAGTGCTAAGTAAACTTTGTTTGTTGGTGGGACAAACAGAATCGGTTGTTTTAAAAACCATCTTAGAAACTTGGAAATGTATTACAAACCTAAGTATTGCTTGCTTTCGCGTTGCGGATTTTGGTCATGAAGAAAAGGAAACAAGTTGGAGGTTCCGGCCATTATATTTACTCATACAAGAAATAAAAAGAAATCTTTCGGTTGTACACAAACAGGTGCGAACAGTCGAAAAATAAGAGGCATTTGTAGAAAATTGCTTTCTATCCATAGGAGACTCTTCAACAACCAATGGAGCAGGTGGAGAAATATTTACGTGTTACAAATTTCTATCTTAAGTTGCTACAACGTTTAGGCAATAGTTTGAAACACGAATATTTTCCATGTTGCCATGAATTTTTGGAAATATTTCTTGTATCCAATATGTAAGCACATAATAATGACTTTTTATGACACCATTGATAATATGATAATATTTAATCTTCTTTAGAATTCCAAAGCACTTGCAAAATTCAGACATACACAAGCTTATTGAAAAATATGTACAAATTGGCTTGACCGACTTATTTCTTATGATATATAAAAATCCATGTATTACAGAGGTTGGTGAAGTGATGGGCAGGTAATCCCCGTATAAGACGGCAGTTACTTTCAGTTTTTTGAATTTTGAACCATGTTTTCGGGTCGTGTACTGTGGTTATACGGGCCTTACCTGCACAAACAAGTGAAAGTAATACATTTTACAAATTACATATTTATCAATTGCTTTCTTTTTAGATTCTGTTAGAAAAATACGTACAAAAAAAATTGGAATTTTTTGTTATCGCTAAAGAATTTTTGCATGTTATCATTCGTGATAGGAGTCTACAGTTTATAGACGACAAAGTAGAAATTTTTATAAAAATTTATCAACAACTAATGAAAGGTTTGTTTATCGCTTGCTTAGTATTGAGAGTTTTAGTGATATTAAAAAATATGTACCATACATTAATTGCTTTGAAAAGATGCTCAAATATTTTGTGACTCTCAGAAGTATAACGAAACAATAGAGATATTTGCGGCATTGGCAATTTTAAATGGAACCGGAAAGATCAAACAGCAACTAAGGTTATCCGTTTTGCGAAAAGATTCTTTTCTTGCTCAACTAAGTGTCGATGTCCTTCTAACAATTTCACGGTAAAATACTTTGATACTTCACAATTATCTCTATTTCATTTTCATATGCCAAATTTTAGAAGTTCTCATACAGATGAAGCCGAAACATTGGCAAATTTTCGTTATTGGCGCCACTGTAATCAAAAGTTCTCTCTATTCACCGATAATCCACGGGAGCTATACGTCAAAGTTCTTTTACAGCATTATTCAACGTTATGTCAGGCATCGAGGAGTATTAAAGAAAAAACGCTTTACAATGATTGTAGTGAGATGCTTTTACAAAGTTCAAATTATCGGTTTTTAATGGCTCTTGGTTTGGAAAACGCTTGTCAAAGCTCAAAGAGTTTGAGTACTTTTTCTCTAAAAATCTCTGAAGATTTGTTTGAATTGTTAAAGAAATGGCAGACGGACCACCTCAGCATAGAGTGCTACTATAGAATGGTTTGTTGGAGCCATATTAATTATGGCCATTTAATTTTAAAATTTATTAAATTGTTTTTTTTTTGTTTTAGATTGTTTGTATAAGATTATTGACGCAAATAGAGCCGCGACCCAGTAGAGAATTATTAGAGAAGATCTTCAGTTTAATTATAAATATTCTTAATAAGTCTCCAAAAGATTTGTTACGTTATTTTGCTAAATTTTTCATAGCTGCTTTGGAAATAATTGTAATTAATTTAGAACAATTTGATGAAGCCAATGTTATGGATTTACTGCAAAGTATTCAAAAGAATCAGCAACGAATTGATGAAGTTGTTTTAATATTATTGTGTATATTGTTAAGGAAGAAGAAAAGAAATTTACATTTAAAACAAATACTAGAAGATTTTCTTCAGAAACTGCAGGCGAAAACTTGTGGAGAGCTTCTGCAGTGGTTTGATATGTACGATAACCAAGGAACTGTTTCTCAACAGTTCGAAAATTATAAAATTAATAAGAGTTTATGTGAACAGATTTCGTCGTTAAGTTTTAGAAAACATAATTGCAAAGAAAGCGCACAAATTGAAAATCGACAGCTGAAACGTAGGCGCCTCGAGGATGAAACTACTTCGAATTGTAAAGGTTTGCTCAACCAAATCCACGAGTTATCTCGGCAGCTCACTATGCCAGACATTAAATTTGATCAGGAAGATTTGAATATTGTAAATAATGTTATAAAAAATTTAGAATATTGTCGGTCGCGGTCAAAGTCATAGCCTGTCTCATTAAATGAATGTGATTGCAATCGTAAGCTTGTATTAATTAATATACTATTTACATACAATACGATTAATTTTATTTAACTTAAAAATAAAAATGTAATTGTATTATTATAGTTAATGAGGATTTTTTAAGGAATGTTATTGCGTTGCATTTTTGCGCTCTAACGTTGCGTATATACTCTCATAAAGATGACTTTCCGTTTCCTCTTGCATTAAAATACCTACGAAGATTAATAAAGATCGGAAATTATTTACATAAAAGCGTATTTTCATTCAATTGTCTTAACCTACCGGCAAAACTGGCCGATACAAAGCAAACAATACTACCAACAATGAAAGCTCTGGGAGCTACCGAAGTGATGAGTGCTCTTCGCTCCGGTGCCAATACACCCAGTAGACCAATTAAAATGCCCAACGAGCTGGGATTAGCGAAACCGCAAATGGCGAATGTAGCGATTCCGTTACTACGAGCCTATAGAGATCAGACGATATAATGGTTTTACATTTATGTATATTCGCTAATTAATCATTCATCAGCCGTTGATTTTGAAATCGCTTAGTCCACAATTTCTTATTTTGAAATATTTTCAGGCTTGCATTTTTCGCTCAATGCAATTCTATTGAAAGACAAATTTTGTTGTTAGCAAATCCTAAAAAGTTTTGGAAGTGATTGATTGATCGCAAAATGAGATACCAAAAAGAATCTGCAAATTTTTCGAGTTGAACTTGAACTTGGCCAATTTTAAGGATCAACGTCTGATTTTCGTACTTACATCAATATCATGAGCGTATTGGCCTAAACGTTCATATGCTACAAATTCATTGATAATAGTTTTCGTGGCTACCACTTTTGCCACAATTTCACAATCCTTCCAAGGTACACCCATCGCCCAGGCCAAAGGAATAAAAAGTTTCGACAGAAACCATTCAAAATCAATACCATTTACACCAACCAGAGCCGCCAACCAGCTGACAATCGCATTAAGAAAAGCGACGAATGCGACGAAGGCAACAATATTGGCGGTAATGCCCAGCACGATGGCAGTCGAGTTATTGGCACCACTCGAGGCAGCTTCCAAAATGGAAGAATCTTCTCTGTTTAAAAATGGAAAAAAATGTATAGAAGAACAAATACAGATAGACAAATATGATTTTAACTGGAAGGTCTCTCGTAAAAGATTTTATACAATTTCGCCTGAACATCTTCCCGTCGACTCGCGTAAGAGTAACGGCGGGTAACTCTTGCGTTATATGGTTATATCAATCATCTTCCAAATGTTTGCAGTTCATCTTCCAAATGTTTGTATCTCTTGTTACGTAAAGGGTCTTTAAACAAGAAGTGTCGTTTTAAATTTGTTATGATTTTTTACTATTTCAATTCATTGCGCGAATGTGTAACCATCAATATCTAAAGACCTCCTGATTTTTACTTCTCAAATGACCTCACAATGACAGTTGAAAGTTGAGAGTTGAAAAATGACGCGAAATTTAAAATGACACCTCTTTTTGAAACACCCTATATTTGTTTGGTTTGCTTAAGTATGGCTTACGATTTTTCTAATTCAATATTGTGGGATGTTGTTTTACTCTCTTCCGTTTCCGGCAAGTACAATTTGGCGAAAGCCAACGTGGCTGGTGCTGCCATTACGCTGGATGTTATTAAATGCGCTGGAGAAGCACCGAAACTCAAATAAGCCGCCAGAACCGTTCCAGACACCGTGGCGAAACCTGAGACCATAATCGCGTGAACCTCACTCGCCGTCAGCAGTTTAACATACGGCCGCACCAGCAGCGGACTCTCAGACATGCCGAGGAATATATTCGCTGCTGAAATCACGCTCTCACACACCGTGGTGCCCATGACTTGCTGCAGCAACCAACCAATCTTCAACACCGCCCACTGCATAGTGCCCAAATAGTAAAGGATCGAAATGAAAAAACTGAAGAAGAAGATCACTGGCAATACGGTGAAGGCGAAGATATGATCATCGATCAGTTTTTGGCCGAATAGGAAACGGCTGCCATCATCGGTGAAGGCTAGAAATGTTGCCACCTTTTCGCCCAGGCAAGCGAAAATGCTTCTGCCCGTTTCCCAACGTATGCAGATGATACTGAGCAGGAATTGGCAGGATATGCCCGTGATAACGGTGCGCCACTTGATGGCATTCCGATTGCTGGAGAAAATATAGCCGGCTACGATGAACAGAATGGGCGCCGTCAGACCGGCGAGCTTGTCAATGGCGTCACGCGTTTCGAAGTAAAGAAAGACACCGAATGCGATAATGATTATCAAAATCGTTAGGGCAGAAACTGAACTGAAAAAAATCTGCTTTTACATTATGATGAAGTAAATGTTATGGATAATGGAGATGATGTATGTATGTACCTTGTGCGACTAAATTTCATCCAAATACGACTGAATGGGCCGATGTAATTTCTGTAAAGATGTTTGCCAAATTTCGGCTTCACAAAATAATAGTAGATAAGTCCGGAGTAGAGGAAGGTCATTATCAAAATCAAGAAACCATATCCGTTGCAGAAACGTATGCCACAATTTGAGGAATCGGGGTAAGTTTTGCAATTATTATTTTCTAGAAAAGAATTGTTAGCATTTGCGAAAGGTGTTTAAGGAAGCGTCCTATCATTCCTTACCATTTTCTATGTAATTATAGGTTGCATACCCAAAGTAGACCATAACCAAGCCGTGCATGAGATACTTAATTATGATTCTCGAAATAAAATGACACTTAGAGTCGAATTTATGTTGCGTTGAAGACCCTTCGGGCGGCTTGTATTTCGTATCTAACCCATCAATATGTTGTAACTGAATCTGAAAAGACTCAATCAATCAATTATTTGTCAAGAAATGCTGTAATTTGCATTTAAAGTTACAGGCTACCTCTATTGCATCACGATCTTGCAGTTCATTGTCATTCAACTAAATTTAAATTTAAATTATGGTTCATATGAGTTCAAATCGGAGGAAAATACTTGTATTTATGAATATGTACTTACATTATCAAGTGTGTAAGCATGATTAAATTCACCTCTCGGCTTATTAGAGGCTCTTATCAGTTCGTGTTGAGCACTTCCCAGTTCAGTTAAATCTCCTGTCTGTTCGTTGGAGTCATTTCTCCGTTCATGTGAGCCTTTATTCTTTTTAGTTGAGCTTCGTATTGATACATTAAAGCTTTCTCTTGGTCCACTTAGCTCTCCTTTCAGTTGAATTGAGTCTCTTCTGGATTTATTTGAGCCTCCTCTCTGTTCATTATAGCCGCCTCTCAGTTCATTTGAGTCTTTTTTGGGTTTATTTAAGCTCATTGGTATAGAGTTATTACGGAGGTTTCGGTATTGTTGGAGTAAATTGCAACAATATGATTGACACTGTGGTAGATTCAATGGCAGTGAGCTAGCTTTTTAGGAATCAATGAGAGCAGAAACCAGTTAGTAGTTCTTCTTACGTCTGAATAACTAAGAGAATAAATTTTATTTAGGTTTTATATACGTAGAGACGTAGGTTTTATGTAGGTTATAACTAATTAAAAACTTTTTTGAAATAGATTTTGTTACCTCAAGTTCAAACGTATAACAGAAAACGTTACGTTTTAATCGAATTCCATTATTTTAAAGAAGTTGTTTAGTTTCAAATTTTCTAAATTATCGCTAAAGAATTGGTAATTAATCAATTTTATTAATATTGATCTTAATTGAACTAAGTTTTCATGGTAGCTTTCTATAGGTCTGCACAGACAAGGTCCGCAAAACAACATATGTATGTACATACGATAGTTCGAAATGTCTGTAGACATAAGGGTTAATAAAACATTGCTAAAATTTTAGAAAACATTTTATATACATATGTATAGTGAAGTGACCGACCACTCTAGAGACTTTGAAAAGCACTGCTTGCAATTTGTTCGCTTTTTTGCTTCTTCTAAACATATTTTTATAGTCTTTTTTACTCTTTAAAAACAGCTTTTTATAATCTTTATTGCGCAAATTCGTCAAAATTTGGAAAACATAGCAATAGTCACAAGGCCGAGCATTTCAGCTAAAACGATACATAATTGAAACGCGGTTGAAATACTCTCGATTTCATTCTGGATAATTAATTTTTTTCCTACGTACTATAATCGTAAAGTACCTACCAAATATTACTGGTAAAATTTTTTTCAGTTAATCATTGTAATCAATAGTTTTTATTTCTTCTCTGATAAGAATTTAAAAATTTGAAATCAATTAATCTCTTCTATCGATAAGTTGGTGCCAACTAATAATCTTTTTGAAGTTGGTTTGAACATTAATATTGGCAAAAATTACATTTTGCTAGTTTAGTATAGTTTCTCGAATGTATGTATGTACATACATATGTATATTTCTCGAAAAGAAGTAAAAGCCTGAAGCTGCGGCCTGGCCGAAGCTCGTATACCCTACACCAATAACTGTCAAAACGTTGATTAAAACGTGACGGGATAACGTTAATTTTTTGTGAAATGACATTTTTCGATACGGTGAATTTAGGAATACAAGTCGTTTTGATTTTAAAAATTTGTATATAGAAATTGTATTAAATTGAACTCCTAAAAAAAAAAACTCACCGAAAAAAAGAGAGGAACGGGTAGTTATGTTCGGTGCACGTTTATTTAATGATTATGAAAGCAGAGTTTGATCGTGATACTTATCTTATCTGCGTATAAATTTTATCCAATTCAATGGAATAAGATTGCATATTTGTTAAATATGTTAAGTACATACTTACGTACAAATTAGTATAAAAAAAATACAATTTAAACTGAGTACTTATGTATAAAATTTATTGTCTTTCTCCTTTTTTAAATGCGCCACTAAAATGCTTTAAATGCTTCACTTAGCGCATCTGTCCTCAATCTGTTACTTGGTAAAGCTAGGTAGGTACTTTTTTCAACTGTTTTTTCCCCCGCTAATAAAGTGTTATTAACCTTTTTTTTTGTAATTGCTTACACGAAATACATTTATACTTTAAATAATATAAATTTCTTTCACGGTCAAGGTATGGGTTTCTCTCATCAGTTTCTTCTTCTTTTAATTACGATAATTACCAGCTTTATTTCACAAAGACAATATTATTACTATATTTTTGATATTATTATTACAATATTATTAAGACAATATTATTTGAATACTCTGCACACAAACACTTAAAATGTCTTTCCTTTAATAGAGAATCTTCTTCGTAAGATCGTAAAGATCGTCATCGTTTGTGAAGTTTTGTGAATATACTGAGCATGTTACTCACTCTTTTAAGCGATTTATAATACAACACGAGCACAATACAATATTTTTTTTGAAACAGTTAAAAGAGAGCAACGAGTAGGTGGAACCTACAAGTGCAGTAACGAGTAGAGACGTGCATACGAGTATGTACCTGGTGAAACCAACGTTTTTAAACAATCCGAGCGTCAGCTAGATCGTGTTAATTATGATTATGATAATAATGATGATGATGATATTTAATTGTTAAAACCTTAAGGCGTTACGATCTAAAGAATTAAAATTGGTAACGAAGGAGACATTAATGCGAATTCATTTAATGCAATCATTAAAATTAATAGAAAAAGAATAGAACAATTATTATTATTGTTATATTTATTTAAAAAAAAAATTAAAAATTGAAGTAAATGTTATATGACGACATTTTTTATGACAAAAAAAAAAATCAATAACTAACCCCTGTAGGAAAATATGAATTGCTGAAGAACGAATTCAGAATGGAATTATAAACGATAGGAAAGAAACTTGAGCGTTTTGTAGATAATATTATACTGAGGAAAATTAGGGATAAATTATGAATAATCGTTTTTTCATTTCTCAAAAATGATTGAGAAATGATTGATAGATTGAGATATTTTCGACAATCAAATTTGATAGAAAATGTAAATTTCTACTTTAAAATTAATAATCAAGAGAGTATATGAGGTCTGTTCAAAACGTATCGCGAATTTTGAATTCCGGGTTGCGTATATATGTATATTCGATAGTCAATTTTTTTCGTGGCGTTATGTTGGTTCTCATGAGTAACTTTTATGAAATAATTTTGTAATTAATTTCAAAGCCATAATTTTTCGAAAACCATACTTTTTTAATACCTGACGAAATGATTTTTTGGATTCTCACAATTTTTTAAAAACCATATACTCTGTTATTCCCGATTTCTATCCCCCCCTTCCTGTATTTTTCTGCACAATAAACAACAACAAAATTGAGTAAAACAGCTTTCATCAAAGAGTGCAAGTATTTATTATGTAAGATTTTCTTTTATACGAATCGTAACATATCTAATCGTTACGCAGTTGAACTTAAAAAAATTAAGTAGAATTTAAGGATTTCAATTTAGGAAAAGTAGCTTTAGTGTGTGTGTGTGTGTGTGTGTGAGTATGTGTGTGTATATTTACAAAATGGTAAGAATGAATAGATAGTTAGTAATACGATAGTTATGGTCAATATGGGAAAAAAAATATTTAAATTATTAGTTTCTTAAATCTAGCGCTTACTCAATCCGGAAGTAAAGTATTGGCATGTACAGAATCAACCACATCTAAAATCACAGTCGCCTAATTTTTAATACAATATACTCGTAAATGTTTTCTCTTGTTTAAATTATAAGAACTCTCTATAATAATGAAGTTCTCTGTTAAATAATTAACTTAAGTTTACGCTGATTAATCAATTAATTATAATTATTCTTAATACTCGTAATTAATAGATATTCATTCTTAATTTCTTTAAGAAGTGTCTAGAAAATGCGGTTCCAAATTATTTGGTTTTTTGACTACCGTAAATACAAATTTGTGTAATTATAAAAACAGTTAACAGTAATTATTTTATTTAATCCGTAAAATTGAAATCTAAGAATTCACTTGAATTCAAGCAATTCATTTAGAATTTAAACTTTACTAACAAACAAGTTACAATAAAATGCGTATCCTACTACAGTGTCTATTCGTTAGTGTCTATTAGTATGATTACGATTATTTTTATTATTAAATTTATTAAGTAAAAAGGCCGTACTATAGTTAGTATGGATATGGATCAAAAGCATTGATATGCATAATAACTGGGTTAGCGAAGATTTAGAGAATTCGAATTGCAGTCGTATTGTATACGTGCTATGCTATGCTACGCTTATTATTTTGATGTAAGTCTTCTAAAAGTCTGTAATTTTATTATATTAAATCGATATTTATGTATTTGGAGCTCAAATGTTGACACTTAAAGTGATTAGTTTTAGATTATTACGTGAATTTTATGGGAGGCTTTAATGGAATTCACCGCTTTTGCATTTTGCCGGCCACCTTTTTCAGTTTGCATTGTAGTCACCAACCACTTTTTTTACTAGCGCAAGATAAATACTCGTATATTTTCCATTTTCTCACCTTTTTTGCAGTAACCGCAGTGAGTCTCATTTCATCAAAAGTAATCTTTATAAAGTTTCCTACTGGGTTGCTTTTGTTTCGTTGTGTGTGACTGGGTGTGAGCGTGTGGGTGTTATTTTTTAATAGCCATTTTTTATATTTAATATTTTCGACCCTAAGTAGTTGCCTCTAACAATCACCACTAGGTTGTTGTTTTTGTTGCTGCTGTTGTGCGCTTGTTGAGGAGTGTTGTCCATTGTGTTGTTGTTGTTGTTGTTCATGTTGGGGTGGTTGCCGTTGCCGTTGTTGGTAATGAAAATGGGGCTGTGTTTGTAACTGATGCTGCTGCAGTTGTTGCTGCTGTTGTTGATTGTGGCGCTTATTTAGTCGATGTGGCCGATTTTGACTATGCAAATGTTGTTGTTGTTGTTGGTGATGCATATGCTGATGTAGATGAGAGTGTCGCTTCCGGTGTCGATGTAACATTTCCGTTGAAGCCGAAGCCGAAGCCTCCAACAGATTGTCTGCCGTTGGTGTGAACACTGTGGTTAATTCATTATCGTTTTCTGCGGAGGTTTGTGATAGTTGACGACGTAATTTTAAATGTAGTTGATCGTGCAATTGCTTGTTCTGTAATTGTTTGGGAGCGAAGGAAGCGTATCCAATTAATTTTACATCTAATCGCGGAGATCTACAGCGATGAAGGATAAAATGCAAGGGAAAAAAGTCATTAGCATAGTTTTAGGCACCACTTGAAATATGGAAATACGTATTGAAGAATAATAATATTATAATGCATAGTTTTTGGCGCGACAATATTAATGAAATTTGAAATTTTAAAGGAGAAAAATTTCATACTCTTAGGATGAGCAGAATCGAATAATTTGGACAAAAAACGGACAAAATTTGCAAAAATTTGACGCAAAAATGAAGTCCAACTTGTGACTCCACTATTAAGGCTCTTTGACCCTCCTCCCTAATGACCGATCGACATTTCATATTTAGTTTTACGATTTCAGCTCTTATTAACTTTTTGTAAGCGGCAGCAGTACCGTACTCACCGTGGCACTTGGTCCTCTGTAACTGAAGACATAGACGTGTGCGGTCTGTAATAATTCCATGGGATTGCAAGATCTGTAAGAATTTTAAGTCAATAATTAAATAATTGTGATTTTATTTTCGATTGTAATTATTAATGCAATAAATTAACTAATTAAAATATGAATTTTCACAACACATTTTCAAATTCAAAAACACTGATAGTTAGCTTTGAAGGTTTGTGTAAAAAGAAGGTTCATGCAAATTAAAAAAAAAACATGAGCAAAATTTAAGCAAACAGTTGAAAAAGCGACCGAAAAACAAAATTACATTTGTGTAATAAACTTGGTGTAATTTTTCAAAAAAATATGAAAATATATCGTATATTTATTTGTTAGTAAAGCATACAAAAACAACATAATAGGAAGAATAATAGCAAAAACAGTGACAGCGCCAACAACAACAACAACAACAATAACGGGTAGCAATAACCGCAAAGGACTTCTTCTTACCAATATCATGAACGATTGATTTTCTTGGGGCAAAGTAATAAAACAAAACTTTATATACGTATACTAAAGTTTCGATTGTGTGTGCGTGTGTGTGTGTGTGTAAGCTTTTTTAAAAACAAAATTTATTGAAATTTAAACGTTCATAGCTCTTGCATTAACAACATGATAATTTTTTCTACGCGTAAACTTTTCGAAAAAAAGAAATTATAGTTGTATTAAAAATTTCAACAAAATAAAAACCAAAACAACCCATTCCACCAATTTAGCCATAATAAGAAGCGATAAATTCGTCTTTTTTGTGGTTTAAAAACAGACGAAAACAAAAAAAAAAGAAAACTCAAAAAAAGTCTCTTCTCCTTCAGATTTCAGACAATGTTTGTTGTTGGTATAATAATCGGCCAACGCCAGCTGAAAACAAAAGTATTGAAAATTAAATTTCAAAGTGAAAAAACTAAAAGCGCTCGACCAAAAAGAATACAAAACAAAAAAAAAAACAAAACAAAACGAAAACAAAAACAAAAACAAAAACAAAAACGAAAAACAAGCTGAAATCATAAACTTGTTGTTTACTTTAAACTGTTTTGATATTGTATTTCGTTTGCGCCATGACTTTTTAAAACATTTTTGGCAGTTTATGGCGCTCTTGCCGGCTCTTGATGGCCGGTACCGGAAACATTATACTCGTACGTATTGTTTATCAGCCAAAAACCCAGACTCGCCAAAATCATGAACTAAATTTATAAAAAACGAAAAGCCAAAAAAACCAAAAACAACGATCGAAATGATCTTGAAACCTACAAGTATAAATATTTTTCGTTGACGTTATATATTTCGAACGTTAAAAAAAGCATTTATGCCACCGCCAGTCCTCTCTCTCTCTCTCTCTCTCTCTCTCTTTCTGTCAGAAACTCAGATTGCCAAAACAGAAGAGCTTTCAAGGTTTTCATAGTCAAATGTCAAGAATGAATGGAATAAGAAGAAGGCATTACCCTCATTTACGTCTGGGTCGATGACTCTCTTTAAATTATAGTTGAAATTAGAGGCTTGTTTAATACTATTTTCATACAAAAACGCACTGTTTAAATTAATTGTTGAAAGAGACTAAATAAGATAGAAGATATGAGGTATTTAAAAAAAAAGAAACTTTTAGAACTATGTACATACGTCTAGATCTTACTATACTATACTCTTAGGCGCACAACTTTTTCAGGTCAATGAGATGAGCTCAAGCCTTGAATGATTTCTAATAGAATGAATGAAATCATGAGTCATGAAATGAATCATGAAATCATGAATCATGACAGAAAAATGAGGAAAGAATCGTCATGAAAGAAGAGTTTATGCATGCTTCGAGAACGGCTATGGCTGTAGAGCACAGTCTCCTAAGAGAATATCCTGAGAAAGTTCGGAGTCTGACACATCTGAGTCTGAAACATATAAATTAGAATAAAATTATAGCCATTAACGTTATATAAAAAAACTACAAGTACTTTCTTTCACTATATGTATGCCCCTTCAGGTCTCAACTGTGTCGCCAAGATATTGGTGGATAGAAATTTATAATAACAATAATAAAAGAGAGAAAAACTTGAAGAAAAAAAGTGAGTGTTTTGCGAAAAAGTGAATGCAAATTAAAACTGATAAAATGTTTCCGAAAAGAGTGAAAATTTTACATATATATTGTAAACGGTGCAGTTGTAATTTTTGGCCTACTTTTCTCTTGATTATACCGTATACTCGTATCTGTGTGTGTATTTGATAAATTCTTTTAAGAAAATGATAAAATATTCGGGGACCAAGCGGTTAGTTAAGCTTTGGCAAACAACACGCTCACCTGCCTGATCACATTTGGGCGGCTTGAAGAATAGGCCCGGCTTGAGAGGGCGCTCCTCCTCATCGTGTACCTCAATCAATAGCCAACCGACGAGAATGGGCTGACGTCCGGCAATCGGTGTTGGTTGTGGTTGATGATGATGGTGCTGTTGTTGGTGCTGTTGTTGTTGGTGCTGCTGCTGTTGGTGCTGCTGTTGGTGCTGTTGCTGTTGCTGTTGCTGACGCTCAACACTCTCCCAAATGTAAATGGCCCGTTTAATGTCAATCTCAACCCAACCCGTTTGTGAAACATTCATCATGATGGTATTGCAAATGCGCTTCTTGCGTTCTGAAAAAAGTACAAAGCGTCATCAAATCAAAGCGTCATCAGTTGTAGACAAGATTGGGCAATTCGGCATCTTGGAATTGCGTACGAACCACGCTTGTTTTTGCGCAACTGTTGCACAATCGAGACGGTGACGCGTATCTGCGAGTCCAGTAATGGATTGATGCAGCGCTTCGGTTTATGATTGGCCTCGATGTTCAGCGCTGACGCCATGTTATCCGTACCGTTCGGATTTATTTTGTAGAGCCGCAGAATGGCACTGTCCAGATTGAGATTGTCGTGCTTCGGCTCGAAGAGACTGTCCGAGAAACGAATGGTGACGTTGTTGTCATGCAGCCATGACGACTCATTCGATTCGGCATTGCAAATGGGATAGGCGGCCATCTCGTGCAGTGGATGCTCTTGACTTTCCTCGGAGGTGCCGCCTTGAAAGGCCGACTGCAAACGAACTTTAATATCGTTGATTCTGCGCACGAGAGAAGAGAGAAGAGAGAGAGAGAGGAAGAGAGAGAGAGAGAGAGAGAGAGAGAGAACTGAACTTAACTTATTGAATGTAACATATAAAAATCATACATCGTCTACGATGGTTATTGTTATGGTCTATATTGTTTGGTAGCAAGTAATGAATAGTTTTTCTTTTTAGAAGTCTTGAAAGGCTAAAATTTTAGTCCAGATCATTATACTCTTAGACTAATAACTTCTTAATGTCAATAACCTCAATCCTTTAGGCCATTTCATTAAATTTTAATGAACTTGACATATCAAAAAGATCGCTTTAAGATCGTTATGGTTATGGTCTTTATTGTTTGGTAGCGAGTAATTTTTTTAGCGAGTACGTTTTTTTTCTTTTTAGTCAAGACTTAAACCTTTTTAAGTCTTTGTGCCTTGTAAACCTTTTGTAACTTTTAGTACTGAATAGATGGATGGATGGATGGATGGACAGACAGACAGACAGCAGACAAAAGCACAAATTGGCAGACAACACTTGACCTTCAAAAAGTTGCATGCATGTCTGCAGTTTTTGTTGGTTTTTGCGATTGCAGTTTTTGTGTGCACATACACACAGTTTGTTGTTGTTGTTGTTGTTGTTGTCATCATCGTCGTCTTTATCGTTACTGGAACCGCCAAAAATAAATCAATGTGCCTGCAAGAGGCGGATTTTTCAAAATTTTATTTTTATTATTATACTGTTTTTTTTGTGGTTGCTTTTTTTTATGGGTCTACAATGTTCTAACCAAATTTATTGTATATATGTATATGCTTTTGGATGTTGTTGTTTGGTGTTGGTTGATTCGTCGGTTGGTTTGTTTTCTTTCTTGGTTATTTTTGTGGTCTGTTTTTTGGGGTTTTTGTGAATTTTGTATGCATTTTTGCAAATTGCATCGGAATGTTGACGTTAGATACAGACAGTCTTGAGCACGGTTGCCAGACCGACTCATACCCGATTTCTCGGGTTTCATGCCCGCCGCCGCTAGACCGCAAAAGGAGCGCGCGCTATATACTCTCAGCTACTTTAAGCTTGTTGTTTTATATTGCGTTGTATTGTATTAAGTTTCATATTTATGTACTTATTAAATATAAATTATATAAACCAAAATATAGTCATATTTCATATACTGTGTGTGCTCTTAATGCGAGTTATGATCGCTAGAGGGAATGTTGGGTACCAAAATTACAAGCGCAAGGGCGCTAAACCTCGTTCTAACCGTATGTTCTTCTTAATTTTGTTGCTATGATCTGTCATAGATGATTTCTGTAGAAAAACCGAACGAGTAACGAGTTATAAGTACGAGTAAATTGATTGCACAATGAAATTTCTGCAATATTGACAATAATATTGTCCGCAAAATGGGTTAATAATTGCATTTCGAGGCAAAGGGCCATTGATGTAACAATCGCTTTAATAATAAGTAATCCTTTCATAAATTCTATCAAAGCGGTAGAAAAAAACAACAAAATTATATATGTTTTTTTACGTTCTTTGTCAAATTATTTAGTTTTTGTAATTAAATAAAATTCTTTGACGGTATAAAGAAAAAGTTTGTAATGCGTTTTGCAACCAAAATTACCCCCATTTTGGTTGTCATGTTTGGCCTTCTTCCTGGCCTTCTTTTTTTTTTCCTTCTGTGTCGATCTTCTGCCATCAGCGTTTTGCACTTTTTGCTCTTTTTGTGCAAAAAAAAAAATGTTTCGAAAATGTTTCATTTCGTCCAAAACCAAACTGGAAAAAGGAAATTATTTCAAATGGAAAAAATAGATCTAATAAAACAACAGACACGCCCACAATAAGTTTTTAGAAAACGCCTGAAGCCTGAATATATTATCGTTGTTTTTTTTTTAAATTGATTCGCCAGCTATATAATTGTTGAGAAAAAAAGTTCTTTTAGCGACGACTTTTCTGCAGTTACCACTAATTACGACCACGTCTTCAAACCATACATACCACATACCAGAACCATTTTTTATCCCATCTGCACCCTGTCGGAAAACTTAACGAACATCAAGAATCCAAAAAAAACGGGAAATATTTTCAGTTGAACAATTTTTTTTCCTTTGATTTTTTACAAACAACAAAAATACCATCAACTGTTACCACTTCTTACGACGTTACCACGTCTTCAACCCATACATATCACATACCAGAACCATTTTTGATCCCTTTAAAAGTTCGTTCCAAAACCCATCGTACCATCCTTCATTCCTGTCGGAAAACTTAACGAACAATTTTTCCCCTTTGATTTTTTTATTGAATTCTTTGTTAGTGAAACGTCACAATGTTGAAATTGTCTTGTTATAGTTGGTGTTGGTGTTGTTGTTGTTGTTGTTGTTGTTGTTGTTGTTGTTGTTGCGTATGTGTATGCGCGTGTGTAAATTTGTTCCACTTTTGCTGAGTGATCTTTAAGTACACTTAAAATACATTAAACGAGAGTTCAGGCCAGATCAAACCTAGTTGAATGTCATGCTACGGCATTGTGTCGGCGACGCGCTGCCGAAAGTGGAGCAAACACAAGTTACAGCTACTCTTCTAGTGTCCGTAATGCCAATTATTGAATTAAATGACATGCTACATTTTTGTTGTACGCTACGATACGAGTATGTACGTATGTACGTATGGACGCATGTGTGCGCTCAACTGTTTTTGTATGATGTTTAATAATTTTTGATGTTATTGGGTTTTGCTCTTGTTGTTAGAGCCTAGATCGAGTCATCTTCAATATACGAGTATACCCGTGAGTACTCGTGCGAGTACTGGACTCTGTCTGTCTGTCTGTCTGTCTGTGGGCCTGTCTGTTGAGCGGCTGTCCAGAGCGGCTGTTGTTTTTTGCCTCGCATCAAAAGCATAAACCGTAATTTGCATGCTCCAATGTGTTGAAATATCCATTAGATTCACGCCTGCTGTTGCAGATAATGAAGTCTATGGACGGCGGCGGCGACGACGGCAACGTGAATCGCAACGTGACATTTATCACTCATTGTCAGTCTAACAGATAATCAACCGGCCGGCCAAACAGCAAACCAACCAACCTACCAAACAACCACGACAAGTAGTCAGTCATTTAGTTGATCAGTTAGTCGGACGGACAATCGCCGGAATAGACAACTAACAAAGCATTATGGCCGGCCATTCATCACCAAGTCTGTGCATTCAAAGATCCATTCAAAGCTTCTTCCCAGCAGTGACAACGGACTAGTCTACTCCAGCGTCTACTACAATCTATTCTATTGTACTTTAGCCCATGGACTCCGAAATTGATTTTTCAAATTGACTTTTCA
This sequence comes from Conops quadrifasciatus, assembly GCA_949752815.1. NCBI lineage: Eukaryota > Metazoa > Arthropoda > Insecta > Diptera > Conopidae > Conops > Conops quadrifasciatus. The sequence continues at coordinate 5,979,501 of OX457077.1, forward strand.
AACTGATTCGCCAGGTTATATAATTCTTTAGAAAATTAATGCTAAATTTGAAATTTTAAGCCGAAAAAAGTGCTTTTAGCGACGACTTTTCTAACAAAAATACCATTAACAGTTACCAAACTATACATATTTTGTCTCCAAACCATACATACCACATACCAGAACCATATTTGATCCCTTTAAAAGTTGCATGGAGTCCGCGACGCTCAACATTAACCCCGTCGCTAATCCCTGGAATTTTCCAAATGGAAAAAATGTAGCTAATAAAAAAACAGACACGCCCACTATAAGTTTTGAGCTTTAGTATAAAATGCTAAAGCTTCAATATATTTTGGTTTTTTTTTTCAAATTGATTCGCCAGGTTATATAATTTTTGAGAAAATTAATGCTCAATTTGAAATTTTAAACGAAAAAAGTGCTTTCAGCGACGACTTTTCTAACAAAAATACCATCAACATTAACCACTTCTTATCACGTCTTCAAACCATACAGACCACATACCAGAACCATTTTTGGTACCTTTAAAAGTTTCATGGAGCTCAGCGGAGCTCAACATTGACCCCGTTGGTAATCCCTGCTCTAACTGTAGCCGACGCTGCTGGTACGTCCTCACTAAGTAGACAAAAATTACCAACTGATCTTAATGAAATGGCGGAGAAGAAGCAGGAGAGGATATAAGAAAACTAGAAAGACGTCCGAAGATGCTGAAACGTACGCTGTCTGCTGCGCACGTGAATAACAAATTGCAAAGATACTCGAAATTCATTCATGTTGTCATGTCGTCATGCGCGCCGCCGCCACCGTCACCGCCGCCGCCGCCGCCGTTGCCTTCGTCTTCTGCTCATGTCGCGCGAACCACTTAAAAACCCATCCAGACTGAATGCGCTGCTTGCGATTCGTGAGGCGCGATCGAAATAGATGACTTCCATGGAAGACACGAAGTACTGCTACGCCGATCAGCGTCCGTCCAAACCGCAAGCAACGCTCTGCAGCGGTTCGGGGAGTGCGGTTGAGCGGTCGGTTGCGAAGTCGAAGTCGAAGTCGGTTTACGAGGCTGTATGATTTGGTCATACTGGCGTCTGCGTGCTCATCCAACCGCCTCGGTGCATTTTGTCTATCTCAACATTGGTCTGTGCGTCTACGTGACTATTCATCCATTCATCCGTCTGCTTGATCGTCGTTTACCCGTCTGTCGGATCTAGCTATCTATTTGTCTGTCGGCGGCGGGAAAGGCATGATTGTCACCGATCGCCGTATCCAGACAACCATCATCATCGACGACGTCGCGACGTAGAGCAACAAATCTTCTCTTGTCATGTTGTTTTGTTGTCTTGCGTTCGTTGTCTTGGTTTTTCTTCTGTGTTGTGTCGTTGGGTTGTGTCGAAGAAGACGATTCTTAATTGTATGATGCGACCGACCGGCCGGCCGGCGTATGTATGTATATATGTACATCTATTAATTCAATGATCGCGTTTCTAACGCCATCAAATTTGAATAAAAATCTTACAAATCACGCGCGCATGCAACGAGTTTTAAATTTTTTCTTTTAAATTTATTGTACTTTTGTGTACTATACGTATATTGTTGTTGTTGCTGTTGTCGATGTTATTGTTGTCGATGTTGTTGTTGTCGATGTTGTTGTTGTCGATGTTGTTGTTGTTGTTGTTGTTGTTGTTGTTACTTGTAGACTTATTTTGTTACATTGTGAATAATGATAAAAACATGAAAAAATTATAGGTACTAGAAAAGCGCGCGACAGTCTGAAACTTTGATTAACTTTGCACATTTTTCTCTTTTGAAGAGATGAGTACGTACAACTAACGAGTGTGAGTACCTTCATAGTATAACTAACGAGTGTGAGTACCTTCATAGTATAACTAACGAATGTGAGTACCTTCATAGTATAACTAACGAGTGTGAGTACCTACCATAGTATAACTAACAAGTGTAAGTACCTACCATAGTCTAACTAACGAGTGTGAGTACCTACCATAGTAGAACTAACGAGTGTGAGTACCTACCATAGTCTAACTAACGAGTGTGAGTACCTACCATAGTAGAACTAACGAGTGTGAGTACCTACCATAGTAGAACTAACGAGTGTGAGTACCTACCATAGTCTAACTAACGAGTGTGAGTACCTACCATAGTCTAACTAACGAGTGTGAGTACCTACCATAGTATAACTAACGAATGTGAGTACCTTCATAGTATAACTAACGAGTGTGAGTACCTACCATAGTCTAACTAACGAGTGTGAGTACCTACCATAGTAGAACTAACGAGTGTGAGTACCTTCATAGTATAACTAACGAGTGTAAGTACCTTCATAGTATAACTAACGAGTGTCAGTATATTCATACTCGCATTTTATTTTGTCTAGACTTACTAATGCCCTTTAAATTCAATATTCAGGTTCATATGTTTTATGAAAATTGTAAAAAACATTATATTATATTATATATTATATTATTTAACGATCCGTCTCGAGCTATTGAGAGCACCACGTAACTTTTGCTCTCTGGTGTCTCGCGATTCGTTTATTAAAATAAGCCCAAAGTAAACTAAAAATGCAGATAACGGTGGTCTGCAAAATGTAAATAAAACAAAAGACTTGCAAAATAAATAAATAATTCAAACAATACTACGCAAATCGAAATCATGTTGTGCATGGATCCATCCATCCACGTAACGCAGTCTGCGCGTTTCGACATTTCACGATTCGTTTCAAGTTCGTTGAGATTCACAGACTTGGCGCTCCGACGTCTGCGATTTTGTAAACAGAAACAGAGATCTCGGCACCTGGAATCCGCAGATCGTGGCCTGATCGTGGCGGTGCTACTGGTTACTGGCTGGTTGCCGGATCGGCGGCCTGCCTGTCCGTCTGTCTGTCTGTTGCAGCCGTTTTCGTTCCGTCCGCCATGCGTGCAATAGACAGACGCAAGAATGTTACGTTTGCGCAGCATGGCTGGCTCGCGTTGCAACGATGGACGCGGACGTTGCAACGCAGGCAGGTGGCTACGACGCACACGGACAGACTCAGACGGACAGACGGACAGACGAACATGCAGACAGTCCAGACAGTCAATGATATTGCACTCGTGTGTGCAGACAACAGCAACAAGCGCACAAGTTGGCGCACAAGTGCACAATTCACATTCTTTCACTTCAGTTTAACGACAGCAAGCAATTCGCTTTCAGTCTCGCATGCTGCGCAACGCAAACAGGAAGAAGCCGCTGACTTGGCGTGCAGACTGGCGGACGGACGGACGGACGGACGGACGGCTGGCGAGCGAACGATAAATGGCCGGACCAGCCCAGCAGACTGTCTGGCATGAAAACTGTATTACAAGACATGCTTTGGTCTGTGTCTCTCTCTAGCGCTCTCTGTCCATGTGCCCCTCCCCCCTCCCGGGGCTCTTTTACTTGTAGCAGGGGCACCATCCAGCTGTCCCTACGCCAAATTTTCGCCCGACGCTTCGGGTTATTGCATCGTTGGCTTGTTGTTTGTGCTCGTGTCTGAAGTCTGTCTGGTTTCTGGTTGTTGGTAGCAGACGTTGCCGTTGTCTTTGGACAGCCGTTGCTGTTGCTGCTGCGCGTTGCCCTGTTGCCGTGTTGCTATTAGTAGTCCGTTGCTGCCCGTTCGAGCATTTTCCTCTTTACAGGCTCATCAAATGTTTACGATCTGCTTTTAGCAGGCAGCAACTACCAACTAGCAGCATGCGAGATTAACGAGTTGGCTGCAGAGTCGTGAGCATGACTCATGCGTGGCATGGTCGACGGAGTCGGAGTCGAAGTCGAAGTTGCAGACCGGGCGCAGATTTCGCCCGGTCTGTATAGAAGCTACTAAATATTTTCTCATTGCATTTTTTCAGCATTTTTTTATGCGGTTATTAATTTAAGTGACGTACGTAAGTATGCACGAAACTTAAGCGTAGCTCATTACGAATTTTATTTTATAGCGGCGCGAGGAAAATTTTTCCCAAATGCACAAAAGATTAGCAGAGGAAAAGGAAAAGCAATCACTGGCTTTTGAAAGCTCGTAAAATAACTATCTTATGTACGACCGTATCTTCCAAAAGAAAATCTCACACACGGACGGACGGACGGAGGGACAGACGGACGGACGGATGGACGGACAGAGAAGCAGACAGATGGAAAGATAATGAAGACAAGTCGCCGGTAAAATGTGCAGAGTAGACAATCTGGGGAAATAGACCAGCAGACAGATGCCGAGATACATAGAGATCGATAGATAGAGACACTGAAGAAAGAAACACAAAAGTGACAGACAAAGCTTGGGAAAACTTCGCTATCAATATTCAATATCAAACATCGATACCAAACATAAATACTAAACATTTAAAATGATATTAAATCAAAACTTCGAAGTCAAACCTCAAAACAAACCTCAAAACAAACATTGAAACAAATATCAAACACAAACATCAAAGAAAAATCTGGGAAAAAACATAAAAAAACCAAATCAAACAAAAAACGGGCATTAAACGTTAATATATGAAACATAGAAAGGGTCTTTTGAAACATAGAAACAAACAAAGAAATAAATATCGAACGCAAATGTCAAAATCAAACCGCAAAACAAACTTTGACAAAAAAATCAAAACAAACATCGGCAGCAAACACTGGCAACAAACACTGACACCAAACACTGTCAACAAACACTGACACCAAACATCGGCAACAAACACTGTCACCAAACATTGACACCAAACACTGGCAACAAACAGTGACACCAAACACTGACACCAAACACTGGCAACAAACACTGACGCCAAACCCTGCAACAAACACTGACACCAAACACTGACACCAAACACTGATACCAAACACTGGCAACAAACACTGACACCAAACGTTGATAATAAACTTAGAAAGGCGCAGCGAAACAAACATCAAACCTAAAGGTCGCGAACAAACCTCGAGAAAAACATTGTACTGCACAAACATTAACAGCAAACATCGACACCAAACATAGAAACAAACAAAGAAACAAATATCTAACGCAAATGTCAAAATCGAACCTCAAAACAAACTTTGACAAAAATATCAAAACAAACATCGGCAACAAACACTGGCAACAAACACTGACACCAAACACTGACGCTAAACGTTGATAATAAACTTAGAAAGGCGCAAGGAACAGGCTCGAAAAGAACATTGTGCTTCACAAACATTGACAACAAACATCGACAGCAAACATATATATAAACATAAATATTCTTTCAAAATACAAATAAACTTCAAAATAAACATTTTACCTCAAACATCGATACGAAAAATGACAAAAAACCACCAAACCACCAGAAATATAAATACTAAATATTAAAGCAATTATGAAACACAATCAAATCAAAGACAAACAAACAAACAACGGTCCAAACAATCACAGCAAACAATGAGATTTCATTTATTAATGAAATAATGTTCATTCGTTTAAACCAACATTAAACGATGCAAAATTTAAAACAACAAACATCAACTTGTTGAAAAATTTCTTCAAAAGAATGAAAAACATTTTTAAGAGGTAACGAAACGAAGAAACAGTTGGCAGTTAACAAAGTCCGTATTGAAATGTATGGAGGATGATGCCTTCATGGGAAATGATAATAATGATAGAATTTTCTGATTTTTTTCTACGTACTAGAAATCATTAGAATTGATTGATTTTAAAAAAAAAATGGAAAAACCTTGATCTAGCGACCCAAATTTCATTTAACTGTAACTGTTATGGGCTCCAAAAGCTCTCAAAAGCGATAAATGTACCATATTGGAGACTTGATAGTTGATTTTTTATACCGCTTTTTTCATGGTATAGTCTAAGACTATGAGTATACTCTGGCCATTAAGACAGAGTATTCGAATATTTTACAAGTGGAAACTATGCAACTTTATATAGTAGCAACTTTTCTGGTGCTCGTATATGTATAAGCCTAAACATAAAGACTAATAATAATCTATTAAAATATTAACTATCTACCTCTATACTGGCGGTATCTATCTATCTATCTATCTTCTTCATAGTTCAAATGCGCTGTGAAATTATTTATAATTTGTTTGTCATCCATCCATCGTTTTGCGGTTGTGCGAAATTGTATATTCATAGGTTTTTGATGTTGCCAGTCAGTCAGTATGTGCGCATACCGGTACCTGTTTATCGAGTGATAAATGCAATATTGTTTATCTGTCTGGCTCGGTGTCTGGGTCGGGCTGTCTCTTCATTATGTTATGTTGTGCAAACAATACTTGGCTAGACACTGTCTCGCCGGATGCTCTTCAGAAGTCGTCTGGCTGGCCGGCCAGTCGTCATTCAGTTTATAGTATCGTAGTATGTTAGTAGCATGCTGTAGCTCGCGACATTGCGAGGCAACGACAACTAACTGCGACGTTATTCAACATAGTAGTAACACCTGAAACTCTTAAACACACGCACACGCACACGCACACACAAGCATTCACAAGAACTACATACGATCAGAAGAGCGAGCACAAGAGAGATTCGTAAAACAAACACTATAGCATGAGTTTAGAGGAAGAAGTTAGTGCAATTTAATGACATTTTATGCTCTTTATTAATATAACTCATTACTGACGAAAGAGTTGTTGTTGTTATGAGCAGATTTTCTGCTCAAAAAATCTCTCTTAATAAAAATTTGCTCGAATATTAGAATCTCACTGGAATTCCATACTTTCCAAACAATCCTTTTCAAGGCTTGATTTCATCTCATTCAAGATGATTAAAGGAATGATTAAATTTAATGACATTTTATGCTCTTTATTAATATAACTCATTACTGACGAAAGAGTTGTTGTTGTTATGAGCAGATTTTCTGCTCAAAAAATCTCTCTCAATAAAAATTTGCTCGAATATTAGAATCTCACTGGAATTGCATACTTTCCAAACAATCCCTTTCAAGGCTTGATTTCATCTCATTCAAGATGATTAAAGGAATGATTAAATTTAATGACATTTTATGCTCTTTATTAATATAACTCATTATTGACGAAAGAGTTGTTGTTGTTATGAGCAGATTTTCTGCTGAAAAAGTCTCCTTTAATAAAAGTTTCCTCGAAAATTAGAATCTCACTGGAATTCCATACTTTCCAAACATTTCCTTTCAAGACAAACATTCCTTTTAATTACCTTGAAAGAGATGAAATAAACTCTTTTAAGATGATTAAAGGGATGATTAAATCTCTTTCAACATGATTAAAAGGACGACGGACATTTTCTTGTTAAATCTGACGTAATACGTATGGATACGTATGGATACGTCTTATGCGTAATGCAAACTGCGATTATGTTACGTAAACATAATTTATGGTATATGTTTATGGTATAATGGTCATATTCCAATTGGCATTTTCTTACCCACTTAATGTTATTCGTTGGAGAAACATAATTAAAACGAAGCTGCGTACCAGCCAGAGGTAGCCAGCCGGTCGCGGCTGCTGCTGCTTAACGTATAGCAAAGCACTGCGGCGGCTGCTGGCAGCTCGGCATATCAACGACCTACAAAAAGTTCATTAACGGAGTCGCTAGACATGGCCCAGACAGTTCCCAGACGGCCAGACGGACACGCCAACAAACAAACCAAGTTGCAGCAATTACAGAATGGACTCGTCGGTATTGGTATATGTATTTGTAGACGAGTATTTTCGAAAGCAGACAGACACTACGTCGCGTTGTACGGACGCGACAGTTGCAAACATTTGCATACTCATACATTTGTACATACACACATACATATGTATGCAACGTATGCGTGCACATGCATCCATGAATCGCATACGAGTTCACGAAAACAGGCTGGAAGGCCAGCTGGCCGGCCGGCAGCCGGCAGGCCTTAGGCGGTAGGCAGGAAGAGCAGAGGCAGTCAGACAGAAATGCAAACAGTAAAATTGTGACATACAAATGATATTATCGTACAGAGACATACTGACCGTTTGCCAGCGACATGCAGCCGGCAATCAGACAGTACCGATCCAATCAGGGCCTGACATCTATCTATTCGCATTCGTATGCATTTCGGAGCGGACCGGACCGGACTCTTTTTCCTCGTCTAATGGAATGTCTGTCCAGTTGACCGACTGACAGGCTGAGAGTTGGTTTGTTGTTAATGAACTTTTGTCTGTCCGTTAGACTGAATTTCTCTCTTTCTCTTTGATTGTCATTCTGTCCCAGTGACCGTTTATTGAACAGAGACATATGCAAATACTCGCTACTGGGGTTTATACTCGTTGCTCACTCTCTCTCTCTGTATCTCTCTTGAACTCTTTGTGTTAGACAAATTATTTAACTGTTGTGATATCCTTTCATCTGCAGGCTCAGCCCCTCTGTTGGTCCCTTGGCCCAGTTTTTTGTTATCTATTCCATTATTTTGTCTCTTTCTTTTGTTCTCACCATCATCGTCTGAACATATACATAATTGACTTCTATTATTTCCATTATCTACCGTCCTATATCTCGTTCCATTAACGAGATTCTCTTTAATGAAACGAGATATAGAACGGTAGATAATGGACATAATTCTCGCTAGTTAGTCTCTTTGTTCGTTTCTTTATTCGACTCTTATCGTAAAGTTTAAATTTTTTTCAATTGTTCTTAACTCTTCTTTCTTTAATTTCTCTAAAGGATTATTGCAATCATACCAAGGTACTGTTATTTAGACAATGAATTGCTATTGCTAACCGCGGAAAGCACCTACTGACCTTGTCCGCCTGACATCTTCTGGCAGGCATGTGATATTTTATAATCGCATTTTACCAAAGAGCATATAATCGATTTGCCGATCTTGCAAAATACGATACTCTGTGTGGGCTCTTCCTTTTTTTGCTCCCTTTCAAGAAGTTTTAAGCACATCCATCAGTCGTGATATATTCGCACTTGTATCTCGTAAACTGAAACTCTCTGTTGGTTGATTGAAGTTTTAAGGAAATCAGTCAGTTCTCGTTCTGGTATCGTATGATGGCAGATTTAGTTTGAAATCGAAAATCAATGTCTTTTCCGGCTTTGAAAATTCGCATACATAAAGTATTAATTTCATACTCATTCATATGAGTTTATTTTATGTTGTAATAAATTATAACATGAATCTTCATGTCGTACTTTAGATCGGTATTGTGGTAATAAACGAATCAAAATATGAATATTTCCTATTCATACTACTTATTTATATTACTACTACTACTACTATTCATACTACAATACTACTATATTCAATATAAATATATAGTAAATATAATAATGATATATAATACTTTCAAATAGTCAAATGCTTGATTAAAATTGCTTGATTTAAAAATTGTTTAAAGAGAAAATTTTTCGGAAATTCACGAATCATTTGATTGGTCAGTCGATGAGTTGAATTCTTGGTGAATACTACTTTACTCGTTTAATGTAACATTATTCTTAATACGTAACACGCGGCGAAGCAAAAAAAAAATAAATCTTCTCCACAATTTTATTCATAGACTTTCCTTAAGCGTGAGTATATAACACTGTGTTGTGTACATACTCGTATGTACTTTTTTATATCAATCTGAAATTTTCTTTAGTGATCGCTTAAGAAAATATTATACAGTAAAATATAATGTACGTAAGTAAGTGCACGTTTATGCAATTGTAAAGCAAAATACATATGTTCACTGGAATAAAAACTGGGTGCGAAAATTCTTGGGCAAAAATATGAAAAGTTAGGGGTTGTTCATACCGCAAGTCTTTTAAAAAATCTCTGTCTGTTCTAATTTAAGTCGTAACGTTTAAACCAAAAAATTTAAAAAAAATAATCAGAAACTTATTGGAATTTCTTACAAATATTTCCTCACCCTGTAGATTTGAAAAACACGTTGGTACATTCAATTTCAGAGGAAAATGATTTTTTTAGCCTTGATATTAGCGAATTTTTTCTTTTGATTTAATTTTTTTTGTCTCAGAATTTTAATTGTTTTTATTTAATTCAAAATTATTTTGCGTTTTGTTTATATCAAAATTTATACATACGAGTAAGTACGTATTTATGTGTGTACATACGAACAAAAATATTATATAAATTTTCATTTCCATTCAGTGCATCCATCCACCCATCCATCCATCCATCCACTTGCTTTTCATTTCGAATAAAAAATTTTTCGATTTTCTCTACATTTTCTTCCAACGAGATATATTTTATAATTTCTTCTCGTAAAATTGAAAACAACTACTATACAATAAACGAATATCGTATTAGCCCAAATATCTTTTAAAAATTGATTAAAAAAAAAAATTATAAAAAAAAAAAATTATTAAAAATTTTCAATGAAAAATTAAGAGAAAATTTTGTTAAAATGAATAAACGTTTTTTCGCTATCTTGAAGTTTGTTAGTTTTTGTTCATAGAAATATATTTCTATTATTGTATAATAGTAGTCTGTAGATCAGTTTATTTATTAATAGCTTATAAATAAATATATAGTTTATGTAGTTTATGTTTAAAAAGCCACAATGAAATAATATTTTCCAAACCGAAATTTCTTGTTTTCGCAGATTTCAAAACTGATTTTTTTGCAATTTTATAGACACATTGAAATATTTTGTTTATTAAAATTCTTTGATCTGAAGTCTGTTTTCTTTGTTAGTTTCTAAATTTCAAAATTGAAGCTTTTCAAATATTTGTAGACATCTTTTTTGCTATAACTTGATAACTCTTTTCCAAATTTCAGAATTGAATTCTTTCAAATGTTTTTTGATAAAGGCACAATGAAATCTTTTGCTTGATGAAGTTTTTCAACCTGGATTCTTCGGACTTCTGACTCTTTTTACAAATTACAAAATTGAACTCTTACGTTGAAATCTTACGAACCTGTGCTCCTTGATGTCCTCAAAAAAGTGACTGTCGCGCGCCGTGGCGGCCGCTTCTTTGTTGGCGGCGCTATTACCAGCGGCGATGCGGCTGAGCTGGGCTCGTGTCAAATTGAACATGTCCAGAATGGTCTGGTTGTTCTTGTCCACGTACTCGGTCCGGATGCTGGCTTTCTCGTCGACAAAACTGGAGCGTTTGACGCGCATGCCAACAGTTCCTTGCCGATGCAGAATGACAAAAAACAGTAAGCAGCAGCAGAGCCAATTGACCTTACCGAAGCGGTGACGGTGGTGACGACGACGACGACGGGTAAGGTCGTCGGGAAGTAGTAATGAAAAAGGATTTTGAATTGCCATTTTTTGAAAAACAAGTTTTTACAGTCTTTACAGCTTTTTTGCAGTTTCTTTTTTAGGGCAAAAAAAACGGATAAAAGACACACAAAAAGTTGCACAGTTTTTTTCGCAAAAATACGCGTTAGAAGCCACAAATTAATAAGCGTTTTTTTTTCTTGGCTAAACAATTAATTAGAGTTAATGATAGATAATATTTTCTGTACTAAAAAACAATTTAATTAAACGTAATTGCTTCGACTTTTTCTTGCAAATAATCAATAGACACTTTCAAAAAAGTTCAAGACTTTTTTAATAATTACGTTGCAGTTTAGTTTAGCTTCGAAACAGTAAAAATGAGTTGGAAAAACAGTTCGAATTGTTCGAATAGTTTTATGATTTGCGTTGCAACGAAATGCCGGCTTTCAAACAAGAAATTTGAAGTTGAAATTTGTAAATCTGCCGCCGCAGTTTAGGAGATGTCTGTACTCTAAGAACACCACGATTGAAGTGATTTGCGCGAGGCGCTTTTTAAGACTTAAATAACAAACGCCTCGCATCCATCAGCCGCAAAATATTGCATGCTGGCGAGTTGGCCGGCAATGCTCGTGCGGCAGCGCTCGTTCGCTACGACGAATCGATGCGAGGCGACGACGTAAGTGCTTCGTTTGCGCGCTTGTACACTACGTTGCTTTGTTACGTGTTTGACATTACGTGCTTGACTTCGTGCTGCTGATGCTGACGCTGTTGTGGCTGCCGCTTCTACTGACGCTGTTGCTGCTGCTGCTGCTGCTGCTGCGTTAGTGTTCGTGTACGTAGAGCCTATTGGCCTTATTGAATGACGAATTGACTGACAGAGGAACTGCCGGCCTGATGTTGTTGTACGTATTGTTGTTGTGATGGAGTTGTGCGTCTAATTGTTGGTGTTGCTGTTGTTACTATTTGTCTACAATGTTGCTGTTGCTGTTGTTGTTGTTGTTGTTGTTGTTGTTGTTGTTACTGATATTTATTATTAGCCTTCTTCAATGGCAGTCGCAGTTACGGTTGTTGTTGTTGTTGTTGTTTTTGCAGTTGTTGTTGTTGTTGTGGTGTTTGCAGTTGTTGTTGTTTTTGCAGTTGTTGTTGTTGTTGTTGTTGTTCAGTTGGTGGTGGTGGTGGTGGTGGTGGTGTTGTTGTTGTTGTTGTTGTGGTTTTTGTTGTTAGTTAGTAGAGCGCTTAATGTGTTTGATTTGCGTTCGTTTATGCTTTAGTTTTTATTGTTAAAATTGTTAATGCTTTAAAGTATTCATATTATTAGTCTTCAATAGCTGTTGTTGTTGTTGTCGTTGTTCTTATTGTTACTGCTGTGATATTTTTTGGTTATTTTACAAATTAATTTTGGTCTCATTGGTTTTATCAATATTTTCTTTCTGTCTAGTTTTCTTTGCTTCTTTTAGCCCTTTCTTTCCCGGCCGGAAGTGAACAAACAGCCATATTAGCATATTATTTGTCTGTTTTCTCCGAAAAATTTTAGCACTCTGCCATCTGAAACGTACCCTTTACTTGCTCGTATCTAATGTTGCTGAATGGTTAAGAGCTGTTAAGGTTTCTCTTTTTTATAAATTTTTTCAGTTGACAATAATTTTTTTTTTGTTTATTTATTGGATTTTTGTTATGTTAAGCCGGCCGCCGCGGCACGAAATTTGTTTGTTTGTATTTCGTGGGGGAAAAAGTATTGAGCCTTTTAATACTGGATTTGAAATTGAGACACAGAAATTGTTTCTTTCCATGAATTGACGTATGCACGCACATTAAAAAAATTTTGGTATATTAAAAATTTTGGTTAATTTTGGGTAAAGTTTGTTGACTTTGTACCATTTTCCTGCTTTCGATAACAAAAGACGATGACAAAGTTGTGCGATTCTTAAAAAATCGCACAACTGATGATGCCATCAGCATGTAAACCTTTTTTACCCAGCGGTGCATTTTTCTGGGTGCAGTAGAGTCTGTAGAGTCTCTTGTGGATTCCTCTCAAGAAAAAATGTCTTGAGACGAAAAATTAAAAATGAGCCTCATCGCTAAACACAATTTTGCGATAAAACAACGGGTCTGTTTCCAACGAATCGACGACTTATTTGGATAAATCAAAGTAAATTTGGATAATTTGGTAGCGTTGTTCAAGCATGATGATTTGCCAGACTATACTGAACATAAATAACAACAAGAGCAGTCAGAAGGACAGCCTGTATTGACAGTTGTCCATATCGAAAGTTTTATCTAAGCTAAAAAAACACACTTTATATTCATGATGAGAAGTCATCTCAGAAGACACATTCGATGATTCGTCTGTCTATGTGTTATAGCTTTCTTAAAGAAACAAAGCGTTGGAAATTTCATACTCGATTACTCGATTTATTACAAAAAAATTTTGATTAGAATTTATGTATTTGTTGTTTGTACGAGTACGAGTAAGTACTCGCAGTTGATTCGAGAGGTTTTTCTTAAGTGGTTTCAATTCGTTCGCACGCACGCACGCACCTCAAAAAAAAAAAAAAAAACACAGAAAAGTGATGAGCGTTCAAAATCGTAACGTAACGCATAAAGTATATAAAGTCCAATTTTTTCTTTCCGGTCTTCGGGCCGCCAGGCGTGATTAGAATAGATTATGCCCAATAAAGCGGTGTTTGGCACAGGAAATCATTAAATGCCACAACAACTATGAATGTAGGTATCGAATAGAGAGAGAGAGAGAGAGAGAAAGAAAGAATTTCAGCTAAAATTTTTGGGTAATTGATTACACGCGTGAAAAACAACGACATAAATAAAAATTGTTTGAAGTAAACAAAACAATTAACAGCTGGTAACATTAGAATTCATAGAATGAAAACTGTGAGCACAGAGAAGCGTCGATTTGTGACTCTTTAAGAATTGTTGACTGTCGACTTTTTAAGAATTCCGCGTAAACTGCACTCGCGTGCTCTTCGAGTTCATTCAAGTTGACTTTAGTGCATTAAACAGAAAGAAATTCAAGTCCGTGGAAGTGGACATTTTTCCTAGACATTAGTTTTCAAACCAATTAAACCGAATTCGTGCAAATTGAATGCTCTGTAAATAGAAGTTTATCTGTATTTTCAAACTGATCTGAATCGCTCGGTTTTTTTTTTGATTTTTGTTTTGGTTTTGCATAATGTCTTTTTTCACTTACTTTATTGATTTATTTATACGTCTTCATTTTCTTCAGAAGTTGCACATTGAAACGCATCCATTAACGTCTCCGACGTTTCTTATTCTTGCTTCACAAAGAAACAACCCATGAGTTGCGGTAGTCTTGTATAACTCTAAAAATTAGCATTTTTGCTTCGATAACGTGTTAAATACGCATGTTTTTAATGCCATTAAAAATTTATATAGCTACTGGTGTTCATCGAGTCATCGAGTAACGAATACTATGAGTATTTACTATAAATCGGATCAATAAGCTCAGCCCTAAACCTCTTTGTCAACGTCTTATTATTGCGTAAAAAAAAAATTCCGTAAACCCCAAAAATTATAAAACTAATTGCCTTCTTCGAAACATCCGACTTTATCAGTAGAAACATAACCCCCAAAACAGTTTTTGGATTAGTATGTAATTTTATGTTTCTTTATATACCGAAGACAAAAACTAAAGACTTAGTTTTTTAAGAAAATTATGATCTACTTAAGCTCTTTATGATCCATCTCGTGACCTCTCATTGTGACTGACATCTTGATAATTGCCCCTAAGAACAATTTATTGGTTATAAGGCTGAAAATTCAGTTGAGCCCACGAAATTCTTAGAGAAAAAGGGAGCACGCACGCGTTTGCTTAAAATCCAGAAGGTTTTTCTTTCTTTTTTAACCAGACCTTCTGACTTTTAAATTTCAATCTAGGGCAAATATATATATTAAGAGATAAAAAAGAGAGCTTACGAGATCTTTAAAGACGATAATTTAATGGTTAAAATGGTCAGAATGTTCTTGTAAACCTATAATATTTTTTGTAGAAAACGGTATTATGCGAAGTATTAAAAATAGCTTTTTGAAGAAAAATAGAAGGGAGCGTCGCCTCTTTATGAAGAATACCACCGAAACGAAATCTTCGAAAACCTTCGAGATTTTAACAATCAAATTTTCATTTAGGGCAAATATGTTTCTAAAAAGGTTATAATGAGAGGTCGCCAAGTCTCTACAGATTACCACTTCATAATTGAAAGGGGCAAACTAGGCTCTCCTAGTTCTGTAATATTATTCTTAAAAGGAAGGTATTATATCATGGTATTATATGATGGTATTATATACCGAACAATATAATATGAGACTACTCTATGTAGAAGAATTTTCTTACCTCTAAAACACTAAATAACAGCCAATTGTTACCAAAACAAAGAGAGACTATCTCACCTCGTGACCGTCTGTGCCATGTAGACGGTTAAATTTTTCTTCACAGACAGACTTCTAGTAAGTCTTTTACAAAAATGACCACCACATC
Organism: Conops quadrifasciatus; assembly: GCA_949752815.1. NCBI lineage: Eukaryota > Metazoa > Arthropoda > Insecta > Diptera > Conopidae > Conops > Conops quadrifasciatus. The sequence goes on from OX457077.1 coordinate 5,995,180, forward strand.
ATTGAATAATCCGACTCATACTCATACATACTCATACAAATTTTTCTGCACGATTTCGAGTCATTGGAGAAAAAAGAAGGAGTTACCTACTCACGTTTCATGCAATCGATCGAACGAAAAACGAAAAACGAACAACGAACGGCGAACGACGAACGGCTACCGACATCGTACATACATACATACATACGTCTCAGTGGCGTAACCTACTTACGCGGTGCATACTCATACGTACACGTACGTTAACTCAAACTGAACTAATTGAATATGCGGAAATCCGTTGGCTAGACGTCAAGGACGTCTTGAAAAAATTCCCAAAATAACAGAATCGAGACGCAAGCGTATTCAATTATTTATTTGTTTCTCATTTGTTGTCGGCTGTTGCTGTTGTTGTTGTTGTTGCTTTTTTGTGGTGGCGCGTCTGGAGTAGAAAAAGCATTGAGAATTGCATTTGAATTTGTAATTTGGAGCGCAACGAGCGCTTAAATGGTTGGATATACGAGTACGTTAGTCTGGGCCATGGAGTCGTCGGCGAGTGAGCGAGTAAGTGAGTGAGTGAGTGAGTGCTCGTGCATAGCATGTGTCTATAAACGGTATCCCGGAGTGGGCGGCGCACAGTGGTTTATGTTCGTAGAGCAAAAAAGTAATGTTATGTATTCGCAGAGGCACCGACCTAACGTCAGTTACGGATGGATTTTCAAGTGAAACTATGCCTGTCATATTTTTTTGACAGTTTAAATTTTGATGGCTTCGCTTTTATAGAGTGCAAATTAGAACTTTTTATTTCATGATAAAAATTCAAAAAAAAAAAAAGGAGATACATACGTAGGAAGAGACGGTAAGAAAGAGACGCTACGACCAAAGAGGCGTTATTATTAACGTCTTTTTCAAAAGGATTTTCTAAAAAGAAATAAATATACATATCAACAAGGAAGGACTATATCATAAAATATAATACATGTCGACAAATTTTGTTTTGAAAAATCCAATACAGAATTATTTCATTTTCTTGTGGCAATATTTTCATTTCATAAAAAAAAAAAAAAAAAAAAAATTTAAAAAAAAAAAAATAAAATTAAAAAAAAAAAAAATAAAATAAAAAAAAAAATTAAAAAAAAAAATAAGATTTAAAATTAAAAAAAAAAAATAAATTTTTTTTAAATTTTTTTTTTTTTAATTTGAATTTTTTTTTTAAATTTTTATTTTTCGTAAATTAATTATTTATCGAATTATAACGTTATATTTATAATCATAACATTGTAATCTCTTACCACTGTACAATATTCTAGATTTATTGTGTTTATTAGACAGACAGTAGGACAAAAAAAAAAACAAACAAATTTGAATTGAGGCGAAAAAAGACGCAAGAAAAACAACATGGACTATGCCACATGCTTCAATCTTACTAGACCGTATGCTTTTGATTTCTGTCTAAATACAGACAGACGTATAGTACTCTGCCGGTATAGTGCTCTGCCGTTATAGTTCTCGGCCTGTATAGTTCTCTGTAAGTCCCTTTTATTGCTTTATGACGCGATATATGTACATATGTATGCACGTTGCATGTTTATTATATTGCTTCGCCCAAAATTTGTCCCAGTTCGACTTTGGCCAGTCGACCAAATGGTCTAAGTCTCAAACAAGAGGTCATTCCAAATGATTCACGTTTGGAAAATCATGCCAGTCAGTTAATGTTTGCATATACGGTTACCCACCTCAGTTTATTATACGGTTACTTTGTACCAATATCATTTACTTTTGTCATATAAAGAAATATTGAAGAAATATCGCTTTGAATATCGATTGGTACAAAGCTTTAATCCGAAATAATGCATTGCATTTAAAAAGGTGCTTTATATTTCAAAGGTCTTTGTTGTCTCGTATACGTTTTAGAAAAATTTTAGTATGAGAATCTTGAAAGATTTCATGACACAAAGTATTCCTTTTATTTAATTGAAAATTGTATAGTCTCCATGAACAGATTTGAGAGTTCTATTTCAATACTAAATATGCAAAGTCTGATCATTTGAGTATCTGTATTATAGTCAGTATTACGGTCTAATATCAGTTGATGTGTTTAAAAAAAGCTTTCGCTTCTTTTTTCGAAGAAGGTCTGTCTGTGTTCCTTTCTGTAAAAAGGTGTGGTTTCTTTACTCGAAAGAGGAGTAGTCCTAACTTCTTTACTCGAAGTAGGTCGTCTAAGATAGGATAGATCAATAAGATGGGCTTTCTTTCTGTTAAGATCTTCTTTTCTTCCTTTTCTCGAAAGGAAGCTGTGCATTTTTTATTCGAAGAAGGGCTTCTTTTGTCAATAAAAGTCTGGATTCTCTCTTGAAGAAGGTATAAAGTTTTTTTTTTGAGAAGAAAAATCATACAATTCTAACTAAAAAGTAATACAATTAAAATTTATTGTATTTATACAATTTATACAAGAGGTAAAATATATAGAGGTAACGTTATCATTGCAATTAAAAACGACGAGCAGACTTTAGACTCCCGGAACTGCCCTCCTTTTGACCGTAAAATTATGATTCCTTGATTTCGTTTCGTGTTTACGAAGTTCGAAGTCGAGACGTAAGGAAAACAACAACAACAACAACAACACCTGCCATAACTTTACGTAGGTAGACAGACAGACATAGATAGCTTTTTGTACTTGAGCTAGTAGACGACGATGACGTCGACAATGACGTTGCCGGTGACGGTGCCGTTTTCCTTCGTTTGAGGCGAAGCTTATAAGGCTTTGAGATAGATTGCAAAACCAGCAGCCAATTTGTTTTTGTATTCTGATATATCGTAAAATTCTTACTGTTTTAAAGTTGTTTTTTTTTACGAATTTTAAACGTTTGAACACTGCGTTTTGTCTGGAGTTTGTGTTGGATTTTTTCTCCTTCACAGATTGTAAAAAATGTTCTCTCGCTTTTACAGTCTCTTCTTGCGCAGCAAGAAAGGAGATAGTCTCCTCCTCCCTGCTTTCCTGTCGGCACACTGTCGGCGGCTGTGGCTGTGGCAGTGGCTGGTGGTTGGTTGGTTAATGATTGCCCAAATTGACGACGAATATGTTTATGTAACGCGTACTTTGGGTTAGCCGAATGGGCATGTCTGTCTGATGGTTGTCTGGCTGAGGCTTTACGATACTTCTGAACGACGAGATGACGTTCAAGCGGAAAAGAGGAACCACCTGATTATGATGATGAAAATGAGCAAGCAGGGCGAGAATCTCATAATGTGGGTAGCAGTGTGGTCATCAACCAGTCAGTAGCTGTTAATTGTGGTGAGCATTGGACCGGGTTGAGGCAGGAAAATGGCAGGGGGCGTAGGAGTGGCTATTTTCTTTGGTTGTCAGAGTCTATGGTGTTTACTCAATTCGGGTAATTATCAAATATGGACCAGACAACGCAGACTGGCAAACAACAACGCATTCACGGACAGAAAGAGAGAGAGAGAGAGAGAGAGAGAGGGAGAGAGAGAGAGAGAGAGAGAGAGAGAGAGAGAGAGAGAGAGAGAGAGAGAGAGAGAGAGACAGGCAGATAGAGTGAGAGATGCACAGGTCAGCTGGCCGGTGCTGGTTACTGATATGCCGACATGCAAGTTTCCGTGTACCTAAGCAGTGTATGTACCTAAACATTGATATATGTGTGTGTGTGTGTGTGTGTGTGTTGTCCTTCGTTAATGCATTCAAGCAATTTTATATTTTATATTTATAGACAAATAGATATTTCTTTAAACACAAGAGAACATATATTTTATATATTTTACATTATTGAGTTAGAACAATGGTTTCTAATTGATCAAAGTTGGAAAAAAAATTCTTTTAGATGTTTCTCCATATGCACCAAATAGGAAAATGTTTATGAAAAATTGTGGTATAATCTAAAGCATGTTTTTAGGGGGTTTTGTTGTTTGCATTATTTGCAACCATTTTCCCAGCAACAAAAAATTGACATCAGTTCGAATGTAGCAACGTGCAAGGTCGGTCTTACACGGAGTGACGTTTAATATCAAATAAATAAATAAATAAATTTTAATAAATTCCAATAAATTTATTTAATTTAAAACTGAGTTACTTTTATTTGGATTTTAATAAAATAAAAATCAAATAAATAAGTAAATTTAAATAAATTTAAATGAAATAAAAAATTTTAAATTGAATTTGATTTTATTGGATTGATTTGATTTGATTTGAGAAATGTTAATAGAGCACTTGGTCCATTTTACACTCGTCTATTGACCGAATGTATTAAGGTCAGTAAGCAAACTCCAATGGCATATGAAGCGAATGGAGAGACTGCATTGCAGGACGGAAAGAAGAACTAAGCACTGAGGCCTTTCGAAAAGTGTCGTGTTCGGAATGGTGCTTTTTTAAAAATTAAATGAAATATTACCATTAATGGAGTTCGGTATAGAACTACAGATGGCATTGGTCCGTCCATATGGATAAGCCAACAACGATTCCAGTCTTGAAAGACTACAAAGAGTGTGCTACAAGAGTTAGTGTCTAATTTGGTCGGACATACAATAAAAATCCATTCAAATGTAGGTACTCGCATCGAAAAAATACGCCTATTTCTGGGGGATTACAAATTGTTGGTCCATTTAGTGGGTTAAAATTATTAAAAATGCCGCTGTAGATACTGCTAAGGTTACAGATTACAGCCTTACCAAAGAATATACAGTATTATACAGTGTACAGAATACAGTGTACAGAATACGGTATACAGAATACAGGATACAGGATACAGTATACAGTACATCGAATACAGTATACAGAATACAGTATGAAGAATACAGTATACAGAATACAGTATACAGAATACAGTATAAAGAATACAGTATACAGAATACAGTATATAGAATACAGTATACAGAATACAGGATACAGTATACAGCATACAGTATACAGTACATCGAATACAGTATACAGCATACAGTAACAGTACATCGAATACAGTATACAGAATACAGTATACAGAATACAGTATACAGAATACAGTATTATGAATATAGTATACAGGATACAGTATACAGAATACAGTATAAAGAATACAGTATACAGAATACAGTATATAGAATACAGTATACAGAATACAGGATACAGTATACAGCATACAGTATACAGTACATCGAATACAGTATACAGCATACAGTAACAGTACATCGAATACAGTATACAGAATACAGTATACAGAATACAGTATACAGAATACAGTATACAGACTACAGTATTATGAATATAGTATACAGGATACAGTATACAGACTACAGTATACAGGATACAGTATTCAAAATACAGTATACAGAATACAGTATACAGACTACAGTATACAGAATACAGTGTACAGAATACAGAATACAGAATACAGTGTACAGAATACAGTGTACAGAATACAGTATACAGTATACAGAATTCTACATCTATATTCAACTTTTCTCCTTCTAAGACAATATATGCTCGTAATACTATATATAGTAAATTGTACCTAAAGCTTCTGATCGGTGGGTGCTTCCAATACGTTCCATCCATTTATGTTTATGAACGTTTTGAACTTGTATAGACTTATATATAGAATAACAAAAAACTAACATCAGAGATAAGCTTCAGTTCTTCAACATTTATACATCAATGTGTTTTGGTTATTTCTTCTCCTCTTTTTACTTTTTATTTATATTGTAAACTCAATGGTCTTCTGGAAGCTGTGTCCACTTCTTAAACGTGAGTCTGGCTCAAAAGGAAGAACTGCCTCTACTGAACTGCCAAAATTGCGCTTCCTTTTTTTTTGGTTTTTTTCTTGGTTCTATGTCCCATGGGCCATGGCAGTGTTGATGTTATGATTACATTTTTTATTATGTTGCCGTATTAATTGAGTGTCTGGCCAGAAACACGCCAATCAGTCTCCGCAAGAGGCCGGTCGGCCGTGCCGCAAATCAGCCAACGACGCAGACGCAACCTGCTGCGCACGTCAGCCAAACGTCTGAGTCGCTACGGGCACGAGTAAAGTGGAGCTGCCGGAGCGAGACCGGCGATGACGGGAACGGTGATGGCGACGGCGTTGAACAGTAGCACTTGGCATGTCTGTCCGATGGTCATTTAAAAACACTTAAAAGCATATTTTATGAGACTCTGAAATGCGGAGCCCGAAGAATCGTGATTTGCTATTTATTTATTGCGCGCGGAGCACGAAGCATGCTGTGGCTGCTGTGGCTGCTGCTTTTGCTCCGGGTGCTGCTGCGGATGGTGCATGGGGCACCTGTTGCTGAGGTTGTTGCTTGTTTTTGAGGCGGCCGGAATGGCTGGAAGGCTACCTGACTTCGTGTACCATCATTTAGCCATGCTCTCGACCGTTCATCAGTCCGTCCAAACGTCCGTCCAACCTTCCCATCCGCCCGTTCGTTTCGTTTTGCTCAGTTCATCTTTTTTCATCTGATGCTTGTCAGTGCGTCCGTCCGTCCGTCTCTGCGGTAGCAGCGAACCTGTGCGGAACAGGTTGCGATCCAGAGGCTACTCGTACCATACATCAGCAGCATGCGAGCCGTGTCGTCAATGTGTCTTGTGCGTCGTTGTCTGGGAAATATTTAAATATGGCAACAGGGGCGGCTTCGTCGGAGGCCCGTCGAATGCCGGCAACACCGGGCGCATTTTAACACAAATTCGAGTGTGTTTAAACTGATGAGGATGATGCTGATGCTGATGCTGATGCTGATGCTGCTGATGATGATATAGTATTCATTATCATTCTGTGTGTGTGTGTGTGTGTGTGTGTGAGTGTGTGTGTGTGTGTGTGAGTGTGTTTATTTGTTCGCATCCAGGAAGGAGGCTTTCTTCGAAAGGAGGACATACGGTCGTTATTTGTGTCCGTGTGAGCCTTTTTTTTTGCCACCTGAGTGTTCGAGTTCGTCTGAAGATGCGTCTGAAGTGGCAGACAATCAAAGGGCGCAAAGCCAGCCGCGCAGCCACCAACAAACATTCGACATCCACCAGACCAAAAACAGGACACACACAAATTAAAAGGCACAGTCAGTCTGCAGACAGCGTCTAGCCGAGATCTTTTTTTGGTTGTTGTTTTTATTTTTGTTGTTGTTTTTGTTTTTGTTTTTATGTAGATGCTTCGCTTCTGGTTTATCGCCACAAATGAATGCGGCTACGGCTGCGGCTGCTGCTGCTGGTGGTGCTTCTTCCAGTGCGCACCAAGTGCTCTCCAGAGCCTTGCTCAAGTGGATGTTGTTTACTCATCATCGACAACAGAGAGTTAAGTGGGTACCCACACCGCGGCCAGCTGGTCCACTTTTCTGTTGGCGCGTAAGAGGCGCATTAATCGACTGGAAGAGCAAATAGTGCGCAAGAGAATTTCAATGTAGGCAATTTAAGGCATTAGGTGGATGGCGGAGGGGGTGGGGCGGAAAGGGATTAGGTATTTTATCTAAGGTTTTCAACAATTATCATTCGCCAACGCAGTAGACAATATGGCAGACATAGAGAGAGGTTGGCCAGACATAGAGAGGACATATACAATATTTATTTTATCCGAACCTTCAATTCGGTCGGAATGTCTTAATTTCGAACCTTCAGCACAGCGAATAGATGCGTCGACAGCTACGCATACGAAATGCCTGAAATACCATTTAAGGAACGTTTATTTTTCAGCAGTCGCAGCACGAATGACTGACTGCACTTCAGGACGACTTGGTTGGTTGGAACCTGTTTTTATTCTCATCAAACCAATCAATTGAACAATCGTACGTTTGGAAGATTGGTGGAGCAGCAGACACGTGCCATTCGCATGATCGATCCATCACTGAGCGACTGAGACAGTCTTCGTTTTATCTGATAATTAAGTTGTCGTCCATTAAGTAGTTGCAACCTTGAAGTTTTTGTAATGATTAAGGTTATTATTGCTGTTGTTGTACCATTGGTGGTGATTTGCCAACTTTATAGCATTTATGGTGACTTTATTTTAAGAACTGAATGAATCCTTTACTCAATAATCGCCTTTAATGGAAAATATGTATATAAAAAATGATAGAGTCTTTTTCGAAGCAGTGTTAATTGTTATAAAAATAGTGTCATTTTGATATATTACAATACAATTGTCATTTTTATTTATGAAAAGCAGAATTTTTATATTCTTCATCAACATAAAATAAATCAAGGGCAAAGCTTATTTTCGTTTTAGGCAAAAAAGTCCCAAAATCTCTTAAAAAATTCATTTAAAATCTTCGAAACATTTTGTCTGCGCAAGGTAAATAAATATTGCATTGTAAAATGCAGAAGGCAACCGAATCATTAGAATCCACATCAAATAATATAGGTCGTCGCATTTGGTCGCATATTCATTCATTTACATTTTTTGTGAATACATTGAGTACACCGTGTACAGGACGTATACATGTATGTATACATTCTGTGAATAATGTCTGAAACATTGCTGCAAACGCCTTGACAACAAGCTTTTGGCAACCTCGAAGATTTTGTTGGGAAACGAAATGTGTCTAAATGTTTTCTATTGTCTACTTTTAGGCAGTCCAATTTTTGTTTGCATGTTCAAAATTAATTACATACTTTTACGATGCGCCGAATCGAACAATTAAATAAAAAAAGGGACAAAATTTAGAAAAATTTAACGCAAAAATTAATGAATGAGACGGTGGTTGGTACTGCTATTTTGGGCAGCCCCAGCAAGCCATTCAAGCTGACACATGCATGCCATGAGACAGACTCGTCGCAAAATCTTTATTATTTCAAATTACATCCAATTGAAAACAACAAACTTCAAATGAATGAGTCTCGGCCAGTCATGCGTGACTAACCGACTCGAAGGAAAAATTGTCAAAATATTATCAAAATTCTGTTTTTCTTTTGTTTGTTTTTGCTCGTTTTGATTGATTTGTTTTTATCAATTCGTCTACCACGCAGCAGCCGCGCGTATCATCATCATCACCGTGCTAAAGGAACGAACACTCACTATGTGCGATCAGTATTCTCCCGGCCTTCAGTACGCTCCGGAGGAGTCTACCAAGAATTTAACCGCCTTGTTGCTGGATTGTTGGCAACGTGAGTATGATTCCAGACCGTATCAGAATTTTCAACTGAAACGCATCGATTTCGAGGAGCGTATGGCACGGCATTTCGACACAGCGAAAGACTTTGAGGTCGTTGTGCAATTTCTGCAGCAGCGTCCGAAGCTCCTGCGCCTTTACTTGTCCGGCCTCGACCTGTCACCATTGGTCTATCACAAATCTGAGCTGTTGCGAGAGTTCGTTTTCGTTTTGGAAAATTTCCTCAGCATAGATTTGAAGCTCATGGATTTGCCAACAGTATTTTTCGACTTGCTCTCGCTCAACTCGACACGCATGCACGTGCTTCATCTAGGCTTAGAAGGTAGGCGTTTGTAATAGTGGTGGTGGTGATGGTGATGTCGAGCCAATCATCTGTTTCGTTTTGTCTCGTTTGGCAGGTACACAACTCAACGACGATGCTATTGCAGCGTTGCGATCCTTTCTCATCGTCTCCACCACACTGCGTTCACTGAACGTGGCCCACTGCGGCATCACTCAGTTCAACTTCGCTCTGCTGGCCGACGGCGTACACAAATCGAAGTCGTTAAATAACTTCAAATGCTGCCGTCTGTTGGGCGGCACTCTCAGCCTGGACAGCACAAAAGTGGCCCATACGGTGTCCTCGCTGATATGGCAAAATAAGTTGACCAATTTGGTGTTGCAGCATTGCGAGTTCATTTCCGGCGACATGGAACCCATCGCCGAGCATCTGTACAACCGCAATTGCGTCTTGCAGCGTTTAAATCTGGCCTACAATCTGATGGGGCCCGATGGAGCCGAGCACCTGTTTCGCGCCATTGCACACAGCAGTACTCTGACGCACCTCAACATCAGGGGCAACGGTCTGGGCTCGCATGGCGGCGAAGTCGTGGCCCGGTATATGAGTTCCTGCTTCCGGCTTACGTATTTGAACATTTCGTACAACGCCATCGGACACGAAGCCATGAATGCCATCCTGACGACCATGAAGAAACCGGTCGACTGGCTGCAGCTGAAGCTCTGGGGCAATGAATTCAGTTCGAAAACGGCCAATAATCTGCGACGACTGCTCTCCGCTCGCGTGCTTTTGCAGGATAAAATCGATATTGCCTACACTTTCGATGAGACTCTGTCGGATTATCGTGTCATTCCCTATTTTTGAAATATATCTTTATACAAAAACATAGAAAGATATTTCTATGTGTTGCTAAAATGTAGTTTAATAATATTCATTAGAAAAATAGCGTTAGCAATTTTCTGCCATCCTCTGCAATAGATCAAAATAACTTTACTTCTTCTGAATGGATTTTATACTAGTTTTTTTAACTTTTCAAAGGCGACAACTGGAGCTCCATAACGCTTTTTAAATAATTTATACAAAGTAAAAAAAAAAAATCGTCGAAACCTTTGCCAATACTTGATTATTCTATTCTATTCTTATAAAACTAATTTCATTGAATTAAATTATTCCTTCTGGTGACCTTCTGGTGACATTAATTCAGAAATAATACATACAATGTAGACGAGAAAGCTGAAAAATTCTTTGTTTTAGTGTAATTTGGAAAGTCTTCCCAATTCTTAAAAATACATTTCTTTCCAAAATCAATTAAAGCTTTTGTTTGTATTCCTTTGCGGCGGCGAGAATACGCGTACAGTCTTCAAAATTTTATGAAGTTAACGTTGTTTGGTTCGAAAGAGCCCCTGAATAGCAGCTACTTTTAATACTACTACTAAAATACTACTACTACTGTAAATACTTCTCAACTAGGTCGCATATTGCCGGCTTTGCGGTACCTTGACTTATTTATGTGCAGTCAAAATTTTCATTTGATTTTCATGCTGAACATTTATTTAGAGCTTAGAGTCAGTCCGCGCTGTTCAGCGGTTGAGTACGAAATATTCGCTTAACGAATATTTGTTGTGTGAATTTTAAGCTACATAATCAGTCTAGTTCCAAGCATGGATATCAATTATCGAATCTGTGATGATGAAGAGTTTCGGGGCTTGAGTTTCACTGCGGATGAATTAGCATCTAGTCCGATGTATAATTATTATCGCGGCAAGGTGATTTTTTTAACCGGAGCTACTGGATTTGTGGGTCAACTTATTCTTGAAAAATTGTTGAGGTATATGTGTTTTTTTTTTTGGTATAATAGTATAATTTCTTTCTCCAGAAGACTTTGCGTAGAAGTGGTCAAATGCAACATTTTGAGCTCACAATCTCCGAATCATCATTTAGGTGTTAGCTAAGTCCAACTGTGACCAGTCCAACCATCTTCACCTTTCATTTTAACCTTACTTTAGATGGCATGTACTTTCTCTTTGAACTAACTATTCTCTAAATCTCTTCAGAGTCAAAGCTTATCTCTGCAGTTCCTTGAAGTGTTTGTTACTTTACTGACTAAAAGAGATAATAATTGAGAGCTTAGACAACATTTTGAGCTCACAATCTTCGAATTGTCATTTAGGTGTTAGCTAAGTCCAACTTTGACCAGTCCAACCATCTTCACCTTTCATTTTAACCTTACTTTAGATGCGATGTACAACGGGTATATCTTTTGGCTCGTAAAAAGAAGAACAAAAGCTCTGCTGAACGACTTGGGAAACTTTTTGAGGGCGTGGTAAGTATCTTTGATCTTGAACTTAAGATATATGCTCTTGTGGCTCAAGCCAGTGATTCCCTCAAAGCAATTCGCAGAGGTCAGAAAACGTGATGCGAATTTTTTACGTCGAATTACAATCATCGAAGGTGACTTGCGCCAGCTCGGTGTCGGTATCGGGCCAAGTGATCTGCGGATAATGCGAGAGACTGTGGAAATCATTATACATGCGGCTGCGGATGTACGTTTTAATGAGAGACTCTATGACCTGGTTATGACGAATTTGCGTGGTACTCGCGAAATGTTGCTGCTGGCGGAGACGTTCGTTAAATTGCAAGTAAGTCGCGGACAGTGCTGTGACCTTAGCACTCCTGCGCTCATAGATACATATTTATTTCTAGGTCTTCGCGTACATCTCCACGGCCTATAGCCATTGCCCTGTGGGTTACCAAATTCTGGAAAAGTTCTACGAACCTCCCATTGATCCCGACATTATTCTCGCCTACGCCGAGCAGTGCAAAGCCGAATCGGACGAGTTTGAGGCCTTCGAGGCACTGACTGAGGGCCTCATCAGGCCCTGGCCGAACACCTACAGCTTTTCGAAGTCACTGTCCGAGGAGCTGGTACGTCGTTTTGGCCGTACACGCAACAGCTGTGTGTTGCGCCCGAGTATAGTGTGCTCCACGTACCAGGAGCCGTTGGCAGGCTGGACCAACAACATATTCGGCATCAATGGATTTGTGGCCGCCATAGCCAGTGGCTTATCGCGAGTGATTTTAATTGATGAGAATAGTGTTATTGATATCGTTTGTGCGGACTTCGTCGTCAATGGCACTCTGGCCGCCATCTGGGCCACGCACGAGGAGGCCTGCCTGGAGAAATCCAACAGATCCAACGATCAGGCGACTCAGAGTGACTTGACCATTCCGAAGATTTATTCCATTAGTTCCTCGGTGGATTGTCCAATTTCTCTGGGAGACTTGCAAACGCAGCTGTGGAAACTCTTCGAAGAAGAACCGAGTATAAAGGCCCTGTGGGTGCTCTGTAGGAACACAACGACCTCTTTGTTTCTCTTCAAGTATCTATCATTCTTCTTTCACTTTCTTCCTACTTTGTTGATGGATGGCATGGCTGGTTTGCTGAGCAAAGAGATGCGGTAAGCTCGATTCGTAAGCTCGATTGTCCATTTTTAATTAATTGTTGTCCTTTCAGTTTAATGCCTTTGATGCGCCGCATTCAGGTATTCCTTCTATCCTTGTCATACTTTGCCTCACGCGAGTGGCTGATGGACAATTCGAACATGCGCGCCCTCGTGGACCGCATGGCACCCATAGATCGACGCCTTTTCAGCTGCGACCTGCGCGAGTTCAGCTTCGCGCACTGGAGCTACACGTACCTCAGAGGCATTGAGGTCTTCCTGCTGCAGGATCGAATGGAGCATTTGGCCACGGCGCGTTTCAAGTACAGAATAATGAAATTTTCGCACATATTTGTACGTTTGGCCTTCTATGCGTCTCAGCTGGCGCTCATCTACGTGCTGCTCAAGGCTGTACATTTGATGTGAGGACGAAGGTACTCGATTCTATTAATAACTAATAAAGTTGGAAGGCTATAAACGTCATTAGGTACCACAAAAAAACAAAAACAACTGGGGTGTATTTAATGAGGTGACGAAATCAAAAAACGACTGTTCATTTAGCAGAGTTTTTTTTCAACTTTATGAACTTTGTGAACTTCAAGACAACATAATAAGAACCTATCGAAAAAGGTCCATCCGGTTTAAAGAACATGCTTGTAATGACGCGTGGCTTGGTTATGAAGAGAAAGACCGATGCGTTTGGTCTGGATCACGTTAACCGGCGTCTTGGGGACCTACTTGCTGTGGCTAAAAGGAACAAACAAGTGTCTTTTTTGGAACTTACAAAATAAATGTCTCATTCTATTACATCGTCACCATTCTGTACTTAATTTAGAGCTACTTGCGACCTCTCAGAGAGAGTTGACTCGAACTTGCCCCTGACGATGACCGGCAGCGCCCACTTTCAACGTTCTGAAAAGGGGTACGAGTAGTGTAGTATAAATTGAGGCGGAACAGAAGCTTTCACGTTTTTCTGAAAAGACTTTTGAAAGCGCCATCTGTTTTTGGGCGCATGTGCATAATTTGTGTTAAAGCTTTGTCAGCTTTTAAAATTCAACTTGAAAAGCTTTAATGAGAAATTTTAATGATTTCAGTGCTTTTTTCGCGGAAAGTTGCTAAAGAATAAAAATTTCTTATTTTGTGAAAATCATAGCGATTTTTAATAAAACTCTTCACGATTTGAGGAAAGTTACAAACTTGAAATTTTTAAATATATACATATATAAAGAGAGAGGGGACGCGTATGGCATGCACATTATAATTAATGTGCGGTTAATATAGAATGCCAACAACACTGACGCTTTTAAACCTATGACAGTGACAATCGTGACTATCCAAAGCTTTTTCTACTCCTTGTAATACGAGTATTATTTCATTATTGAGAGTAAAGCTTTCTACTCCTATATTTGGCTGAGAGTATAAGAGTGGAGTTGTTTCTGTGAGCAGAGCACTTTAAAAGAGAGAATGAACTTTGAAATTTCTACACAAAACCTTTGCTTCCGGTAAACGTGGTTGGCGCGTGGTTCCCACAAATCAATTGGTTTTCGCTGGTGAGACAGACAGACAACAGCGTAGTCAGAGCAAATTTAAGAAATCATACACGAATCATGCATGAAATGTCACCAGAGTGCCGTTAACAGAGTGCTGACAAGAAAACCTCAATTTTATCAAATTGAAATCTTGCATTTTCAATTAACGACAATTTTCAAAACATTTCTTTTCATCAGCCGCCGTCCTTTCAAATCTTGTTTATATCAGATTTTTGCAATGTATTCAAGAAGTTTATTGGAATGAAGAATTAGAGAAAATATTCGTTTCAAAGAAGACTATTATTTTTTTATTTTTTATTATTATTATTTATTCATTGTTATTATTTATTTATTATTATTATTATTGATTTACTATTATTATTTATTTATTTATTATTATTATTTATTTATTATTATTATTTATTTATTATTATTATTCTTATTCTTATTATTATTATTTATTTATTATTATTATTTATTTATTATAATTATTATTTATTTATTATTTTTTTAATTATATATTTAATTATGTATTTATTTGTTTATTTATTTATTATTATTATTTATTTATTTAATTATTTTTTTATTTATTTATTTTTTATATTATACTAAATCCGAAAAATTTCTTGATTAATACATACATATGTATTTGCATACACTTTCTCCAGAAAATCTGGACCACGCCCGAAACCAAGAGCCAAAACGTCTGAGTTTTTTTTAAAAAAGAAAAGGAATTATTTTTCAAAAACTCTTTTGTAATGGATTTGGCAAGCACCGATACGTAAGCGCGTAAATTTGACTTCAAAATATTAATCATAAGTGTTATATCAAAACAAAAGCGTATAATAAATTTTCGTCAAGGATTCATGAGTGATTTCTTGTCACTGAATTTTCGGAAATTAAACACAAATACATACTCACAATTAAATTGTAACAACAAAGTTTTCATATAAGAACTCACAAAACTGGCATACGCAAACTTTATCAGAATGAAGAAAAATGCTTCTCCGAAAGTTTGACATAATTTGGTTTGTGCTCTCTGGAATGTGCGACAAAAATAGTAGGGAGAGCCCCATACCATTATTAGTATCACTGGCTTTATCCTGGTCAGCAACTTAGTCAAAATCGTCACTTTCAGTCACAACGAAATCGTCCATTCAACGAGTTCAAACGCGTTCAGCGCAGCAACGCAACGAGCCAGAAAGCTCGTTCCAAGCTATTTGTTAGACAACGAGAGAATTTGTTGCAAAGTTGTTGCAAACAACAAAAAGAGAAAAAGAAAATGTTGCTTATGTAATTAATTAAAAACACATTTGTTAAAAAAAGTATTGTATTAATCAATTTAAGTGAAAGAAGCTAGCTGTTCGACTATTCCAAATAAAGAAGACGAATAAAGGAGAAGAATACTGTAAGAATAAACAGAGTGAAGGATAACAATTTAAAAGATACAGCATCCTGTATCTACAGAAAATAAGAAGTTGAATTTCACAGAATAGACGATAATGGTTAAGCCAGAATCTTTGTGTTGAAGAACTATTTATCGTTATTGTC
The DNA here is from genome assembly GCA_949752815.1 of Conops quadrifasciatus. Lineage (NCBI taxonomy): Eukaryota > Metazoa > Arthropoda > Insecta > Diptera > Conopidae > Conops > Conops quadrifasciatus. Next base: position 6,011,028 of record OX457077.1, read on the forward strand.
TCATTCGGCGACAGGGCGCACAAGGACGTTATAAAAACAAAAATAAATCAAAATCAGGCACAAAACCAACAAAAAAAAATTTAATCGTGTCAAAACGAAAATAAAGCATTTATTTATAGATTCGAAACCGGAAACAAAAACGTTCGTAATTCAATTAAGAATATTTATTTATAAATTGTTTGTACTGACTTATGAGCAAAATCAGTGCACAAAAATGAATAATTATTAATATCACAAAAATAATCATTAATAATAATTTAATAAAAAAATACTGAAGTAGTTTAGTATATAAAAAAAAAATATTTTTTTTAAAATCAAAATTAGTTATTAAATATTAAACATCAAATAACTTAAAAAAATATAAAAAATAAAAATGAAATTTATAAAAATACAGATACTGAATGAATGTTAGGGCACAGGCGAGATTTTTCCTTAAGCGATCTCGCTCTCAGGATCGTCTAAATTGAAAAAGCCTAAATTGCGAATCGACTGAAAAATCCGGATTCGGTTCTTGGTATCGCGCCTGGACTAGAAAAGCTCTGCTCCGAGATCACGTCTCGACTGAAAAAGTCGGACCAGTTCTCGAGACTAGACGCGAGTGGTGCACGCACAAGCGTGCACGAAAATTTCGCGAGATTTGAGGAATCCCTTTCTCGAGATTTCGTCTCGATTGAGACTGAGCCTTGGTTTCAGCGACTCGACTGAAAAAGTGTGACTACTGCTCAAAACTTGAGTTTATCTCGCCGGTACGTACAGGCAAGATTTGAGGAATCCCTTTCTCGAGATCTTGTCTTGCCTGAAAAAGTCTGTCCAACTCTCGACATGTCGTTTGATGCAAAAAGTCTGTCTAGTTTTTGAGATCGCGCGCCTCAATTCTCGCGTACTGACTGAAAATGTCTCTCTAGTTCTCGAGATCGCATCTCGACAAAATATGGTTTGCTTTATTTTTGGATAAAAAACCGCAGAAGAGCACTTTTGGTATACTCTGAAATTCATTTCATGATATGTACGATCTCAAATTTATATGAAGACCGATCAGACCGATCGATTGTGGTTCTATAAAACCTCTGAGCCTTTTCAGTTTTTTTTTCTTCCCGGAATTTTGTTTTTTCCAAAACATTTATTGTTGAGATTATCGTAAAAAAAATGCCATTTCTTGTGTTTTTACAGCGGACGATAATTGGAAGTAATTTAATATCAATATCACAGCAAGGACACGCGAAAAGTTTAACGTTATGAAATTTCTTATTCGATTATGAGTTCCTTGCGTTCGTAAAATCCTATTGAAATTTAAAAGGAGAGAGAATTAGGTCATGCCCACGGCTTGCATTTTTTAAATGGTTTAAGAATATTGATATAACGAAGGAGTATAATATTAATTTCAACGTATTAAAGTTGTCTGAGCTTATGATATGGATTAAAATTTTCTTTTCTTTTCTCATTAAAATTCTTTCTCATTAAAATCGCCTTAAAATTCGCATAATAATTCCGAAAGTGTGTGTGAAAGTGCGCGATGAAGCAGACTTAATTAATTTTTAATTAAATTAATTTATGCATAGCTAACTGTTCAGTCTTAATAATAGCAATATTTCCGTAATTTTTTTAAAATTACAACAATACAATAAATTAAAAAATGCCATAAATAAAAATTAAATTAAAACGCCAGAATTCTTGTCAGCAAACAATTAAAAGTTTACAAAGACAATATTAAACAAATCTGTTAATAAACAATAAAAAATTAATAAATAAATAAATTAGTAAATAAATAAATAAATATTGATGAAACACAAAATTGTTGTTGGTCTTATCGATTAAACATAAACAGATAATTACGTAGTACGTACAAATACGTTAAAATAAGCATTAAAAATTCGTTGAGAAAGTAAGAGAGGGAGAGAGAGCAGCAGCAGCAGCAGCAGCGACACGAACATCGTTCGTTAGTACCATTAACAGAAGCCAAGTCATCAGCAACAGAAGAAACGAAACGAAACAACAGCAGCGGCAGCACCGGTGACGACAGTAGCCCACACCAACAACCACAACAACAACATGGCTGACAGTAGGCGCAGTACTGCAGCTGAATTCAGTTACATACTGCAGCGACAGGTGGGTGGGTGGGTCCATCAAGTGTTAACAGAGCGAGAGAGCAAAAGAGTGTGTGTGTTTGCGTGTGTGCTTGTGGGAATGGCTGCATTTGTGAGAGAACAGATTGGTGGCGCGGTGGCAGCAGCCGTCATCAGACATCATTCATTTACAATACTCTGAATGTTAAGCATCGTCAAGGTTGAGAACAATCGAGTGGCGGACGCCGCCATTGAGCCGTGTTAAACAAACATTGACGCATTGTATTGCGTCACGTCACAGAACTCAAAATATACATATCTATTATATTGTTAGAAGTACATTGAAATTTTGTGAATGAAATTAAAGCGCAACAGTTTTTGTTAGTTTTAAAATGATTGCAAAAATTATCGTGTTATTATAAGTTGATGGCAGAAAGACAACGTACTTTCTTAAAATTAATTAATATTCTTAAAATTAAAAGGAACTTAATTGAATTCTGGTATCCACAAGGTCGTGGGATATGTTTTAAAGGGATTTATTTGCCCTTGGCCTCGTTTAATTTGGTCTCGGCGAAGCGCAAATAGTCTACACGCGCCGCTGTCAAAACGACAACGATCACTTCAGAACATAAATTTCGAACTCTTAGCTCATATAAAATGAAAATGAAAACCTTCATATATGATATAGTATACTAGTGAAGAGGATCACGCTCATTTTTTTGTGAAAAAAATTTCACTTTTCACTTTCAGTTTCCACAGTAGTGCAGCCCTAAGAACTGATGAGATCGATCATATTTACTACAAAAATTATTAATAATTACTAAATACTCGTATACGTATAAATAAATACTAAATATTAGCTCGTATTTATTATGATAACAGAGAATACTTGTGCCAGATTTTTATGATGCTATGTCTGTCTCTATTCATTTTGCTGTAATTGTGATTTCTACAGAGAGAGACAGACGAACGGACCGAGCTAAGTCGATTTCGGAGATGTTGCTCAGAATTATCTTCTGAGTCGAGTATACGTATGGATACTTTGTATGGATTCTTTTGAATATGGAGTATGGACACTTTTCTATATCTACCACGCCCTCACCCTTCCTTCATCACCCTCCGGGTGCAGGGTGTAAAAAAGGGGGTAAATCACTTAGCGTATACGTTTTGCATTTGTCAGGCCAATTTTCACATGCCTACACACACACACACACACACACTCAAAAGGTAGAGAGTATCTCATATGAATTCGTAACCAGATCGAAAGGAATCTCATGCCATTTTGTTGTTGATGCACAAAAAGTCTTTCGCACAAAAGAAACTGACTGCTCTCCAAAGGTTTTCATTGTTCCAATAGCCTTTGCTTTTGTTGGTTGAAATTTCGTAATTGGATAACTTCAATATTGTCACTACGTTGGCCTCTCCCAAATTTGACCTCCTCCTTAAAAGAGAATGAAGGACTTGAGAGAACTGAACTGATACGAGAAAGTGAGTCCTGAGTACTCTCCCTCCGTTCCATCTTCGTTCCACAATACCATTCTTTCCGTTCGCCCATGCATATGCCGCCATCCGTCCTTCTATTTGTCTCTTAGGAAAATTGTACGAAATAAAAAGAGAAAAATAAAGAATAAAAGAAATTTGCCTCTATTTTCCAAAGCTCTCACTAATCACAAACTTAAGTTATACGATGCTAACTTGACCTCTTTCAGGACCATCTATAATGTCCGCTTCGGCTACTCTTTATATATCTTTATGATATATCGTTCGTAAGTTAGTATGTTTGTAATAGTAGTTTATCATATACATATAAAATAAAGTATATATAATTATTTATATGTCGCTTAAAACGTATATTTATAGCACTTTGTAACTTTTAGGGCCCATGAAAAGAAATTGTTGTTACTTGCATTACTCTAGCGTTCATAACTTTGCTTCTTCTTAACGGACTTTTACTATTTTTTTCTTCTTGAAAACTGACATCTTTAGCTAAATAAGTCTTTTTTAAAAATGAAAATCCATACAAAAGTTTCGAAGTTATACGAAGTTAAAATGAGGAACCATTTTAATATCGTACCTTTTACCATCTAACCTTAAAGGAATTGTTTAATTATGATCGATAATTTGGACTTTAAAGAGAAACAAAAAAGCTATTTTTAAAAATATTGTTTTCTAATATTCTTTATGTAAATTTTCAGGGCGAAGAAAAAGTGGGTAACGTTCCTTCCTTCGTTAACGCTTTGTTTGGCTTGACTTCAAAAACCAAAATATTGTCTTTTACCGTGGACATTTTTGCGACAAACCTTACTTCTTCTCCTCCTCCTCCTTCTCCCTCTATTTTCACCCATTTATCTTTACTGCTTATCCTATTTTTCAAGCGTAAATTTCAAAAGTTTATTGTCTTCGGGCGTTATTCTGATTGCAGTACAATCCACGCTGTTATGACAAAAGTACGATACAAAAAATAAAAACCATACAAGACTAAATATTTGGCAGGCACTCACTTCAGTCGATTTTATAGAACAAGCATGTTAGAATCATAAAGGAATCATCAAAACGGAAGAATGGATAGATTTAATGGAAAGCCTTTAAAAGAAGAAATAAAAACGTTGATTGAAATAAAAAAAAGAAAATGCATAAAAGAAGAAATATATAGAAGAAATATATATACATACGTACAAAAAAGCACTCTGCATTTAATTGAAAACACAAGCGTAACCATTCGTATATAAAAATCTTCTCAAGACGTTTAAGAAAATACGCCAGAAAAGAGAATTTTTATTTTCTTTTAGAAGAAAAATAATCGCGCACGCCTAAAAGTTTCTTGTATTAAGACGAAGACATAAAAATACTATAAAAAGCTTGAGATTATTATTATTATGTACTCGAGGTATTCGATTCTTATGGTATTTCTTTTTCGTATACCATGTTATATGGTATAGGCGCTGCTCTTTTAAACACAACCTTCGTAATTCCTGCGACATTTAGTCGTGGCTCTTTCAAAGATTCATTTATTCATGAATTTTGCGAAACTTAAGTATGAAATCCAACTATTTATAACAAAAAAAGTAAAGACAAAACTCAAAAAATGAGTTTCTAAAGGACTAAGAGTAACTGCATGCTGATTTCGCCAATCTTCTTTTGATGATTACATCTGTCAAAAGCACAAGTAGTAACTATTGTACATACATGCGACTTCTTCGGGATCATACTTAACCCCCCTGTATTTAGCACTTAGTGATAAAATGCTTTATAACGGTTTTATCGTATTGTGCAGCAGCAGCAGCAGCACTAACAACAACCTTCAACAAAATAACCGTCAAGAGCAAGAAATTCCACAAAAATAACATCTAACAAGTTCGTACATGTGTGTATGTATCGTAATATATGCTACCAAAGTCTTATTGCTGCTTCCTCTTAAACGTTCACCCTTCCCACCCACACTGACCCCCCCCCCCCCGCCCCCCCAACCCTTAAACTTCTATTTACTTGGTGATTTTTCTTTCGCGTAGTAAAAATCTCCGATTTTAAGAGAGACGAACAAAACCTTTTGTAATAAAAACGTTCTAAATGTTTTATTATCTTATTCTATTTTATCTCGTTTTGTGAGGAGGGTCAATTTTTTTTTTGAATTGAGCAAAGTTTTCATGGCTCGCCTTCTTCGTTTTTCTACTATTTCCAATACTCTTCGAATGAAAGATTAATATACCAGCGGATGAACTCTACTCGAGAGGCTCTCTGACGAGATTTGCTAAATGTTGGCTTGAGTCATCTGACAAGTATGTACATAAATGTTTGATTTATGTACAACGCAGAGGAATGTGATAAATACACGGATGTCACATTTCAAACATGATAAAATGAGAAAAAAATTGTAGCTCTTTCATTAAATTACTTAAATTTTAATCAATTTATCATTTCTTAAAATTGGTAGAATTTTTTTTTTCAGTGTAAGAAAAATTTATAAAATAAATCAAGTATATTTAAAGATCCTTTCAATTATAGATATTTTTCAATTATAGTTATTTTTCAATTAATATTGCTCATGAAATGGTACGTAGAGTATCATGATATCCTTTTCATGCCGATAAAATCCGTAGAAAAATGTAAATCTTTCTTGTTTTATTTTTTCAAAGAAACTTAAAGTATGTCATTTTCAAAATTTTTTTTATAAAATGGCATAGATTTTACACAAGTTTTTTAAGAAAAATACATTCCCTTTTATTAAACCTACTATTAAATTAAATAGTATTTTATTTTTCGAAATCACTTTTTTGGTGTGATTTTAGGAATATTAATAACTATTTTCTGAATATATAATTGCTGGAAAAGATACCATATACACCAAAGAGGGTATGTACATACTAGAGCTGTGCACAAGCCGTTTTGAAGACAGCTAGGCACAAATCGGCACGACTGCTGTTTTGTGACTGCCGTATGAAAATCGCAATAAACAGCAACTGTTGTGGTGCCTTTACCCGACCGACATTAATTTTTACTGCTTGTTCGAAAATTTGCAGTTGCTGTTTTAATGTTGATGCATTTCTCTCTCGTTCCTTCCGCTTAATCTCCAAAGGAACGAAAGAAACAACTCAAACCACTCAACCTCTTTCCCTTAGCTCGAACTCCAAAGGAACGAAAGGCAAGCATTTGCGCCGCTCGCTACTCCGTCGATGGTGCTTTGTTATGACCAGAAGCGTTTGAAAACTAATTAAGAAATTACGAAGAAAAAACATCCCCTCTTTCCCTCCCCACAAACTCCAAAACCATTCTTATCTATTTTTCCATGTAATTATCGTCTCTTTCTTACTTTGTTTTTGTTGTAAATGGTCCACAAATTGTGGCCCCGAACAACGATTGAAAACAATGAAAAAATGTTCTGCCACATTTTCGAGAAAAACGACAAAAAAAAAGAAACGAAAAAAAGGGAGAGGCACGCAATGTTTTTTTTTCTAACTAAAAGCCTAGGAGACGGCTGAACGTATGTATGTATTTAATATGTATGTGCATTCTATGTGTGTATCCTCTCTTATATCTATTTAGCAATTGTTGGCATTAAAACTGTTGTGTCATTTTCGTCTGACAATTTTGTTTTTGTTTCCAGCAGAGCACAAGCAATAAAGGCTATGAGTGAAAATCTGAAATGTTTTATCAATTTTTACTGATAAAACGTTGTGTGTTTTGAAAGTGGTTTTAAAACGGCTTGTGCACAGCTCTAATACATACATATGTACATATGTATATCCAAAGAAAGCTAATATTTTAACGAGTCGACTCGACTCGACTGACAATAACCTTTAATTTTCTTGTCGACAACATTCGAAGGCGTTTTTAGTGCAAAAACCTACACTCATACCTTCCTATTCCTCTCTCTCTGTCTCTCTTTTCCCTTTGCGGGTTAATTTCCGGAGCGCTCGGCGTCAATCATTCGTTAAACCACATCGTTTATGGTCTAGAATGTTTAATACTTTTTGCCCCTTGAGAATCATTTAAAAGTTGTCGATTTTACAAAGTCTAGGATCAGGTGCGCCCAACAACGATTCGATTTACACTTTCGGAAATGCATGTACGCAACCACGTACTTATACCCAACCTGCCGGTCTCTTTCTCTCTTCCCCCTCGCTCATACATACTCGCTCTTCCTGCTGGGCTTAACAATGTTGGCGCAACGTTTACACGACGACGTTTGGATTAACAAAAACCACAAAAAGGGGAAAAACGGCTTGTCAAGGATTTAAAGAGTTTGCTGGACGTTACTTTCAAGTCCTTGCCAATATCGAAAGAAACTTGACTAAAAAATGTCGACCTAAAAAATCGTGCCACAAATTTTTACATGTTTTCTTACTGTACATTCTTTTGACGGGAATGCATGTGCGAGTATGCATGTGCATGCATGTACATGGGTATTTTACATATACGAGTATATATGTGTGTGCCCCCCCCCAAAAAGGGAAGGGCGTCAAGATAAGAGTCAAGAACCAACAGAGGATTTCAGTGACATTAGCGCTTAACTTGTTCAAATTTGTAGGACTTAACATAAGCTGCCATTGTTCAGTTTTGGTGTTGACTATTTTTGACTGTTGTTATTTTTATATGTGTTGTTGTTGTTGTTGTTTTTGTTGTTGTTGGCCGTTCTGTTGTTAAAATTGTAACATTTTCGCTTGTAATCGATTACATTTTTCGCATAATTAGATTCCTTTGTTTTACCACCGACAACCAGCAGCAGCAGCAGCAGCAGCAGCAGCAACAACAGCAACAACAAAAAATGAAACATATCCTAGTTGTTCTTGTTGTTGTTGTACGAGTAACTTTACACGGTATTAGAAGAAAAGAAAAAAACAGCGGTATTCAAATAAAGAAGACTAAAGGCGACAGCAAAAAGAGTGCTCGAAAGAAGAAAGAAAAGTAGAACCTTGTTAACTTGTTGCCGTTGCCTATGTTGTCCTTGTTATTATAGTCTTAACTTTAAATTTTAAAAATGTTTAGAATTTGTTAGCAATGTACAAAGTTTTAAATTCAGCCTAAGCTCTTTCTGGCCTTCTGAACTAGAATATTTTAAAATACTAGTACATATAATTTTCTTCTCCTCTCTATCGTGTTTAGTACGTTACATACTTGTATAATGGTATTGCCGTGAATGATAATGATATCCAAGATTTTAGGCTTTATATTTTACAAACTCTTCAACTTCTTTACTTAAAGCTTCTTAAAGCTTCGATTATGATATTTTTCGATTTTTTATGAGATGCACGTATTTTGAGAGAACAAAAAAGCAACATAAGGTAGATAACCTTTTTTTTTAGTAGGTCAAGGTCAAATATACTCCAGTAAATACTTATATAAGAGTACTCATAAATATGAGTACGTGTTGTAAAAAAGCATCATTAATATTGGAAGCATGAAATCGTTGTTGTATATACGATTATACATATATCCCAAAGTGGATATAAATTAATCTCAATAAAATACTTCATACATGTATGTATGTATGTATGTATGTATGTATTACACCTTTGGGAATTTTCACCTTCCGCTGGTTTCGAGTAACTCTTTTCAAATACCAAACTTGTTTAGGAAGCAGGTAAAATCTCGGTAACCTTTCCTTTCCTTTGACTTTTTTTTAATTTAAAAAATTTTTCACTCGTTAATATTTAAAAAAATACTTAATGCTTGTGTTTTTCTCATTTTTTCGCGAAGATCGTCATAAAATAATAACAAAAATCTTCATTTGCCTGAAATTCTCTCTGTTTTTTAAAATTCTAAAGAGAGGTTCTGAACAGATCTGAATAGCATTAATAAATTCTGTTAAATATTCTGTTAAAAATTCTAAAGCTAAAAATTCTAGCTTTCAAGAAGAGTAGGTCAAGACACTTCAATTCTAACGTTATATACCTTAATTTTATAGCACACAAGTTAGAAATTTCACATACATCTTGGTTAGTGCGCATACGTCAACTTCTCCGATTAAAATTTTAAGATCAATATTTGTCGGCCTGGCAGGTTATCACAAAATTACGGAGACATCACTGATGATATCATGGACATTTTACCACTGGGTAGTTTTAAATGCTCTCGCTCTCTCTGTCCATCAGAGAGAATAACATTAGAAATCTTCTGTGGAAACAACTTCATTAAATTCTGTGAGAATAAAGTGCGTTCGTTCTGTTCGATAACATTATTATTTTCTGTTAATTAATTTTATTACGAGAAATCTGTTGATTAAACTAAATTGAAATTTGAAATAGTAACAGTTTAACAGACGTTTTTTGTAAAAAAAGATGTCAATGGTATTAATTAACTCTTATGAAAAAAAATATTACTCCTATTAAAAAGTGAATTTTTTTTGTTTCAGTATCGTAAATTTCTTAGTATTTCTGAAATATTGCAAAAATTTAATTTAATTTTAGGTGATTTTTCTGATGACTTTATTAGACTACGTTCATCTTTTTTTCTTTTATTCTTTCCTAAGCTCTGTTTTTTATTACTGTTTTGTGAAATAATAGTAATACTCTTAAGTTATAAATTTTTAATTAAATTCTGAAATAAACTTCTTTATGATATAATCTGTATTATTTTGTTCCTTTTAGCATTTGAACGACGAATAAACGACATATGTATGTATGTATGGCTTGAAAAGCTAAATAAACTTTTCTCTTGATATAAAATAAAATATTTACTCTGCTGTTTATACTCGAATATATTCGTATGCAAAGTGAATGCTCTTTTCCGGAGATTTTCAGATAAACTGAATTAACATTTAAAAGATGCTTGATGCATGGCTGTATGTATGTACATATGTGCGTATGTATGTATGTATGTGTGTCGAAAAAGTAGGTTACTCTGGTTATTCATGCTTATACATACATCATATCCATACTAGTTATTCATGGCTAGAACGAAGCAATTATAGAATGAATTCTTTTTCCATATAATAATCATTAGTATCATCACCATCAAAAACAACATCATCATCAACAACGTCCTCATCGACGATTAGCTTACGAACATACATATGAGAAAGTAAATAAGTAAAAACCATTAAAAATAATTTAAAGTTTTTCAGTTTTATCACCAGAAGCTGTTGGAAAAATTCCAACAATTATCTGTGAACAATTTACAATTTTTTATCCTACAAAATCAGCAACAAAAACTTGTTTTACTTTTGCGCCATTTTGATTTGGGAGGAAAATCATCAAAATTTTTTCGCTAAAGGCACAATTTTTTCTGGTTAAATTAAAACGTATATTGAAAAGTTCGTAAAACGTTATTTGAAAAGTTTTGGATTTCAAATAATTATGCTAATACGATAAATGCAGTAATGAAATATCATATGTATGTATGTATTTTTAATAAGAAATACAAATACATATGTATATGTGAGTTTTTTTTTTATTTTTTTTATTTATTTAAAAAATAATTCATATAGAAAGTTTAATAATACAGTAGAAAGGTATAGCGAGATTTTCAGAAAAAATTATATTCGCTTTTGAACTACGATATTTGCGCTTTTTTCAGTACTTATACGATAGCTAGTGCCTTTATGTCTGTAATTGAAATTATTGCTATAATTTCATTAATTTGTCGATTTCGAAAACTCCATACTTTTTAACTCTTCCATTCGTGGTTAATCTTATTTACGATATTTACGATCGGTATTTATTGTTATTTTGTTTAAAGCAATTAAATGCATCTGTTATCAATGATATGATGCATGGTAAAGCGCAACAAAACCAATCCAGTTTTAATTATTGATTATTGTGTTAAGGTCAAGCGTCGTTAGATCAAACGTCAAACGCACGTATAGGCACATATTCGGTATGGTATGCATAATTTCAGATGTACATATGTATGTACGTATGCACATATATGTATGTTCGTATATACCTCAAAGCAGCCATCGACACGCTGTCATACGTTAGCATATATAACCTTTTGTTGGCCGTGGAGAATTGGTTTCGCCCACAGCAAATTGGACAGACATCAAATCGATTTCGATTGCTTCATGTACGATAATATGAGGCATAATTTCGTATGCTGCTGCACCTTATCGTGCAACAAGACTATTTTGTTTTTGTAATAGATTTATGGCGAGCGGGCGGTCCGGTTATATCCTGATTCATGATTGCCCTTTTATTTTTGAAATTAAATAAACTTTGTGAAGTTAAAAATTATTTATGCACTGAAAGGGCTTCTCAGTAGTCCAGTGAGGTTGTTGCGAGTTTTTACTTTGAGATGATGTACGTCTGTAGCTGGCCCGGAGCCTATTTTGAAGTCGTGCATATAATTAAACCTACAATTTTTATAACTGCGCATTTGTCTTATGCTTTTGTCTTATGCTTTATCTTATGCTTTTGTAGACTTTTTCTTTGAACTCTTTGGGAATTGTATGAAAGCGACGAATTACCAGGAGAAAAATATCAATCAGTGGCTGTTGCTGATGTTTGTGTGAGTGTAAGTAGTGTGGATATGTATTTATGAATGTTTAAAAAAAATATTTTCAAAAATATTAGACTTTATTTAAATATAGTACATTTTAAATGTAAAAAGTAAATAAAAGATTCCTTTTTCTCTATTTGTTGACTGTTACCAACAAATACCGTGGTTAAATCCATTGTTCAAACAAACTTTTGAATGCTGAAAATATCTTTGAAACGATTGGAATTCATCATTGTACTGCTTTAATTATATAAATGGCCAAAAATAATAATAATACTTCTGCTGTCCCTGCATACTGCTCTCGCGCTCTATCAATCGTTCAGGAAAGTGACACCTCAGCGATTGAGTTTCATGCTTTCGATGATGTCAACAACTTGATGAAGGTAAGTACATAATTATATTAAAGTATTTAAAAATAATACGCTCCTTCCTTATTTAATTATATGTAATTTATGTAATTTATTTATGTAATTTAATTAAACTGCATTTTGTTGTTGGTGTTTTATTCATCAAGGTTTCATGCATTTCTTAAGCGAAGTATTAAATTAAATGGAAATTGCTTTAACAGCAGAGAATGAGAAAATTTCTTCAGCTCTCTTTAACTAGAAGAAAAACAAAAAAAAAAGCAGAAAAGAAAATTGAAAGGAAATTAATTTAGTTTGTTTGAAATGAAGAATCAACGCGTTGGTGGGAAAATTTTATTTTAACAGAAAGTCTTAAGGACTCAAAATTTACTCATTGCCAACGACAGATTGAAGAATGGTCTGCTTTCACCTCGTTTGATGATTAATTTTTAAGGAGAACGAGCGGGTCACCCATTTTTCATTACTCGATCTGCATGATTTGAAAACATATGTATTTCCATTAACTTGAAACCAAAAGTATTTTCTTGAAAAAGAAAAGGTAGCAGAAGAAAAGTAGAAGAAAAAAATTGTATGTATTTAAGAAAATGAGAAAACCTTAAAAGCTCAAAAGCAATTAATTCTTGTTCTTTTTTCTTCTTCTATTTTCTAATAATACATAATAATAAATAATTTTCTAATTTTCTCTTTTCATTCTGTCTGACAAGTTTTTTTTTATATACTGCAAAAATTAATCGTTGAAAAACCAAGGGTTGAAGGTTTTGAGCTTCGAGAACGAAAAGTCTGGAGAAGTTTGAGGAAAAGAATAGCTCTAGCAAAAATGCAACTCTAATAGATTAGAGCTGCAACTACTGTTTAGCTTAAAGTTTTAGCTAAAGAGCTATACTCTACTCTTGAGATACTCTTACCATATAATTTCCATAGAAGTCTTACGGACTTTTTGAATTTGTTTCTTTGGCGGTATTTTCTAGAATCTTCTTACTCGTTATATACGCAAATTTTCGCACTTTCGATTTAAATTGATTTCTCTCGCATAATATTTCCCTGTTTTGTTTCCAAAATTACTTTATGTTTATAATTCAGATTAATTTTTTCTTCATTAGCATTTTGCTATGAAATTTTGCTATGAAAAGTACACTGAACTTTTATGAAAAATCCTTCCAGAATTTAGTGTTTTTTCACTGCTGTTGAAATCAGAAATCACCGAAAGTCACCAAAGTCTCCATTCGCTCATCAGCATCAGCATCATCAGCATCAGCATCATCAGCATCATCATCTTATCATCTGTTCTCTATAACAACGAAAACAGACGACAAAGAGTACTTATTTTATAAACTTTTAATTATACAATTTGAAGGTTTTCTAATTTCAAATCTCCTGCGGCGCCTTAAGGATATTTTTAGTGAGCGAAAGCTACGAACAAATTCTCAGCAGTTTTGTTACACTTGAATGAGTGAGAGAGAGAGGTGGACCTCTTTTAGAAAAATTTGAAATAAAAAGTTTCTTGTTTTTCAGAAACTTTTAGCCTCCGAACTGTAACACGAATAGAGTTAAGACTATTTAGCTTTTCGATTATAATGAGGCGAAGTGTTACAAATTAATTAATTAAAAACTAAAAAAAAGAAGAATTTTCGATTGAAATTTTCTTTTGTATTTTGAACTTTTCGTTTCGTCTTGGTCTTGGTCTTGGTCTTACTTTTCAACTGACGTCACAATGGTAATTGAGTGTCGACAGTTCAGGAATGGTGCAAGAATACCTTTTTATATGATATACATAAAGAAAGGGATAAAGAATACGGAAAGAATGACAGAGTGATTTAAAGCAACCATGAAAGAAACAGATAAATGCTGCATGAATACTCGTACCTTGAGCGTCAATAACTGAATGGACTCATTTATCATAATCATCTTGGGAAAGGTGAATCCGTACACTCATGCATACATACATACATAACAGTGCGGCCTGTTATACAAATATGTACATATAATACTTTGAAAAAGCACAGCTGCGCTTACTTTAACCTTCATTGATAAAGGTCGTTTTTGGCAGTGACTGGGTCATTTTAAGCCTTGTACTCTTCGTTCGTTCTTTCGTTCATTTGTTCGTTCGTATTATATAACAAGATTAATAACAAGCCAATAAAAAAAATGGTCTCGTAGACCATTCAATTTCAACATGTCTACAGATCTTGGGACAAAAGGAAAGAAAAAAGGTCAGCTCCTTTCAACTCCTTCAACCTTCCTCAGAACACTATAATCGCGTGATCCGCACAAAAATGTCAGAATTGTCAAAAATGCAGCTATTTTTGATAAAAAAATTAATAAAAAGTACACAATTAATTTTATCTAAAAGTAGTTCAGAGTTCTAAGGGTTAAATAAAGGTCTTTTTATTACAGAAAAAAACTAATCCACATTCGTATTTTCACAAAAAATATATAATTTCGTTTTTTTTGTTAGAAGACGTTCTCATTAATTCTCACTAATTATAATTAATATTAATTCTCACTAAAATAATTGAGACGTCTGATAGTGTAGCTTATATTGATAATTGCACAATCCTCTCACAGAGTTGCGGTGAGATGGGTAAAATGAGATAGTTTCAGTTATTTAATAAAATCAGTACACAATAAATGCTCTCTGGGTCGTTGCTTGACCGTTGCTCGTCGCTTGCGTGCATGAGAACGAGCGAGCGACCTCATCGCACGCAGTTCGTTTGTTCTGTTTACTCGGTAAACATTGCTGCTGGTTCTTTCCGGCGTTTGTTCGTTCCGGTGACGAGGAGAAACCTTTTCTACACGTTGTTTTTGTGATTTTCGTAGTAACGTAATTGTCCGGCCATTTAACGATAGCGATAGCGATAACGATATTTGCGAATCATGCAATTTTATTTATGTTGTGAGCAATAACGAAGGTGTCGAAACATATACGATACGTTGTAATAACGAAAGTGAGTTCGAGAAGAGGGCGCGTCACGTTTAGATTATAATTAATTTTCTTCAATTTGTCAGACTTAAGTGTTCGGTGATTTGGTGAATAAATTTGTTGGAAAGAACGTATGAAAGAATTTTTTACTACATAGTCGAAAAATTATTATGCTTTTTTAATTAAAGAGAGTAAAAGTCGAGGGTTGGGTAAAAAATTGGGACAAAAGTGGCACGCGAAAGATTTAAAATTCAGTTCTCGATTTATGCGGTGGTTTAGTTATTTTTTAAAAATGATGTGAAGTCTTAAAAGACTTCTTTTAATATGAAAGAAATATGGTTACTTTTATTATTAATTTTTAATTCATATTTTAAAAGGGAGGAAATAAAAAAGTTATTTGAAAAATGATTCATAAAGTATGAATATGTATTCATATTAGAAAAATTATAGGAAAATCTTATCCAATAAATTTTAATTCGTTTTAAGAAAACTATTCAGAAATATAAATACTATTCTTGTTTGTGGTGCTTTTATCGCTTTCATTCATTTTATCCTTCTGATTGAGAACACCTCAATTCTTGATAACCTCTAATTATTTATTGCTCAAACACATAAATCATTCTAAAAGGGCCAATTCGTCATTCTAATCCGACCCTACCGTGTGTTTCTAACTTTAATATGATTACAAGATTCATTTATTACAACAACAACAAATGGTCGTAGTAGTTTAAGTAAAATATTATTCAATCAATGCACGTAACAACGTCAGCAAAAAAAAAAAAGTGGGAATGGATTGATGGACTAAATTCAAAATCCTTTCAATCCAATGCATCACCGTCAATTCCATCAATGATGATGAAATCACTCAAATAATGAAACCAACAAAAAAAATCGAAAAATATAGAAAAAGGGTGAAAAAGAAATTTAATTAAAAACGTGTAGCGATTATAACATTTTATTTACAAAACAATAATAATAATTTAATAAATTTATTTAAAAAGAAGCAATAATAATAAGAAACTTCTATAAATACGATACGTAGCTACTTCCTTTATAAACTAAAATTTAAGCTAATAAAAGTTTTTAATGTTACGGCATGGCGTATGAGTAACAAGTAATTTTCTAAAAGTCGCTCTTGAGCCATTTTCTCTTATTGCCCCTCTCTCTTTCGTTAACCAGCAGAGTTGCCAGATTTGCGATTTGCGTATATGGAAATTTCCTTTTTCCCAGAAAAAAGTAATTTAGTGGGAGTTTTTTAATTATAAAGAAGAAATTCACGACAGATTTTTTTATATTTACATGTAGTATATATGTATACATGTGTATATTTATATATGTATTTATACACGAGTATTTTATATAGATAAGTTATAAGACTTGCGCAAAACGTTAACTTACCTTTTCGACAAGCTTTTACCTCATGTTCTCAAATAATAACAGCCGCTAGATGAAATAGTTTTACTTGACCTAAAGAAAAACCTAACCCAAAGTTTAATTTTTCATTTTTGAGAACATTTTCTAATACAATTTTGACAACTAAGTAAGTATCGCATAGTAAGTGATTTTTGGGAAAGTAACAGCGGACCGATTTTACGCTGGTCTCTCTAAAAATTGTACAATGACTAAATCAGACTATGGCAATTTTTCCTGTTTACGATCGATATAATAATAACTCTCTGAAAGTATGTGGTATTTTGTGAAAATGTTTAATCTCGTGTGAGAATTTGTAATGGCGATGAGGAGATAATTCCATACATACAAGTTTACAAATTCCGATTAACTAATCCGTAATTTTTAAAAATTGCTTTTAGTTTTCGAGATACCTACTCGTTTAAAAAAAAATTAATTTTTGACAAGTTTTGCCAAATAAAGACAATTTTGTACGATTAAAAGCGATAAATGAGAAATGGGGAGCAGTTTACCTAAGTCATTTGTATTGTTTGGGCACCGTTTTGAGCATTAGACTCTAATTATAGTCGCTCATGTCAAGTCAGCATCTAAAAATCTTCGCTATCGTCTGTCGATTCTTGCCATATCTTGGTGTAGCCGCTCTCCTTGCTCAAAACCATTTGGTTGCTCCAAAATCCAAAACCTTGTGTGCGTACGTGTGTTATTAGCCACAGAAAAGAGAAGGTTTTTCGTGGGATTTTGACGTGGAAATAGTTGGCCACCATATCTCTCACTACCACTAGTACAAGTACTCTCTCTCTCTCTCTCCCACTCTTGTACTCATAAAAAATTAAAACAAGCCATTTTTTCATAGAGCTAGCGTTGGCTGACTGCGATAAAAATCAAAGCAGAGCCAAGACAATTTTTAAAATTGAATTTAGGTATGCTTCTATGCATCCCCTCTTCCTTTTTCCACTTGCGGTATGACATGCTTGAATATTCCACGTATTACCACCCATTGGCAAACGTATCTGAAAATGGTAGCAACAGCTGCTGCTGCTGCTGCTTTTGACTTACATTCTGTGACTGACATACTGCAATTGTTTCGTCTACTGCTTCGTAGCGAAGCATAAATATAAAATGTGTCATTTTCATGGGCAACGTTCTGCTATCACACTGAGAAAAAATGTATGTATGTATGCGCTTAACATTTAAAAAGAAATTGCATTGAAAGCGTGACGTGCGCCTCGCCTCCTACGTTGGGGCGAATGTTTGCAAATTTCATGAATTGAATTGGGTTTTTCTCCCCGTAAAAGAAGCCGAAAAAGAAAGAGGGAAGGAAAAACGAGGGAGCGGTTATACGAGTATGTACATTTCTTATGAGAGTAAGAGTTTCATGCGAGAGGAATGAGAAACAGCGAAGAATTTACGAACAATGATAAAATACGTAATTTTTTCAACTTATTTTTGGGTTAAGATGAAAGACGACAGCAACAACAACAACACTTAAACCCACAACGAAAATAACAACAACAACAAATATGTACGTTCATATGTTGCCACACGTCTCAGCAAACTTAAATCCGCGGGTCCTTTATTTTATTTTAAAAAATGGTAACTTATATATACATACATATGTACACACATCAACCAGAGCGTCACCCAAAAATTCGTCACATAAAAATCTAATTCGCAGTGTGGGACTCCCAACCTTTCACTGAAGTGTCGAGTCGACCAAAAGTGTATCTCTCTAGTGACAATTTTCGAAGCAGGAAAGAAAAAGTAGGTCCCTAATGACCGGATTAATCGTTTACCCCAAAGCAAGCATGTTTAAAAAAATTTAGGTGCTAAAATTCACCAAAAATCACCAAATCACCAACAGTGACAAGAATGGTGGCCTGGCTACCCACCAGACAGTCCACAGACATCGTCTGCAGTGAGACTCATATGAATTATACTCGGCTCTGAAATTGTCATGGCCTGTCATCAAAGCAATTATACAGGCTAAGATGCTTTCTCTTTTATAACGGAGCAGTCTGCGGGCACTCTTATAAAGTGGTTTCTAATTAAATTGTAACGAAAATGTCGGTATGAAAAAAGAGAATTTTTACGTATATATCTTGCAAGGAAATCCAGTCATGAATTCTGCAAAATAACGAGGATCAATTTTAAGAAAATTTTAGGTAATAATTCTCTCTAACCTAAAAATCACGCTGTTTTTTGCACGTTATTTAAAATCATTTAATAATTTAGGTCAAATTTTGGAAAAGTGGAGCAAAATACTGTGCCGATATTATTATAATTATTGTTATATCCATTGTATTGTATTGTATTGTATTGTATTGTATTGTATTGTATTGTATTGTACTGTATTGTATTGTACTGTATTGTATTGTATTGTATTGTATCCAATTAAAGTAAATAAAATAATATATCAATACTGTTTATTTTCTTATTAAAATGTGTAATGACATTAAGTGAAAGTCTTCGCCAAGTCTTTGTCGCCTTAGAGTCCTTTTTATCAGTCATATTTTAATTAATTATTAATTTTATCATAAATTTTAATTAAAATAAGAAGATCTCCATAACAAAATCATGTTTTTAATTATGAAATTTTTAATTATTGAATTTTAATTATGAAGTTTTTTACTTAAGTTTTTAAGTTTTTAAGTTTTTTTTTATTAAGTTTTTTAAGTTTTTTAGTTTTTTAAGTTTTAAGTTTTTAAACCGAAAAAAACATACTCGACACCTTTTTTAGACTTCCGTCTATTTTTTTTGCTCTTTACTGAGAGCGAGCACTCTCTCTCACGGTCATTTAGTGTTTTGTGGCGCAATTTTTTTTATTGTTCGATTGTGTATTGTATGTAGAGTTAAATTGAATACGAGACGGTACCAATGATTTTTCATAAAGAGAAGAAGGTAGAAAGTCTGAGGGCTGTTTCTCTCAATATCAAGAGAGTAGACTGTTTATTATCAGAACTCAGAGAGCGATTTTATTTTCCAAATAGTTTTGATTTGTTAGCGCTCGATCAAGAGAATGTCAATACAAAAATGGCAGCATTTTTCAATATGAAGACAACGCGTCGTCTTGTTTCCGACTCAGTTTCAGCATCAGTTTTTCCTA
Organism: Conops quadrifasciatus; assembly: GCA_949752815.1. Classification (NCBI taxonomy): domain Eukaryota; kingdom Metazoa; phylum Arthropoda; class Insecta; order Diptera; family Conopidae; genus Conops; species Conops quadrifasciatus. Next base: position 6,030,822 of record OX457077.1, read on the forward strand.
TCTCCTTCGTTCGCTCCTTTCTTCCAATCTTCCTTGCTTCTTTTTGTCTGCCTGAATCCTTCCGTCGAAGATCCTTCTGCTTATTATAATTCAATGAATATTCATTCTTCAAAGTGCGAGAAGAGAAATGAGATTCTTTTCTTTTACTTTTTTGTAATTTGATTCCTTTATTATAATTGTTGAATATTTATAGAGGATGAAAGAAAGGACGACAGTAGCAAGAGAAAAAGGATTCTAAAAGGAATACAGAATAGAAGTTGAGCAACATTTTCAAGGTCATTGCATTAAATGACGATATTTAAAATGACACCACTTGTTGAAAGAGGTCTCTCTCTCTCTACTCGTAAATGCATATAATTTTCATAGCAGATTTTTCATGAACGATTTGCCATTAATGAATTTAAAGGCTGCAGGATCAGACTCTCAACAGCAGTAAATTAAATACACAGCAGCAACAACAACAACAATGACAACAACAATGACCATAATAATAATCATTTATCATTTCCAGTAGCAGGCACAATCAATTTTAATTTTTTTTTTTTTTTTGTTTTACTGTTTTCTGCTTGTTTTTTTTCTTCTTCTTCTTGTATACTCAACAACAAAGAGTGACCTACAGCAGCAACAACAACAACAACAACAACAACAACATCAACAACAACAACAACAACAACACCAATTTCAGCATTACAATTATCAGCAGGATAAACAGCAACTACAAAATCAACAAAAGCAGCAGAGTACACAACAACTACAGCATCAGCATCCAGAGCAACAACAACAACAATTGCCTCAACACGAACCAACACTCGGTCACACTTTGTCCTCACTGCCACAAGCCTCCTTCAATTACATCAACTCAATCGTTGGCAGCGGCGTCATTGGTATACCGTATGCCCTGCACCGCGCCGGCTTCGGCCTAGGGCTGTTGTTGCTTATACTGGTTGCCATCATAACGGACTATTCATTGATTTTAATGGTAAGTTACTCGTAGTTGGTTGGTTGGTTGGTTTGAAGATCAATCGAAACAGTAAAGTGTGAAGAGAGGTGTTGGCACGCAAACATCAAAACGAGAATGGAGCGTTTGTTATTATCGTACATATCAATGACAATGAGAAGGACAATGACAACGGCGACGACGACGACGACGACGACGACGGCGAATGAATGAAAAATGTACCAACCATGACGGAATGAATAAAGGTTTTCAGTGTCAGACGCAAGAGTGCGTCGTTGACAAGCACAAGCTTATTACCAGAATGATCTCTTTCGACCAGCTACGGATAGAGAGCAGCAAATGTTCTGCTGTCATCAATATGTCCAAAATTGCCTTCGTCCAAATCGTTTTTAGAGACAATTTATGGTTTTGAGAGCAAACAACAAAAACAATTCGAACTTATTACGTTTTTTCTGCTGAGACATTTTCTCGCTCTTTACTTTGTGTGAAGTTCATTGTCTCTAACTTCGAACTTCGAACTTTAGCAGTTGAAGGCTCCTAAAACCATTCAGAAATCTTGTTGGTTTTGCGCTAAACTTACAACAACAATTTCAATGAAGATTTAATGGTTTTATAATGGTTTTCGCGGCGAATTACCATATATAATATATATCTCTTTCTACCATACTAACTATAGACAGAGACAAGGCTATGGCTTCTAGTTTTCGAACTTCGAAACAGCTGTTGAAAACAATTTTGTTTTTTGTGAATATTAATTTTAGGTGCGTTGCGGACACATTTGCGGCCGTTTCAGTTATCCGGGCATTATGGAAGCGGCTTACGGCAAATACGGTTATTATCTTTTATCGCTGTTGCAGTTCATGTATCCGTTTTTAGGTAAGTTTTACTCTGAATAATGGTCATGGTCATTTTGTCAAATTTCAAATACAAGTTTTGTCCAACTTTTCAACTCACGAATCACGAATTCAGCAGCTTTTATCGTTTTCGATAAATCACCATCTGCATCGGCATCTAACCGCAATCGTTGCCATTTCCATTTCTTTTTTAATTTCTTCTCTCTCTCTCTCTCTCTCTCTCTCGTTTTATCGTTTTATTTATGTATCTATGTACGATTTTATTTCCTTTCTTAGCGATGATATCGTATAACGTGGTTGTCGGTGACACTTTGTCGAAAGTGCTGGTCCGTTTCTTCCCCTCGTGGGGCACTTCGATGGGAGCTGTGCGCCTGGGAGTCGTATTCTTCGTCACCATCGGCATTGTCGTACCGCTGTGCCTGTACAAAAACGTGTCCCGATTAGCGCGTGCCAGCTTCATCAGTCTGGCCTGTGTGGTCTTCATACTGTTTGCGGTAATCGTGAAACTGATGTCCGGTGATTATAAAGTGTGAGTATCTTCGATTATCGTCGTACAAAATGTGCAATGATAGTACGCAACCATAGTACGTGAGAATGTGAGAATTTTGTGTAGAGACTGTGATTTTTTTTATGCGGTTCTGTCCGCATTTAAAGATTTATTTGTCCCTTGGGACGTTAGTTCTCAAAAGGTAATATTTAACTGTTTTTTTTTTAGTCTTCTATTTAACCCTTGCATGGCTTTTTTGTTTTCTTTGTATATACTTGTTATTTGAACCTCTCTTCACGAGTAGGTACAACAACAACAAGAAAACAAAAACAAAAACAAAAACAAAAAAAAAAAAAACAAGTGCAAACGCAGTGACTGCGTTGAAGAGAATTGTGTATTTATGGTAAATACTAAGTTGCTCTTCTCGCTTCTCTAACTTTTTATTACAGAGTTGCCAACCGGCCGCCCTGCAAGCAAGCCTCGACAGTAAATATTAAAAAGTCGTTGCGCTACGAAAGTGAGTGTGCTTGTGTGTGTGTTTTGGTTTTTACTGTGATTCGTTATAATTGCTGTCGAGGTTGAGCTGAAAAAAAGGGTAAAAAAAACCTGAATAATTAAGTGCCTGTTGCCAAAGTCCTTGACGAGAATCGCGGTGAGGAAGGCGTAAAATTGAGGGCGCAAAAGGGAGGCAGCTCTTCCTGCTTGTTTGCCCCTTTTTAACTTTTGGTTTTTGTTTTTGTTTGATTTCTTTCTGTGTACAAGAGTAGAAAAACTGTTGCACATGAGACGTAGCATGCTGCTGGTCCTTGCATTGTCCTCGCTTGGGGTCAGAGAGAGAGAGAGAGAGAGAGAGAGAGGAAGAGTGAGTTCTATTGCTGTAGTTCAAGACCTGATAGAAATAGCATTCAACGAACGTTGCGAAGAGCAGCTGATGTACATACCATCGCTGGAGCCATTTGCTGATTGAAGAAATCTCAGCTGACGGTCGGCGTATGGATGAAAAGTTTCGGGCTGGTGAAGAATGAAAGGCTACCGGCGGCTCTTGCTGTCGATGACGTTGGCGATAATTGCAAAAACGGTGCAGCTCACTTCACTTGCAGAGCTGTTGATTGCGATGCAGCTGTTGATTGAGATTCATGCAACAGTGCGGCGAATGAAGAGGCTCCGTGAAACTTGAATAAATTTATTTCTAATTTCGCGGTAGCCGTTCCGGAGAGCAAAATGTGTGCGGGTGTGGGTGTGGGTGTTGGTGTGGGTACACAGTGCCGACTGGGTGCCATTTGCATATGCAACGTGTGCTCATCGTGACGACCGTTTTTGGTTTATTTCTGCTTTTGCCATCTGTTCCGTTTATGTGAACATTTTTGCTCATTTAATTTAAGTGATCTGGGGCTGCTGTCTTTATTTTAGTTACATATATTTTCCACCCCTCCCCCCTTTTTTTTTGAAAATAATTTCGAAGAGTTTCTTCACTTCTTACCATAAAAATTTGTGAATTTTATATTTGCTGCTTTCTTTTACAGAACGGATACTTCGGAATCCTGGCGATTTGCAAACGTTGATGTTATACCGGCTACGGGCATTATGGTTTTCGGTAAAAATTTGAAATTTTTAAAGTATAAATTTTAAATTTGTTATTATTTTATTGAACAATTAATTGACATTTACATTTTCATTTTATTACATTTATATGTACATTTATTTATAATGTTTTTTTTTTTAAATTAATACAGCTTTTATGTGCCATCACAATACATTTCTTGTCTATCAATCGATGCGAAATGCAACACTGGAGCGTTGGGAACGTGTTACTCATGTTTCGATTGGCTTCGCCTGGACTGTGGCAGCCCTATTCGGCATCGCGGGCTATTCAACATTTCGCGCCTTATCGCAAGGTAAGCAAAAAACTCAATGTGACAAGACTTTTTTGTGTCGTTTGGAGTCGAATTTGAAATTCTTCTAAAACAAAAAAAAAATGCACAGTTTTTGTGAAACATTTTTTTTTATTGCTGATATCGTAATAAACGTTATCGTTACGTATGTGACACTTTCCGTTCAAATTTATTACTTTAATTTTTTTACAGTGTACGAATAACAGTGGCCGCAAAATTTTGTTGTTTTGCGGTTTTAGTATTTTGTTATCGTCTTTAAATTCTTTAGTTTGCGTGCTACAGTTTTTTTAATACAAATATTAGAATTAACTTTTGTTATCAATTTCTTTAATAATGATAATAATTAATATAAAAAAAACACTATGTCACGATTCTATTTTTAGGAGATCTTTTGGAGAATTATTGCTGGGACGATGATCTGATGAACTTTTCACGTGTTTTATTTTCGATTTCTATACTTCTTACATTCCCAATAGAATGTTTTGTCTCTAGAGAGGTAAGAGATAAGGATTATTATGTATTCTTTTGCGGAAGTAATTATCGGGAAGGTCAGGCTTCCAGACGTTAGTTCGGCCTTGACGTAAAATCGTTCTTCTGCTTGACTTTTCTGGGAAAAATCAAAATAATCATCACAAAAACTTTCATACGCTTTTATTTACGAAACCTGTTTGTCTGTAATCTATATTTGACGACGGAAATATTTGGAGATGGCAACATTGTTCTAAAAATTGTTCTAAAAATTATTGTAATCTCTATAATTTCACTCGCGCTCTCGAAACTCTTGAGACTCTTGCGAAGATAATAATAATCATGTTGTCTTTTTTTCTCTTTCTAAACTCTGAGATTGTTCGTGCTCTGGTGCATCGGTTCGTTCTGAAAGAACCGATCAGTGAATTCACTCAGGATAAGAATCCGAAATTGGAAAAAGGTGTCGATATTGATGAATACTCCAAAACAATCACATTAGCCATTGTCTTCAGTGCTTTCATCATCTCACCGCTTACGGATTGTTTGGGTTCCGTTTTGGAATTGAATGTGAGTCGAGAGCCATATAAACCTTAATGCAGAAAAAGCTAAAAAACAACTTTTGATACTTTTAACATCTAGGGCTTACTTGCGGCCATTCCTCTGGCCTATATTCTGCCCGGACTGGCTTATATACAAATGGAACCGCATTCACTGCTCAGTCGGGAAAAGCTACCGGCTCTGGGTTTGGTTGTGTTCGGTGCCGTTTTCACAATTCTGGGCGCTGCTGTAATGCTGCCGGGGATAATGGGTGATTGCCGTGCCGATATTGTTATGGGTTATTGCAAGCAGAATCCAGACAACGGCACCGCTTTGTCGACAAGTAAAAGCAGAGCTTAATGATGGATAATCCAAAAAAAACCAAAAAATTAAATCAATTGTGGCATTTCCGAAATCACTTGTAGACGATGTATTTTGTAGACGAAAAGCTAAAATACCAAAAGATTTATATACTCACATACATACTCATTATGCTATATACTATAATGATCCATGGCAAACATTATTGAAAATTTGTAGTGAATTAGCAATTAGCATAGCATCATTAACTAATCAAAAAAGTTAGTCCATATATTGGGTTATTCAGGTGAGAAACATCATTGATTTATCTATAAAAGTTACTAAAAGCATAGTCAAAGTTCCTAGGATTAAGTAGAGAACATATTCAGAGGAAAAATTTAACTATCATAGTATTGCTAGCAACATGCTATAACTCTGTAAACGTGCATCCTAAGCCAACTACAAAAACTTAGGCCATTACTCGTAGTAAAAAAACATATTGTTTTATGTAGGTATAAATGTTTTTGTAGAAAATAATTATGTATTTCGAAAAATTAAAAAAAATTATTATTTGTGAAAAAAGAAAAAATTCATAACTCTACTCTGATGCACCCTGTAAAATAAAATGACAAATTTTTGTGGAAATTCTCTATACAAAGTTTATACTGTACCTACTCGTGGTTTGAAAAGAAAATGAGAAACTATTTATAGCTATTTTATGCTTATATTCGATGGTACAATGTTCTGTAATTACTAAGAATACGCAACTTAGCCCGTATGTGCTTGTTGAGGGCTTCGTGTGCTCTTGATAGCGTCCAAGTGGTATCCGCGGGAAGTCGAGAAATCGAGAGCGGCAACTAGTGTACATATATGTACCTCAATGTGTGTTGCTTCTCTCTGTGTGTTGCTCTCAGCATATTGGTTCTTAGCATATAAAGAGCTGCTCTTCTGAGCTTTAATATGACTCTATGTATGCTGCTTCAATCAACAGCAAACCTCGCTCATCTCGTACCGGGTGCTTCATCTCGGTTCACAAAAGTTGTCGAGGGCAATTCATTTTTATGCATGCCTAAAGCAAAGATCATTTAGTTACTGCAGCAACACTTGACTCTTTTTACAACAATTTACAATAAACTTCATAGACAAAAAACTATACAATCTTTTCAATTATTTGGAATTTTGTTGCTATTTTATCAATAATAATAATAATAATATTTGATTAAATAACACAGTAATTATCATAAGAACGCTCCCACCAAACTTTATTTACATTAAAATTGTAAAAGATGGGACCAACATTTTTTGAAATCTGTTTTAAAGGTTTTAATTTTAAAATTCACCATCGAAATTTTATTATGTTTTATTAGTATTTTAGTTTCTCCAAACGTTATTTTAAGGTTATCTAAAAGTGAAAGCATAGAAATTTAGAGGACTCTTGGTTTGATGAATGATGATGAAATATGATGAAATGATGAAATATTTTAACAATTTAATTTTGATTAAGCTCATAAGTTATTAGAAAGTGTTTGCGCATAGAAATTTTAATTTAGAAATAGAAACTCTTTTAAGGAGTCCATTAAATCAGAGAATTGAACATAAAAAAAGGTTTTTCAAAAGATGTATATTACCTAAAATAGTGAATTTTTTCTTGATACGAGTTTACTATTTATTACTATAATAAAACCTGTTTTGTTTTGGATTGTTTTGATTTTAAAATTTCAATATTTTTCACTTGCTTGATTTTTTTTAAATTTCTCCTTGCTTTTGCTAGAAAACTATATAACCTTGGTTGGATTCAACACGAACAAGAATTTTTAAAATAAGCAAAGACATTTTTGAGCTCTTATAAAATGTTTGTCTTTATTCAAAATTAAAGATAAAATGAACGATGTCCGTTGAAATCACGAGTATTTGCATTTCGTGAAGTTATTTTGCTTTTGACAGCTTATTTGCTTACATGCAAATTTAGTACAAAATTAGTACTAAATCAGAGTTGTTTTATAATTTTAATCAGATTTTTATATAATTTAAAATATCGATTCTTGTTGAAAATAGGAATATCAGTACTGTACCATCGTATAATAATCAATGTGGTATTTTATTTAAAGCTGAAACGCACTGCATTTATCGTATGAAATGAACACAAACTATCTATTATATACACTGAGAGAAACAAAAAAGAAAACTATATAAGAAACACTTTATAGTTGTGAATTTTTGCAAGCACTTTAGATGTACCATATAGTATTTATATGTATGTATGTTTTATGATGTATTTAGTAGTAGAATTTAAATCGGTTGAGCATTTTTTTTTTAGAAAAACTTACACTATTAAATATTAAAAAATTTAAATACTATATACAACAACAAAAAAAAAACTATTTTTATTGCACTTTTACACTGTTAGCTTAGATAAGCTTAGATAAATTTAAGAGATATATTAAATAAAACTAATTTTCCTTAAAAAAATATCTATTATTAGTATAAGTTATATTTATTTTTAATGGGAAATTATATGTTGGGATATTCCTAATTTAAATTTTCTTTCGTGGCTTAAGAGAAGCACTCTGTTAATATATTTAAAGCAAAAAAGAATGTATCATTTGAAAAAGGAAAATTAAATAAAAGCAAACAATAAATTTAATAAAATTAAGTTCTGAATATTCTAAGACCTGGTTTGAAAATTTTTAGGGAATTAGATTGTAAAATAATATAAAAATTAATAACTAAAATAAAAAAGCAATAGAACAAATGTTATTCTTACGATTTTCTGCCGATTTTTTAACGTTAAATTAATTCTCCCTTGTCAATATATTCTTTGGCTATGGTATGAGTTTACTCAATACAAAGTTCCTGATTTTTTAACAACCCAAAACAAATCTGAAGCTTAAAAAACATATCAAACCTTCTATATACATATAAAACGCATGCCATGATGGACACATAGAAAATTTTAAACAAGTTTTTTAATTATTACATATTTGTTTTTTCTTTCATATTTTTATTTAATTTTGCTCCAAAAACTCACAAAATAAGCACAAATTGAATTATTGAAGCTATGCCATACTAAAAATTTTATAAATGTGAAACCAAAGAACCAAAGAACAACTGAAAAACTGTTACTGATAAATACAGAAATTTATTTACATATTATTGATGTGCAGCTATTATATACTCAAATAGATGTATAATATATCTATCCATGAAACGCAAAAGTAGTACCCATTAGTAGAGCTCAAAACATATAAAACAATATCATGTAGTGTTGTTTAGAAAATATTACGAGTAGAGTTTTATGAAATGTTAAAATGTATTACTACGAGTACTTCGCAAGCAATTTATTTTTGATAATAATTGAGAACTATTAAAAGCAATCGAATTAATAAGAATATAACGTAGATCCATTGTTGCCATTTATCACTTTGAGAAAAAAAGAAATTCGAATATTCATGATTTCATAAAGTAGTGTATGCATGCGGAAACATTTTTCGTCTGCATAAGGTTTTTCTCTTATATAAATAACTTTTTATTCTATTTTTCATCAATACATATTAGTTTTTTATTCAAAGTTAGTCCTTCCCAAAGAACTCCAGATAAACTCTCAGATTAAGTATTCTCCAAGGTTTTTTGGATTTTTCAAGTATTTTCGAAAAACATTCAATGTTTTGACGACAATTGCCCGAAATAATTGTTGTGCATGATCTTCAAAGCAATTTGCTATTAACTTTTTTTCTGAGTGTAATAAAGTGTTTGGTAAATTTATTTATAGCGAGAGAGAGCTATAAACGAGAGAGTTAGAGAGAGGCTGAGGGTGAGAGTGGTGAAAATGTAAGTTCTATAGAGAGAGAGAGTGAAATCGGAAGTGATAGTGAGAGGAAAGGTAAAAGCAATAAATTATGTATGTTCATAGAAATTAATGACTTGAGACTATTTTTGAAAAATACTTTTTGAATTTTCTATTCAATGCAATTCATATGAACTGTACGTATATACATATTTTAACATTGTATCTTCAAAAATCAATACATCAATACTTGTAAAACTTTGAAAATCATTGTAATTCTGATAGTGATAATATCTATGTATGTATGTCTCTCAGAAATAAAAAAAATCATAAACAAAAACAAAAAATTATTAAACAATGCAAAAAAAAAAAGAAAAACAGCAAGTATCAAATAATGAATAATGTGCATTAAATAAATTTCAATCAATAGAAAACATATTATTTAGTACAATTTATTGTCTGCGGTTTTTATTCTTTGGAAAATGGTACGAAATGTAACAAAAACATGCAACAAAAAAATTCTTTTAGATGTTATACCGCCTGCTTTTCGCACTTTCGATAGGATAAAGCTTCCTTCCATCCAGTTGGTAAGTTATCGTCTTGCAAAATTTCAAATAATTTTGGGTGATATCTCCTAAACTGTACAAGCTATAACCTTGATATGCCAAACCGTTGATAGCTTTAAAGTTTTTGTTAAAATTAAAAGGGAAATTTTTGAAAATTTGTAAACGTTTTTGAGATTAAAATTTTTTTTTTTTAAATTAACAAAAAAATTTTTTGATGTTTAAATTTTGAAAAAAGTACTTTTTTCGAAAATACTGAAGATTGAAGATTCTGAAAGCTTATAATTCGTTAACGTTTTTGGAAAGTATGATTCTTATGCTTTCATATGCTATGTAATACTTTACATAGTATACGATAAGTTAAAATTAAAAAAATTTAAATAAAATTAAATAAAATTAAATAAAATAAAATTATATAAAATTTAAATAAAATTAAAAAAAGAGCACCATTTAAAAAAAATGTGCTCTTTTTAAACCGAATTGTCGAAATTGTGATATCAAAATCGTCGCTCTGTGTTAAATGGAATGGAAAACCTATATCCTCTTTAGACGATAAAGAAGCAGTAACCACAAAATGCTTCAAAGTCATGCGAATTTATTCTGCAAAATGCATTCGTTCGGTTTGTAAAGCTACGAATAGTGCCGGAACCGTTGATTGCGCACACCCTAAACCACAAAAAGTGTTGACGATATCGTCGCCAAAAACTTCGCATGCAACGATTCCGCGATTGGTGCAAAATGCATACCCCGAATATTCCTATAAAAAGCTCTTGCAACTGCCTGAGTTCTCATTAGTTTCGAGCTCTTGCTACGTTCGGAAACTTAGCTTGCTCGGTTTTTTGTTTATCCACGAATATATAGTTCTCCACCGAATTTCAACGCCGCACCTTCAGCACAATGGCCGACAAGAAGGATCTCCTCTTACTCTTCGATCATCCTACCGAGCCGGTCTTTGCCGATAAACGTCAGACCGTTTTCGATGTACCCGATAAATTTCTGACCGATCGTTATCGTCCCATCGGCAATGAGGTACAGAGCCGCTTCGGAGAGAAGGCCGACAAACGGATCCCGGTGCGAGACATCAGCCTGCCCGATCTGCGTATTCCGATGTCGCTGGGGCGAGACGAACAGTTCTCACTTTTCATACCGCGTCATCGCCAGATTGCCGGCCGTTTGATCGACATCTTTTTGGGAATGCGCAGCATTGATGACCTGCAGAGTGTGGCCGTGTACGCCCACGATCGCGTCAATCCGCTACTGTTCAATTATGCTCTGTCGGTGGCGCTCTTGCATCGTCCCGACACCAAAGACCTGGAAGTGCCCTCATTTGCCCAGAATTTTCCCGATCGTTTTGTCGATTCGCAAGTATTTCGACACATACGCGAGGAGACGAACGTGGTGGACACTGGCAGTCGCATGCCCATCGTCATACCGCGCGACTATACCGCCTCCGACCTGGACCCGGAGCATCGCTTGTGGTACTTCCGCGAAGACATGGGCATCAACTTGCACCACTGGCACTGGCATCTGGTGTACCCCTTCGAGGCGAGCGACCGCAGCATTGTGGCCAAGGACCGCCGTGGCGAGCTCTTCTATTACATGCATCAACAGATCATGGGCCGTTACAATCTGGAGCGCTTCAGCAACAACCTGGCCCGCGTGGCGCGCTTCAATAACTTCCGCGAACCGATTGCCGAGGGCTACTTTCCGAAGATGGACTCGTTGGTGGCTAGTCGTGCTTGGCCGCCGCGTTTCGACAACGCACGCCTTTCGGACATCAATCGGGCCGCAGATGAGCTCAGTGTGGATATAAGCGATATGGAGCGTTGGCGGGATCGCGTCTTAGATGCCATAAATCAGGGATTCGTGACGGACGTAAGTGCAGCTGGGATCTATTTTGGTAGTAAGGAAGTGAAGTGTGATTAATTTCTCCCTGCAGGAACGCGGCAACCGCGTGGATCTGGACGAACGTACAGGCATCGACACTTTGGGAAATGTTATTGAATCGTCCACAATTTCGCCCAACCGTCGCTTGTACGGCGACCTGCACAATTTGGGCCATCTCTTTTTCTCCTATGCCCACGACCCGAATCATCGGCATCTCGAGTCCTTCGGTGTGATTGGCGATTCGACCACCGCCATGCGCGATCCTGTTTTCTACAGATGGCACGCCTACATCGACGATATCTTCCAAGAGCACAAAGTGCGCCTGCCGCCCTACACTCTGCCGCAACTCAACTACGACGGTGTCCGCGTGACCGGTGTGCAGGTCAGCAGCGATGGCGGCCAGCCGAATGTGCTGAACACCTTCTGGCAACAATCGGATCTGAATTTGTCGCGTGGCATGGACTTTGTGCCACGCGGCAACGTGTTCGCGCGCTTCACGCATCTGCAGCACACGCCCTTCACCTACGCCATCAGCGTGAACAACGAGAGCGGTGCTCAGCGTCTGGGCTACGTGCGCATCTTCCTGGGGCCGAAGAACGATGAGCGCGGCAGGGGCATGCTGTTCCGTGATCAGCGTCTCTTAATGATCGAGCTGGACAAGTTTATAGCGTCTCGTAAGTGATCGATGAAAGGGAAATGGAGACAAATTGTGTTTACTCTTGTCACTTTCTTTTACGATACAACGAACGGCACGCAGTAAATCCGGGTCAGAACACCATACGACGTCGTTCTACAGACTCTAGTGTTACGATTCCATTTGAACGCACCTTCCGCAACTTGGATCTGGATCGTCCCGCGGCCGGTGCTGCGGAAGAGCTGGAGTTTAATTTTTGCGGTTGCGGTTGGCCCAATCATATGCTCATCCCTAAGGGCCTGCCCGAAGGTTTGCAATGCGAACTGTTCGTAATGGTGTCAGACTACGAGAATGATCGGGTATATTTGCGTTAAGTGTTGTCGGAATTTTATAAAAAAATAATTCATTTTTCCCGCGCGCAGATAAATCAACAATTGGTGGGTTCTTGCAGTGATGCCGCCTCTTATTGCGGTGTACGCGATCGCCTCTATCCCGACAAACGGCCCATGGGCTATCCATTCGATCGCTTACCACGCACAGGCGTTGATCGTATGCTGAATTTCCTAACGCCCAACATGAGTTTGGTAGATGTGGTCATACGCCATCAGAATCGAACCGTAACGCGTGCAGCCAATCAATAGAATTCGATGTTTCCAGGAAGCGGGAGCAGCCTGAAATGATGCAATGTTACGAAATCATTTCGATATCAAAGCTTTTTTTTATATTTTTTCTATATTCTGTACCACTATCACTTGCTATTATCATTTCCTATTATCTCAATAAAGTTTGTAAAGCCCGGGACTTAATATATTTATTCATTACAGGTCAATAAAATTTTAAACTACGAGATGAAGTCAGTCTATAGCTTCTTTTCGTAGGTTTTTGATGAATTGAATCTAAATGCGTTCTCATGATTTTCGTATTTTGTCAAGTTTTCGAGATATTCTGCTCCTAATGTGTTCAAAAAGGGCCCCTTTACTGTACTACTGACTTATAATAAAGAGCTAATATTTTCCACAATACTCTTTAACACATTCATTAAGACCAGGATAACTCGAAAACTACGACGAGATAAAGAAACTTTGAGACTGGACTCGATTTCAGCGTGACAAAGAAGTACTATTTGAGTCTGGTTTTTGGTTTGGAAGATTAGGTCATTTTTGTAGACCAGTGTAAGCTGCGCTATTAACTGATAGCAAGCTGGCACCGAGATCAATTTCAGGATAAACCTACAAGCTATAAAACAGTCTGGTGGATATTTCCTATTTCCGGAGTATGGGTATGGGTTAATGTGCTTCTTCTTTCCAACTGGCTTTTATTTTCATTAAAACGTCGTTTCGTATGAGACGCTCTCTTTTGTTGAGCTTTTAAATGATGTAATCCTAAATTTTATTTTTGAGCTTCTGAAACTTTAACCCCGGCAATCACGGATCGTTGATAATAATGATCACTTTATTATAAGATAATTTCACAAAGATTGATGCTCTCTTCAGAGTTGTACGATCGGCAGAGGCTTATAAATGTTCAAGTGATTGCTGCGTTTCAATTAGTTTAAGTTGTAATCTCGTTTTGTAGTCGTCGTCGTCGTCGTCGGAGTTCCTCTCAATCTTTGCAATTTTCTAAAAGTGAAAATCATAAAAATTTCCTTTCTTGTTTATTAAAAAAGAAAAAAAATCAAATGCGTATCGTTTATTTATTAATTGTATTGTTCGCAGTAGCGACGACATTTGAGGTAAGCTTAAATTTTAGTTAACATTTTCGAAGAAGGCAAAAATCTTCTGACAACAGAATTGAAAAAAAATATAATTAATGGGAAAAATTAATTCAATTAATGCTTATTGAATCACACTTTTTGTGTGAAAAGCAAAATAATTTTAAAAACTGCAAAAAGCAATTTTAAATACTGCAAAAAGAAATTGTTTTAAATTTCTTATTATTTCTGAAAAGAACCGAGATTTTAAGAATCGGTGAAAGTGTTCAAACTGTTGTTTGGCTTTGATTTCGAATCATCACAATCGAGAGTAGTTTTCAAAAAAGCCGATTATACGATTATTCTTACAATCTAAAGTACAAAATTAGTAACGAATGGACTGGAATTAGCAACAACAACTGACCTTGTTTATGAGGTTACGTTGAAATACGGAGAGATTGTGGATGTTTTTGCTGATTTTTTTGGCCCGGAATTGGCGGCATGGATCCAGTAACGCAGGTTGTCGGTGTATAATCAAAAATTTGATTTAAACATTCGAGGTCTTTCCTCTTAAATTATTCATGATGATTTGCCAGACTATACTGAACATAAATAACAACAAGAGCAGTCAGAAGGACAGCTTGTATTAAAAGTTGTCACTGTCGAAAGTTCTATCTAAGCTAAAAAAACACCCTTTACTAATTACTATTTACATCTAATTTCTATCCTGCTTTCTACTAACCGTCTATCGCGTACAGTCAGCTCAAACTGCGACCACCTACGAACTGGAAGCAAAGAAATTCATCGAAGATGCCAGTGCACAATATTTTGTATTCTATAATCGTATTGCAGCGGAGCGTTACTCGCCTTTGGACGATGAAGATACTGAAGCGGTATTTTCGCAATATAAAATAGTTAGAGAGATGGCCAAAGAACTGGCCGACCTTTCGAAAGAAGCCAGTAAATTCGATTTGACGAAAATAACGAATGCCGAAATAAAGATGGCGCTGCGTAATTTTCGTAAAGCTGGTGGTTTATTCGTACTCGGAGAGCACTACTTCTCTTCGGTGGTGGGCAATGTTGGCACGCTGAAGCAAATGGCAGCGTACAAAGAAATCGAACCGTATTTAGACGGGCTCAATATGCCCGATCACGACGACAGCCCGCTGGCATATCATCCCGATATTCAGAAGATTTTCCAGCATAGCAATGATCCCGATGAACTGAAATATTATTGGGAGATATGGCGTGAGAAGAATTCGGTTTGGTCCTCTCTGAATTTCGAAATGATTGTAGAAGCTTTTCAGAGTGCGGCAAAAATTTTAGGTAAACAAAAACTTTATTTTTGTTGTAGCGAAAAGACTGACTAATTTGAATTTTGACTACTTTTTAGATGTACCCGTTTTGGAACTTTGGTATCGATGCTATGATCACAAAGATTTCCTAAGCGAGTTAGAGAAAGTAATGGCCGAAATAAAGCCTCTCTATCAACAATTTCATGCCTTCGTTCGTCAAGAACTCTACAAGAAATATGGAAAAAACGTAATTAGCCAAACTGGACCGATCCCGGATCATCTCTTCCAACAAGTTCTCGAGCAGGCCTGGACTCCGGGCAGCGTCATAGACCAGTATTTCGCCCATAATGAATTACCCCCCGTCGATCGGTTTGTGAGTCATCTCGATGCTCGGCAATTGATCAACGAGGCGGAGCGCTTCTACAATTCCTTGGGCTTCGAACCGCTGGACGACGCCTTCTATAAGCAGCAACTGAAGGAGAAGGATGAGTCTGAGGATACCGGTGATTGTCGAGCTGATATCTTCGACCTGACATCGAAAGTGTATATGAACTACTGTCGCAAGGTGGATTTTCGCAAGTTCCTGCAGAACCATGGCTACATGAGTCGCGTGCATTTCGCCCTGGAGAAGCGTGATCTGCCGGCGTATTTCTTCGATTCGTATAATCTGGAGTATCCGGTCGGAGAGGCGGCCATATTGTCAGCCTCGACACCGAGGCACTTGGCCATGATCGGTATGGCGAAGAATTTCAATTTCACCGATCATGTTTTGTTAAATCGGCTGTTACGCATGGTACATGACATCTGTCACTCTCTCTCTGTTTAATTTCTATAATTACAATATATTCGTCTTCTTTCTCTCTCCGTAGGGCATACATACCATGTTCAATATACCGCAATTCTTCGTTCAGAATAAAATAATGAATGAAATTCTGGCCGGTGACGTTGATTCTGACAGCATGAATCGCCGCTACTGGAAACTTATGGAGGAATATGCTGGCGTCGAGCCACCCTCTGACCGTTCTGAGGGCTCCATTGATTTTCCATATAGCTTTTACACAGATTTGGAACAAAATTATCAAGCGAAGTAAGATACCCGCTTTTCTTACCCACTCTTTTTACCCACTCTTTTTTCCCATCCAGGAAATTCGTTTCGGAAGTTCTAGGTTATCAGTTCTATCGCGCATTCTGCAGGAAGAGCTTTCAACAGGGACCACTTCATAATTGTGATTTCTCGGCCAGTTCAATTGTTGGCAGAGAACTAAAGTAAGTCTTAACGAACAATTAACGAAACTGAAATTTTTTCATTTTATTTCTTTTGTTTCAGAGA